>OY744521.1:68774019-68914019 GCA_963556195.1 Sepiola atlantica
TAATAAATTCCCAACAAATAAAGCGGATACCATGACCGGAAATCGAAACCTTGAGATCTTCAGTCTTAAGTTTAACTAACCGAGCTATTTTGACTTCCTTATAGAGCTGAAAACACTACCGTAAAAAAATAATTATAGGTTTGGCATGATGTCATAGATTTGTGATTTACGTCCTTTTTCAAAACAAAAATTCAAATATAAGTGATAATAAAAAATAATTAAATGAATGGGCCCGTAGTCCCCATAATTCTAGTAATATACATATATATATATATATATATATATATATTCTTTGATTTCATATGAATTTATTAAAAAAAATAATCGGGCTAGAATCGAAACCGCACACTCGATGTTTTCAGTCTGATACTAGTCTTACTAAACAATTCAGATATTTGTTACATCGACTTAAAAAAAAAAAAATCGGATATACGTAGTTGAAGAGCATTCTATTTCCATGGCTCACTTAGAGGTAGGTACACATAGATATTCGGCACATCGAGGATAACAGATATTCAGGACAACTTACATTGTCTTCCCCGGTGAATTTTACATAAAAATACACTTAGATTTTATGTAGATTCTCTAACCTTTCTTTCTATAGGGAACACACAAACAAAAACATTGAGTTATATATATATATATATGAGAGGATTAAAAATATATACATATATCTAGATATATAGAGAATGATAAAGACACGAGCGAGAACGAGACAGACACGCGTTAAATATAGTAAAATTCCTCACATTTTATTATATATTAAAAAAAAAAAAAAAAAAAAAAAAAAAAAAAAAAAAAATGATTCCCTGATTTCATTTAAAAAAAAAAAAAAAACGGGGAGGGGGGGGGGAAGAATCATACGTGCACACTATGTTTTCAGTCAGACTTTCCCAACTAAACAATTCTGCCATTAGTTAATTTGACTTTTAAAATAACAAAAATCGGATATACGAAAATTCTTATATATAAGAATTTTCTTATGAGGGTTCTGTTCCTACGAGTCACCTGAGGTAAGGGCACGTAGCTATTCGGTAACGTAGAGATTCAGTACCACTTACATTGTTTTCACCAGAAAATTTAATACATATGGTATAAGTTTCATCAAAATAGGATATATTTGAAGTTTTAAGGGGTTTATGACCTTACAGCCCCATTAAGGGTGCACTTAGAGATTCGAGAACACTTTTATTATCTTCCCCGGTTAATTTTACATTATACATCTTTAGATATTACGTAGATTCTGTAATCTTTCTTTCTGTAGGGAACATACACACATTAAGTTTTATATAGAAAGATATTTACTCAATTTTTAAAATTCATACTTGTAATTTTACCTGTTCAATAAAACAAAAATACAAGAAAATATCAAGTTATTTTAACTCGTGATGTGGGTAACCTAAAAAATAATATAAAAACAACAAAGAAACGGAAACTCCTTGCGTAAATTAAACAACCTTGAGATGAAATGAAAAACGGGCAGTGCTAAGAATTTTACAACAATTGTCAATATGAACAGATGAACAAATATTGTTCACTGCCAGAGTTAACTTATTGGGTTTTATATTTAGTGGTGTGTGTCGTTTTATGTTTATACGTAGGTACATTCAGGGTATCTAGAATCATATGGACACAAACATGGATGAAAGAAGTGTGGTTTTTGTAGATGCTTAGAAAGACCTTTCTAGTGTGAACACTAAATTAACGTTGGAAAAAGAAAGCAGCATTTAACAAATTTCCTCATTCGTTTAGAAAAATGGAGACATTGCCAATTGAAGGAAGTTAGAAACAATTACTAATTCTCCATTTATATATTCTAATAAAACAGCTTCCGAATATCGGTTTTTATTTATTTATCCGACATTTATGAAAGCTTTCATACATTCAGATTCTGTGAATAATTTACAATTGTAACAGAGCTAAACGTACATGATTAAATTTCCTTTTATTAGGACTGAAAGAGTACCAACGTAATTTCAGTAAAAGATGGTTTACGATATACACTTGTTATACATTGTGATTTCTCAATTAAAACGTCAAGGAAAGAAAGAATTGTTAAGTTTTCTCCATAGTGAAAGTGAGCTGAATGTATAGATTTAAATTGATTGCTTCAGTTTTAAACATAACACGTATCATCTACCAAAAGAAACACAGATGTTGATAGGTTACAATAAACATTGTTCATGGAATCCCACGAAACGAACATTTGGGAAAGAGAAGAGTATGGAGGACTTCCCAAGTCAACTTTTGCAAACTGTCGATATATTTTGAGTAAATACCGCGAAAAAATTCAGACTTGGCAGCGGCCTTCATTTCTTGAACAATAGGTTTTGGTATGGGAGGACGATGAATTATCCACGAAATAAGACACTAGCACATTAATAAATTCATTATGAGCACATTTGTGAAACAAATTCGTATACCAAATGAACAAATACGACTGTCAGAAAAATAATGTCAAGTTTGAATGAAATGAATAAATTGAAAATTTCAAATACAATATTTGAAACACAGATTTTTAAAAAGCTGCTTAGCGAGTTTATATTCAGCTGAACAGACTACAGATAAAATGGGACAAAGCTGCATTATTCTTTGGAAGTTCTGGTAGTCCATACATGGATGTTGAGATCGTACAGGTCTGATCCTATCATAAACATCTTTAGGTAAGATACCATTCTTTAATAATTTTAATGAACAATTTTGAAGTTTAAATTCAAGTAGAGTGCAGTCTTATCACATTTTGTGTCATCACCTAATTTTTTTTAAACATCATTCATTTGTATATAATCCGACATATTTAATGACAATTCCTGAATATCTGCTGTAGTTATCAAACATTATTACAAAAAGATCTGATCGACTGGAAGTGTACATGTCAGTACAAGCCATGTCATAGCAAATAACACCCTACTGGAGAGTTCAACATTCAAACTCCTCGGCCTAACCTTCACAGGTAACATGAATTGGAACAAATATAGTAAAGACATTGCCAAGGCCGCAGCAAAGAAGGTTGGCTCCCTCTACCGTGCTAGTAAGCTCCTCACACCCGACATTATCCTGTATCTCTACAAAGCCACCATCTGCCCATGTATGGAGTATTGTTGCCACATCTGGGCTGGTGCATCATCTACTAGTCTCTCCCTCCTTAACAAGGTCCAAAAAAGAGTTGCCAACCTAATAGGTCCCTCACTGTCAACCAAGCTCCAGTCCCAGCGCCACAATGTAGCATCCTTGTGCTTGTTTTACAAATACTTCAATGGATTATGCTCCGATGAATTGGCTACTCTGGTGCCCTCTCGACGTAAATTCACTAGACCAATTCGACAATCAACTAAATCTCATTCATTCACTGTGGAGGTCCCCAAATGCCGGAGAGCCTTCTACTCCAATAGCTTCTTTCCTCGTTCTGCTGGCCTCTGGAACTCCCTCCCTGCCCCCTGTTTCCCCGACGGTACTGACATGCAGAAATTTAAAACTAATGTAAACAGACATCTCGCTGCGCAGATCCCAATTAAGGTTGCCCCCCCCCCCCCCCAAAAAAAACCTCCCTTTTCTTTTTTCTCAGTAGCCCCTTACGTCTACAGTGGCGGCCTGCCTTGTTTGGGGTGAACTATGTTAAAAAATAAAAAATTTAAAAAAGCCAGAAATGTCTGTACTATTATAGGCTCGAAATAAACCATAAAGACTATCCTTCAGTGAAATATTTTTTTATGCATTTCTTTTGTAACGTTTTTTCGTCCATTAATTTAAAACGTTTTCCTATGGTGGCCTCTATGTTTATAGCAGTCTTATGAGTCGATTACGTGGGGGTGGAGTAATTGACTAGAGGATATATTCTTCTGATGAGAGTCAATGAAAAAAATGTCTCAGGAGATAAATATATAAAAATGTTGGCGTTATTTTATGTCATTTTGTAATATTGTACTTAAACACTTAAAAATACATATTCGAATAAATTAAAAAAAAAAACAACAATATAGGGATGACCAAAATAATGAAGTATTCAGGATTGCTAAACAGATGGCAAAGACAAATATGGATATTGTTGGAGAAAGTGCATTCGAAATGATAATGGAGTGTCATCAACAAATTAACAGGACAAGAGGGATTCTTGGAAATGCTATTATGACAAAATTGTTGAATACCGAGTTTACATGGAACCGTGAAAATCTAAAAGTTGCTGAAGCAGTATCTGACCCAGCTATAAGAATTGAGAAAGAAATAGTACAGCAAGCTGTGAGTAAGATGAAGAAAGGTAAGGCATTGTTGCAGAAATGTTGAAGTCTGCAGATGAAACAGACATTAAGATGATCACAGACTTGACAAATCAAATCATAAAAGAAGAGGTTATCCCAAAAGACTGGGAACTTCGTACAATTGTGAATTGTTACAAGGGTAAAGGGGAAGCACTAGATAGAGGTAGGCTTAAAAATTGATGGATCAGGTCCTGAAAGTGATTGAGGTCAGATAAGCAGAGATGAAATGCAGTTTGGTTTTATGCCTAGACAAAGTACAACCGGTGCTATATTTATCCTGAGACAAATGCAAGAGAAGTAACTGAGTAAAAAGAACCCATATCTTGCCTTTGTGGATCTGGAGAAAGCTTTTGACAGAGTGCTAAGAGAGGTTGTCTGGTGGGTTTTGCATAAACTACGTGCAAGCGAGTGGTTGGTAAAGGTTGTCCAAGCAATGTACAGAAATGCACAAAGTCATGTTAGAATTAACATCGTATTTAGTGACAGCTTTAATGTTAAAGTAGGAGTACATCAGGGTTCTGTACAGAGTGTTACTTTTTATTTGTGTCTTAGAAGCATTGTCTAAAGATTTCCAGACAACAGGTATGGAACTCTTTGGACAATGCTTCTAAGAAATGCTGTATGCTGATGATTTAGTACTTGCTTGTGAAACAATGGATGACCTACTTGCTAAGTTAAAGACTTGGAGGAATGTCATGGAAAATAAAGGTCTGAAAGTGAAGGTTACCACGACTTAAGTGATGATCAGTGGTTGTAGTGTTGGAAGGCTCCTGAAAAGAGGAAAGTTCCCCTGCTCAGCTTGTGAAAAGAAAATCATGTAAAATTCAATTTTCTGGTAGTTGGGTACACAATAAGTGCAGTGGAATTACTGGTAGGTTGAAAGAAGATAACCAATTTGTATGCAAAACGTGTAAGACAATGGAGATGGATGAGAATCCAGATGTGGAGAAAGTATATTTGGATGGTGAAGCTATTGAGGTTGTCGAGAAGTTTCGTTACCTTGGTGATACCATTTGAGCACAGTGTGGAGCAGGGGATAGTGTGATAGCAAGAATTAAGAGTGGATGGAGTAAGTTAAAAGAACTTCTGCCATTACTAACCAGCAGAATGTTATCAGGCATGTGTACACAGTGTAATGATGTATGGAAGTGAAACCTGGCCAGTGAGGGTTGAGGATATGTGTTATATGGAGAGAAATGATATGAGAATAATAGGGTGAATATGTAATGAGAGTCTTAAAATACAGGCTTAGTTCTGATGACTTAAGAGGAAGATTAAATCTGGACAAAATAGGGAGATCTCTGAAAAACAGGAGACTTCGATGGTATGGCCACATTGAAAAAAATGGATGAGAGTTCTTAGGTTAGTAAATGTAGAAAAGTTGAGGTAGTAGGGTCAGTTTACAGAGGGAAGGCTAAGGAAAAGATGGGAGGAAGTGATAAAAATTGACCTAGGGAAAGAGGGATAAATAAAGACCTGGTCAGAGATAGGTCAGTTTGGAAGTCAATTTCTAAAAGTCGTCCAATGCATACCAGCATGTGAAACAGATGTTAAACCTAATATGATGATGAATATAATCAAATTGGTCATAGAAAATGTTAACTTTTTCTAGAGAAAAATGTGTGAATAAAGTTAGAATCTACTTTAATGATCGACTGCATTATTCTTTGACTGCAATATCATATTTTTTTTTTTTTTTTTACTAAAGTGAAAAGCATTCATGGCTTAAAAGAATACCACTTATATTTTGAATAAACAAAAACAAGACAAGAAACATACAATGCCTACAGTTTAAGATCAAACAAGAATACTGGTAAAAATAACCGAAGTTTATAATTACTTAGGTAGTATACAATATATATATTTACAAAAAAAAAAATTATATCTGACTCAGGTAATTATATGCCAATACTTTTTTCTTTTGTCAATCTTACTACTTTACTAACAAGGAATTGTTACGGTTATGGTTAACAAATGGGTTAAGCTTTTCTCAGGTTAATGGTTACATTTTGTAAAAACAATAAACGAATTGTTTTATGGAAAAAATAAAATGTCAGAATTCGCAACCACAAATAAAAGCTAGCGACAACAAAACTTATTTCAATTTAAAATGGTGGCTGTATGATAAAATTCTGAATTTTATTACCTCCGCTAATGTTTTGACTCCTGTCTATCTGTTGGTTGGCTGGTAAGCAAGATTACAAAAAACGACTCGTAGGGGGGGGGGGGGGATATATGTGTATAGATCAAAGTAACATTTTGGATCTACAAAATTTCAATCTATTTTTTTTTTTTTTTTTTTTAATTACTTTTTACTTACATTGTTTTATTGGCGATTAAAAATCTAGTTCACATTTAGTTTAAAATATATATATATATTATATTATATTAAGAAACGGAAAAATATATTCTTTGATTTCATATAAAAATAATCGGGGGAGGTAGAATCGAAACCGCACACACAATGTTTTTAGTCTGATACTTTCCTAACTAAACAATTCAGACATTTGTTAAGACGACTTTTAAAATAACATTCGTAACAAAAATCAGATATACGTATTTGAAATTTTTAGAGGGTTCTATCCCCATTGAGGGGTACATAGCTATTTAGCACAGAGGGTAACAGATTCAGGACCACTTACATTGTTTCCCCCACTGGATCATTTTATACATGTGATATAAATTTAATAAAAATGGAATATATTTGAAGTTTTAAGGGGATTATGCTCTTATATCCCTCTTAAGGGTACATTTAAAGATTCGGGAACATGCAAACAAACACATTTAGTTTCATACATATAAATCTATATAGATCTAGGTATCTAGAGAGTGAAAGAGGGAGAGATAAAAAGAGACAGATGGGGAGGCATTGCATACTAAATATACCGAAATTCTTCACTTACATTTCATTATCTTATATAAAATACAGATTTTGTCTGTCTGTCACATTATTTTAAACGTAATAAATACATTGCGGAAATTGTGTCATTTCAAAATATCAGAGATTTTAACTACTTTTAGAAACGGTGCATTAATAAATTCCCAACAAATAAAGCGGATACCATGACCGGAAATCGAAACCTTGAGATCTTCAGTCTTTAGTTTAACTAACCGAGCTATTTCGATTTCCTTATATATATATATATATATATATATATATATATATATTAAAGTTTGGACTGAAACCAAAACATGCTATATCAGCAATTAGTTTTAAATAGTAGGCTGAAGAAAAAAATTATACACTAGATAATACTTTGTGATTAATTGGGTCGATCCCGAGTAATTAGATTTTCCTTCATAAAAATGTAATTAATGATTCATTCACGACAATGTGATAAAGGATTTGTTTTAAATCTTTTCATTCAAAACTTCTCTTAAATTAAATTACATTAGACAAAAAGCCTTGAAAGGACAGCTTTTAGCCTGGTTCCAGCAAAGATATGTATGGGCTTTTTCAATGTAAGCATCATAATTAGTCTTTAGTATTATTTAGTATACTACATCCAGCAATGAGGACCCTTTATGCCAAATTTTGTGCAAATCTAACCAATGCAGTTACTAATGATAGTATAATTTGTACCCTCTTATGAACGTTATGTCAAAAGTGATTTATGCCAAATTAGGTTGAATTTTTTGCCCCAATAGTTTGTAATCCATAATTATTACCGTTATCAGTAGTAGCAACAGAAACCTAAGTATTAGAATTTCACCGAATGCAGCATGTCCAAAGATATGAATCAATGTTGATGGAATTCTGTTTAATAGTGTGAGTCTCAGGTTTGTTAGTAGTATTAACATTTTTGTACCACCACTTCCTTGTAAAATCTGACATCTAAAAAGGATGTTACATTCCACATTTGGTACAATTCTGTTAAGTAATTTTGGAGCCTATAAGTGACATGTATAGAGAGAAAAATGTTCATAATATAGCTTTGTTTATGTCATTCAATCTTTAATTGGAAGAACTGATTGAATATTTATTTCAAGTTATAGAGCTAAAAGATGATGGATTGTTGCCATAAAAATACATAGAATCAAAAACAAACATTCTGTACAGGTTGATTCTCTGGAAAAGTTCCTCCGGACGGTTTTCAGCATTCCATCATTCTTATGCTGTGACTTTCTTTTCACAAGTCGCCACTCCTGCTTAATAACAACACCGGAAGTGGTTGCATTTTTATTTCTGGCCGATCCCATTTACTATTTAAACATATTTCGACATCAAATCAACATGCTGTGAAGATTAGCCTAACCGAAAAATAATACAACACCACTGCAACTCACCAACTACACTCGCATTCTGTCCTTCCTAACAGTCCTCCAAACCTCAGTGATTTCCACTTTGACCAGTTATGTTGAAGTAACCCATCCAGACACTCCTCGTCAACTCTTTCACATGACGCCGACAGCTGAAGCAGGCCTCTTTAATTATCTGTATCTTTATGGTACAATAAAACTTGTTATTTACACATTTAAGTTCTTGTGTTTGTCTTATTTGTTTTGTGTCTCTAAATTATTCTAAGACCAATCACCATTATCGGCCCCTGCAACACTTACATTGAATGAACAAACAAAAGACAAGGACTTGGCAACATCATGAAGGTAATATGTTATATTTACCTGCCTATCATTGCAGCAAAGTTAGAAATGGAGTTAGTTTATAATAGAAAATACACTTCCACCAAATACGAGGGGACTCTGGATGCGTGCAAAGTTTGCTGTAATAGGACCTACCGACATACCTCAGTGGAACCGCCTCAAGTGACTAGTGATAAATCAATCACACATCCTGAACAAGGAAGTACTGTCTGTGAGGATGGTCTTCTATGACCAAATGTGTAATGACGTAGTAAACTTTACCAAGAAAAGTTTTGTTAAGCTAAATGTTATTGATTAAAAAAGGTTAAAAATAAAATTCAGTTTAAAAAAAAAAAAATGTGAATAATTTTGGACAAAAACTAAAACAATTGCATGTCATTACAGTTGAAACTTACTCTTAAAGTAAGTGTAGTAGTAGCTCCAACAGAATAACGATCTCTAAATTATTTGATGACTTAAATGCTTCATACCGATTGAATCAAATCCTCAATTTTGATTGGTTCCCTATATCAGACTTCAGCCAATCAGAAGCAGCCTCTATGGGAGTCAAACACCTGTTCATTTAAAGAATCGCATCCATGCTTTCAAAACATATAGGGACCTTGTCTTTCTCGCGGGCTAACAAATCTTTGTAACTGAACGACAAACAAAAACCTGCAAACAAAACATGTCGTAGTCTCTGGCTACTGCCATATAGCCACAGACTTAACTTACAAAGATGGTGACACTTTGGCACATCGACTTACTTCCTAATAATAATAATAATAATAATAATAATACAAATTCCTACCTCCATATGTACGACTTATAACATTTTCTTTGTCTTAACGTTTGAACTTTTAATATATTCAGTTTCTTTGTCAAGACATGAACATTAAATAACTTTGTAGAGTTGGGATGAGAGAAGCTTGTATCACCATTATGTGGTAGGGTCGTGCATCAGTATCCATCCTACTGGCTTTGCTTAAGAAAAGAGTTAAAAAGACAAACTTCTCCACAATTTAAATTAACTGTTGAATAAAAGTTTCATCAACACAAAATATCGTCTGGAAAGAGTTATGAAAACAATGGTATAAGACAGGTTGGTTCAGCCGGCATGTATGTACTATGTACTTAGTCATGACGAGAGGCAAGCCAGGAAATATAAATGAGTGTGAAATGGTTTGGGCAGGAAGGGAAAAAGGCCCACACGCGGAAAGTGTTCTAATCGCCTTTGTATCACTCCGCGAGTAATTACATGTAAATGCAAAAGAAAATAGTTCTTAATTATGTAACTGCTGCAACTTCATTAAATAACTTCTTTACACCTGTCTTTTACTTGTTGAACGAAGATGTGAAATAAAGTTGATAAAATATAAAATGTTAGAATAAGACTGTCATTTAATTTACTTGTGAAATAATCGAAGTTTGTGTGGTGGCTTTTCGTCTTTTTGATAAAAAACAAACAAACAAATATACAAGTAACTGTTCCAACTGCCTATCTGAGAGAGGAAAATGACGAACAAAATTTTAAAACAAAAAACAAATGTGCAACAAATAAATGTTACCAAAGACAAGATAAGTTATTCTTCTACCTACCTGTTTGTGTTTTAACTTATTATAAAGCGGTTTTTAAAAAACAACAACATAGTGTCCACTAGCACGGCTGTCGTGATATATATTGGTTGATTTCCTAAATTTTAAGTGAAGGGAGGGGGGTCAAAATGCCCATAGTCTGACTGTTCGACAGATCTCGTTTGTTACTTTATAGCATGACGTCATTTTGCAGCGCTCAGGTCTCCTTTACGTCGGCCGTGCCACTAGTGTTCAGTTAGAATGAAAACAAAAAGATGGCGTCGATAAGCAATGTACGTGGACCCCTGATAATCGCTTAAAAATCGAAAAGTAAACAAAATACTGGTAGAAACACATCCAATAAATGTCACCAATCGTGCGAAAATGTAATGTTCTAACAGTATTTGGTTTCATTTTTGAGCGATTGTTAGGGGGCCAGGGGTACACGTGCATTGCTTATCGACGCCATCTTTTTCGTATGTTTGTTTTTAAAACCAAAAACAAAACAAAAAACGCTTTAAAATAAGTTTAAACACAAATAAACTTACCCAGGTAGGTAGAAGAGTAACTTATATTGCCTTTGGTAACATTTATGTGTTCCCCATTTTATTTTATTTTATTTTTTTATTTTTTATTTTTTTTACTCCTGTTTTGTTCTGTTAGCTACACTTGAAAATGTCCCCAAAGTAAAATATTTTTTTTCAGATCATCGTACTTTAAGTAAAAATTAAATAAATACGTTTTAAAATACTTTAAACACACAAAAAAATTAGGCAGGTAGGTAGGTAAGTAACTTATATTGCCTTTGGTAACAGTTATTTGTTGCCTATTTGTTTTTTGTTTTTCATCCATTTTTTGTTCTGTCACCGAATAACGATTTATAAAGATTTTAAAATCAGAACGTAACAACAATGTTTGTAAACAATATTTTTATATCTAAATGTATCAATCAATAAAATGTGTCTACCGTAATATATGAACCGGAGAAATGCGTCCAATACATAAATAAGGGGAAACGTGTCAGAGGTTGTAGGAATGAAATTAAACAAACCAGAAACAATTACTTAAGAGATTTTAATATTTCAAGTTAACCCTCTCCCCCTATAAAATATAGATTTGAGAATTAAGAATGGTTTGATTGAAGATTAAGTAGCACACTACTAAAAAAAAAAAAAATTGGGTAAATTTATAAATGAGCAGTCATTATAGGTTTATAAAAATTTGGGTGAATTTATAATTTAATAGTCAAACGGTAACGTAATAATTACATTTTACTTTCAAAACCTTCAGCGAAACAAATGAAAGTAAAAAATAAAAATTTCCGAAATAGTTTTTAATCGAAATAGATTTTTTTTAAATTCGATTAAATCAAAATAAGAATGTAAAAAGTTTTAGGTTTACTAAAGGAGAGGACTTGCGTCATGTCAAGAAAGGAAGGTAGGTGTGATTAAAAATTTTAAAATGTTGAAGCTAATCGTACAAAAGTTACATTCAACCAGAAATTAACTGGGAAATTGTAAAAAAACAAAAAAAAAACAATAAGTAATAATGTAAAAGAAAATTTAAAAAAAAAAAAATAAAAAATTTAAAAAAATCAAGGATTAAATTTTTTTTTTTTAACACACTTAAGGAAATAAGTGAACATATTCATTATGGAAAGAAGAAAGTTGACTATTTCACCTGTGCGCCCGACACTTGAGAATATAATTTAGATATTTAGAATCCGTAGGTTCGAAACTGTCAAAATGTATTAGTCAATTCAACATATAGATATGGGAACATGTAGACATTTACAAAACAAAAAGGTAAAAACGACACTACAAGGTTATAGGAAGGATGACATGCGTTTATTTCTTTTTACATCTTTAAAAGGCAGGCACCCCGAAAAAAGAAACTTCTTATTAGGCAATATGTGTATTACTTTAACATTTAAGAGGACCTTAATAAAAAAACAAAAACACATGTATTTGGATTTTAGAGTCAAAAAAAAAAAAAAGATAGGAGAGAGAAAAGAAAATATTAAGAAAAGTAGCCACTTACATCAGAAGGTATAATGTCGTAACATTCGGCGATTTTCATATATAGTTCCTTCACGTTAGTAAATCCAGAAATTATCCCAACGGGGCTGCCGTGCGCCTGTTGACACTGGAAGGAAAGTTTAGGTTTTGGTGGAGTCGGTGGCGAAGAAGAACTGTCCGACTGTGGACTTGAGGGCGGAACGCCATTTTTACCTTTCTCGTTAGGGTTAGCCATTTGAGACGATGAATCGTTCACATTAGATGAGACCTGACCAGGAGGACACGGCTCTACCGGCAGAATGTCTTTCTTATTTTTTCTCCCAAACAGTGGCATGGTTATTGTTTGTATTTCTCCGACGGGTATATGTGCGTGACTATTATTACTTAATACTTTTTTGTTTTTACTTAAAAAAAAAATAAAAGTAAAAACCTACCTGTCTACAAATCTACCTACCTGTCTTTAAAAAAAAAACGCCCTCGCTAATTAGTTTTACTCAGCCACACTCGATGTGTAGGCAGGAGCGTGTGTGAGTGTGTATTATTTTAAAAGAACAAATAACGGTTTCTTTTTTGTAATTTCAATTATTTGATGATATGGAAGCTTGAGGCTAGTTTGTGAAAGATATCGGGGAACGGTGAGAAAAAGGGTGTAACGAATATAGCTCAGTAGTGACAATCAACCAGCGCGTTCTCACACGGTGTACAACAAAGCTGTTGCTTGGATGAAGGTAGTTGGTCACTCGCACTTGCGCGCAAGCTAACTTAGGAGATGCAGTGTCGTGACTCTCAAGCTACAAACATTTTTTAAATATCTTCTAGCCTGACGTCAGTTTCAATATTGACAATGTCAATGTTGAATTGATTTTCTTTTTAATTATCATTTAGTTAGAAAATTAAAATTTAAGGAGAAATTAAATCATTACTTTAAGCCAATGAATTTGAATATATTTGAAAAATTAATTCCTTATTTTCAATTTTAAAATTAATTTCTTTATGCAATCGAGCTTCGCTTCTTACTTTATCTGACACAGGTGACGCTTATCTAGTCGGGGTTCGCCTTGGCTCATTCCGGCACAGGATCTTGTTCGCTGGGTGCCTGACACTTTTGTCTGAATGAGTTATGGTTAGATTCAGTCCTAGGACGTGCACCCTCCCGGGAATCACCTCCTGTTTTGGGAAAGGGAATTGGCGATCGCTAGAGGGGCCTCTACCGAGGAATGTTGACTGGTCCATTATCAGCTATTTTTATATCAAATCAGTGCCCCCTCGGGGGATCTGGGTTTCCCCACGTTCCGGCCTTGTACCACATCTGGCTCTAGTGGGAAGCAAGTAAATACTACCTGGCAAAGGCCTTCGGTCAAATATCAGTGGAGTATGGTTCTGTTCGGTCTCAGAAGCCATCCCCCTTAGCATTAACTTCTCCTTCGAGAGGGGGCAGTTTATTGCCGGTCGCCTGAAGCGCCCCCATTACGGAATGTCGATGGGTCCGATCACGACAAATCTTACATCAATCTAACGTGTCCCCCTAGGAGTGGGTGGATTCCCCACTGTGAACTGACCTTATGTCTAACTTTGCTGCAGTGGCAAACAGCTAAATATACTTAGAACTTTAAATTAAAAACGTTCCATAAATTTGAGAGTAAGTTTGAGTTTGTGAGATAAATCGGAACAAGTTATTTGCTCATTAATTAGTATTCTAAATTCATGGACATTGGACAAAAATGTTTAATTATTGGAACTATGGATAAATCACCCCTCCCACTCTAAAATCTTTGTGAGCGATTTTCTTCTTTTTTTTTTTATTCAAACTATTTCTTCATTTTACTAGACCATAAAGTTCGCGATTATCGAAAAAATAAATGTAAGAAAGGGCGGGATCTCGTTTTAAATGTTAATTAATGTTAAAATCAGGCCTTAGTTACAGACCGTGCAGCCAAGTACAGAATTTTATGCTTCCGTTAACCCAACTGACATCGTACTATTTCCGATTTGGGAGTAAAAGGATTCATTTTGCAATCAATTAAAGGTGGAAGTCTTCACGTCCTGTAAGTAAGGGCTCATTTTACAATTAACGTTGGAAACAAGACTGACAGGTAAGAAAGTTATGTAATAAAATACAATGCTTCTTAAAGAACTTAACTTTAGTGACAGTTCCTAATCGATAGTAATTAAACTGAAGAAAATATTTTGGAGAAAAAAAATTGTTAACAAAGATCTAATAATATAAATGTGGTGTCTCTTTCTTTCTGTCTCTCCAGGGGATGCAATTGAAAACAAAAATCAAGCGAAAATCTTCGAGTAAAATTTTATGACAAATTCAAGGATTGTATTAATTTTCTATTAGAAAATTTTATAATAATATCGTGAGGTCAGCGTTTGCTTCGAACATCCATAAACATTTTTTTTTGTAATTTGAAAATCATAGAAAATAAATGAATGAATGAATGAATGAATGAAAGAATGAATAATAATAATAATAATAATAATAATAATAATAATAATAATAATAATAATAAATTAATTAATAATTGTAATATGGTGTCAAAGGCTAGGAGCTGAAGTACACGGGAGTTCTCAGAGAGAGAGAGGTGCTAGTTTTTACATATCTGTCTGAAAAAGCATATACATATTGAGAGAGAGAGAGAGAGAGAGAGAGAGAGAGAGAGAGAGAGAGAGCGAGAGAGAGAGAGAGAGAGAGAGATTGTCAGTGTTGTTTTAACTAACAATGTGTAAGGAAAAGGTGGACAGGAGGAAGGAGATGAATTTAATGATGGCCGGAAAATTCGATAACGGAAATTTCGGCAATTTTGGCAAAATAGGAAAATTCGGCAATTATGGAATAAATATCAATTGAAAATAGATTTTAGAACCGTTCTTGAGGGGGGTATATTTGTAAATAACGGATACCCCCTCCCCCAATAATATTTAAAAATAAATATTTTAAAATATTTACTGTTGTTTTAAAGCAAATAAAATCGATTTTTCTAAGTTAAGTGTTCTAAGAACACTTCTTGTATTATCGTTTTAGTACTTGTGTAGTTTACAGACCGATATATTTTTTTTTATCCCGGTCCGTAAACTGCACAAGTACTAAAACGATAATACAAGAAGTGTTCTTAGATTAGGTTTTCAAGTTAAATTCAATTTTTATATCTTTTGTTTATTAAATTGTTATGTAAAAGTACACTCTAAAGAATAGTTAACAAAGCCCCCCCCCCTCCTCATGTTAAGAATGGCTTTCTCAATAATGTTATTATTTCATCCAGGTCCGTAAAGTGCACAAGTACCATCTTTTCCAATTATAATATTAATAAAAAAGTAGTAAATTTGTAGCAGTTACCTCCTCCTTTCAAACATAACTGCACCGGTTGGCCGTTAGGTGTCGCTTTTTCACCGACAGGTGGCGCTGAAAAGCGACACCAGAGTTATCTGCCCTTCTGATTATAAAAACCGGTGTAAACGGAAAATTACTCTCTTCTCTATTCAATTGGCCTCGCTGAACGACGCTAAGACACCAGCACTCCGTCAACACGTGTTCAACAACGGTAAGAGTTCTCAACTCATTTTCTTTGTATACGGTTTTCAAGGACTTTCCCACACCGGACTCATTTCTTTACATACTCTTTTCAAGAACTGTTTTCTATCGACACACATACATACACTACACACATCATCATCCCACATACACACACGTTCAATAAACCTTATTTGAACTACATCCTTTTGTTTGTTAATTATTACTCTGTTTTTGCATGCAACAATTCCTTGATTTTATGAACTCGCTTATAGTCGGGAACACGACCCGATTCTAACATTGGTGACCGCGACGAGCAAGCTTTGTTGTATGGGGCAGAGTAATTAATTTCGTACAAGAACAAAAAAAGTCATTTCTCATTTTTTCTTTCCGTGTGTGAAACGAATTACGCATCCATATTTATCTTTTTTTTCTACCCACGTGGTAGAAATATACAAGCAAAAAAAAAGGAAGCCGCCATCTTTTTCCTGGCCACGTGGAGATAAAAAAAAAATGCAAAAATGCCGCCATCTTTTTCCTGACCACGTGTTGATGGAAAAATTCAAAAAGACGCCACCATCTTTTCTCTGACCACGTGGAAATTAACACCCAAACAAAGAAAAACAAAAACATTTCTCGGTTTTCTCTCTGGGTGTAAAACAAATTACAACTTCATTTTTTTTTCTTCTCTTTCTCCACCCACATGTCGGAAAAATATATACAAAAAAAAAAAGGTTATTTTCGTTAAGCTATATAAACTCTCTTAACTTTAAAAAGATAGACAGCTCTATGAACGAAGCCTAACTCTGGATTTTAACCACAATCAACGACCGCGCAGACCTACTTGCGCTCATTCATCAACAACCACACAGACCCACTTGCACTCGCTCATCACCTTCGACCAACCGTGCAAATTCATGTGCACCACAGACCTTACCAACAATACCGAACACTTACACACTTGTCTTTGACCACAACGTACCACTGATCCTGACAATTCAACTTTCGTTCATCAGCTCCGCATCACGCAGACTAATCAACATGAACATCGCCACCAACAAGTGCAAATTCGCTTGCGCTCAACATTTTTCGACAGAGCAGACCCACTTTCGCTCAATCATTCAACCGCAGACCCACTTGCGTTTAAACTTGATGCAGACCCAATTGCATGCAAACAACACGCAGATCCACATGCGTTACAAACACTCAATTCCGCAGACCCACTTGCGATCAATCATTCAATACAGATGGAAAAACAGAAATAAGTAGCATGTACACTACTTTTTCTAATCTTCAACAGCAAAACAGACATACACACAAAGAATGCTTCTCATCTACAACTGTACATATTGAATAATACTTTCAATATTTTTCAATCTGGGGGAGTCCTTGTAGCAGTTACCTCCTCCTTTCAAACATAACTGCACCAGTTGGCCGTTAGGTATCGCTTTTTCACCGACAGATGGCGCTGAAAAGGGCCACCAGAGTTATCTGCCCTTATGATTATATAAACCGTTGTAAACGGAAAATCACTCTCTTCTCTATTCAATTGGCCTCGCTGAACGACGCTAAGGCACCAGCGCTCCACCAACACGTGTTCAACAACGGTAAGAGTTCTCAACTCATTTTCTTTGTATACGGTTTTCAAGGACTTTCCCATGCCGGACTCATTTCTTTACATACTCTTTTCAAGAACTGTTTTCTATCGACACACATACATACACCAGACACATCATCATCCCACATACACACACGTTCAATAAACCTTATTTGAACTACATCCTTTTGTTTGTTAATTATTACTCTGTTTTTGCATGCAACAATTGCTTGATTTTATGAACTCGCTTATAGTTGGGAACACGACCCGATTCTAACAAATTAAAATCCTATTACGAGATTAAATCCATCATAATGCATTTCCGTTTCTTCATAAACAAGTAAGCCATTTTAATATTTTGTTAATAGTTCAATAAATAAATCAATTACTTGGTGTCTGTTCGAAATTTGCAAGGAATTTGGAAGTATTTAAACTATCGAATAGAAAGTCATTTAAACTTGCTTTGAAATTCTTAGCAAATCTTCATGTATTAAAAGCCCCCCCCCTCGATAATATTTAAAAATAAATATTTGAGGGAGATATAGTTTTAAAAAGGGGCTAAACCTTACCCCCAACCCTCCAAAAAATGAAAAATAAATATTTTAGAATATTTACGGCGTTTTTAAAGCAAATAAAATCGATTTCTCTAAGTTAAGTGTTCGTTCTAAGAACCCGGTTCTTGTATTATTTTCCCCAATTATTATATCAATAAAAAAAAAAGTAAAAATTAAAATCCCATGACAATGCCTTTCGGTTTCTTCGTAAACAAGATAAAATATGATACAACTTATTTGAAAGAAAAAAAAAAGTAAATAAAGTTTTAGTTAAATCTATTTTTAGGCAACATGACCACCAGCGATTAAAAACACTGAATTACACTTACATTTTCAAGACCTGAAAAAGTACATTTGAAATTTATTTAATCACAAAAAATACAATTTAAGAATAAAAATCAATTTTGTCCAAAACTAACTGTATCTATCCGGCGTTGTCCAAGAGTCTTTAATTCAATTTTTTTATGTTACTTTTTAAACTACGCTGTCTGTTTGAAAGTTAATTTAATTATTACAATATCGGGTAAGGGTCTAGTTTGGAGTTTTGTAGTAAAAATTATGTATAGGCGATGAAAATGATTTTATCGTTTGGTCATTAGATTATTAATTGAACCAAATTTGGCAAGTGGTAAGATTGATGGCCTAAACAAATTGCGATAAACAATTGTGTATAGGCAATAAAAATGGTTTTATGTGTTTTTTATTTTTATATCTATTTAGTATTACGCATGTAATCTGAAGAAAAACGTTTGAAATCTGTGACAAAGTATCCGGGGTGGTGATGCTATGCTGACTGAGAGCCCTGCGTCGAGACGAAGTGGAGATGTAAAACTAGTAGAAACGAACTTATTCAAACGACATTCAAACGACAGGAACGAGGCACCCGTTGGTCTCGCAGAGTCGTGTAAGATAGTCAGAATTCATTATCTCCGAAGGCAAGGTAACAGTTGCCAGATTGGAGGTGAAGATTATGGAATTCCATAATCATAAATTTAATTCTGAAGTATCAATAAAGCGATATTATTCTGGGAAGGCTGTTTTTACTTGGCAGAGATTTATTTGGGCCTGTCATCGTTAATTACGAGCCGGGTCTGATCTCCCGCTACTGTGCACCACCTACTTATGTCCAAATCATTAATTTTATCATTATCCTCTTCCAACACAAGCACCACAAAATGCATACACGCACACACCAATACATACGTAGATCTGATGTTTTAAGAGACTGGAAAAAGAAAAAGAAGAAAAATAAAACGGACAAAAAACCCAAAAAACTTTTGGTTTCCATTTTCTAGTTGCAGTTTTGTTGTTGTTTGGTTACGTTATCCATTGTGCGGGGAAGGGTGACGGTCTGGAAGATGTCAATTACGAGTAAATGACACAGAAAAAGCAAGGGGCGGATGTAACAAAGTATCCGGGGCCCCATGGGGATCGGGTACCCTGGTGACATGCTAGTATGCATCTTATTGGTGATGCTATGCCGACTGAGAGCCCTGCGTCAAGACGAAGTGGAGATATAAAACTAGTATATATTTGACGTAGAAACGACAGGAACGAGGCGCCGGTTGGTCTCGCGGAGTCGTGTAAGATAGTCAGAATTCATTATCTCCGAAGGCAAGGTAACAGTTGCCAGATTGGAGGTGAAGATTATGGAATTCCATAATCACAAATTTAATTCTGAAGTATCAATAAAGCGATATTATTCTGGGAAGGCTGTTTTTACTTGGCAGAGATTTATTTGAGTCTGTCATCGTTAATTACGAGCTGAGTCGGCAGAGCGCCTTCGTCTGTGTGACAGAATGAGAAAGCGTTTGTTTTGGCAATAATCCCAGGCCAAAAAGAAGATCCCATTTATATTAGGGAGGGGGAGTGAGGCGCCCGTCCCAACCCCTCCTGAGAGAGGAAGACACACAGGAATTAGGATGGTGGAGAAGGGGCGTGTACGATGATTGACATCTTCAATAAAAGAATGTGCGTTTTTCACGCACAACCAGTAGAGAGAGGCAGTTAGAGTTGAATTGTCGGCAGACAGAGTTGGACGGTCGCTCGGCGCGCGGCAAAATGGCATGCATCCAAGAAAACAAACCGGACGAAATTCTCGCCATCTCCTTCGCCTGTTAAGTTGTGACTTAAACAACGACTTGTATAAAGAATTGGCACACACAGAGAACCAGCGAAATAACTTAGAAGAAACAAAAACCTTTGCTAAAGACATTTATGAGTACGGTAGACATTAATCCAATGTAAAATCATTTCTTTTATTTTATTAATAATTACTCTTCTATACAAAAAACCCCGACTGAGTTGTTGAACATTGTTCTTTTCCTTTTGTTCTGCTTTGAATGATCTTTCACCCCCACAGAGCCAACTGGTCGCTTTTCGCCCAGTGATCACTCGTTGATATAAACAGTTTCAACGTGGGAGTGTGTTTGTCGCTGGACGAGACGACAAGATCGGCGACGTCATCATCATCACTGTCGCCATCTCGGCCTAGAGGAATTTGGATCTATATATTTTTTTTATTGCCACTACGACGATCGGCACAAATGGGGTTCACAATCCGGCACTGCGACCAGGATATCACACCTGTGCTGTTGACCACAACGATCGGCACAGGGAGTGGGGTTCATAAATCGAGAACGAAACCGGAAGTAGTGCATTTACATCATGGCGCCATGTTGTTGTTATTTGTATTGCTTGTAGCAGTTACATGAATGAACTATTTTCTGTTGGTTTCATGACAGTCAGTGACATGTGATTCAGCTTGAGGATTATGTAATCATCGCCTCTTCACCACATGCGCGTATAGCACGTCTGCATGTCACAAGATTCATACACGATGAATCATCTTGGTGCTAAAACCAGATCACGTGATCAACATAACTCTGCAGTTCGAGACTGATTCCCAAACAGACAAGATGTGATCCTGCAATTCTCTTCTGTCAGCTCGACAGATGACTCGACGAACTCCAGGATAAAGTTTATATCGTCTTGTCTACATTCACTCAACCTAATGTATTATCGTTGTTCTGTTCCTGTTTTTCCTATAAATAAAACTGCATACCTCTTTAGTTGTGAAGCCATCGTTTATTTTGTGATGGATGGTGACCCCGTTTGCTTATTATATCTCAGTCAGATTTAACCAGACGAATTACTCTCCCAAGTGAGTCGTCAATTTGATTTTCTTCTCGATTTAAACTCTCAGCTAAAATTGGCTTTCTTAGCTAAATGCTGAATTGATTTTAACTTTAAAACGTTCTTAATGTCACAATCTTTTAAAAATATATACATATTATCGCCTATACACTAATTTCATTAAACTTTGAAGAAACTGTTTAAGTCGTCAAGCTTAACGCTTACCCCAAATTGTTATAAAACTATAACTAATCTTCTTAAGATAATGTTGTTTTAATGTTTATTTATAAATTTATTGGATGTAAATAGCTGCCAGAACTTTCAATCTTTTAATTAAATGAAGAATTTTAAATCCTGTTTAAATGACTTTCTATTCGATAGTTTAAATACTTCCTTTAAATATTTCGGGCAGTTACGTAGTAATTTATATTTTTTTCAACTATTAACCAAATATTAAAATGACTGACTTGTTCACGAAGAAACGGAAATGCATTATGATGGATTTAATCTCGTAATAGAATTTTAATTTACAACTTTTTTTTATTAACATAATAATTCGAAAAGATAATACAAGAACCGTGTTCTTAGAACGAACACTTATAAAAATCGATTTCATTTGCTTTAAAACAACAGTAAATATTCTAAAATATTTATTTTTAAATATTATTACTGGGGTGGGTAGCCCCTTTTTACAACTATATTCTCCCAAGAACGATTCTTAAAATCTATTTTCAATCGATATTTATTCCATAATTGCTGAATTTTCTATTGCCGAATTTTTCTAAATTTGAATTTAATAAATCAAGGGCCGCCAATCTTTTTTTTGAAAATGTCAGATTAGAGACATGTTTAAACTTTTTTGGCCAAGAGGCAAATTTGAAGTTATACTCCATACATTCTTTATACATAAAACACGTTCTAAATATATTAAGTACATTTGTTGTAATACTTGTCTGCTAATGAAATTAATGAAAGCAAATTATTTTTTTTTTTAAATCAATAAAAGATTTTTGAAAAGAAATAATTTATTTCTTGTGTAGCGTAATATTACAAAAAAAGAAAATTATTGCAGCATTGTGGATCTCACTAATAAAGAATTTGTGTACTATTTTTTAATTAAATATTATTTGAAATTCCAACGATTTTTCTATAACTGAAATATTTTTGAAGATACAGGTACACAATTTAGTTGGATGCATTGTGATACTTATCGCCTTGGTTGGATGTCATTTTTACATTTTGACCTATTGAGAAAGAAAATCGTAGTCAAAATCTAACATATAACAATGCATACAAATCTACAATGAACCAGGATCTATAGAAGCCAGTTTTAATGGATTAATTGTTTCTCTGGTGCTAAAAAGCTGTAACATACGATGTTCCATTGGTTCTGATGTTTTGATATATATACATGGGATATCGATAAAAGTTACTACAAAACTTTGTTAAAAACTGCATCATTCAATCTTTTGCTGAATCGTAAAATCAAATTGAAAAACGACAAGGAAAATTAATGTAAAACCTGACAAAGTTATGAGGAGTAGCAATAGCAGCAAATGCTGTTTTTACGTCTCGATTGGATAAAAGCTCAAATCAGCAGTTCCTTTCAGTCAAACACAGAAGCAAGAATATTCACTGCCGAAAATTTGAGCGTACTATAAAAACCCAAACACAGGTTTTCTTTAGGACACACAAAATAGCCATAGCCAATTTGATTGAGGGCATACTGGCAGATGCAACAAGAGACACTCACAAACTACTGTTAGTACAACAACAGCATATACACACTTCATGAAGTTACGTGCACACAAGTTCATGCACACACTCTCAGTAACAAAACAGAGGAAAGCTAATATACACACACATCTTCCGATCCCATTTATATACACTGTCAATGCACATGGCTATTTAATTTCCCCTTACAGACAACTCTTTCTTCACTTAGAACTTTCTTGGGACACTCTGAAATCTCATTCATTATGAACTCTTTATTTTTCGTTGTTGGCAATAAAAATTAAGTATTTTTGTATGTAAAGACATTCTTTCTTTTGATATTGCCTTTCCGTTTTGTAAAAGAAAAGAAAGAAAGAAAACGTCTCATTCAAAAAAAATAAAATAAAAATATGTCTCAAGCAATAAGTCTAAAAAAGTAAAAACAAAAAGAAAGAGAATATCCTAGTTTGCAAATTAGAAGAAAAGAAAAAAAAGAAAGAAAACGTCTCATTCAAAAAAATAAAATAAAAATATGTCTCAAGCAATAAGTGTAAAAAAGTAAAAACAAAAAGAAAGAGAACATCCTAGTTTGCAAATTAGAAGAAAAGAAAGAAAAAAGAAAGAAAACGTCTCATTCAAAAAAAAAATGTCTCAAGCAATAAGTGTAAAAAAGTAAAAACAAAAAGAAAGAGAATATCCCAGTTTGCAAATTAGAAGAAAAGAAAGAAAAAGAAAGAAAACGTCTCAATCTGTAAAAGGAAAAGAAAAGAAAAAGAGAAAGAAAACTCTCAATCTGTAAAATAAAATGAAAGAAAAAAAAAAAAGAAACGTCTTAATGTATAAAGTAAAAAAAGTAAACAAAATGAAAGAAAAAAACACCTTAAGCTATGTTAGCTACAAGAATTTTAGATAAACATGAAACTATAGTGAGTAAAGAATCAAATTGACACTCACCGACATAACAGACTTCAATATTCCATATACAAATATTGCTTGAATGAAGCAATATTTATATAATGAATTATCCACTCGTTGACTGGCAGCCAATCAGAGCTCAGATAATGAACTTTCCCATCTTGGGATAGTGAAACATTCCAGCTTTCATATAAACTGGCTTTTTAGTGTTCTTTCAGTTCTTTTATTTATTTTGTTAATCAACTGGTCACACGGTTGAGCTCTAAGTACTAAATTGTAAAATTACTAATTACGAGGCAGACAGACCGCCCAATGCTGTTAGAGTTTGTTATTCCGATTCCGTCATTCTGTTAGAATGTAAACAAATGGCATTTTTCTGATAATAATTTGCTATGTGGTGGTTCTAACAATGACAAAAATGGAATGTGTCTGTAAATATGACCGATGTTGTCTGAGAAGCTAAAGTTTATTATTATGCTAAAGATTCAAAGTAGAATACAAAAAATAATAAATTAAATGAAAGAAAATAGGATTATCTTGTAAGAATTATCGAAGCGACCAGTGATGCACAGTTATGTAAAACATGCCAATGTATTCATTGTGTTTGAAAAATTTCTATTTTACCGATCTGGTAATATTATATGCCAAGAATTCTACAGTTTGCTACTGTTTTGTGTAAAACCATGGAATTCAGTACTGGAAGAGAAAAGATAAATAAGCCAAATTATGTATCAGGCATGACCCAGGAAATTATTTTTTTTGAGAAATCGTGAAAAGAAATGTAGAAAGAAAGAATGAAAAGTATGAATAATGTAAGTCACTGGTGGAGAAAGATTGTTTTATTGTCTCCAAATGCTGTTCCTTTAATGCCAATCTGCTATTCGTTTATTCCGGTAATCATTTTTTTTAATGGAAACCCTATGATCTGAAAGGCATCAAAAGTAAATAAACATTAAAAAGTAAGAATGATGGAAGCGACTGTTAATAAACAATCAGGCCATTCTGCCAATCTGAAATGTAAAGGGAAGTATTAGCAATAGCCAACCAAAATGCTCCAAGAAAAGAAATTGTAAGTTGAATGGAGGATTCTGTATTTAGTTAGTAAATGTAGATTAGCTAACAGACAATAGCAAGAGCAAAGAAAATGAAATAATACCGGTGCTAGGAAGAAATAGTATCCTATGAAGAAGAGCTCCTGGTTTGGTTTGGTTTGGTTTGTTTTACGGCATAGCAACCAACTATGGGTTATGTAATGCCGAATAAAGTTGTCAAATACAATTCTAATTATTTCACATTGTCTTGAGAGACAATGAAAAGTGAAATCAAGAATTTGTGGTTAGATGTTTTGGAACAGTCCAACTTCCTTGATGAAGTCTAAGATTTCTGTCATATTTATGTTTTTAAATAAGTCTTTTACATTTTTGGAGTCGTAATATTTGTTTCGGGTTTGCTGCAGATCTTAACAGTCTATTGTTGACATGCTATGCACATTGGAGACTCCTCTTCTTCCAATAAGTGCTTATGAGTGATATGCGTGTGTCCTATACGAAGTCTGGTTATTATAACCTCTTTTCTTCTTACTTTTCTATAGTCCAGGGGCCACTCATCTATAGTTGACCAAATCTTATATAATTTATTATTTTGGCACTCACCCCAACATTCTTGCCATTTTTCTTTGGTTATCTTCTTAATAGAAGGTCGAAGATCAGTGTATGGGATCCTAATATTGGTTGGTGTCATTTTTAATGATTCTTTTGCGGCTTTATCCGCTCTTTCATTGCCACGAATGCCGACATGATTCGATATCCAGCATAATTTGAGTTTACATTTTTTGTTGTTGTAAATATTGGTGATCTTATTTAAGATTTTTACGATTAATGGATTATCTAGATTTTTATTCTTCATTGCTGTGAGTACAGATAGGGAGTCAGAGAAGATGATAAATCTATCAGTGCTACTACCTTCTATTATCTTTAAAGCCAAGTATATGGCTGCAGCTTCTGCTATGAAAATTGATGCACTGTCAGGTATCCTATATTGCATTTCTGTCTTATTTAAGACAGCCACACACCCAACTCTATTCGATTCTTTGGATCCATCTGTATAGATGTATTTATAGTCGGAATGATGATGTTTTATGTATTCAAATTCATCCTGAAATACAATTGGATTGGTTTGGCTCTTTGAAGCTGTTGCTAAATCAAGGATATAAGTTGGTTGTTCTAATTCCCATGGTGGAATTTTGGAAATTATTGATTGGTGGATAAGACTCGAGTCCAATTCCAGTTTATTTCTTAGTTCCTCGATGCGGTAACTGAAAGGTCTGATGGCACTGATTTTTCTCTCAAACAGAGTCTTATATTGAGGATAAAATGTGCAGTCGTAGGCAGGATTTGATGGACATGATAATAATTTGGTCACATATTGAAGTGCCAATTTTTCTCGCCTTAGATGTAAAGAACCTTCATTCGCTTCAACATATAAACTTTCCACTGGAGACGTGTGAAATGCCCCCAATGCGATGCTTAGTCCCTGGTGATGGATAGTTTCCAATTGCTTCAGGTATGATGGTCTTGCTGCACCGTAAATGAAACTTCCATAATCAAGTTTCGATCTCACAATTGTTCGGTACAGCTTGAGTAAGGATTTCTTGTCCGCTCCCCAGTCAGTGTGAGCTATCACTCTCAGTAGGTTAATGGCCTTGTTGCATTTTTATCGGAGATACTTTATATGAGGGATAAAAGACAGTTTTTTATCAAAAATAATTCCAAGGAACTTATATTCGTCTGCCATTTGTATCTCCTTGCCATCCAGTTTAAGGCATGGGTCGTTATGCATTTTGTGCAAATTGCAAAAATGGACACACCTTGTCTTCGATTCAGAGAATCTGAAACCGTTTTCTTCAGTCCATTTGCTGATTTTATTTAGAGCGAGTTGCAACTTACGTTCTGCCAGATGCATATGTTTTGCTCGGCAGCTAATCAAAAAGTCGTCCACATACAATGAGCCTTTGACTGCAGTGTCAAGGTTTTTAATGATATTATTTATCTTGACATTAAAGAGTGTCACTGATAGGATACTTCCCTGGGGTACCCCTTTCTCCTGCTCTTTTACGTCGGAGAGTGTAGTTCCGACTCTCACTCTGAAATTTCGATTTGCCAAGAAGTTTTGTATGAAGAGGGCCATTCTGCCCCTTAATCCAAGTTCTCGAAGGTCTTTCATCATTCCAGGTGATGTTGTACGCCTTCTCTATATCAAAGAAGATAGTAATCCGGTGTTCCTTTTTGATGAATGCTTCTCTGATGAAAGTTTCCAATCTGATCAAATGGTCAGTAGTACTTCTTTTTTTTCTGAAACCGGATTGTAGGTCTGATATCAGATTGTTTGACTCGAGGTATCATGTCAATCTGTCATTTATCATTCTTTCCATTACCTTATAGAGACAAATAGTTAAGGCAATTGGTCGATGGCCTGAAGGCCTATCAGAATTCTTTCCCGTCTTTGGTATGGGTATCACTGTGGCTTGTCTCCAGAGATCTGGGATTTTTCCGCTCATACACACCTTGTTATAAATGTCTAGAAGGTATCTGGTGGACACCTGTGGTCATTTTTTGAGAAATTCATAGCATATATCATCTGGACCGACCGCTGTATTGTGGGTTTTAGCAAGTGACTCACTGAGCTCCGATCCCGTGAAGGGTCGATTATAACTTTCAGTATTTTTGAAACTGAAATTTAGTATTTTCTTTTCTTCAGTTTTTTAATTCTTTTAAATTTTTCAGTCTGACCCTTGGAACCAGAAATTTCTGCAAAGTTGTTTGCCAAGGTGTTAGAAATCTCTTTCTTGTCTGTGATCTTTATATTATTTGAGATCAGATGTTTGATTGGCATACTGCTATTCTTCCCAGCTATCATGGTCCATATCGTTTTAGATTTCGTGTTGGAATTTATTTTAGATATATACTGCTTCCATGAATTTCTTTTGGACTCTTTAATCGTCCACCGAGCTTTGGCTCTTTTTATTTTAAACGAGTCTAAATTCTCTCGAGTGGGATTAGACTTGAACCTTTTCAGGGCAGAACGGTGTTCCCGGACAGCCTTCTGACATTCTTTATTAAACCAGGGTTTGTGTTTACTTTGATTTGCAGATGATTTTGGTACACATTCCTCGGCTATTTCTACCAGTCTCTCTGTAAGGTAGGTGGTGTGATCTGTTTCATTGACATTGGTATCGACTGTTAATTTCTTTTGACATTCTTCTTGGAATCTCACCCAGTCTGCTTTCTGCAGATTCCGTTGCTGGGTGTAGATATGTGTTGGCTTTATTATTGTAGAGGCAAAGGTTATTCTGATCTATAATTTTTCCAACAATCTGGCCTTTTTTATTTGTGATTTTACTGCCCCACATTTCATTATGGCTATTAAAATCACCCAGCAGTATAATTGGTTTGGGTAGTTGTTTTATTAAATCATTCAGCTTGGATTCAATTATGTTCTCGCCTGGTGGCAGATAAATAGAGCAGATTGTGATGGTCCTATGTAATATCACTGATACAGCAACCGCCTGCATGTCTGTGTCAAGCAGCACCTGACTCTGTAGAACTGTATTTTTTGCAACTATAGTTGCCCCACCAAGGCTCTATCAGCTTCTTCCTTTATATAGTTGTATATAGTGTAGTTTTTAATTTTAAACTCACTATCTGGCTTGAGTAATGTTTCCTGTAGGCAAGCAACTGCTGGGCACATTCTGATAAGGAGAACCAGCTCCTCATAATTTGCTTTAACTCCTCTTATATTCCATTGGATTATTTTTTCTCCCATAGTTTATATTTTGATTGGGGGTGCTTTTTGTTTAGTTTGTTTCTTTTTTTCAGTGTTTTCGTTTTCTGTTTCCATCATGTCCAGTGCCTCAAATCGGTTTTGTGTCTGACTCTGATTTTTGGCTTTGGTTTCTGAGGTGATTTTTCTTTTTTTTCCGGTTCAGGATTTTTACCTGGAGATTTTTTATTTGGATCTTTTCGGATCCCTTTCTTTTTCACAGTAAATTCAGTTGTATCACTTGTTTTGGCCTGTGGTAGTGCATCTTGAATGGGAGTAACCGGTTGAGTAGAAGGTAAATTCCAAATGTTTTCCTCTCTTGGTTCCACCTGTTGCTTTTGAACTTTGACTTTCGGTTTTCCATATTCTTTCCTGATTGCATTTTGGAAAGCTGGCCAGTCTCCCGGTCCAAGCTGAAGTAACCTTTCTATTAATTTTTGGTATTTACTCTCCTCTTTATTCACCACTGGGGATACAGCCTGAGAATACGTTTTTCCTCTAGTGATATCAACCACCTTTCTTGCTTCTTGAAAGGAAATGTTTCTCGTATATTTCACTGTTAGTAGTTCCTTCTCTCTCTTCCATTTCTCACAAATTTTTGCATAAACTGGGTGGTCACCACCACAGTTTGCGCATGTGTGATTCCCTTTGCACTCATCCATAGAGTGGTCAGGGTCTTTTTCTCCACATTTTCCACATGTCTGCTCCCGTTACATTTACTTTCGTGGTGTCCATATTTCTGGCATTTATAACACCGAAGAGGATTAGGGATATATTGTTCAAATTTTTCAATCGTATACCCTATCTGTATTTTTTGTGGTATCGTTGGCATATCAAATGTCATCACATAGGTGTTGGTTTGTATTATTTTATTATCTCTTTTTATAGAGATTCGTTTTACTTCAATTATCTCTTGGGATTTTAGTTCTTCTTTAATTTCGTCTAAAGTACATAAGGAGAGCTCTTGGCTCCTTATCACTCCTTTCGTAATATTTAAATATTGGTGTGGATAAGATGTGACTTTTTTGTTATGAAAAATTCTCATTCCCAGCAGAAAATCAGCATGTCTTTTCTTTTCCACTTCGACCAGGATGTTCCCATTGGCCAGTTTTTTCATGGTTTTAGGCGTCATATAAGCTGAAATTATTTTTTTGATGACAAAGGGAGATAGTGTTGTTAGTTTAGGTTCTTCTAAAGCTTCCAGTACAATAAATCTTGGGAATTTTTTTTGGTCGCTTTTTTCTTCCTCTCGTTCAGAGCTTGTGTCTCTATGAACGCTTTTTGTGGTTCTGTTAGGAGCCATAAATTGTTTGTTTTTTTATTCACCATTCCTGCTCCCCACCCACCACGGAGCCCACTATGGGAATTGCCAAGGGGGAAACCCAATCGCCTTGACAAGACAAGGCTACAGGAATGGTATACTCAACCTGATCGTGATTACAAGCACCTGTGTTCCATCGATTTCTCTACCCACTTATAGCGAAACGTCCGGGACACACAGCCATGTTGCGGTCATATATCTCACAAGTTGATTGACCCTTGCCACCGCCTTCTAGCACTTATAAACTAGAGTGGGTATTGATAACTATGCAGTTGATCAATTTTATTATTGGAAACGATCAGGGAAACTGATAGTATAAGTGCTAGGGCAAGACGTAACTAGCCGATTGATTGGATCGGGCCTCTCTGACCTCCCGTCTCTAGTATTTTGCGACCTGGGGTATTTCCTTTATTTTTCTATCTCTTCACTGTTATCCAAAATGTTAGCATATATTTTCAGGGATTTGTTTTTAGATTGAATTAGGGGTAAATCAGTATTCACCTTTGTGGGAGAATCAAATATGGATGGAGTCTTTGAAGGGCATACATAAATGTTCTCCAACACCGAAAGGGAGAGAATTTAGAAGTTGGTGTTTCTGACCTTGGGCCTAAGATGATCCCCTACCTTATTACCAGGTTCATCAGAGTTTGAACAGTCTTTATTTTAAGAGAGAGCAAGTGACAGTGAGAGATTCTTCGCCAACCCAGTATGAATGCTTCCTTCGTACAATAATTACTCTGCGTTTGTCTTTTCTCACTTCTAAGTAGTATGAAAGTTTGATGAAGGCTTCTTTATTAAGTAAAGTCTCAAACTTCCTACTGTACAAGAAATCCGGAAGAAATCTAATTAACTTCACTTTTCATATTACACCGTCAGCTTAATTCCTATTAATCACCACAACTTTGTGAAATTACATATCCAGATAACAAATAATACACAAATATCCACAAACATTTTACAATGCCATTCTTATAATATAAATAACAAAACGACCTCTACATTTCTTTGTTTTAAGTTCAATATTAATAGAACCTTACACATTATTTTTTAGGCTTTTTGTTTACTTACTGAACAAGGAAAGGTGTGTGGCTTTCAATTAACTATAAAAGCACTTCATTAGAAACTGAGTGATAACTAGTGGTCCTTGTGCGCTTAATACCCAGAATTGTAGAAAGCTCTTGAAATAGATAGGATTCAAACTGTTGCAAGGGCACTATAATGCAACATTTAGCCCATGATTAGGGCACTCACCACAATTTCAGCAGAAATATCACTCAATGGAATGGCTTCAGGCCAACGAGAAAAAAGATCAATACAGATTAACGGGTAGGAGTAGTCTTGACTGACCGGCCATGGTCCAACTAGGTCAATGTGGATATTGTTAAATCGTGCATCGGGAGTACTGAAAGTTCTGAGAAAGGCTTGTATATGCCTGTGCATTTTAGATTTCTGGCAGACTAAACAGTGATTTCATGTCTCATATTCGGCCAGAAGAATCTAACTGAAATAAACTTCACTGTGGCAGAAATTTTGAGGTGAGCCAGACTGTGCAAAGAAGAAATGACAGTTTTGCGATGAGCTTCAGGAACGAAGTGGTGAGGTGAAATCATGGAATCCTCGCACAAAATTTCTTTATCCTCTGTAGAGATGGGAATGTACTAAAATTTGCAAGTAGCAAATTCTGGAGCTGACAGATTTAAAATATCCAAAGATGGTGGGCCAGAGCTATTTGACGAAGGTTGATGTCATCAGATGAAGAAATAGCACTGATACATCTGCAGTAGTATTCTGTGAACCAGATATGTGCCGTATGTCGCTGGAGAACTGGGAAATGAAATCAAAATGTCTAGCTTCCTGAGAGGAATATTTGTCTGGCTTAGCACATAGCGTGAATGTAAAGGGACGATGGTCCGTGTAAATTGGTAAATTCTCGACCCTCCAATGCATGGCAAAAATGTATAATTCCTATGTAAATAGCCAAAAGTTCATGTCCAAAAGTACTATATAAAGTTTCTGCAGGCGTGAATTTATGAGAGAAGTAGGACAGTGGTTGAATTTGCTGCTGGCGATGTTGTTGTAAATGTGCACCGACTGCAGAACTACATGCATCCAAGACAATAGAAAATTGAGCATCAGGTATGGGATGAGACAGCAAAGATGAGTCAGAAAGCTACTTCTTCGCCTTGCGAAAGGTTTTTAGCTGGCTGTCATTTGATGAAATAGCTTCCTTTATTTTCTATTTCTCAGAAGGTCGGTTAAAAGAGCAAGGATATCCACATAGTGAGAAATGAAACGTCTGTAACAATTTAATAGTCCCAGAAAATGCTGCAGTTAACGAAGAGAAGTTGGTGGCCGTAAATCCTGTAGAACTTTAACTTTTTCAGGAAGGAGTGAAATTTCCTATGAGCCTGAAAGACAAGACTTGTAGCACCAAAAATACATTTAACACGGTTTATCCTGACATGCTACTATAGCAAACGTTCAAAAGGAAGACGAAGGTGTACCAAATGTTCCTTCGGCGAGGAGCTAGCTACTAAAATATCGTCAATATAATTGTATACAAAATCTAAGTCACATACTACTTCGTCACGTAAGCTGAACGGCATGGTTAAACATTTGAACGCTCCGAAAGGAGTAGTCACAGTAGTCTTCGGAATATCAGCCAGATTAATTGAAATTTGATAGTAAGCTTTTACCAGATCCAACTTAGAAAATATTTTACAGCCATGCAAAGACGAAGCAAAATCCTGAATACGAGGAACAGGATAGCAATTGGAAAGAGTAATTATGTTCAAACTACAGAAATCTCTGGTGAGACGCCAATCCTCAGAACGCTTCAAAACTATGTGCAAAGGAGATGCCCAAAGGCTAGATGAGGGATGGATAATCCCTAGCTCAGGAGAGAGACAACGAGGACGGGGGAAAACAGGGGCAGCTTTAATCTCAATGAAATACATCGTAGAGTGAGTAGACTGATTTATTTCAAAATTCAAATTGGTCAAATCCGGAAAAGTATTTAGTAGCGACTTATCAATCTTCAGTAGAGAAAGGCTTGTATATGCCTGTGCATTTTAGATTTCTGGCAGACTAAACAGTGATTTCATGTCTCATATTCGGCCAGAAGAATCTAACTGAAATAAACTTCACTGTGGCAGAAATTTTGAGGTGTGCAAAGAATAAATGACAGTTTTGCGATGAGCTTCAGGAACGAAGTGGTGAGGTGAAATCATGGAATCCTCGCACAAAATTTCTTTATCCTCTGTAGAGATGGGAATGTACTAAAATTTGCAAGTAGCAAATTCTGGAGCTGACAGATTTAAAATATCCAAAGATGGTGGGCCAGAGCTATTTGACGAAGGTTGATGTCATCAGATGAAGAAATAGCACTGATACATCTGCAGTAGTATTCTGTGAACCAGATATGTGCCGTATGTCGCTGGAGAACTGGGAAATGAAATCAAAATGTCTAGCTTCCTGAGAGGAATATTTGTCTGGCTTAGCACATAGCGTGAATGTAAAGGGACGATGGTCCGTGTAAATTGGCAAATTCTCGACCCTCCAATGCATGGCAAAAATGTATAATTCCTATGTAAATAGCCAAAAGTTCATGTCCAAAAGTACTATATAAAGTTTCTGCAGGCGTGAATTTATGAGAGAAGTAGGACAGTGGTTGAATTTGCTGCTGGCGATGTTGTTGTAAATGTGCACCGACTGCAGAACTACATGCATCCAAGACAATAGAAAATTGAGCATCAGGTATGGGATGAGACAGCAAAGATGAGTCAGAAAGCTACTTCTTCGCCTTGCGAAAGGTTTTTAGCTGGCTGTCATTTGATGAAATAGCTTCCTTTATTTTCTATTTCTCAGAAGGTCGGTTAAAGGAGCAAGGATATCCACATAGTGAGAAATGAAACGTCTGTAACAATTTAATAGTCCCAGAAAATGCTGCAGTTAACGAAGAGAAGTTGGTGGCCGTAAATCCTGTAGAACTTTAACTTTTTCAGGAAGGAGTGAAATTTCCTATGAGCCTGAAAGACAAGACTTGTAGCACCAAAAATACATTTAACACGGTTTATCCTGACATGCTACTATAGCAAACGTTCAAAAGGAAGACGAAGGTGTACCAAATGTTCCTTCGGCGAGGAGCTAGCTACTAAAATATCGTCAATATAATTGTATACAAAATCTAAGTCACATACTACTTCGTCACGTAAGCTGAACGGCATGGTTAAACATTTGAACGCTCCGAAAGGAGTAGTCACAGTAGTCTTCGGAATATCAGCCAGATTAATTGAAATTTGATAGTAAGCTTTTACCAGATCCAACTTAGAAAATATTTTACAGCCATGCAAAGACGAAGCAAAATCCTGAATACGAGGAACAGGATAGCAATTGGAAAGAGTAATTATGTTCAAACTACAGAAATCTCTGGTGAGACGCCAATCCTCAGAACGCTTCAAAACTATGTGCAAAGGAGATGCCCAAAGGCTAGATGAGGGATGGATAATCCCTAGCTCAGGAGAGAGACAACGAGGACGGGAAAAAACAGGGGCAGCTTTAATCTCAATGAAATGCATCGTAGAGTGAGTAGACTGATTTATTTCAAAATTCAAATTGGTCAAATCCGGAAAAGTATTTAGTAGCGACTTATCAGTCTTCAGTAGAGGCTATAAAAAATGTAAGTGGTCTAAAAGCTTTCATACCTGGTATTGATAGCTTAATATATGAATCTACCGTATATCCACCAGAAAGTTAAAATGGTGGAGAAAGCACAGAGGATAGGGTAGAGTATATCTGTGAGAATGAATATTTATGTGAAGTCTCTACATAGTTGCAAGCCTAACAGCCAAGAAACTTGACCAAACGTGGGTGTGGAAGAGTGATCTACAGCCTGGACTACAACCGTCGAGGTTGGTGGTTTCTCTTTAAAGAACTTAAGGGGCCAACTGCTACATGCGGCACCTGTATCAACCATTATATGATATTAAGAAACAAAATCCTTTATATAGAATGCACGATTGGTAGGTAGTTTGTGAGGAGGAAGTGACATATTCACGTTTCCTAATTTCTGTTCCCCTGACTCTGTGAAATGTAAGCACAAACTTTAATGCAACGGTGGGCTCAATCACCAGAGTGCTTGTGGGAACGAGCTGGTGAAGGAGAATGACGAGAATGCTATCACAAAGGTTCTGGACAACTTCAAAGCTTCCACCTCCTCCCCGGTAAATTGCTCAATAGCCCTCTGCATGGCTGTATTTTGGGGGTCAGGGGCCGATTTACTGGCAACTGAAGAAATCTCCGCTACAGTGCTAGTTTTCACCACTGGAGGGGTTCTCCCCTTGAATCCAATAATCTTGTTTGCTAAGGATGCTAATTGCTCAATGGTTCCCATCTCCATCATAGGTGTTAATATGGCCTGAACATTGGAGAAAGCACAGAGGATAGTGTAGGATATATCTGTGAGAATGAATATCCATAGTTAACGAAATACAAATAATCGCCTCAATAGGACATTGTCGGCTGGCGTGTCCTCTGCAAGCTCTCTCATATGACGAAGGAACTGGCTAGGCATCCGATCCCCTAGCAGATTATCATTCACAAGTGTTTGCCGATAATGAAGTACGTCAAAGAACCTCACTCTTGATGCTTTCATAGGAGGCATCCGTCTGGGGATCAGTAATAAGATCCTTCACAATTTAAGTTAATGAAGCTGAGAATATGCTAACAAAATATTAAGATGTTTAGACTCAGAAGCAATACCATGGGCAGCAAAATGCACCTCTATTTGTGCAAACCACACACGAACGTCACCGGCGAAAGGTGGGATCGAACTGCGACTCATATTTGCTAGGAACAAATGTTATTCCAATAAAGCAGCTACCACAAATGACTTGTTTGAAAAAGAGGAGTTTGAAAAAGAAGTTAAGAGAGGAAACTGGAAGTGCGAATGAAAGACACGAATTAAAAAAAAAAACAGATTCTCTTTATGAGGAAAAAATGAGGAAAGGAATCTGGAAATAATTGGTAAAATATTGTCTTCAGCTTCCATTAGGCAACACTCCTAAGTAAAATGAGAGCATTACTTGACGAGGGCAAGAATACTTTCAAAGAAAAAAGCAATGCAAAACGTTAACCATGTGATCAGTGATGAACAGAAAAGAAAGAGAAAGAAAAATTGAGCCACAAAATCATTTAATTACCATAATATGGAGCAAAGTTAACATATTTTCGTGTGTATAAATATGGCCTCCTAACCAGAAAGAAAAAAAAATATTCTGGCAGGATTTTCAAAACCGCCTGAAATTCCGAGCTGCCATCTTTAATCGGCATGCGCATTGCTGAAAGACAAATAAGGTGCATATTTAATGCTAGAAAAAAAGCATGTGGTGAAATGAACAGAAATGGCAGGGAACATCACTATTTTGGAAGTAACGTTGAAGATAATATTCGGTCGATTTTATTTTGATTTTATTAGTATGCAATTACTTTCCTCCTAAATAAACCTCCTATTTTATAAGTTTTAGTACATGCCCAAATAATACAATACTCCTCCAATAAAATAGGGCACAGCAAAAACCAAGCCAAAATAAACGAAGAAAAAAAAATTTACTTATGCAAGATGCAGGTTTTTTTATATAGTAATCCCAGAATAGAAGAATGGTCGTATGCAGTGTAAATTTAATCTCAGTGCTCTTAACATCTCTGCAGTTAAGTAATTCTACGATACAACTGTAAGAGAAGATGAGACGCAACTATTTTTTAAAAATGCGCTAACTTCGGAGTAAGAATCACCAATTTGTAGAGAGAAAGGAGAAGTCCGGTTTTGTCTGAGGAAAGGGTTGCTGCATAGAAATCCATCATCTGGCCTTGCTGAGTATGAAGAAAAATAAGTTACCATAGTTTGGTTATAAGGATAATTTAAATCAATTTTATTCATACAGTTTCATCAACACAACAAAGTTATGTAGACAAGAATACAAAAATATGTTGAGTCAGTAGATATGCATGTACTATAAAGGTGAGTTTGAGTCTGGTTTTACATCTCGCTTAGCTCGAGTGGTAGCTAAGGGCCGGACAGGAATATGATGTTAAAACACTGAAGTGTTCAAAAAGTCTGGGAAAAGGTTTGCCGGAAGTGTCTCTCACGTAAAAGTGTTCTGACCAGACAACGTCTCAATCACTCCGCAAATGAGAACATGCTAGCGCAAAAGAAAATATATTGTAATTATATAACTGCTGTAGTAGTATTTTATTAAATTTATAGACCTGTTATATTAAAAAAAACAAAAAAAAACTTGACTAGCGTACTTCAACGTAGGAAAGTATATATAAAATAAACATTTCTCATCACATGCGTTTCGAGTTTACCTCCTCCCGACTTTTCAATCACTTCCCTCCTTTAATTTTCTAAGAACTAGAAACCCCACTGGGTTATGCTGAGGAAGTCAGTCATAAATGTTTGTAGAAAAAGTTCAACGCTTGTTCGTTATTTAGGCTTTGATTGTTAGGAGTCGTTTGAGATGGGCTGGTCATGTTGTAAGGATAAGCGACCAGTCCTATCCAAAGAAAATATTCTACTCTGAGCTAAATGTGGGAGCTAGGAGGGTTGGAGGACAGAAGAAACGGTACAGGGACTGTTTGAAGGAGGACAGGAGGACATGAGGAGATGCGGGATTGATCCCACAACATGGAAAGCGAGAGCACTCGAAAGAACAGAGTGGAGGAATGAAGTGGGAGGTGGTGTGGATAGGTTTGAGGGTGAACGGTGTCGTCATGCCGAAGACCTGAGAACAGCAAGAATAGTATGCCGTGAAAACCAACCACGTGCACAATTACCAAACAATAACGCATCACCACCACCACCACCACTTGTTTTCATCTTTTTTACAGACAAATTCTTTTTCTTTTTTTGTGTACAATTACCTATCATGTCGCTAGAGAATTCGCGTTTTTTATTTTGTTTTTTTTTGTTCAAAATATTTTAGATTTTAGTGGGGGGATCAGTTTCCTATATGAATTTAATGTAAACTGATCACCCACGTTATGACCATCACCATTTCTTTGTATGAAAGAAAAAAATGTAAAAATAATTTTTTTTTAATTATTTTATTTTTTTACAAGGGTCACAATTATCAGAATTTTTTTACAATGGTAAATTAGCAAATTGGGCTGAATTCTCGAATCTGTTGAAAAAGAAATTCTTTTAAATTTGTATAAAATAATTAAGATTTTAGTGTGGGGATCATTTTCTTATATAAATTTAATGTAAAATGATCACCCATCATCAATTTGACCAATTTTTTTTCCTGGGTACACTTCCCTTTAGTATTTTTAATTTTTTTTCCCACATTTTTTCTTATAATTTTAAGGCATTGCCCGTAGAGGCTGTACAAGTCAAGTGGAGACGTTAACGAGTTGCGCTTGCTTGCCTGTTTTGCATGGACAATTCATTTGGCCATTGTTTCTGGCGGTGCTCGAATGTGGGGGCAAAAGCATGGCCAGAGTGCATACATTCAGAGGATGAGTGTTTCCAAATCACGAAAAACAACAATTTGTTTTAATGTTATGTAGTAATGTGTCATTACTTTATGGAAATTGTTGAGCCAAAAACAAAAACTAATTATATCACTACACGATGTTCTGCACAAGTATTGGAATTGTAAAAACTAAAAAATGGTCGGTAAAAAACGCCCCTCTCTCTCAAAAAATTGTTACTCTTGTCAAAAAAGACAAAGTTAAAAAAAATTGCTCAAATTGGTGATGGTCATAAAGTGGGTGATCAGTTTACGTTAAATTTATATAAGAAACTGATCCCCCATGTAAAATATTAGAATACATTTATATAAAAAAAATAAACAAACGGAATTTTCTAGCGAAAGAATCGGTAATTGTACACATAAAAAAAACTTTAGTCCGTAAAAAAGGTGGAAAAACATGGTGATGGTGGTGGTAAACAACGAACAAGAGTGCTTATCCAGATTAAGGGAGACATTCGAAACAAACAAACAAACAAAACAAACTGAGGAATATCTGTTTGATGTACGCACCTGTCACGGGCTGAATATATCCTGTACCAAAAAGCACGTAAATTAATCAAGTAGTTTTTATTTTATAAAAGAAAATTAAATTTTACCGATTAACGAATAACGTGGAAATACGCTCCCCATTATGGCTTATGAATTTCGGTTATCTCCCTTGAATAAACTGTAATGGAGGGTGTTAATTTTTGGTATAGGATATATTCAGCCCGTGACAGGTACGCACATCAAACAGATATTCCTAAGTTTTTGGGGTTTTTTTTTCGAATAAGCACCAAAAGTTCAATTGAATATATTAGTATAATATATGTTAACATTGATGGCATAATCGATACATTATACAATCACAACCTCTATATGAGTAGCCTTCTTTTTTTTTTTTTTTTAGCACAAGTAGATATTGAATACATCTTAGGCGATTACCACCAAGACTTCACAAATGATAACTATGCAGGGAAAGTAATCAAAGGGAGATTAATCTCATTTAAAATGGATAAAGGAAAGAAAAGTTATTTCCCCTTTCAGGATGTCAGAGCTATTTTACAGATATATTATTTATATATGCTTAATTGCCATAAATATATTTTCATAGCTTACTATATATATATATATATATATATATATATATATATATATATATATATATATATATATATATATTACTTATCACCCCAACAAGGCACATTGCCACTGAGTCGTAAGGGGTTACTGTTAATTTGGAGTCATATCCATAGGGGTATTTTAAGTGGGGACTTGTGAGATATTTGTTCACATTACATTTAAATTTCTGCATGTTGGTACAGTCAGGGAGCAGAGATGGAATTCCAAAGGCTAGCAATTCGAGGAAAGAAGCTAGAAGAGTAGAAAGCCTTTCGGCATTTGGGGACCTCAACAATGAAGGGGCTCTGTTTAACTGATTGTTGGGGCACCAAAGCAGCAAGTTCATCAGAGCACATTCCATTAAAGTACTTGCAAAACAATCACAGGGATGCAACACTGCAGCGATGGGACAGGGGATAGAGCTTGGTAAACAGTGTGGGACCTATTAGATTAGATACTCTTTTTTTGAATCGTCTCTAAGAGGGAGAGACTAGTGATTGATGCACTAGCCTAAATGCAACAACAATACTCCATGCATTGGTGAATGGTGACTTTGTAGAGATATAGGATACTGGCAGGTGTGAGAAGTTTTCTAGCACAGTAACGGGATCCCATTTTCCTTGCAGAGTGTACACCCTCCGTCAAAAATGGCGAAAAAAAATTATACTTCGCCAGTGTTCGCATTCACTATTTATCTAGATATATTACTAAAATGTTCATATAAAATCATAGAATTACATCATTAATTTTATTTTCATATATAAATTATTATCATTTCAGATAACGTAAAAAAAGACAATCATTGTTGACTTTTTTATTATAGAGTGTAGATTTCTTTCCAAATTCATTTCAGGTGGCAGGGTAAGTCTGAGGTGGTGGTTTGTTTTGCTATTTGCTTTCTCGCTTCCACTCACCATTTTAAATTGTTTCGTCCGTGAGCTAGAAAAAGGCAACGTTTGTGTGATGGGATTGAAGTACATATATCCATTGGTCTTTATTATAGAGTGAAGGATTATAAATATATATATATACTATAGACTAGATGCCTTATTCATCTTTTTCTGAGTGTCGAATAGTTTGAAAATAAATTATGTGTGTTTATACACACATAATTTATTTTCAAACTGATGTACCGAGCATTGCCCTTATGTTAAATAGAAATTTGAGTTTTAGAACTTTCCTGATGAAAAATAAAAAGGAAAATAATTAAACAAAACGTTATTTGATATCGTGCTATTTGAACTTAAACATTTTAGTTAAAATGTTAATACAATTAATAAGTCAATTCAATGAAATACTGAATGTTAGCTAGTACTGTTTCTGTCAACTAATACAATTTTACGATTTGCGTACAAATAAGCAAAGAAAGAAGAAGATTATCATTTTTTAAATAGTATATAGTCGAATAGATTCTTCTCTGAAATAACCTTGACCAAGAATTTATATTATAACTAGCAAAAACTACCCGCCCTCTGGGTGGCAATTACTGACACTATAGTCTTTTTTACAAAAACCAAAGAAGTAATTTTCATTTGATATTTTGGTAATTTAAAGGAAACTTTAAAAAATGATGATTGTCGTTGTGTTATTTGATATATTCTAATATGGGGGAAATATACTGTGCTTAAACATCGTCAAATTTTGTTTTTTTAGGAAAAAAACAACAAAAAGGTTAATATATATGGTTTTTAAGATATTCAACGGCGTTTCAGCATAAAAATTTAAATGAATTCTCCGATTAAAACTGGTTATATAATGAAATGAATAAACATAAGGGTTGAACGTCGATTGGTTAAATACTCCACTTTTATATTACTGAGTAATTCGAAATGGGTACTTTGTATTTTTCACTTTTATTATAAAAAAAAAAATATGTAAAGAATATTAAAGAAAAATACTTTTTTTTTGTAATTTAGAAAGATTAGAGGGGGTTTATTTCTTTTCTATGACAAATTTTTAATTTATCATCATCATCATCATCATCATCATCATTATCACTACTACTAACTCCTTGGCCTTTTGGCTAGGAGCAAAATGTAGTATCTGTACTGAATCTGCACTTAGTTTTATGTTCTCTCTCAGTGAAGGAGAAATCCTTCTATACGGAGGCAATTGAAATTTTTGTTCCAATTCAGAATGCCCATTTTGGGGGAGCTGGATTCTTCCCACGTTAAATATTGACATTGTGCCTAACTCTGCTCTTGTGGGCGGAAGTAAATAGCAACAACAACAACAAAAACAAAAACAACAACAACAACAACAGTAACAGTAACAAATTTATTAACAAAATAATAAACGCATGTATTTGTTAAATTATTATCGTTTGAACTGACGAAACCTCGAGGCCGACGCTTTCCGCAACATTAAAAACGAAAGTCGAAATAATACGAAAAGTTTTTCGGAAGCATACAAAAGTTTTTCGGAAGGGCCGGCCAAGGCTTGTCTCATAAAATCGAATTGTAGTTCTTAATATCTTTTTAACCAACCCATTTTAAACATTGTTCTTTTTAAACAACTTATTTTAAATTCTTTTCTTTTTAAAACATTTCTTCTTCAAAAACATGCTTATTTTAAACACTTTTCTCGTTAAAACATTTTCTTTTTAAAACATTTTACACTTTTAAACATTTTTTTGCTTGTTAGGCAACTTATATTAAACACTGTTTTTTTTAACATGGTACACTTTTTCTTTCTTTTTTACATTGTCACAGATTTTCTTTTCACCTTCAAATTAGGACCCGAAAATGTTCAATTATACACAAAAAGTTACCTTACATATTTTCTTCTTCATCTACCGGTCGTTGTCATACTCTGTGCCGTGGTTACATTACGTCTCTAGCCGTGATCGATTCTGGTGGTCTTTGTTCTGTGGACAAATTTGTTTTCAGGCAGGAGACAAAATGCGGAGACAGGTTTTTTTTGTGAGGAACGAATGTATACTGAACGGTCTTCCCCATGAAGAGGAGGTAATGCCTGGGAGGAATGTATCATGACGAATGAAATAAGCATAAACCGTTTTAATGTCAATAGGTGAAAAAACTTTTGCATTTATTTATTTAGATAACATTAAAAACCATGGCAAGTTTCATTGTCCACGTGAATCGCCTAAATGAAAATTGGCTGGAAAAATATAGTCGCCATCTTTATAAACAAAGATGAATATGCTAGCTAAGGAAGAACGATAACTTTAGTATTATGGTGAACGAACATATAGGTATGGACGGTCTTATGAGAACAGAATCGATACTACACTACTCTTAAAAGATATTCTGACTAAATCAAGTCTTGTTTTTTTTTTTATTCTGGGAGAATTCCCCCCTACAAACCCTTAAAAACGGAGGAGATAATTCCTGGGAGGGCAGTCTTATGACAACAGAACCGATACTACACTACACCGTCCATTAAAAAATATTCCAATTTAATCATATATATTTTTTTAAATTTAAAAATGCCTAGCCACAAATTTTTTTTTATGGTTCCGTGGCCTTTTGGCTAAAATCAAAGTGTAGTATCTGTTTGACATCTCAGCGATATTTGACACTTTACTAAAACTGGAAGTAAATTATCTCCCTTGAAAATGAAATTCTAAATAAGTTTTTAAACGCTATCATTTTTTTTGTTATAAAATCTCTTTATCTTATTTTATTTATAATTATAATAATAGTACTATCGATATAACGATTGCGTATGTAAAAGAAAATTTGACAATACAAAGAAGAAAGGTATATTACAGAATATTAATTTATTAAAAACTTAGAAATAAATAAATATGCAAATGAGCAAAATCGAGATTTGTTTGAGTGAGTTGGAGATGCCTATATATAGGGTATTTCAATATATTATTATATCATTAGAATTAAATAATCCTAACGTGTTTTGATGTTAATATAGTAAGGAAAGATGGAAAAAAACTTCCGCATTTATTCATTTAGATTTAGGCCAGAATTAGATCCCCCAAACTGCTTAACAGACTTATTGCAAATTTGGCATTAGATGCTGGACCTATCATATAGATGCTGGACCTATCATATAAAATTGCATGTTACTACTACAAACAATAAAAATACTTATAGGTTTCGAAACTAGCGTCATTTATTATCATGAACTATAATAATAGTAGTAGTAGTAGTAGTAGTACTACCACTACTACTACTACTCATAATAAACACTTATCTAAAGCTATTGAGTAGAATTGCATTATATTTAGCATGAAATTAAACATCTGTATGTATGTATGTGTGTATGTAACGATACCCGTAAAAAACTAGGCAAGAAAACGTCACAAATTTGATTTTTTTCCAAGGAATAATATCGAAGAATTGGATCAAAACATTAATTTATTCGTGACGAACGAACACTGAACGTTGCAGGGGGGAGGGTGCTTCAATTTGTTCGTTTTTCGGTATCTGTTTACACTACATATGAGCAAATACTTGGGCCACTTCCGTTTTCCTGCACCGACGCCACATTTCTATTCGCTATCAATTTCATTACTCGCCAAAAACAACTTGTTCATCGCTTTCAAAAAGATTGAAACAGAACACACTCGTATTTACCAAAATACATTCGCCCTGCAGGAAAACTATATTACTATTCCATGATAAATGCCAGTATACTGAAATCACATGCCCTTAATAAGGTTAAGATGAAAATTCATATACACTAAATGTACAAAAGCAAGGAAATTCCCAAATTTTTACACTTTTATTGTCATTAATTAAGGGTATGACTACATATCAACCAAACCATTTCATTATCACATCACTACAGTATAAATCTCTATGCATGAGTGGATGAAGTGTGTGAGGTGCGCTGAAGAAAAATTTCTTCCAGTAAAATACATAGCCCTGTTGTGCTGGGCATATGATTTCAGTATACTGGCATTTATCATGGAATGTCACTACTTTTGTAAAGGCTATGCCTCAATACAATGGTCATTTTAAAGGTTTTTTTGGAATTTTCTGGAAAACTAACGTATATGGTAAACTGAAATTAAAATGTCATCAACTAGACCCTAGAACCTCTATCTCTGCCAAAAATCAGCTGAATCCATCAAATAGTTGATGAGATACAGGGTGGCACATACGTACGTACGTACGTACGTACACACAGATAACACAAAATCATGCCTGACCTTTCTGGATCTCTGGGTTGCCTTGACTAATGATGCTGAAATTCTACACACTTATAGAACCTATCAAATAAAAATTTTGTGCAAAGTTTTAACTAATTTGGTTTATTGGTTTTTGAGTTATGATTGATCAAAGAAATGAGATTTCCAGCATAGGCCGTTTTTGAAGTCTATTAAGGGATAGAGCGCTCTCGCGCCTCCCTTGATTTTTGGGGGGTTTGCGTCTGTACGATTCCGATCATATACTACTTCGTAAAAAAAAAATCAAATATATTTCGTCAAGTTAAATGAATAAAATACGTACGTACACACAGATAACACAAAATCATGCCTGACCTTTCTGGATCTCTGGGTTGCCTTGACTAATGATGCTGAAATTCTACACACTTATAGAACCTATCAAATAAAAATTTTGTGCAAAGTTTTAACTAATTTGGTTTATTGGTTTTTGAGTTATGATTGATCAAAGAAATGAGATTTCCAGCATAGGCCGTTTTTGAAGTCTATTAAGGGATAGAGCGCTCTCGCGCCTCCCTTGATTTTTGGGGGGTTTGCGTCTGTACGATTCCGATCATATACTACTTCGTAAAAAAAAAATCAAATATATTTCGTCAAGTTAAATGAATAAAATACGTACGTACACACAGATAACACAAAATCATGCCTGACCTTTCTGGATCTCTGGGTTGCCTTGACTAATGATGCTGAAATTCTACACACTTATAGAACCTATCAAATAAAAATTTTGTGCAAAGTTTTAACTAATTTGGTTTATTGGTTTTTGAGTTATGATTGATCAAAGAAATGAGATTTCCAGCATAGGCCGTTTTTGAAGTCTATTAAGGGATAGAGCGCTCTCGCGCCTCCCTTGATTTTTGGGGGGTTTGCGTCTGTACGATTCCGATCATATACTACTTCGTAAAAAAAAAAATCAAATATATTTCGTCAAGTTAAATGAATAAAATATTTATTTTTTAACAAAGAAATAAGTAAAATGTTTGATTTTTTTAAACTTACAAGCATATTTTAATCAAATATTTTTAGCTGCGTACAAAAACATTGGATGAATTACTTTGTGACCCTTAGAAATTTGAAAGGAATTTTTAAGCCTTTAAACTGTCGAATAGAAATAACTTTAAACTGGCATGAGTGTCTGCTATGAATTAAATAAACTGTAAGTGAAATTGAAGCAGAAAAAAAATCAAATATATTTTGTCAAATTGAATGAAAGAAATTTATTTTTTTAATGAAGAATTAAATGAGACGTTTTTTTTTTTTTAACACTTACAAACATATTTTGATAAAATATTTTTGTTTGGTGGGCTTATGCCCAGTGGGTTTTTGTCCACCCACCGAGTAAACAACAGAATTGAAGAATCAAAACGACCAATTTATAAAGGCCGAAAAATATAGTCGCCATCTTTATAAACAATCGAAACTTCCTACTCTAAATTTTTTTTTTTTAACATAGTTCACCCCAAACAAGGCACTGTAGACATAAGGGGCTACTGAGAAAAAGAGTGAAAGTTTTTTTGTTTTTTTTGGGGGGGAGGGGGGGGGGTCAACCTAAATTGGGAGCTGTGTAGCGAGGTGTCTGTTTACATTAGTTTTAAATTTCTGCATGTCAGTACCGTCAGGAAAACAGGAAGCAGGGAGGGAGTTCCAGAGTCCAGCAGCACGAGGAAAGAAGCTTTTGGAGTAGAAAGCTCTTCGGCATCTGGGGACCTGCACAGTGTATGGATGAGAACTGGTAGATTGTCGAGTTGGTCTTGTGAATTTACATCGTGGAGTCACCAGAGCAGCAAGTTCATCAGAGCACAATCCATTGAAGTACTTGTAAAACAGGCACAAGGAAGCAACATTGCGGCGATGGGACAGAGGCTGGAGCTTGGTGGATAGTGAGGGACCTATTAAGTTGGCGACTCTTTTGGACCTTGTCTAAGAGGGAGAGACTAGTGGATGATGCCCCAGCAATACTCCATGCATGGGCGGATGGTGGCTTTGTAGAGATATAGGATAATGTCAGGTGTGAGAAGTTTACTGGCACGGTAGAGGGAGCCCACCTTCTTTGCAGCAGTCCTGACAATGTCTTCAATGTATTTATTCCAATTCATGTTATCTGTGAAAGTTAGGCTGAGGAGTTTGAATGATGAACTCTCAGGTAGGGTGTTATTTGCCATGACAATCGGTGGTTGAAGAGGTTTCTTGTAGTTATTGAAGGAAAGTAGCTTTGTCTTTGCAGCAATAAAAGTTACCATCCCTTTTTGACCCCAATCCACTACAGACTGGAGGTCATTTTCTAAAGATTCAGCCATTGCCTCAGATATGTGCACGTCGGTTTTGCCCACATGACGAGAGTAGAGCGTGGTGTCATCAGCAAATATTCCTATCTCAGTCTCAATGACACCAGGGAGGTTATTTATGAAAATCAGGTGCAGTAGAGGTCCAAAGATGGATCCCTGGGGTACACCAGCATTTATGTCATGTTGCTTAGATGAACGACCATCGAGGACAACCTGGATCTTTCTTTTTGTTAGGAAGGATTTGGTATATTAAATATTTGTCCAGTAATACCATATGAGTGCAGTTTTAGAAGCCCTTCATGCCAGACCTTGTGAAAGGCCTTGGATATATCAAGCGCTACCGCCCTAGCCTTGTCCAGTGTATGATATATGCATTCAGAGATGACCGTTAGAATATATGTGGTAGATCGTGCTTGTCTAAATCCGTATTGATGATCAGAAAGAAGTTTAGCATTAACTTTGTGCCACTAGATTGATTAATGATTCAAAGATTTTAGCAAAGATCGGGAGTAGACGTATTGGGCAGTAGTTTAGAGGATCAGTTCTATCTCCAGAATTCTTGAAGACTGGTACCACAGAGGCAATTTTCCAACTATCAAGGAAACAAGATTCAGCAAGGCATTTGTTGTATAGTTTGGAGAGGACAGGGGCCAGCTCAGCAGAGCATTTCTTTCTTCCTACCATAATTGGCCTTTTCGTTAAGAGCAAAATGTAGTATCCGTTTTGTGTTTTGATACTACACCCTTCATCTGTTCTGATCTCAGGCATGGGCAGCGAGGAGATCCTTCGAGACTGAGGCAATTTTTTACTTTAAACTCTGGTATTATTTTCTTCAAGTAAAAAACTTGATTGCTTGCTTCTGTATTTTTTTTTCTTCATAAAACTCATTATTCACACATTTGTCTATACTAAAAGACAAAAGTAACTTCGAAAAAAAAAAAAATTGTTTTTTACAGGTTAATACCAGTACAGGTCTAAGGGGTTTAGCATCCATCGGAAAAGATACTACACTGAAAAAATGCTTATTCATATTTATCATTTTTTACAATCGGGATAGGATCTGACATGAGGTAGGTCGGACACTGATACGGCACTTTTGTAGAGGAAAAAAAAACTAATGTTATTATTTCAACCTTCATTTTTTTTTTTAGATATGATTATAGTTAGGTGACAGTACAGAATAATTAACAAACCTCCTCTCCCCATGTTAATTCAACTTTTTTTTTTATCTATACTTGAAAATAGAGATAGACTGAGGGGGGGGGGCGTATAAAATTATATCGTGAGGTAAGACTCTCTGCTGAACAACTTTATTTTATTTATAACTTGAAAATGGAGATGGACTACCATAACAGTATATATTCTGAAACTACAGTATCTATGGTACTGGGATAAGGATATTTTATTTTGATCCGGGGGGGGGGGGGGGGGGGGCAGTACAAAATTATATCGTGGGATCTTTCTCTCTATTTTAATCTTCTGAACAAAAGTATGTTGTGAGGCAAGGGTTGCTCAATTACCAGCCACACCTCTTCTCAACAAGAGTGTGTAGTGAGTCAAGGGTTGCTCAATGACCAGCTCACTCACCCTTCTTTCCTCCCTCCCTTCTTTCCTTCCTTATGGTGAGGTTGTTGAAAGTGTAGGTATTCACTGGTAGGGGAGCTTCAGGTAAAAGTCTGAGAGATTATTGGAATTCACCGGTAGGCGCAACCCAGGTGAATGCAATAAAGACTGGAAAAGTGTACACATTTGCCGTGAGGTAAATCCTGGGAGGAATATCAAAAGATGAGATAGTTGTCAATGTAATTCTGATCTTTGATTACAAATAAAAGTGAAAGGAACAGATGCTACACTTTCGTCTAAGGAAGAAGGAAATAGAAGATTGTAATCAATAATCAGTGTCATTTACTGAGTGTAGGATCGAGACAGACAGGAGAGGACTAGATACTACACTTTGATCTCAGGCAAAATGCAGAGAAGAAATTAACAAATACAGATACTATACTTTGATCTTAGCCAAAAGGCCAAGAAATAAGATTTGTTCCAGAATTTTAAAGAAATTTAATGGAGAATTTATAAGATATCGACACTTCTGCAAGATGGTTGGAATTTAATAAAAACGTTAGTGAATTCTTTTTCTTCTTGAACAGGGGCATAAAGACATGATTTTTGTTCTTAGATACGACAGGAGCGAATTAATATGAGTTCTTTTTTAAGATAGTGACACAACATGATTTTGGTTCTTTGATACGACAGGGGCGCATTAATATGAGTTATTTTTTAAGATAGTGACACGACATTAATGAACATGATTTTGATTCTTTGATACGACAGGGGCGCATTAATATGAGTTATTTTTTATGATAGTAACACATCATGAATGAACATGATTTTGGCGGAGATAGGTACATATATAGTATGTGCACCAGGGCGGAGATAGGTACGTATATAGTATGCGCAGACAGAGGTCATACTTTTGCCCCGGGCAACGGAAGAGGAGGGGGTGGGAAAGAGACAGCTTTCGCTGAAGGTAACAGGGAGAGAGAGGTGTGAAATGGGGTGACCAGGGAAGACTACAAAACTGTTAAAATGGCAGCTTTTTGGCTAGTTTCTGAAAAAGTAAACATGTAAGGCTAACATTAAGAACCTATTTGTCTGCATAAGTGATTCTTAACCTTTCAAACAGATATTTTTCCATTGAACACTTGTATATAGTGAGAATAATTTTATAACTAAACAGGGCTCATAACCCATAATCATATTTCAAGGGCGATATATTAATATACGTTTGCCCTACACACACATATATATATATATATATATATATATGAGAAATGTAGGTCAGTTGTATGCACATGTACCGATTTCTCTATATCATTGTACTGCTTGGTAAATTAATAATAAAAAATATGTAAACTAGCAATATATTGTTGCCTTGCTGTTAATCAAATAAACCAAACTAAATTCATTTCAAAGTTTATCAGGCATGTATACACAGTATGATGATGTATAGAAATGAAACTTGGCCAGTGAGGATTGAGGACATCCGTTGCATGGAGAGAAATATGTAAATAATACGATGGATATGTAATGTGAGTCTTAAAGACAAGCTTAGATCTGATGACCTCAGAAGATTAAGTCTGGACAGTATAGAGAGATGTGTTCGTCAGAAACTTTTACATAATTCCTTGGTGAGAAAAACGATATTAGTCTTTGTTAGGTCTGTAATAAAATCATTGTAGTAGTACTAATTGTGTGTGCAAGCGTTCTTCCTCAAGTAAGTAGCAATTAAGTAGTTTAGAATGGTTGCCATAGCAACTGGTTGTGTGTGTACATATGTTTGTTTTTGTCAAATGAGTAGCAATTCAGCCGGTTTCAGTTTTTTATTTCTTTCTTTCTTAACATAGAAAATGCATATTGTTCACTAAAATGATTCTTCTTGTGTTGATTCACAACATTTTGGGATGGGATCAAAGTTAAGTATCTTCTGTCCTTGTTCAGAGGAGGAGGCAAAAACTGCATATTGTTTAAGAAAGTGATTCTTTTGTTTATTTCCAGCCTTTTGGGCCAGAATCAAAATGCGATATATTCTGTCCTTGATTAGGAGGCTTTTTTTCTTCTTTTTTTTTTTAAATGCATTACGATTTTCGAAAACGAGTCAGCCATTTTAATGAATTATTTCGTGAAATAAGAATCCTTATTTAGAAACAATTAATTTACAAAAGTTACTGTATTAAAATTACTGTACAAGAATGCAACAAATAATTTACTTATTTAATTATAAGTACTAGGATGCTTTATGTCTCTTAGAAAACAAGTCAGCCATTAATTCATGAAATTCTATTTTTCTGGCATTAAATCACTTTGCTATATCTCATGCATTATTAAAAGAACATTCACTTAACTTCCGACCTATGCTGGGTAAGGACAACTATATATATATATATATACCAGCAAAAAGACTGTCCTCCGAGCCGCAATTAATCGAGTTTCTTTACAAAAAACAAAGAAACATTTTCTAATTACGCATTTTGGTAACTTAGTGGAAAAAAACAAAGATTAGTGTCATGGTGTCATTTGATATATTTCAATGTTGTGGAAATTTACTGTGTATTAACATATTCATATCTTATTAAGAAAATATTTACTATGTATGAAGAGTCACATTTTCTTTAAAGAACATTAACAACAAAACCTTATTTTTTTTATTGTCTTTCGATATTTAAAGTCAATAGAGTCGGTTTTATAAAAGCATAAAAAGGAATTCCCCATAAAAAAATTGTTTTAGCATGAAAGGAATAAACGAACATAAATCGCTGTCTGCTACATCTAAGGAAAAAAAAAGTATCCAAATTTAAAAATGAATATATGATTCTACTTTGTAGACGCTAAGGGAGGACGCCATTATTATCCTCCTTGACAATGTTAGTCAGATGTTTTGACCCAGCCACACAAAAGGGCCAACAACATCAACAGATTTATTCACTATGGCACCGTTATTATATAGCAAAGACATGCCATGTCACGAAATTTGGCTGGAGAAACTGTCCGTGATGCTAGCATAGCTGTTGCCATGGACGATATCAATGTTAATAAAGCAGAGCTATAGTTTAAAAATGCAGGTGTCCCATTCTCCAATTTTCTTTGAATCCTTATTAGAATGTTGGCCTGGTTGATCGCATCAGATTTCCCTTGCGTTGTGGAAATTGTTTTAATAATTACAAAATGTATGTTTGATAACTGGTTGCACTCTTAGTTTCAAATGATAAAATATTAAAAGAATCTTTAAAGAAAGCAAAAGAAATTAATTTCATATTGCTAATTTGCGTGGGATTTTCTTGGATAACAATCTAAAAAATAAGTGTTTATGTTTCAAAGCAGCTAATTATAATCATTTTATTTTCTATTTTTTTAAAACTGAATTATCAAAAAATAAATCTCTTACAAGGAGAACACTTAGGCTTGATCCATATGCTAATTTATAGATTTGATCCATATGCTAATTTATAGATTTGTCTGCATTGAAAGTGCATCTCATTATTTCGTTTTCATAAATAGATTAAAATAATCTAGATACACATACAAAAAATAATATTAGAATATATTTATGAAAATGAGTTTTAAATTTTTTTATTTTTATTTTTACACAGAAGGCCATAATAACCTGTAGTATTGTATGTTCATCCAGCAGTGACAATATCATATTCTCAATGACCTTTTCACTCTTTCCTTTTTTGTTATTTTCGTTCCTTATGACTTTTTAGCGTTATGTCCGTCTTGACATCACATTTAAAATTCTACACATATCTTCATTGTCACTGCTGGTTTAGTATTCAGCAAATGTTCAGAAAATATAAAGAAGTTATCTTATTTGGGAAACACTTAATATAAATTTATATTATTCGGACTACTGTTCTTGTCTTGGATGTTATTCTCACAACGTTTTTGACCGATGTAAAATAAAAAAAAAATAAAAAAGTTATCTATTAGTCATAAGTAGTAATGGACCTGTGAGAATGACATCCAAGATGAGAACAGTAGTCCGAATAATCTTAATTTTGATCTTAAATTCCGAAACTTGAGTCTGCTTTTCATAAACAAACACTTGTGGAGTAGTAGACAATACACAGAATTTTAAATCTTACATGCCTAGTTTTGAATGGTGAGACTATATTTTTCACTTAACGGCAAAAGGACGTTTATTTTGGCCTGACAAGATGCAACATTTACTAGAGAGATGGATATTTGTACCCATTCTATCGACACTCCCTGTGTGTCCAAAACCAATACTTGTAACAAACTCAATTACACATCTCTTACACATCAGACACTGGATATTCTTGTTGTCAAGCACGTTTCATTGTTTGACCACTTTGGCCTTTAGAAAGATTTTTCCTCTTCAGCTTCTCATGCCACATGGTTTCACATTCACTAAAGTGGAAAGTGTCTGTCTATGGGTCGCGGACGGATAGGCGGCCATCTTTGTCTCCACAAGAAGTAAATGGCTGGTTTAACTTAAGAATATCGTTATACCCTTTCACTCTACATAAACGAGGATTTTAATTCGAAAAACAAAGCAAAAAATATAGAAATCTGATATAGCCATTAAAAAAAAGCCTTTACGTTTTGTTCAAAGGAGAACAAGTTAAATCATTAAAATGCGTTTGAATTAATAGAAGAGAACAATGCATAAAATTGAAACCAGTTTAATGACAATACTGACAAAGTAGAAGGGGGAAGAAAGAAAACAAATCAGGTTATAAAAAAAAAAAGAAAAAAAAAAAATCAAAATTGTTTTGCAAGACTCAGCTTTTAAGTTAACATCCGGAGATAATTGTATAGGACGTATTCTCATTATTTGCATTAGAGTAGTATGGAAGCCTGTCGATCCGATACCAGCATGAATGTGTAATAAATCCTTCTCGCGTCTCATTTGTTCTAGCAAATTTCAGTTGTAAGACGTTTCTTTGTAAGTCAGCAATTGGTTTTCTTTTTCGCCAATCCACCTTTTCAGGCTGGTTTTTAAATTTTAGTTGCTTTATAAACTGTTTAGTTCGACAATATTTCCAAAGAATGGAAAATTCCTTCGATGACAAAATTTGGCTGTAGTCAAAGACTAACCTTCTTTATCAATTTCAGTCTTCTGCTAAAAACGTACAACAACATTTTATATACTTTCTCATTGATTTTATTTCATCTAAATTAGTATACATAAAATTGAATTTTCATTTTTGTTTTCGGTAATCACGATGCAATTGAAAAAAAAATGTTCAGTAAAATCGCTTTATTAAAATCAAACCCTTCATGTTTTGCTTTGGATTGAATGCTGCTAATACATTGCAAATCTTAGTAAATCATCTTTATAAAGTTGTTTTTTAAAAACCAATGATTCTGAGCAAAAAAATTCCAGGTTACATTTTTCTTTTATGCAACACCGAGCAACGGTTTATGAAGTTATAAGAATCTGATTGTCTTTTTCATCAAGGTCTACTGATAGCTTTTATTGAATATGATGACAAAGACTAGCGTCATGTATCCATCGATTTCAGTGTTAAATAGAAGTAGATAAATAGGTGATTTTTGATCGTTTAAAAAAAGAAAAAAAAAAGACCAAAGCAGTCTGTGGTACTAATTAGAACATGTAGACAAACTAGAAGGGGGGGGGGGGTACCAAACGAAAAAAATACTGATGTTTTTGTTAATCAGAACAAAAAATAAAACTTAGAAATGAGCAACTGAATATTAAACTGATAAGAGTTGAAAACTATTAACTAATATGTGAAGTGATTTGGAAAGAAAGAAAGAAAAAAGAATTTATGGTGTTACTCAAATTTATCACATTTTGTATTTACAATTGTCATTATTTTAACAGTCTTTAAACAATACATTTTATTAAAGAATATTTGCAAAGCCTGGAAAAGTCTTCACGATATCTTCAAGCCGAAAGGCAAGCATTTCAATGTCTTCAGTTTCAAATTAAATGTGAAAAAAAAAAAATCTTCCTTATTCACAATTTCTTAACATGCAATTTGAATTTAACATCACAATGGTAGGGGGGATATAAATCAAAGATAAATATATAAGTTTTTATTCTTGTTATTTTCAAGGTTTGTTTAATGTTAAGATAATATATAGAGAGAAAAGTTTAATGATTTAGCATACATGATCCTATTTTAAATGAGACAATTCTTGTAATCAACAAAAGATGGATGTTGAAATGCTTTATATTTTTATATATATTTAATTTTCAAGTAAACATGATCCTTCATTTTAAATGGAAGCTGTGCTGTGGTGGTTAACATGTGTCTTATATACTATTATTTGTAGACATTCGAAAATTGATGAAATGGAAATATGAATCGTAGTAAAATTAGAAAAAGTTGAGAATTTTCCATGAAACATTACATTTTCAGTGAAAACTTTTTTTTTTATAGTTGTATCAGTTAAATATGCTTTTGGTATTTTAACTTAGAAAGGAGCAATTATCTGAAGCAAGAATATCTACATAAGTCAGTCCTGTATTTCCAGAAAATAAAATAGATCATCGGCTGCATCGTTTGAATACGAATAATAATATAACATTGCACATATTAGTATTCAGTCAAGTTATGGAAATCACTGTCTTTTTTATGCTTCAAGCTCGTAGCGGGCAGCCAGTGAAATAATATTGCCAGAAAGTTTGACTTGTATTTCACTAAAGTAGCACCATAAAAAACTTGTTGGATTAGAAAAATAGATTTTACTTCGTCTGTTTCGATTTAAAAAAAAAAAAAAAAAAAAAAAAGAAAAAAAAAGTGAAATTCATTTAGTTACTTTGTGACAAAAAGGCTATTAATTGATAATTAAAATTCGACACAACTTTAAAAAGATACTTGGTGGAGATGATTTCACTCCCTCAAAGATTTTTACATCTTATGAAAAGCTTTGTGAATTCTTTTCGCCTAAAACTTTCAACACTCAGGGACAGACATGAGATAGAACTAGACAAGAAAATAAGGACATTATTAATTTTCAAAAATTTCACTTCATGAAGAAAAAGTTTAAAAAATAAAAAATGTGAAAGTTTTTTGTTTAGATATACGCACATAGGATAAATTTAGTCGTATTGCTAAGTAATAAGTTTGGGATATATCCGATCCAATAGTGCTCTATACTAAAATAGTAGAGCTGTTTTTTTTTTGACTGACATTATGAAGTCGAGGTTTCGGTCTGTGCAACCTCCTCAGAGCCACTCCATCAATTGGTTCTGAGGAGGTCGCACAGACTGAAGCCCTGACTTCATAATGTCAGCCAAGCCAAACAACCTACAAATATAAATAATTTGTTTTATAATGGAGAACTTAACATATTGCTAGTTCAAGTACACGGTTTATGTATCAAATCTTGTGCAGATCAGGTTACAACATTGGAGAGTGAGCTCTACTCATCAATTGGCACACAAATAAAAAAAAAATTGAATGTTGTAGAGCCTCTAGGGAAGGTAGAGAATTCAATAAACATGTCCACACTCTCATATCTGATACTTCAACAAAAAAACAAAAACAAACAAACGATCTTATACTTAAATAAATTTCACTTGTTCAACAAGTTTTTTTCCTCTTGTTTTTTTTTTTTTCTTTTATGTTAATTTTGGTTTACATCCCCAACATCCATTTTTTTGACGTACTTTCACCCATCGGAAGGGACATCTTCTGGGTCTGCATTTACGACGGGGAGGAGGTGGAGGTGTCGTCGTGGTTGTTGTTGTGGTGGTGGTGGTTGAAGGCACAGCCGTGGTGGTGATGGTTGTAGAAGAGGTGGTTGTGGAAGACATGGTAGATGGAAACGTTGGGTGGTTGTTTGTCGATATCTGATTCTGTGTGACGAATTTGTAAAGTTCAATTATTTCTTCCGGCATTGCCTCTCGCCCATTAGGAATGACTTGATTAGTTCCGGATTTCTCATGGTCGCCTGTGGCGTTGGCAGTAGCGAACCTGGAACTCCCCAAGTGTTCACAACTATAAATAAATGAAAAATATAGATTTAAAAAGATTTTTTTTGTTTACATTATATTTTGATCAGAAGCACAGATTCGTTAATTCATATAGGTATTAATACCGTTGTCACTACCTACCAATACTATAAACTAGTACCAACTCATAATATTTTTTATCAGACCTTCACAAGAGAGCATGCAACTAAAACTCTCTCCGGTGACCGTCGAAAGGACACGAGGCAAACAACTACTACTAACTTATATACACACAAGTCACAGTGACAGAAGAGAAACATCTCCACCATTTGTCTTTCACAGACTAATAATTACAGCAATTGTTTTTCTCCTGTCATTTAGACCTACAACACTTTTGCGATGTATCAATGAGACTAATCATGTAGTTTTGGCATTATATACACAAAAGGATGGGTGAGTGTAGGTGTGTTAGCTAGTTTTGAACAATCGCTATTTGAGAATTGTTCAAGAACAGTCTATCAAGGCCAGAGGTTAAATCTGACAAACGTGGGAAGCAGAATCTGGATGGGGAATTACGTCATCAGAGAAGAAAGGGATTTGTAAAATGATAATTCAATAAGTGGGGAAGAGTGATGCTGAACAAATGAATATGCGCACGTAGATCAGAACAATTAAGAGTCTCATTTTTCTTTCTCCATCGCTGTGACTATGTGAGATCTCAAATAAAAAACCATCTGCTTATGCTAAGAGAGTTGATCTTATTCCTTCACTTGGATAGAAATAGCTTTTCTTTCCAACAGTTCGATTCCCAATCACTCATCATTAAGTAATCAATGATGGCTAAAATAACCCGGACAAGAAATCCAGGTATGAAGTTCTTAATCAATAAAGACCACACCCCAACATACAGCACGCATATACAGTTGATACCAATTTCAGAAAGAGGGCCTGGTCAGGAATAGGTTAGTTTAGAAATCAATTTCTAAAAGTCGCCTAACACATGCCAGCATGTAAAACTGATGTTAAACCGAATATGATGATTAGCTAAAGCATTAAAAAAAATTCAAACAAAAATATCATGTGTTAAATATTGAGTTTCGGATATGTTAGCTAGTTTTAAATAATTGTTATTTTCTATTTGGTTATAATTCTAATTATTCAAAGACATGCTATCAGGTAGGGTTAAAGGCCAGATCACTCAAATAGAAGAAAACCGGATGAAAAAGGACGTCATTAGAGACGGGAGAAGAGATTAGTAAACCATAAAATCAGCTAGTGGTTAGAAGTGAGCTGGATAATAAATGAAAAGTTTGAATGCAAAACGCGATAAACGCCATTTACAAAATTACGAAGCTTTCTATACAAAAAGTTTTGCATTTGAACAGACGACATTCCCAAATAATGTTTTACATAATGATACTGGCATAATTTGCTTTTGCTTTCAATTAAAATAAGCTTTTAGTATAAGTCTAGATTAAATGTATTTGTTGTTTTATTGTTTCAATTTAAACAACTTGGATTTATCGCATTTTGCATTCGAACTCTTCAAATATAAAAGATGAATTCTAAGTTTTAATTTCAAAGTACAGTTGAATTTTTTTCAGTCAGAAAGAGCTGGCTTAAATTGATTTTTATTTCAGCTTCTACAGCAGTTCATCCCCACTAATCACACTGAACGATTAGAATGATCGGCCATTACAAACAAGACAACGATATTAAAGTATAATGTAATCGATTGGAAATTGTCACTCCCATTACATAAAACATCTGGACTTCATTGCTAAGAAATACTTAAACATTAGTCATAAATAAAACGGCCCATAAAGTATTCTTTGAAAATAAATTTTACATTATGGATGATATCAGAATTTAAAATAGACAATTTCCACCATGGCAGAAATCACAGGAAGTTAAATGAGAAGACATCAACGACAGGTTGACCCTCGCTCATAGTTTACTTCCTAACCTATGTTCAAATAGATAAAAAAGCAAGTGAATATTGTGTAAAAATATCAACTCTTGATTGGATGAGAATTTTGATATAAATATTCTATTTCAACCAATCAGAAGCACAGAAATTATATGCCTCTGCAATATTTAAAAACAAGCAAACAAAAAAAAAACGTTTCAATATTTCCCTGCTTTAGCACTGGAAGCCGATCAAATTCATCAGCTCCAAAATCAGTGTTTTTTTTTCAGACCTTCACAAGAGAGCATGCAACTAAAACTACAGTGACCGTCGAAATGACATGAGACAAACAACTACTATGAACTTACATACACACAAGTCAATGACAGAAGAGAAACATCTCCACCATTTCTCTTACACAGACTAATTTATTTTTCTCACTTTGAACGTTCTACCGAACACAAGACAGCAATTTATTCAGTGTCTAAAACCCTTCCACTTGACATCATTGCAACAATCTCGACACACACGAGGCCATCAAATCTTGCTTTGTCATTCATTTGATAAGTGATTGTCTCTACATTACCATGTATAGAGATTCTTATAGCAACACCTCCCCACTAAGGTGACCCTATTTATGAGATTTAAAATTTCTAGAAAAAGAAAAAAGTAAAATGTTTGCAAAATATTTATTAAGAGAAAAGCAGAGGGGTGGGGTGTCAAAAAGTGACACAAAAATGAGCACTGTTGGAAGTAACAAACCAGACTTGTGGGTGGATGAGGAAGTTGAGAAGTGTATATAAAAAAAAAAAGCAGAAATGATAGAGCGAATAGAGAAAAAGTTCATCGAATAAGGATATGTAGCTGGTGGCAAAGAGGACAGTAAGAAGAGCAATATACAAAGCCAAGAAAGAGGCTGAGCAAGCCAGGTTTCCAGATATACTACAAAGGGATGACCAAAAGAATGAAGCATTCAGGATAGCTAAATGGCAAAGACAAATATGAATATTGTTGGAGAGAAGTGCATTCGAAATGACAATGGAGTGTTAGCAACAAATGAACAGGACAAGAGAGATGCTTGGAAATGTTTATTATAAGAGATTGTTGAATACCGAGGATTACAATTTATGGATCAGATCCTGAAAGTGATTCAGAAAATAATTGAGCAGCAAATTAGATAAGGATAGATTAAATGCAGTTTAGTTTTATGCCTGCGGAAAGTACCGCTGATGCTATATTTATCCTGAGACAAATACAGGAGAAGTACTTTGGTAAGAAAAAGAACCTGTATTTTGCTTTTGTGAATCTGAAGAAAGCTTTTGACAGTGCCAGGAGAGGTTGTCTGGTGGATTTTACATAAACAAAGGGAAAACGAGTAGTTGGTGAAGGTTGTTCAAATAATGTACAAAAGTTGTTAAAATTAACAGCACATTTAGTGACAGCTTTGATGTTAAAGTAGGAAAAGAGTACATCAGGGTTCTGTACGAAGTCCGTTGCTTTTCATTTGTGTTTTAGAAGCATTGTCCAGAAAGTTCTGTACGGGTTGCCCAGAAGAGATGTTATATACTGATTATTTAGTACTTGTCTGTGAAATAATGGAAGATCTACTAGTTAAGGTATAAAGGAATGCTATGGAAAGTAGGTCTGAAAGTGAATGTTACCAATACCAAAGTGATGATCAGTTGTTATAGTGTTGAAAAGCCCACAGACATAGGAAAGATGGCCTGCTCAGTTTGTGGAAAGGGATGATAATCAGTGTGTGCAAGAAGTGTAAGACAATGGAGATGGATGAGAACTCAGATGTGGAGAAAGTATATCTGGATGGCGACGGTATTGAGAAGTTTTGATAACTTCGTGATACCACTGGATCACAGGGAGGAGCAGGTGTTAACATGATTGAAAGAGGATGGAGTAAGTTCAGGGAACTTCTGCCATTACTAACCAGCAGAGAATGCCATTGCCGACCAAGGAAAGAGTCTATCAATCATGTGTATGCAGTGTGATGCTGTATGGAAGTGAAACCTGGTCAGTGAGGGTTGAGGACATGCGTTGAATGGAAAGAAATGATATGAGAATGATATGATGGATGTGTAATATGAGTCTTAAAGATCATGCTTAGTTCTGAAGACTGCAGAGGAAGATTAAATCTGGACAGATGTGTGCAGAAGAGTAGACTTCGATGGTATGGCCACGTTGAAAGAATGGATGAAAGTTCTTGGATTAATAGATGTAGAACAGTTGAGGTAGCAGTGTCAATTCACAGAGGATGGACTTAACAGAAAGAGATAAAGACCTGTCAAGAGATAGGTTAGTAGTCAATTTCCAAAAGCCGTCCAATATGTAAAATGGATGTTAAACCGAAAATGATGAAGATGAATTTAGGTTCAATTGACTCAAAAACTTTGAAGTATTATTTAAGCTGTCGGAAGCAGTAGTATTATTTAAGCTGTTGGAAACAGTAGCATTCATTACACACCTGCAAGAATCGTAACTGAAGTGGAGGCCGTGTCTGCATCTTTTTTCTTTCGGGCATCTGCAGCTGCAAGTCGTTGTATCCCAAGTCTTTGGATCAGAACACTTGACATATTTAGTTTTTTTGCAACGACAAGAACAATCCTCTTCACTATACACATGAACAGAGTCATCACAATCTTCAGGTTTAACTCTACATTCCTCTACGCAGTCTGTATGGCTCTCAATCTCCAGCATTTCCATTCCGACATATTCCAACGAAGCTGCACCGGCATAGGGTAGACGTACTCTCACTACCTAAATAAGAAAACAAATAAAACAAATGGATGACACTGTTATACATTGAGTTATGTATATGAGAAAGGAAGAATGAGAGTAATCCGACGTAATGGGAAATGAAAAAGGAAAAACCAAGAGATATTTTTTATATATTCATCAACGTTTCGTCTTTATTGTAAGACTTCCTCAGGATGATAATTTAAAGAAAAATGTCATGCAAGTACATCGAAATATTGGGTTGACATGATGGGTTGATAAGGAAAAGTAGTAGCCGTCACCACGACAAAAACCTCAGCCCCCCCCCTCCTTTCTCCCACCCTAAGGCAAATTCACTAATACTCTCACTCCTCCCCTTTTTCACTGCTGCCATAATGGTACCCACTCAAAGCTTTCCATATTCATTTCACTCTTCACCACTACTGACTTCTCGCAGCCAGGCTACTACTTTTCCTTATCAACCCAATATTTCGATGTACTTGCATGACATTTTTCTTAAAATTATCATCCTGAGGAAGTCTTACAATAAAGACGAAACGTTGATGAATATATAAAAAATTATCTCTTGGTTTTTCCTTTTTCAGTTATGTATATGTATCTTGGCATTAATTTTGAACTGTTGATTCCAGAGGAAAACTAAGAACAGATTGGGAATCAGTAGGTTGCTGCAGATGTTTTAAAATGTAAATATAGTCTATACTATATTTGTAGTGTCTTTCTGTCCAAGGGTGAAGTTAAAAACAATAAAAAAATAAAAAAGGCCTATACAAAGATTAAACAAGTTTCCTAGAATAAAATTGTATGAGAAATCTAATGGTCGTATTAGTTTTTACAATAATATTGTGTGTGTGTGTGTGTGTGTGTGGGGGGGGCTGTGCTCGTGACAGACATTCATAAACAGCAAAGATGATGTTATACCATGTTATTTATAAAGAACTCATATAATAAGATGAGATAACTCTTTCTTTGGGGTAATATTTTACTTGGAATTCAATGATGGCAAAAATCAAAGCACTTAATTTTTGAGAATTTGTGGTAAAATCTAATAAAATAATAAACAAATGAACTTTTTCTCTTTTAACTATTTAGATTTATATACATATTTTTCTTTCATCTACTAATGTATAAGAACCACTTTCACTCGAAACGTTGTGCTCCTGCTAGTATGAGAATTTATAAAAAAAAAAAAAAAATTAAACCCAAATCTTTATCTAATGTAAATCGTACGATGTTGATGAATCAAAATTTACATTTTAGGTTTGATCGTTTTGTTTTACGGCATATCACCCCTTTTCAGTTTTTTTAATGCTGAATCAGGTCATTTTGGTAAAAGTTTGTATGCTTCAAGTTCATTATATCTTCAAATATTTATTCATTGGTGTTTGCTTTGGTTGTTTTGTAGAGGAAAAGTGTTTTTGTTTTTGGCTTTGCAGGGAAAGGAAAAAAATCAACATCAATGTTTGGTGCATTTTTGGTCTGGAAGCCAGTATCTTCAGACAGCCTGATCTGGTAGCACCAGGCATTTTAGAAGGTAAGCATCCCATGTCACATGAAGCTTAGCAGAAATATCAATTCTTTTGGATTGTAGAACATTCGAATCAAAGTATTAAATATAATTATACACACCATACAGAGCTATGATGTTATGTGTTATGTGTATGGGCTATATTGAGCTATTATGTATTATTTAACCCCAAACTTAAACTGCAATAGTATTGTCGATAGTTCTGTTATAAAGTATCGTTATGTTTCAGATTGTTATATTCGTGTTTCAGCTTTTGTCCTAGCAGTTAAAAGCATTGATTAATAAATATACAAGAGTGAGTTCTACCTAAAGGCTGTGAGTTAAACCCCAATGAATGAACTTGATAAAAACCGAAATAACTGTTACAAGATATTTAAACAGCATGAAACGTGAATTCAGAAGTTTACCGCTAGAACTAAAGATTAACCACTACGATAACAGGCACATGGAGAAGGCTGGAGAGTATAATGGTCGAAACGTCAGGAATATAGATGATTTGTTTAATTTTTCAGTTTTATGCCATAACCTTTTTATGTGTGTGGTATCTAATGCTGAAACAATGCTATTTTACTTATAGTTGTTGGGAATTTGTGGGTTCGTGCTTTTCACAATGGTACAAATGCATAATTGAAAACAATAAATCCGATAAGCAAATCCAATAATCTGTGATCCACCTCGAATATAGATGTAAATAATAATATACCTGATTGTAAAAGATATCTGGATAATGAACTGATTTTTCTTTCGTTTACTATAAATTGTCATATGGTATTTATTTATACCTGATTTGTTACACAATAAGAAACAAACCAACTAGTTAGGGACAAACAGAATTGACTAAACCCCATTGATGTTTGAACAACTCATACATAAGTAGACAGGCAAGTCATATCAACTATGTTAGCAAATAGCTAGTTGAACAGTACAGTGGCAAAGGTGTTCTTACTTGTCAATAGGATGGCATGAAAATTACTCAACCGATTTTCACATTTTATGAAAAGGTGGCACTGAAGAAACCTTACAAATGTTGCAAGAAATCTATTGGTATCAGTTGTTACTTCCTTTAAGTAGCGTTTTACTGAATTCCCAATTTTAAGCAAAATAACATTGGATTAAGAGAATATTTTAAAACCTAAAATAAATTTTATCTTTAGAATTTACAGATTATGAAAAATAAATTCTGAAGTCATGAACTTTATTAGGGATTTTAGTGCCGTTGAAAAACAAATGTAGGTTATACGTTTTTCTCATAAATTAACTGAAGTAAACTCCTACAAATCCCATCAGCTGTCTGCACTAGTAAAACTTATTTTTAAAGATTAAAGATTGTGATCAGGCTAGAAACTGGCTATGAGTTCAAATAATTTTGGAAAGAAAGACCAGCAGATTAAAAAGACGCAAAATCTCTTTATTTAATAAAATGTTTATTATTTGGTTTATCGAACGACTGTTCTCATCTTAGATGTTATTCTCACAACGTTTCAGCCGATATAGTGCATCTTGTCAAACTCGGGAATCTGTATGGAATTTCTAAATGAACCCTTTATTTAATCCACGAGGGTAGATTGTTCTCGTTCTGTCAGTCAGATTCCATAGTTCGATAAGACACACCTGAAGAAGGTTGGAGGTTACATTGGCCGAAGTGTTGTGAGAATAACATCCAAGATGAGAACAGTAGTGAGAATAATACAATTATCAATCCTCATTTCCAAAAGATTAATGAAATATGCCAGAATGAACAAATAATACCTAACTACTCACACACATAACCACATCTATGTCCTAAAAATGAACGTGAACAGTTTGTAATAGAAACCTATTTCATTTTAATTGTTGTGGATGTCACCTTTGCATTAGACAGCCATGATCAGGCCAAATTTTTTGTCAACAATCACATATTCGTTTTTATTGATGTAGATAAATGGATTTATTTTCAGAAATGTCCATAATCGAATATGGCAGAATACAGTGTTCTGACGAGGGTAAAAATGTTTGGTCAGTTGATTAATGGTAATTTGCTTGAAAGAAGAAGAAAAAAGTTTAACACTTACATTAATTTTAGTTTTCGTCTTTCCTTTGTGAGTTGGTACACACACTTGAGATTCGTGCCCTGAGCAACCCCCACATTTCATGATTCGAGTACAAGATGGCCAGAAGAGATGATTATGTTCTGTTGGCTGATCTATAATAACAGTCGTCTTGCGTGGCGAACAGTTATCTGGAGCTGCCATTTTGCTCGCTGAAAAAGAAACGATTTTATCTTCATGTAAAAATCAGTATATTAAAAAAAAAAAAAAGAAAAAAAAAGAAAGCGTAGCTTTTATTTATATATTTTTTCTTTAAATTTAATGTATTAAATTTTATCTTGCATAATTATATATAAAAAACATATTGGAGTGATGTGACATACTGTAAAATATGTAATGACCTTGTGTCAGGCTAGACAGATCTGGATATTTTAACTAAAGTAAAAATTTCCCTCTTGTAAGTTGAGAAACGAACAGCTGATTTTCGAACGAGTAATTATTATTCCGTATAGGAGGAACGTGTAGTATGTTTAGAAGATGATACAGTGAAACAACAGGAGACGAGTCAGAGGGACAGACACAGATGCATGTTATCGATTACATAACCGAATGGGACAAACAGTAACAGTACAATAATTCCTCTTATCAAACAATTGACTATGAATTTTTTTTTGTTTAGCACTGGAGGATATAAACTTCATTTAAAACCATAATGTTTTTAACCAAACATAATGGCATTCTGTAAAAATAGCCAAATACGATTTTCTATTTTTTGCATTGAATTTATGGATCAGTTTCATAAGTGTAAAATTACATGCAAGTTCGTTTAATGTTTGCAATTATTTTTGTGTGAAGTGCTACAGATAGAAGAAATAAATACGTGCTTTTCTATGATGTGACTGAGTGTAACTGCTCTTGAGCTTTTGGATCGACAGAGAACCTCGTTTAAAAAAGCATCGTCAATTAATAGTCAAACTTTTAGAAATAGCTAATAATGGTTCTTAACCTTTATATACCACTCTTGCCAGCAGTTGAACTCCTCCATATCTTAAACTGAATGAAAAAAACATCTTGAAGGTTTTGTAGTTTACTGAAGTGTTCAATCATTTATTGAAAATCGTAATCGCAACCTTCTTTAAATAAACGTGACAGAAATCTTTCTGATCCCTTTGTGTTTCCTTGCTGTCTTCATTTGTTTATCTCCACTATATTCATTTCCCAGTCGAAAATTAAAATGTTGATCTTTAATTTTTGGTAGTTATTTCTAATTAACCAATGGGATTGCTAGGGGTTCTTTAAATCTACAAAGCTTAAAGCAAATCCTACTTAAATCAAAAGATCGGGTTCGAAAAAAAAAAAAAAAGATAAATAAAATCGATTATGGTCAGAATTCTTATTTAAATTATATTGAATGTAAAAAAATATTTAACCCCCAGTACTCATTAATTGATAAAACTAAAAGACGTCTATTCCAAAATTATTCTATAGAATTGCACTAAATTTTGCATGAAGCAGTCTTGAAATGTTGGGAGAGTCATAGACAGGTCAAAATATTAATACTGATATTCGTAAAAAAAAAACACTTACTAGCCCTAAAACTACAAGGCATATAAAAGATTTAGCATGAAGAAACCGTTTCGACACCAGGTGCGTCACAGGTGACCAACATTATATTGCAGATAAATCTTCTGCTGGAGATTTGGTATCTGTGTCTAAAACTGAATCTATACTATTACTATCTTTTTATGTACAATTCAGTTTACAATATTAGTGTATACTAATGTACTAACTTTCAATGCTCAATTCGGGGGAGGGGGTAGTATAGTATCTGTTGTCATGAGACTATCCTCCCAGACATTACCTCCTTTGGAGAAGATGTAGTATAGTATTTGCTGTTATATATCCTAACAAAAATATGCGACAAAAAGGGAGCATATATTATTTTGCTAGTATTACTAATACTACTAAACATAAAAATTAATCTTTAAAACTGTTTACTTTTTTTTTTGTAACGGAATGATACATCACTTGGCCGACTGTAAATACTCGGTAAATTCTGTTATTCGAAAGCAAAAAGTAACTTTATTCAGCATATGCAAAACACACTAGCTGCTTCTTCAGTTTACTTTAATATTTTCTGAATTTAACTAAAAAAAGTAGACAATTATAAATCAGTTTTGTTTTAAAGATTTATTCACAAAACTATAACATTAATTAAATTGAAACAATTAGAAATCATACAAATTTGTAACTTATTCATCAAAATCAGTATTAAAAAAAATCAATATCTTAATTCTGTAAATTAACCACGTTTCTCTCGTATTAAAAATGAAATAAAATAGATAAGTCAACGGTGTAAATAAGATATTTCTTGATAAACATTTTACAAATACTTCCATGGAATGTGCTCCGATGAATTTACATTTATACCCTTTCAATGAAAATACCCCTCCCCCCTCCGACTAGCAGCAACATCCCACCCCTTCACTGTAGAGGATCCTAAATATCGGAAGATTTTTTTTATTTTTATAGCTTCTTTCCTTAGACTACTTGCCTTCCCGCCCCCTAACCGTACCAATAAAAACAATGTAAAATAAACAAACATTTTTCTGCCTTCCAATAAATCTGCCGCCTATTACAGTAGTTTCTTACGCATCAGTGGAAATATGCCTTGTTTGAGGTGAATAAAAGTATTAAAACATTTAAAAAAATCGAAATCAATTGAAATAAGAGTTGAAAAAAATTAAAGACATGTCAGGTAGTTATGGAGTTTCGGTTACAGACAAACAATCTCCATTATAATAAGATATAGTGATGGTAATATTTTATAGATTTTATTGTTTACTCATTAAAATTGTTTTTTCTTAAAAATTATTTTAAACCCGTAATTACATGTACTGAAAACCCAATTAGAAGGAAGGAAGCTTTCAAATCGGCACAAAAACGCAGCTTTAAACATCGAAAATAGAAAAAGGAACAGGTGGACATTAGCGAATGAGGTGGACATGAATACTGGCTGAATGAGGTGGACATGAATACTGGCTGAATGAGGTGGACATGAATACTGGCTGAATGAGGTGGACATGAATACTGGCTGAATGAGGTGGACATGAATACTGGCTGAATGAGGTGGACATGAATACTGGCTGAATGAGGTGGACATGAATACTGGCTGAATGAGGTGGACATGAATACTGGCTGAATGAGGTGGACATGAATACTGGCTGAATGAGGTGGACATGAATACTGGCTGAATGAGGTGGACATGAATACTGGCTGAATGAGGTGGACATGAATACTGGCTGAATGAGGTGGACATGAATACTGGCTGAATGAGGTGGACATGAATACTGGCTGAATGAGGTGGACATGAATACTGGCTGAATGAGGTGGACATGAATACTGGCTGAATGAGGTGGACATGAATACTGGCTGAATGAGGTGGACATGAATACTGGCTGAATGAGGTGGACATGAATACTGGCTGAATGAGGTGGACATGAATACTGGCTGAATGAGGTGGACATGAATACTGGCTGAATGAGGTGGACATGAATACTGGCTGAATGAGGTGGACATGAATACTGGCTGAATGAGGTGGACATGAATACTGGCTGAATGAGGTGGACATGAATACTGGCTGAATGAGGTGGACATGAATACTGGCTGAATGAGGTGGACATGAATACTGGCTGAATGAGGTGGACATGAATACTGGCTGAATGCATTTACTTAAATTTAATTTTAACTAAACAACAAAAAAAAAAAAACAGTAATGCTACAAGGCAGTTCAGTACGTGCAATCCTGTGGGCAGCTAGAGTTTTATTTCTGACACTTATTAGAAGTAAAGAGACTTATTTTGTCATCTAATAAATATTAGATTGGTTGAATTAACAATGAGAAGGGGCGAGAGAAATATATAGATAGCTAAGAAAGAGATAATTGACTTGTTGAACTTATTGAAATAATTAAAATAACCTTTTCCAAACAATCAAAAAACAAAAAACGAGGTGCATTTTAGCGTGTATTTTGTATTATTAAAGTATATAGGAAAAAAATAAAAATAAACATTGATTAACTCACATTTAGTATAATAATATATACTTATTAAGAGCGCCAGAAGAGCTGCTGTATATAAGACTAAGGGGGTCAACAATTTCTTTGTAGAGGAAAGGGAAACAAGATATATATGGTCGGCTAAGTTTTTAGAATTTCTTGTATGCTTCCAGTTTCAGAAAATAGGACATTTTGTCAATTTCCAGGGAGGGGAGCTTTGCTGAGTACACTTTTGAGTGAAGAACGCATACCAGTCTAATAATGAAGTTGTGGGTTCTGTTAGAATCCACACCCTCTCTTAGACAAGCTGATGGGATTCAAAAGAATGATAAGCATGACGTTTTGGCACCAGTTTGGCTACAGAATCGAGACAAGTATGTAATATTGGTGCCTTAGGTAGTTCACTTTGTTATTTTTAAGAGTTCTTCCTTTTTCCCTACCAAGAGAAGAGATGGAATCATACTTTTCCCCAATAGTATTAGTGTAAATTAGCGGACCCGTGTAAATTACACGAAATGATGTTTTCAATACTAATTATCTTGTTCCCAACCTATAAAAGCGGTTTCATGTCCGTCCGTCTGTCTGACTTTTTTTTATCGATTTGATCGATCAACTAATTCCGATTTCGACGACTAAACCTTAATTTCTAAATGCTTTAGTTTTAATTAAATTTGGCACCAATTCATGAGTAGCATACAAAGATTCAGAAGGTCCTTGCTTTTGATGAAAGCATGACACAAAATAACACACACACTATCGTATTAATATGTGTCTTCCCGGTCGTCCCCTCCCTATCTCCCCCCCCCCCCCGCTCTTCGATGTAGAAAAAAAAAATTAGAGGTTGGTTGGGATCGAACTATAAATCAGTCGGGCCGACGTCAAAATCCTACCTCGCTGCCGTTGCACTAAAGAGAAATACACGAAATATTACGAAAATTAGGTGACTTGAATGCTTTTCCAAATCTAGGTGCGGCACGCCTGCGCAGAGCTTTTGATGTAAGCATGACACACAAACACACATGGTATCGTATTAATATATAAATGACTCAACAGCCTTTAACACTACATGTTGATATCAGGATCTGTGCTAATAACAGTTACACCAGTGGCATATTCAAAAGGCTTTTATAATTGAGATTAGTTGTGTCTGACAAATTACATCACACTATTGATCAGCAGCATATACGGTTTCATGTGATATGTTACTAATCCTGTCGGTTATTATATAAAGAAATTGAAGAAAATTATACTTACGATCACTTGCAAAGGCAGTGTCATTTTCTGAAAAAAGAAAAATTCACTCAGATTAATGAATTATACATTTGGTGTGAGAAATGGATTCATACATACTAACAATTCCTGTAAAATATTTTTTTTATTGAAGATTATTTTTAAATTCTTTATTTTTGATATTAGTTATAGATTTTCAATATCTGATATGATTATTTTTGATTCAACTTTTTCCCTTTTTTATGGAAATCGCTCCAGACAAGGCATGAAGCCACTTGATGTAAGGAGCTAAAAAAAAAAAAAAAAAAAGATTCCGACCCAGAAAATAGCAATCCTTTCACCTTAGTCAGAAACATCGCTCATGGAATGTGGTCGTTTTGTTTTACGGCATATCAACCCTTATCAGGTCATTTAATGCCGAATCAGGTCATATTGATAAAAGTTTTTATGCTTCAAGTTCTTTATAGCTACAAATATTCATTCATGGTGTTCAGTTTAGCTGTTTTGTTGTTTTTGGCTTTGTAGAACATGATTGAGTTTTGCAAAAGAAAAAAAAAACAATAACATCAATGTTTGGTGCATTTTAGGTCAGGAAGCAAGTATCTTCAGACAGCCTGATCTGATAACCTAAGATCCACTTTCTAAGCCATCATTTGTTTAATTTTTACTTTAGATAGACAGTCTTATGCAAAATAAAGCAGAATAAGTTTTGAAAAATTCGGACATTTTAGATTAGAATATTCAAACTTTTTCTAAGTTCAGTCAGAAAGATTTATTGCCAATTTTTCAACTGATACTGTAAGATTTTCTTTACGTAATGTCGCAAGGAGTATTTCATTCTAACCGAACTGGACATCCTGATCGGTTTTCACTTTTATGGGCAACAATTCAATTTCTTAGTTTTGTAAACCATCTTCTGCACGTTCTTCTGAGCGAATATTTCCAGTCGTTTTGGCTGCAGAGTTACCCTTTTTAAGAATCTAAGCATTATATGCTTCAATTTCTCTTTGGATGCTCTCATTTTTTACTAATTAATTTTTCTTGTAACAAATATTCCATAAAGTTACTTATGTAAATACATATATATTTATTTATATAAAGTTAGGTATGTATATATGTTTAGATATATTTCTATGTACAAGATTCACTCCTAAACTAATTAACCGATCATTATGAATTTTGAAACACAGCTGCTAGACGTAAAGGTGGGTAATTTGGGCTATATTTAGTTTAATTTAGCTTTGGAGGCCCTTCGTGAAAATTCAGATACCTCCAATTTCTGTAAAATTTTAACAGGTATTAAACATCAAATAAATATTCCAAATTTCAGTTTCTTTGGAGTATTTTTTAGGGAGAATAATATGGGCACAAACTCCCATTTGAAAATTCAAATATTTCAGATTTACATTAAATTTGATCCAGTCATTATACACCAATTAAGCAAGATTCCCTTAATTTCACTTGCTTCTTAAAACCTCTTAAGCTTAACTTTTAGACATTTTCTAGAATCACAATCGTAATGAAATTTGAAAAATACTGGAATAAGGATTCTAGATATAAGGTTTAGTAGCATATGTTGATTTTAATCTTCGTAAGAGCACAGGAGTGGTGCAAAACTATTCTATTCGAGGAATTTATTTTATTTAGTTCCTTTAGATATTTCCACTATTAAATTTTAGAATTAAAATCCGTACAGAACTTATGGGATGACCTAATTTAGAAAACCCTACAAAATACCTCTATCTAAAATACGTTATAGTGTGTCAAGAAATATGTATCACTATGAAAAGCATTTCACCAATATTTTACCATTTCTTTCCAAGTTAAATGCTTCTGCTTGGTTAAGAATTTGAAGAGTTTTGGCTATTGTAAATCAACATGTTTAAAAATGTAATGTGTTTTATGCGATTAACTTTAGACGATAATCTTTCAAATGAAATTTAACTCTAATAAAATTTAAAAAATTTAAATCAATTTCGTCTGTAGCAATATAACAAACAAAAATTAAAACAGGTCAAAACTGCTGATTCTCTTGTTTTTAATACTCGTTTTGATCCACCAAGCTTGAAGTAGGGATTCTAAGAGAAAAGAAAGAGAAAACTTACTTATTCCAGTTAAAAAATGCATGGCTTCTTTGTAGGTTTTCTTGCTGAAAAGTTCTTTTGCTAATTCTCTGTTGATATCGGACTTCTGAAAAGGAACATGTAGAAAGAAATGTTGTTCAATTGCATCAATTAAGTCGAAAACGAATGTGATCTAAGTTCCATTTTGTATTCATACATCTATGCTAAAATGACGAGTAATATTACATTAAAAAAAATTAGATACTAAAAAAATAAAGAGGCTCTACAAACATTTATTTATGAAAATTAGAGGGAGGGGGCGAGGGAGATAGAATCCCAGATAGAAATAGACATATTGTGAGTTAAAAATATTTCGAGTCATTAATTCCATTATCTTTTATATATATATAATATTTAAAAGCCTGCTTTAAATCTATAGTAACAACTGAAATATATATTAAATAAACGTTTATAAGTGAAATGTTTAAAAATGACAACAGTAACATGTATTCTTATCTTTATGATAAAGAAAAGTAATTTGCCCCTATTTCATAAACGATTATAACTAACGTAAACCTGCATATGTTAATCTGCTTTGGGAGTCATTTAGGCTGATGTGATTTGGAGAAATATACATTCCTTTCAAAGTTTCTTTCACATCTTTTCCGGCTTAACAGCTAACATTGTGATTCATAAAGGAATTCGGAGATGTTTTCACTCAGATCTATCACTGCTACCTACTTACACTGGGGGAGTCTTCTTCATAGGATAACTATTTCGTCATAGCACAGTTACTTCATTTTTCGCTTTTATTGTCTTTTAACTACTCTAGATTTTCAGACTAAACTTTCTTTTATAGGGGCGTTTTGATTGGATATTCCAAATACTTTCACATTCCTGATTAATAGAATAAACAAATAGCAGATTGGCATTAAAAATAAAACAGCGATCTTTGCAGTCAATAGTCACTTACATTATTCATTTCTTTTTTATTTAATTCCTCTAAGATTTTTCAAATCATGATTTATGTGTGCTTACGCAATACTGCAGTCGAAACATGGTTTTAAGATTCAGAGATCAGCATAATAGCAGAATTAGCATTTTTCAAACCCACCAGACTTTGGCATGATTTACATAACAGCAAAATGAATAGTCACTTCAATTATTCTGACAACATAATCCCATTTTGTTTCTATTTTTTTCACATCTTCTGTATAAGAAAATTTAGCTTCTCGGAAAATACCGGTCACAATTCACGACTAATTTTGCTTTACGTAAGGTTAATTATTAATCAAAACCAGATTTAAATTTGATATTCCCTGCTGTTCTGTCTGCTTATCAATTAGCAGTTTCTGTCGTCATGGTTACGTAAATTTTGCGGTTGCTTATTAGAAGCTGAGATTGAGATATAGCAAGCGTTGGCCATGACTGTCCATTTATTAAAAGGGATATACATTTTTTGTGTGCGAGTGTTTCGGGGAGGAATAGTAACCAATCTTCGGTATTTTTTTTTCAATGACAATTGTAAACGGTCTAAAACTTGGCAATAAACATACTAATAAGGACATAACCAATTTATTTTTTATATGGCACATACATTTTTGTGTTTCTAGAGGGGGGGGGGGAACAAATCTTCGTTACTTTTATTCCGAGAACAATTATAAACAGTTTGAAACTTGATGGTTAGATTATTAATACAAAAACATTTTTTTCTTTAAAAAAAAGGGAGATACCTGTTTTTGTCTGGCTGCGTTTTGAAAAGGGGGTAATAAATCTTGGGTACTTTTTTTTTCGAGAACATTTATAACCAGTCTAAAACTTGCTAGTAAAAATAAAACATATTGAAGAATAATGATCAGTATCGCAAGTAAATTTAACTTAAAATGATCACCCACTTACAGACCTTTTAATGATCTCTAAAAAGACGGAAACGGTGCGCATGACACAAGTGTAATGGGACAGTTAAAAGCCAACCTATAGTCTATGGAATTGTTACAAGTCACTTTTGAAGAAAAAAAAACGTATTATTTTATTTATAAAATATTATAATTTATACTTTCAGAAAAAAAAATTCATCTCTAAGGAAGAAAAGGCCAAGATTTAAAAAAACAATTTGGTTACAGGTCTTTAAAAACCATCTGGTTCGGAACTGGGTGATAATTTTCCCTTATATAATAAACTGATCCATCACTAACAGTTTTCAGGCTGTTCACATGTAATCGCCTATAGAAAAAAAAAGGAGAATCTCATTTTTCTTTTTAAGAAAATTAGCATAGGGCGCAGGTCTACAATAATACCCTTATTCTTATCCGGGTAACTCCTGCTAATTTATAATTCTATTTATTAAAAGGTAATACAAAATATATTTTATAATTTATCATTAGTACTAGCAACAAATATGCGACCAGAAGGAGCATACTTTTGCTAGTATATACGAACGATCTATACTACCCCCCCCCAAGAGGAGGTAATGCCTGGGAGGATGCTATCATGGCAAGCGAGCATATATTACACTCACCCCTAAAGAGGAGATAATGCCTGGGAGGATGGTCTCATGAGAACAGAACAAATACTAAACAACTCCACCCCTCTAAATTGAGCATTGAAAAATAGTAATAGCTTTGGTTTCAGACAGACAGGTACCAAAATCCCCATGAGTAATAGATGAATAACATTCAGAACCAACTATTTACAAATGAACGACATTAGGTACATATCAATATGAAATATATTTATTTTTAATAAGTTGTTTATAAGCGTTGAATAACTTCACATTCTTTAAAGTATCAATAATTGTAAAAAGCTGTACACTAACTCAAAGTGATAACATATTCCATGCTATTTGAAATACGAGAAACTAAAACAAGTAGTACAAATAAACCACATATGCTTTAAGTCAGATGACGTCATCATCAAGAATTCGTGAGATAGAATTAACAGAAAATTCTATTAATCTTTGTAACTGCAGCATTCTTGCAAAATCTAATAAGCATGACAGATACTCTTTCTCTCCACCTCCCTCCATATCAATGTCGTCCTGCCTAAATAAATTTATTTTTAATCCTTGGTAGCTAGTTCTAATTAAAAGCTAAACATTCTATTTAGTTCGCCAGCAATATTCAGTATTCTTGTTTAATTCATTTTAAGTAGGACATTAAAACTTGTCCCGTTAATGTCCATTATTTGTGTATTTACTTGATATTTACAAATCAGATACATTTCTCGATACTTAAATAAACTAGGAGAAAAATTACTTAAATTGTTTATGAGTTTTGAATTTAAACATTTTTTTTCATAAATTTATGTGTGTGCACGTGTGTATTAGTTTGGATGGCAATCATTTATTGTAATTGTGAGAATTGTGGAAATTCTAAAATTAACTAAAAAAATTTGGATCATTTGTTCTCATCTTTAGTGTTATTCTCACAACGTTTCGGCTGATTTAACCTCCGACCTTCAGGTGAAGCTTGTCGAACTCGAGAATGTGTACGAAATTTCAAACGGAACCCTTTATTTAATTCACGGGCTCGTTCTGTCAACCATGACCGGGTAGAAGTCTTAATTCACAATTGTATTCTTAGTATCGTCCGCATGAAGTATCGAACCTTCAACCTCGAGAAAAGTGTCTCTTCGAACTGAATTTTACTTAGTACTTTATCTGTTATGCCACGTGTCTTTGCGGAACGAGAGCATGCTACCCCCATGGATTAAATAAAAGATTCCGTTAGAAATTTCGTACAGATTCTAGAGTTCGACAAGATACACCTGAAGAAGGTCGGAAGTTACATCGGCCGAAACGTGAAAATAACACAACAGTAGTCTGAATAATCCAAATAATACAAATTATCAATCCTCATCTAAAAAATTCAGAAACTAAAGAAAATTGAAATAAAAAGTAAAAAGTTGTAGGGTATAACAAATATTGAAGTGCAAGTAAGATTTTTAACGTTGAGGTAGAAAGATCAGTTGACAGGGAAAGGCCAATGAAAACATGGGCGTAAGTGAGAGAAAGAGGGATAAATAAACACCTGGCCAGAGATAGATTAGTTCAGAGTCAATTTCTAAAAGCCGTCCAACACATGCCAGTATGTAAAACGGCCGTTGGATATTTTTCATACCAGTATTTATTAAAATTCTGTTTTCAATAAACAGTAGAATGTTCAAAGGTTGTGCTAGTATATACAATTTAAAGAAAAAAATTATTCAATGTTTTCTACTTCAGACAAGTAGAATAAAATGGCCATGTTGGAAAATGTTATAAATATTAGCTAGTTTACTTTATGCACGTCTGGTGTCTTTTTTGCAGGCATGAGACAAATATTTCCAGAATATATCTTACAGGAAACTATTGCACAATAGGCATTCTTTCTCTGAACAAGATGCTATTTATTCTTCTTATCGCTTATTAGAATAATTATACATTCAAAAGCTTATGTGCATTTAGTTTATGCGAGTAATATGCTATAGAACACAATGAATACTATCGATATTAATAAAGGGTCTTAGCATCCCCTATCTTATGAGACTGTGGCTTTAAAACGTCTGGCAGCCATTAAAGATAAGGCATGTTTTAAGGTTGTTAGAGGGTGGAAAATGCCTTATTTATCCACCCCTTTTCTCGTGAACGTATATGGTTAACTTTTAGCTCTGAACTGGTCAATGATGACCATGCTATCTAGGTCTAATTGGTAATAGTTTAAACTCACAAATAAATCAGTTGTTACCCTGGAGCAATAACTTGAAAGTTTCGGGCAATTTACTATCTATCACATTTCAGGGTCCTAAGTTATATTTAAATGGCTAACTCCAAACGTTTGCTTTCATATAGTGAATAAATAAAAAGATTCTTATAGATATAATACATGCTTTTTAAACAGTCTTTGAGTTATAACATTTGGTGCGCATGCAGACCGCTACTTTATACAATTGAGGTCAAGTATGATTCCACTCGATCCATTTTTTTTGTGTCGCACTACTTTTTATTTCATTTTATAAAACATTGGAGGCCAATTTTAATGATACATTTTCTGTGAGATTCTTGGCTTTTCAGTACCTTCAGTGTTGGTCTAGATCAACTTTATTTCGCCTATGACACTCTTTGAGTAATAGCTTATCTGAATACAAAGTTTGGCTAAAATCCAAACAGTAGTTTCTGAGTCTATAGTGGATAGACAGCGACTTTATTTTAGCACAAAGCTCAAACGGAATGTTCAGAATTTCCCAGTCAGCTCTTTAAAAAGATTACAATGAAGAATTAACTCTTAATTTACCGTTTCTTTTTTCATTACTCTATTTAAAGTGAACTGTATACTCGGGTTACAAACAATTACCTTATCAACTTGAGATTTTCACCTGCCGAGCCAAAACAGTCTAAGAAGAGTTATTTTTATATAAAAAAACAAAGCATTTAAACTATTATTGCTCATTGAACGAGATGCACATTAAAATCTGTATATATTTAAAATAAAGTACCATTTTGTGTTATGTTTTATTTTATTTAAAAAGAAAAATAAGTAGAAATTGTAGTACAAGGTTCAGGGCTAGGAGTACAGAGGTCCCCATTCATTCCCGAGCAACGTCGGGTGTGCTTATACTAGTTACTTTATATTTATAATCCCAGACATGGTTTAATATTAAAAAAACTGAACGTGCGTGTGTGTGGGTAGGTGGGTGTAGGGGCGATTTAATTTGTTACAGTTAGAAATAAGTTGTATAAAACTGCATGCATTTATGATGCTGTGGAGTAGAGACCGACTCCTTTCCTCCATCGAGTTTTTACATGAATGGAAAATTAAACAGAAGATATTTTTCTGGCTTTACGGCTCAATCAGGAGGTTCAATCCTAGACTGAGGGATTAAAAAAAATCTTTGTCCCAATCTAGAGTGCATCTTCTTTGAGAACTGGATTTTCCCCCATATCAAAAAGTGACCTTGTGTCTAAGTTACCCCTCGCGGGGAGGCACTTAAAAAGGTGCATTTCTCCTGTGCCTTGATTTCCATATCTGATAATACTATTGAGCTTAGTGTTTATCTAAAATAATAGTGCTCTATATCGCTCTATAGCTGAACTGTACTGTCTAAAAAAAGTCATTACTGCCATTAATTTTCAAAATAGTTTAACGTCAAATTTTACGTGGAAAAATCTATTAGGTAACATTTCGAGAACACTTAGTAAATGTAAAATAAAAAATTCATTAATATAATCTTCAAAATTAAACAAAATTAAATAAAAATTTAGCCCATTTTGGTGGTTCTGTGTTTGCACTGTATATATCTTATAGAGTAGAAGAATACATGCACAAATAAAAACGGAATGACAGATCTGACCACAATAAATTGTTCAAAGTTGTAAAAATTAAGATAAACACTCAAGTACTTTAATATATAACAATGATGGTCTCTAATAAATAAAGACGAAACGTTGATGAATATATATAAAAAAATATATATATCTCTTGGTTTTTTTCCTTTTTCATTTCCCCAAGGTCAAAGAAAGCAATTTTTATTTTAAATTTGTAACTTACTACCCTAGTAGCCTCCCCTTGAATCTATAAAGATGAATTAGTAGAATCGTTTATAATCGCTAACAGATGTTAACGACCGTAATTAAAATCGCCCCCACCTCTTCAAGTGATCAGATTTTGATTTTAAGAAAAAAATTAAAAATAAGTTGTTGATTAGTCTCAACATTACCTATTTTATTTTAAAATTACTTTTTGGAATTTCTGAATCATAGACGAAATCGCACAGAAATATCATACAATACAATCGGAAAAATATATTGAAATATATTCATTGAGAGAATTTCGCATCAGTATTTTAGCTTGATAAGTGTTGACTATAGTCAAGACAAAACAATCGCATTAAACTTCAAATCAATATAAACACTATTCAATTGGAAGCAATTTTGCATAATGCGATAATTTTCCAAAAAGAAGATTAAAGAGTAAAAAATAGCATTATTGCAAGACATAACATGATCTTGGTTGAGCAAATCTATAAGTTTTCTATGAATGTATCGAAGAAAGTGAAAAACCAAGTGGAAATTATACGAACGATAAGTTATGTTTTATATTGCATTAAATTTTATTCACCCGTAACTATAAAAGTCCGATTTTCATAAATGTTTGTGTGAGTAGATATAGTCACTAAAAAAGTTGTTAAAGAACATTCAAACTGTGAAACATTTTCATAATCACGAAAAACATTACATTTTACTTTCAAACGTTTCAATGATCGTAATTTGATTTGTTTTCACAATATTTTACCTATGTGAAAGAAGAAAGTCATGGTAATAAAATGTTATTCAGCAATAATTGACAGCATTTGCTGTTTTTATTTTAATGTTTACGCCATAAGATTTTAGTGCACATCGCCCTTCAACTAAATCCCAAGGGACCATTATTTAATATAGTCTATTCTAAAGGTCTTATTAAAAAAAAGGAAAACGGATAAAGGAAAAAAATCCATAAAATAGGACCCATCAAAGTTTTCTTGTCCGCTGTTCAGTTTCTTCATCGAAATGGTGCAAGGGGGATAACCGGGGAAGAGAAAATATTACAGGCTGAGACTTGATATAAACACTTGTTTTGAGAGAAAAAAAAAAATACAAAAACAAACAACAAACAAACAACAAACAAACAACAAACAACATCACGCTTTCTTTAATTTGTAGATTTGTTTGGCCAGTTTTACAAGCTTTATTATTATTTTGTTTATAATTCCTAAAAACATTTTTTGATGCAGCAGATGAGGACATGTTGTTTTCATAGTTTTTCTATTCACAAAGTCAGACTATATTTGTAAACACCCGTAATCCGATGCTACTCAATAAATATAATAAACATGATGTAATTTACCAAGTGAAGAATAAAAACAATGGACGGATGTTCCAAGTTTAAAATTCAATCAATCAACTAATGTATCAATTGCTCTTGCCTGATCCTTTCACAAAACATAAAACATTTAGATTATTCGGACTATCATTCTCATCTTAGTTGTTATAATCACAACGTTTCGGCCGATGTAACTTATCTTTTGGAATTTGTGAATCTAAATGTCGAACTCCGGACCCTGGACGGAATTTTAGTTCGAAACGTTCCCAAGTTTAAAAAGGTGCACCCGAAAACGGCTGGGGGGGGGGGGGGGGGTAACATCGGCCGAAACGTTATGTATATAACAACCACGATGAGAATAGTAGTCCGAATAATTTAAATACAAATTATCAATCCTCATCTAAAAAAATCTGAAACAAAATATAGCTCGTTCATTCGAACTATTGTTTTAAATCTAAGTTTTATAGTATTCGCATCAAAGTCTAAACAATTTGTAAACTTTTATAATCAAATCGACCCGAAAATCCTTTTCGTTTTTAGATAGTTTAATAGAACGTCTGTTTTGAAAGATGAAATATGGCAAGTGTTAAACAGAAAGAGATTATATCGTAGGTCACTTAAAGAAAAAAAGCGGAAGAGGGGGGGGATGAATTAAAATATTCAAAATTGATCAAAAGGGACCAATAGTAGATCTATTTATATAACCTATCAAATCCATATTGTTATTCAGAGTTAGAAAAAATATTTAAAACTTGAACCCCATACTAATGGAATGGAAGTCGTTTACACCATTTAGAAGCACCATTTTATTTTTAGATGTTTTTATAACAAACAGCTGGAAAGCAATGGGTTTAAATTAGTTGTAAGCAACTTTTAAATAAAAGAAATGTTTTCACTGTTGTCAAGCGTTTATACTAGACAGCCGTTTCTTAACAATAATGCCCATATTTAATAAACGAGCTATTTTAAAATTAAATTACAATATCTTTTGAGATTTCTTGATTTAGATAATTATATAGACTATTATGTGAAATGAAAAAGGAAAAACCAAAAAGGATGTTTTTTTTAAAATATATATTCATCAACGTTTCGTCTTTATTTGTAAGATTTCCTCAGGATGATAATTTTAAGAAAAATATCATGCAAGTACGTGAAAATATTGGGTTGACATGATGGGTTGACGAGAAAAAGTAGTAGCCACTACTGGGTGTAGGATTACGTCGGATTACCTTCATCCTTCCTTTCTCATAGACTATTATGTGTGCGTATGCAGTAATTAACACATTATGTGTGTACGAATCACTCTTCATGGTAAGTTTCACACTACTGCTATAATCAAAGAATGTGTTTATATTCTATCCTTGAAAGCGACTACGATTCTCCTCAAATAAGACAACCCCAAAAGTAAATCTTGTTTATAATCGATTACTTTACACACGGATTCCATAAGAGATTACATCCAAGTAGAGAGTTGATCATAAATGGCTTTAAACCGCAAACACATGTTGATTTTTTTTTTAGCAATATTACTCAAGCCCTCTTTGTTGTTAATGTTTTGGTGACGTCGTGGAACAACAACCATGTGTAGCTTCGCGTCTCAATGCGTTTGTGACACCCACACTTGTTGGAATCACATTAGAAAGGCTATAGGAGCTTTTTCCTTCTTTTTTGATGTTAAGTACGGTTTGCTGATAGGTCAACTAATGATTACTTGAGAGGGTAATTATTCCAGAGCGGGACGGGTCGACTAACCATAGAAGTAAATTGAACGGAGCTGCTAAAATTCGAGCATACGAAACGAAAGACAATGACAGGAGACAAAAGACGACTATCAAACACACAAAACGCAACAGATCACAGAATTCTAAAACTATTTGAAAATCATTAAATACAATTAAGAGAAATGCGATAGTCGCGTAGTGATAGCTTTCCATCGGCTTTACTTTGCTCTTGTACGAGTGTAATAAATATTGCGGGCTTATTGTTTATTAAAAGAAAGTTTAATAAAATGTTTGTAAATATAATAAGTTAATTTAAATACTATAATATATAATAATAAAATAACGTTTGTTTTGATATTTGTTTTCTTTCAATATTTATTCGGAATTAAAAAAAAAGTAATTATACCAAATATCTAACAATCTGCACTATTAAAAATTTCCAAATTAGAAAAAATATATAAAAAGGAGTTTAAAAGTTGAATTAAATTTAAATATAAAATACATGAGCTGAATTAGTAAACGAACACAAAAACTTAGCAACACAAAAACAAACAAAAAGTCATTAGGTAGAAATGTATACATACCAGAGATTCCGAGGTCCGTAAAAAAATCAAAAGTATTGGAAGAACCGAAGTCCATTTTATAATATTCATATTGTGTGGTAAAAATGAACAACGATTTATATTTTGTCAGTTCCGTAAAAAAAAAAAAAAAAAAAATTAAATGCGTTTTTTTTTTTTGTATTTTCTTTTTTTCTTTTTGATTGTTTGACGTTGTTTTAAGTAATCAACAGCTGTCTCTTGAAAAATTGGCTTCTGGCACCGAATACAAAAATTAAACTGGTAAGGCATCGATGGGTGGAAAGCTTATAAGGGCTTGTAAATTAGATCACGTGGGCAGGTTTCTCCTGTTTCATTGGCTGACCGCGTGCTTATGTATACAAGAAAACCTAGAAAAAGAAAAGAAAAAAAGCACATGTTACAGTTACAAACACATACAGAGAGAGATAGAGGAGTGAGAGGGAGATAGAGAGGGGAGTGAGAGGGAGATAGAGAGGGGAGTGAGAGGGAGATAGAGAGGGGAGTGAGAGGGAGATAGAGAGAGGAGTGAGAGGGAGATAGAGAGAGGAGTGAGAGGGAGATAGAGAGAGGAGTGAGAGGGAGATAGAGAGAGGAGTGAGAGGGAGATAGAGAGAGAGAGAGAGGATTGAGAGAGAGAGAGAGGATTGAGAGAGAGAGAGAGAGAGGATTGAGAGAGAGAGAGAGAGGATTGAGAGAGAGAGAGAGGATTGAGAGAGAGAGAGAGAGGATTGAGAGAGAGAGAGAGAGAGGATTGAAAGAGAGAGAGAGAGGATTGAAAGAGAGAGAGAGAGAGGATTGAGAGAGGATTGAGAGAGAGAGAGAGGATTGAGAGAGGATTGAGAGAGAGAGAGAGAGAGGATTGAGAGAGAGAGGATTAAGAGAGAGAGAGAGGATTGAGAGAGAGAGAGAGAGGATTGAGAGAGAGAGAGGATTGAGAGAGAGAGAGAGGATAGAGAGAGAGAGAGAGAGGATTGAGAGAGAGAGGTGAGAGAGAGGTGAGAGAGAGGAGAGAGAGAGAGAGAGAGAGAGAGAGAAGTGAGAGAGGAGAGAGAGAGAGAGAGAGGTGAGAGAGAGGTGAGAGGTGAGAGAGAGAGAGAGGATTGAGAGAGAGTGAGAGAGGATTGAGAGAGAGAGAGAGAGGATTGAGAGAGAGAGAGAGAGGATTGAGAGAGAGAGAGGATTGAGAGAGAGAGAGAGAGGATTGAGAGAGAGAGAGAGGATTGAGAGAGAGAGAGAGGATTGAGAGAGAGAGAGAGGATTGAGAGAGAGAGAGAGAGAGAGGATTGAGAGAGAGAGAGAGAGAGAGGATTGAGAGAGAGAGAGAGGTGAGAGAGAGGTGAGAGAGAGGTGAGCGAGAGAGGAGAGAGAGAGAGAGGAGAGAGAGAGAGAGAGAGAGGTGAGAGAGGAGAGAGAGGAGTGAGAGAGAGAAGTGAGAGAGAGGAGTGAGAGAGAGAAGTGAGAGAGAGGAGTGAGAGGAGTGAGAGAGAGGAGTGAGAGGAGTGAGAGAGGAGTGAGAGAGAGAGAGAGAGGAATGAGACAGAGAGAGGAATGAGAGCGAGAGAGGATTGAGAGAGAGAGAGAGAGAGGATTGAGAGAGAGAGAGAGAGAGAGGATTGAGAGAGAGAGAGAGGATTGAGAGAGAGAGAGAGAGGATTGAGAGAGAGAGAGAGGATTGAGAGAGAGAGAGAGGATTGAGAGAGAGAGAGAGGATTGAGAGAGAGGATTGAGAGAGAGAGAGAGAAGAGTGTGTGAGAGAGAGAAGAGTGTGAGAGAGAGAGAAGAGTGTGAGAGAGAGAGAAGAGTGTGAGAGAGAGAGAAGAGTGTGAGAGAGAGAGAAGAGTGTGAGAGAGAGAGAAGAGTGTGAGAGAGAGAGAAGAGTGTGAGAGAGAGAGAAGAGTGTGAGAGAGAGAGAAGAGTGTGAGAGAGAGAAGAGTGTGAGAGAGAGAGAAGAGTGTGAGAGAGAGAGAAGAGTGTGAGAGAGAGAGAGAAGAGTGTGAGAGAGAGAGAAGAGTGTGAGAGAGAGAGAAGAGTGTGAGAGAGAGAGAAGAGTGTGAGAGAGAGAAGAGTGTGTGAGAGAGAAGAGTGTGTGAGAGAGAAGAGTGTGTGAGAGAGAAGAGTGTGTGAGAGAGAAGAGTGTGTGATAGAGAAGAGTGTGTGATAGAGAAGAGTGAGTGATAGAGAAGAGTGAGTGATAGAGAAGAGTGAGAGAGAGAGAAGAGTGAGAGAGAGAGAAGAGTGAGAGAGAGAGAAGAGTGAGAGAGAGAGAGAGAAGAGTGAGAGAGAGAGAAGAGTGAGAGAGAGAGAGAGAAGAGTGAGAGAGAGAGATAGAGAAGAGTGAGAGAGAGAGATAGAGAAGAGTGAGAGAGAGAGATAGAGAAGAGTGAGAGAGAGAGATAGAGAAGAGTGAGAGAGAGAGATAGAGAAGAGTGAGAGAGAGAGATAGAGAAGAGTGAGAGAGAGAGATAGAGAAGAGTGAGAGAGAGAGATAGAGAAGAGTGAGAGAGAGAGATAGAGAAGAGTGAGAGAGAGAGAGATAGAGAAGAGTGAGAGAGAGAGATAGAGAAGAGTGAGAGAGAGAGATAGAGAAGAGTGAGAGAGAGAGATAGAGAAGAGTGAGAGAGAGAGAGAGAGAGAAGAGTGTGAGAGAGAGATAGAGAAGAGTGAGAGAGAGAGATAGAGAAGAGTGAGAGAGAGAGATAGAGAAGAGTGAGAGAGAGATAGAGAAGAGTGAGAGAGAGATAGAGAAGAGTGAGAGAGAGATAGAGAAGAGTTAGAGAGAGAGATAGAGAAGAGTTAGAGAGAGAGATAGAGAAGAGTTAGAGAGAGAGATAGAGAAGAGTTAGAGAGAGAGATAGAGAAGAGTTAGAGAGAGAGATAGAGAAGAGTTAGAGAGAGAGAGATAGAGAAGAGTTAGAGAGAGAGAGATAGAGAAGAGTTAGAGAGAGAGATAGAGAAGAGTTAGAGAGATAGAGAATAGTGAGAGAGATAGAGAAGAGTGAGAGAGATAGAGAAGAGAGAGAGATATAGAGGAGAGATAGGAGTGAGAGAGAGATAGAGAGGATAGAGATAGAGAGAAAGAGAGAGAGCAAGAGAGAGCAAGAAAAGAAAGTGCCGGAAGAAATTGGTGAAAATGTATGAACTAAAAATTGATACTATGAATTTCCAACTTCATTCATCTCTCATCACGCCTTCTCTTCAAACTCAGAATGGGAAGCACCGCCCACATATCTTACCACCACACTACCCCCTCCATCCGTTTCGCGCAGTAGCACAGGAGCGAGTATTTATTTATAACTGGAAAAATAAAAGTTTTAAACCTAAATAAAAAAATGTGTTCAGTACCCAAATATTCTATATATTTGATCGTTTAGTAGAATAATCTTGTTACTTTTAAAACACTTTTTTTCGCAAAACAGTAGGTTTTCGTTTGAAAACAAATCTATCAGACCTTCAAGATAATATGAATACCGTAAAAGAATTCTGCGATTATCTGATTTCAATTTACAGTATTATATATATATATATATATATATATTTTTATTTTAACGTCCAATTTTTTGAAATTTTAAATTTCTTTTCTTCTTCTCTTTCTTTATCCCTCCATTTCATTCTCTCCAAATATGATCCGAGGTGAAGATCGGATTCTAACTGCCTGATGAGATCTCAGTTTATAGTAACTGTTGATCGATAACATCGACATGCCAGTGTCGCAGATTTTGTACATGTCTGTGTAAATAAAATTATCATATAATATATATATATATATATATATATATCATGTAAACCTTAGTTATTCAGAGAAACATTCCATATTTTTCTTTTAAAAACACTTTATTCACAGACAATTGTTTCTGCCCATTTCAAGAACATATTTTTATAATATATAAAATATCACTAATATCCACGAAGAGACTTCATCAGTGTATAATATTTCACAGTCAGGCTGAAAAATTAAAATGCATCAAACATTCATGTAATTTATACATATTTCTTTTTCATTAAATATTCAAAAGGAAACCATATATAACTGTTTTTGCTTTTGTATATAAAAAGTTCATGTATTTTTCTCTTGTTTAAAGTGTTCATATTCGATTGATAAAAACATCTCAAAATGAACATAAAAATACTTATTTGCTACCAACCGCAATTATTCGTATGTAAGACTTTTTCTCATTTCTTTTTTCCTTCATTCTTGCTTTTTCACTTTTTCTTTCTCGTAAGGGCAACACATTCATGACATAGCTGTCTGTCAATCTCATAGAAATTACTTCACTGATGTTAAATTAAGAGCTCTAGTCGTACATTATTGAGCTACTACATAAAAGAAATATATATATATATATATATATATATATATATATACGACGACGACTATGTATGTACATCCATAATTTTCCCAGCTGGGCAGCTATAGATTTGACACTTGGTTGACAAATGCATCCCAAATAAGGCGAACAAACTGATGTAGATGGAACGTTGGCAGTGATCAGGGTGCACCCAGAGAAGAGCATGCATGGTACCCTTCCCAGTTTTGTCCAAGTCATTTGAATCCACTTCAGAGAATTCAAACAAGCTTTTTAAAGCTTGGTGTTTGTGCCAGACTTCTTCATCTAATTTATAATGGCCCTTTTCATTCCTGTGCAACGCCGGATGCTTCGACTTGTTTAACTGTCTAACCATTTTAAGAATTTAACCATCGTACAGATGCAAGTTTCATAAAATCTTTATCGTATCACAATATAAAAATAATTTGAATTTGATAGGAAACTGTACTCTTCCATGTCGACTGAGAGGTTATATATAATCTCAATTATAATGGAGTCATTTAGTCTGTCAGGTATAAACTCAAAAGCACCACAAAATTGCATCAAATTTGACATGAAGCAGCCTTGAGATGAAGAGTGTGTCATAGACATTTCAAATTCCTAATACTACTGATCATGATCGATACTTATGCGTTTAATATTGGGACAACATTCAAAATTTGGTATGAAGGATCCTTGACATAGCATATCTCATAAGAGGCTCCAAATTAGACTACTACTGCTTACTACTATTAATAATGACACAGATTTAAAACTATTGGGCAAAACTCTAAAAACAGTCATTCGCAGAAAAAAAAGCCAACCAGAAGGGTTACTTTGGGGCGGGAAATCTTAAAGATTACGTCTTGCGTTTCATTATATATTTTCACAAAACTGGATATAAACCGTTTCTGCGTGTGTTGTATTGTTTCTCAAAAATAAGTAATTATTTGCCGTGATGGAAGGATGGTCAATAAATAGATGACGTGAAAATGGTAATCAGTATACTACAAATGCGCCGAAAGTTAGTGACTCGTATTTACACGATAAATTGAACTAGGGGGGAAACACCAGGTAGCCATGTTGGTCTCAATCTGCTGTTCTACAAATCATTTCATGGACAGACATTCATAATTTGTACATAATTTTGTGGCTGCAATATAAAAGGAGAAACGTGAAATTTGTATACGCACACAGATACTTCGTATCTCGTGAGAATAAAATAAAAGCACTGTTCAACGTTGTCTCTGGACAGGAAAATATCAAGTGCCTAATATCTTAAAGACGTATTAAGAGTGGTATATAAAAAAATATATATATATATAGCAGCTAAAGATGAGAGATATAAACATATAGAGAGAAACACACACACTATAATTATATATAAGAGAGAGACAGACATATTGGCATAGATATAACTTGGTGGGTGGTACAATGTCATCAGAATAGGCCACAACATATGTTCCAATGATACATTTTATTAGGATAAAGAAAAAAATCGTAATATTTTCATATATATATATATATATATATATATATATATATATATAATCATTAATGACAATATATGTATCAGCATATACTATCAGTGGCCTTTTTACTTTGCAATCTCCTGAAAAGATTCAGCTCGATGATTGTCAATTAGCGACAACAGAGCAAATATTAGTCAGGTTCATATTATATTCCAATAACCATGTTTTTATTTTATTATTTTTTATTTTTTCACATTTCCAAAAAACATAACATTTCTGTGAGATATATTTTTACGGTCCGTTTCATTTGAAGAAAAAGAAAAGGGCAAACTCACACGTGGGGGAACCCACTAATACGCCACATGTGAGTTTGCTCTTTTTTTGTTTTTGTATAGGGTAGTTTTTTTCAATACACTTTAATCCAAGAACTTTTTACTCTCTGAATTTTTCTGATGATTGTGTAATGTTGCAGAGACGATATTAACATAAAAAGTTGTTTGGCACAAGACAAATGAAACGGGCCGTAAAAATATATCTTACAGAAATTTCATGTTTTTTGGAAATGTGAAAAAATAAAAATAAAAATAAAATAAAAACACGGTTATTGGAATATAATATGAACCTGACATTATATATACACACACACACACATATATATATCTATCGAGACGAGTTGAGTGATAGGCCCCACCACGCGTGACTTCCTCGGCAGCCTTGGTCTGTTACTGACGGGGACAATCGTAAATTAACTTGGCTTTACGAGCGCCTCTCCATCGCTATTATTCATGGAAACGCCTTGAACCCTTCTCGGCTTGGTTTCGAAAAGGGACATGTTATTATTTGTTTCTCAATTTTCCTTCAATATTTTATTTTACTGCACTGAATAAATTCAGCTATTACTATCATAAAATTAATAATAAAAAAAAATATATATAAAGAATAAAAGTCAGAGATGTGTTTATAGAAAGTTTAAAAACGGGTGTTTATTTTATATATTCTTAAATACTAGTGAAGTGTGGATCAGAAGTAAACAAAACAAAAACATTTTACTCAACGAAAATATTGAAAAGAATTCAGTAAGAATTTCTCAGTCCTGATTGAAAGCATCTATTTTCTACAAGAAGTGGCGAAAATAACGTTACATTGCTGAATGGAAATAGATTCCTAGAGGAATTTTTACCTCTAATAACAAATCTATTTAATTTAAAGACATTTATAGCAGACATTTATTGGCAATACACGACGTACAAATTGATAATTTACAATGCAGTGTGTCATGCCATTAGATATACAGCTTAAACAGGACTACGTAAAACGTAAATAAACAAACCCACAAGCATTTATTTATAAAAACAGGCTCCCATAGTTACGGATGATTCAAATATCACGTTTCTAGATCTCGACTGAACACGTGCCCGGTCTAGACTAAATCAACAGCGACACTGGAAGTATATGTATATCAAATATAGTTTTAAGCTAGTAACGCTAAGACACGTCGGTAAATACGTTAGATATATACGCACAAAAACAGTGAATGTCGATCATCAGAAGGAACGAACAGAGAAGATAGTAGTACAAGAACCAACATTAGGACATTGATAGTATATTGTCACTGCTGGTTTAGTAGTATAAGGGTTAGGGTTCCGAGAGCTGGAGAAACGTAGGACCTTTCACAACTAAAAGCGCCCGATTTTTCATAATTAAATGCGTGTCAATTATCTATTGTTCGAAGAACACGTGACTTGTTCCTCTTCAATTGTTGCATTAATTGCTACAAGAACTTCATTTAAAATGGTTTCGTTTTTGGATTCGTTATTTGAAAATCTAAGATCTAAAATGGAAGAGATACATCCAACCAGTTGCTAAGGTTGCTGAAAAAATGGTTGAACTATTCTACTGCCCAAGAAAGTACTTGCCTCCTAATGCAATTCTATAACCATAAAAGTTAGGTACGCCCTAAGATGGGGAGGTACTGCCGCCACATTTGGGGAGGTATCGTCCAGAGCACACTTTCTTGTCTTGACAAAGTACAAAATCGACTTCGAAATCTAGTAGATGATCTATTCTCTACGGCCCCTTTCCCGACATAAGAGACGTTGCTAGTCTTTCTCTACTCTATCGTTATTTCCATAGAAGGTGATCGACTGAGCTGATTCCTTCTTCTAAGACATTCGCAACAAGAACTCAGCTTCCTACCACAATAGAAAAAAAAACTTTCCTGTTTTTTCTTCCATGTACCTACGTCAGGCGAAATTTCCACGGGCAATTTCTTTCCTAAGGCTTCCCGTCTGTGAAACACATACCACAGGGCTGCTTCCCTACAAACAGTCGTCAATATTTGTCATAAAACGTCCCCATAAGTAATCAAACTGTTCATTACATTATTCATTTTAAAATCCTCTCATAATATTATTCATCATTCAACTGACAATCCACCCATTTCATTAATTCCTATCCTCGAGTAGCTTTTGGCCTTGATAAGTGGTGACTCATAAGTAATAATATATATATATATATATATATATTTGCTTACTGAAGATATTTATTATCTGCACCACGTGTATAAAAAATGAATAGTTTAATTCAAGGTACGTATGCAGGTCAAGTCACGCCAATTGACCTGACAGTGACATATCATTTAAAACGTAGACAGCATCAAATATTTTTTCGGGCTCCTTGGCGCTATGAAAAACTCGGAAGGGAATACTCCTTTTGTTCAACCGTGTTGATGTAGTTTTGACCTCGATTGCAGATGACTGAACAACGTTTACCCCCCCCCCCCCCTAACAGCTTATAATGGTCAACAGGCCGCTGTTTTTAAAAGCACTGGGAAATTCATTTTACTGAAAAAGGTTTTCATATAGGAAATAACTCTTAAAGAGTCCGGGAAAAATAGAATAGACGCATTTAAATATTTAAAACATTCGTTAGGAACATGTTGGGTTTATTTTAAATTTTATAGCCTGAAAGATGATCTGGAAACCCCCACTAATTTTTACTTATTTTAACTTTAATTTTATTTAACTTATTTTAATAACTTCATAAAAAAGATTAACCATATGTTTAATTTTCTTTACTCTCCCCCAAAATGCAAGTAAAAATATTAACTTGGTTAAAATACCTTAAGAAGCCTCTTTCAAATTGAATGTTATCTCGTGAAGAGTTGATCTAATTACATTTATTAAATTTAAGAATAAATGAAAGATGTTTTGTAAAAGTATTACCTACCTTTTGCGTAAAACACGGCTAAAAATGACTAATTAATTACTGCTCGTGTGTTTCCTTAAAATAATTATTGGTTTTTCGAATAAAAATAATTGTCTTATCAGGTTTGAAGGAGAATTATATATTATTTAATTATGGAACAGTAAAGTTTTCAGATAAATCTTTTTTTTCTTCTGTATTTAATTTTGTCTGCAAATTTCAAGACAGATTCTTCACATGCATCAGGCGATTTTTATTTAAAATTTGTTTTTGCTCCAGTAATATTTTTATGGACTCTATAACAATAAGAAACACGCCAGTTCAGCCATTACAATTATGTAGATTCGCGATTTATAGGCAAATATTTTCCCAGAGGTTTTAAATAATAATAAAAAAAATCTATGTACATTTATTCATGAATAATGTATGAAACATTCATTTAAATCTGATAATTCTGATTTTTTTTTTGAAAGATTTTAATTTCGAGGAAGCATTTTGTGCTGGTCCCTAAACAATGCGCACCGATTTCGGCGATCCCTCACTTAAGCAACACATTGTTCGTGGAAAGGAATTTACATTTTTCCGAATTCTCTGCTCGTGTTTGAAATAACAGCGGTAGTGAATGTTGTTCAAAATCTGCGCGTACTATAAAACTAAACACAGCTTTCTTTCACTTTGTTCCAGTATTTTTCTTCCACACCCGACGTATGTGGACATCTTAAAAGCTAACTGCGGACTCTGGCCAAAGGCCCTCGACAAACTCAACGAGAGACACACGAACTTCGTTAAGCCCAGCAAAGAATACCCACCCCCTTTCTTTCGCTAGAAAGTTTTCGGACCCTTTGAACTCTCTTGACGAACTCTTCACCTTTCGTTGTCTAACAAAAGTGTCAATAAAAATGAATTTTGTATTGCTAGACTGCCATTCTTTTTTTGATAATGTCCTATCATCAACATTGGTTACTCAGAGTGCGATCTCTTCCACACTCGCACTTTCGTAAAAACAGCTGGAATGTAGCAGTCACCAATAGGGACTACTTTTGAATGCGTAATCACTGTCCCTGTGAGCTGGCTTGTTCAATCAAATCACAGGGCGCAGTAATATCGTTAGTTCCCTAAGAGACTATTTATGTTCCCTTAGGGTTCGAGGAAGAAGAAGAGGAGACGACCTCCTGGCATCAGCTTGGACACATCGCAGAGAGCACCAGCGAGGAACGAGGAAACGCTCTCTCTCCCGCCGCCACTTGACGACTACTACCATCTTCACCAGAAGAAATCCACGGGCGGCCCTAAGAACTCTTACATTCTTTCTCTTCCTCAGACGGACACCGTCCCACTCTCTTCTACCTATATCAAACGGTATAGGTAACCTTGAGTTAATAAAACCCCTTTTTGTTATCGTTACAGAAATACTTTTCGTTGTTCTGTTTCTTTACGAGAAGATAAAAGGATCACCCCTTTCATCCTCACCATCCCCCTTACAGGAATACACACCGAGTTCATGACACTTGTACCCTTTAATAGATTACCTAAAGCAATTAAAAGTATATTGCAATGGTGAACTAAATAGACCTCACACGACTAAAGTTATGGGATCAGAAAAAAAATTAAAAAAACAAAAACAAATGCGCATATCTTTGATGACCGGCGTAAAAATGCTACCTTCAGTTTCTAAAGGTTTCTAAAAACAAAACAAAACATAAATAAATAAATCAGGGAATGATCGTATTTTGTTGCCCCCCAAACCCTTACATTTTGTTGTATATGGTGAACACAAACATTTTGACGGTGCCGTTAGTTTTACTGTTCTATAAAGTTCTTAAAGTAAAATAAAAAACAATTGAAATATCCAGGCCATGTAAAAAAAAAATCACCCTGAAACTTTGTAAATCAAGTTAAAAACTAAAAACGTGTTCATTGCAAACATTTGCTATTTGCATACTTAAAATATACAAGTTTTATTTCATGTTTGATAAAGAACATTTTTTATTCGAAAAACTTTAATTTTTTAGTGCGAATTTGAAATTATCATTTAGTGACGCATAAAATAAATCCTTAAAAAATAAATATGTATTTTAAGAATCGAAACATGTAAAGTGAAAATGTAATGTTAATTGACGAACATTTAAAAATAATTTCATCTATTTTTTATCTTTGCATTTATTTTGTGCGGAAAATTTATTATACAGCTAATAAGTTTACAATTTTTTTTAGAAACAATTGTCATCTATTTTTGTCAGCAAGAATTTCCATCCCGCGTACTCGTTATTAATTTTATAATTATGCTATAAGAATACCCGTCACAGGACGGGTAAAATTAATTCTCGGAACAGAAGTTTTGTACCACTTTTATGACTCCTTACGAAGATTAAAATTAAGATATAATGATAGTAAACTTTATGTCTATAATCCTTATTCTAATTTTGACAGAAATCTATGTATGATTCTGATTTTAGAAAATGTCTAAAATTTAAGGCTGAAGCGGGTGTTGAAATAAATTGAAATTCAGGAAATCTTGCTTAACTGATTTTTAATGACTATGGATAAAATTCAATGCAAATCTGATATATTTGAATTTTTAAATAGGAGTTTGTGCTCCTATTATGTCCCCTAAAAAACCCTATAAAATACTTAAAAGAAACTAAAATTTGAGGAATATTTATTAATTGATGTCTAACACCTATTGTTAAAACTTCACAAAAAATCGGTGGTTTCTGAATGATTACGAATGATTTCCATCCCCCGTTTACACCCTTTACATAAAACTTAATATAGCTCACATTTAGACCTCCTCCTTACGCCCATCAACTGTGTTCCAAAATTAATAATGATCGGTTAAATAGTTGACGAGTGAATCCTATACATACAAATATATAAACATATGCTTAACTTTATATAGCTGCATATTTTTAAACGTGTATCAAAAGTAATTCAATAAAGATTAAGAATTTTTACCCCGACTTCATTTTCGGATATTATAACTTTTTTTATGGGTTTGCGAAAGAACATTTTCAGACTGGTAAAAAAACCCAGATTTGATGGGCAAGAGTATGACATCACTTGTTTTTGTTTAAATTCAATTTTCCTTTATATGTTTATCGTTGAATAACAACTTGAACTTTAATTATACGCCATTTCGTAAATGTGTAGATTGAAAAATTATGTTTTTGAACTATTGATTATTATTAGTTATATCAAAATCGAAAATAATTTAACGGTTTTCCGAACTTGATTTAGCTTTTTGTTCGCTCTTAAAAAGGTGAAATATTTAAAGTGATTGTTTTTCGTGACATTCTTGTGAACAACAACTTTTTCTGAATATTTAAAAATAGTTTTGTTGTTGTCTTATCGCTGTCAGAAGAAATGCGTAGACGTAGAAATGCAGAGACACATAAGCCATGGATTGATAGCCGACAAGAAGAGGCAATTATCTTTCAGATAAAAATGAAAATGGATTTGAGTTAATTTAAAGACGTTTTAAATGTTTATTTCGTAAACTCGTCTGATTCTGTCCATACTTAAATAAAAATGCCGATATGCGATGCTTCTTTTGGATATCGGGGTTTTATAAAGATAAAATCTGTAACGAATTATTAGGCGAAAATGAAAAATGGGCTGACCACTCTAGTAACGAAAACCGATTAACCATGTCCCGAGAAAATTACGTCTAACGACTGTGATGCAAGGATTAAGGCACACTTCAGAAGGTAAATGATAGATGTGTTTCTGCTACAACGACAAGTATATTGCAAAGCAATTATTAACAAGAAATCATGTCAGTTCAAGGAATACAAATTAGACGTATAGATTTTTTCAATATAAAATCATTTAGATCAAAAATTTAAACAATTGTAAAATCTATTTCTCTTTATAAATGAGTACGAGCTACACATTAAAAAGCGGATTCCGGTGAGAGAAGCGTCTACAGCAGAAAAGACCACTGGACTAACATTAATCAGAAGTGAATTGCCCATTTATTCTTTATAAAGTTCAATCATTGAAGTGATTAGAAATAGCATGAAACGAAATCTTAACGCCCGTAAAATATTTAAAATGACAAATTCCATTTTATCTTCATCCATTAGTTATCTACAGAACGAACTGGCCATTGTCAATTGGTTTCGTTTTGAAAATTAACAGATCATAAACAAAGTTGGCAAGAAAAAGAAAAAAAAAATTTGAAAACATATACAAAAAATTAAAGTCATCAGACACCGTGACTTAATTTTGCTAATCTTCCAGAATTATATTAACGTAGATTGAAAATTTTAGATTACGAAATTCAATTTGTTTTATTGCACACGACATGAAAAACAATCTTATTTCACAAGTTACAAAAAATAAAAATCTATATTTTGAAGTAAAATTATTCTACTTTTCATAGTGAAATCGATATAACAAACCCCACTTATGTGTGTACGTTTCCCAGATAGAAACAACCTCAGTGCAATGAGTACTTGTTTACATCTAGACTAAGGCGATACTTAAGGATATAAAAATCACTTTGATACAAACCAAATGGCGACCAATGGCAGAGCGTCTATTTCCTTAAACGAGTTACGGGAACAGTAAACAAAAACAAAAAGACTAGCAACGAGCGCGAACACGCTGAGAGACAAACCAAAACCACTTACTATTTAGTTTGTTACACTCCCTCTCTGTTTCATTATATATATATATATATATGCAAATAATGTTAAAAATGACAAAAAAATTGATAACAGTTCCGTCTGTGTTCTTTTACGTGCGCGTTTTTCCGCTGTATTTAAAAAAAATGATCTCCTTTCTCCAGCTTTTTAGTTCATATGATTTCGAAACCTCAAGATGATTCGAAGAGAAATCAAAAACTTTCGTGCCACACACGGAACTTTTATCACTTTTTAATGATTTTAACACAAAAAATAAGTTCGAAAAAAAAAAAAAAAATAAAGCTATAGTTAAACAGACGAATTCTGTTATTTTTATCAAATGTTTGCATGAGTGAGAAAATGCTGCCTAAATACACACACACACACACATATATATATATTAATAATAGGTAGGTAATTAATTGAAACAGCTTGTCACAGGCAAGACATACTTTTTTTTATTATGGAAGGAGGGTAACATCATTCTTGTTGGGCACTTAACAGGAAACCCCTTGCCAGAGTCAGCCATAAAAAAATAACGTAGAGCTGTTTGACTATACCGCTGACGTTATATTCACGACGGTTGAATAAGTTCGAAAAATTAAAAAAAAAAGGTATAGTTAAACAGACGAATTCTGTTATTTTTATCAAATGTTTGCATGAGTAAGAAAATGCTGCCTAAATACACACACACATATATATATGTTGTTAATAATAATAATAATAATCGTTCACTTCAGAATGTGCAGCTGCCATTTCTGAGGCAACAAGCATTCCGTAAATTCGGGCGCCATAAGTCAGCTACTAATAGACATAAATTTATAGAGTCAAGAAATAATTGCAAGGCCGTGATAGGCGAAGCGAAGAGAAAACAAAAAGACGCATCCAGTCACAGAAACTAGGTACTCGCGATTTCTGGAAAATCTACTATAGTGTAGTAAATAATGGTCAATGATGTCGTTTGCACGGTCACTGATGAGGCTGAACTACTTGCCCAGCGTTTCGCTTCTAACTCTACTTTAGATTCAAATAGCCACCCCCTCCCCGAATTCCCTTTGCGGGCCGGTCACACTTGATAACCTGGTCATCACCCCATCCCAGGTCAGAGACATCATAAAAAATCTTGACACCTCTAAAGCTTGTGGGCCTGATCTTATACCTGTAATAGTAATAAAGAAATGTTCTGCTGAACTGACCCCTGTCCTCTCCAAACTCTTCAATAAATGCCTAGCTGAATCTTGCTTCCCCGAGAGCTGGAAAATTACCTCTGTGGTACCTGTCTACAAGAGTTCTGGGAATAGAACCGACCCTCTGAACTACCGCCCAATCAGTCTACTGCCGATCTTTGCCAAAATCTTTGAATCCTTAATCAATCTAGCGATAGTACAGCACTTAGTTAATGCTAAACTTCTATCTGACCGCCAGTATGGATTTAGACAAGCACGATCTACTGCAGACATCCTAACGGTCATCTCTGAACGCATGTATCATATACTCGACAAGGCAGGTGAAGCTAGGGCAGTAGCGCTTGATATATCCAAGGCCTTTGACAAGGTATGGCATAAAGGGCTTCTTCTGAAAATACGCTCATACGGTATTACTGGGAAACTACTTAATATAATTAGATCCTTCCTAAACAAAAAAAAATCCAGGTTGTCCTCGATGGCCGTTCATCTAAGCAACATGACATAAATGCAGGTGTACCCCAGGGATCTATCCTTGGACCTTTGTTGTTCCTGATCTATATAAACGATCTCCCTGATGACATAGAGTCTGAGATTGGTTTATTTGATGACGACACCACGCTTTACTCTCGCCATGTTGGTAAAACAGGCGCGATCACATCCGAGTCAATGGCTGCATCCTTAGAAAATGACTTCCAGGCTGTAGTGGATTGGGGTCATAAATGGTTGGTAACTTTTAATGCCGCAAAGACAAAGCTCCTTTCCTTCAATAACTACAAGAAACCTCTCCAACCACCGATTGCTATGGCAAATAACACCCCACCTGAGAGTTCATCATTCAAACTCCTCGGCCTAACCTTCACAGGTAACATGAATTGGAAAAAATACATTGAAGACATTGCCAAGGCTTCCTCAAAGAAGGTTGGCTCCCTCTACCGTGCTAGTAAACTCCTCACACCTTACATTATCCTGTATCTCTACAAAGCCACCATCTGCCCATGCATGGAGTATTGTTGCCACATCTGGGCTGGTGCATCATCTACCAGTCTCTCCCTCCTTGACAAGGTCCAAAAAAGAGTCGCCAACCTAATAGGTCCCTCACTGTCAACCAAGCTCCAGTCCCTGCCCCATCGCCGCAATGTAGCATCCTTATGTTTGTTTGACAAATACTTCAATGGATTATGCTCCGATGAATTGGCTACTCTGGTGCCCCCCTCGACGTAAATTCACTAGACTAACTCGACAATCAACTAAATCTCATTCATTCACTGTGGAGGTCCCCAGATGCCGGAGAGCCTTCTACTCAAATAGCTTCTTTCCTCGTGCTGCTGACATCTGGAACTCCCTCCCTGTCCCCCTGTTTCCGACAGTACTGACATGCAGAAATTTAAAACTAATGTAAACAGACATCTCGCTGCGCAGATCCTAATTTAGGCTGACCCCCCCAACCTTCTCCCCTTTTTATTTTTCTCAGTAGCCCCTTACGTCCACAGTGGCGGCTTGCCTTGTTTGGGGTGAACCATGTTAAAAAAAAGAAAAAAAGACGAAAGTCTGTTTTAACTATATGCTCTAGACCTTCGGTTTTGCAAGGGTTTTGTCGACCCTCGCAAAATATAACGTCGGCAGGATACCAAGCAGCTCTTTGTAGTGTTTGCTACCTCAGACCAGAATTGCTTCCTGGAGGGAGAAGGGTACCGACACCTGACGGTGAATTTTATCAACTTAGATTACTGTGCGCATTTACTCTGCGCGCAATTTTCGTTTCAGTTTGTAATCGTTTCTTCTCGACTTTTATCGTACGTAGTTTTCGGAAACAGTCGAACCACCAAGTACTGTACTACGAAACTAATTCCATGGCGCAATTATTGTTAAAATTAAATTTAAAAAAAAAATGTTTGTCTATTCATGTTTTAAAACGCTATCATGGCCACCCGATGTTGTCGGGGTAGTGGGATAACACTACCAGTGTTCAAAACCATTATCTGGTTAAAATAAGACATTGCAAATTAATTCAAATAAGTAGATTGTTTTTCAAATAGAGTACTAATTATATGCATTTTAAAATAGAAAATAAAATGGCCAATAAAAACTCGATAAAATATATTGCCAGATCGAATTTTTTAACGCATTCTGATTAACCAAAAAACACCCACAAAAATAGTATACTTAGAATGGAGTTGATTCCTACTAAATTTCAGGTTTCTGTGTCCAACAGTTTGAGTGTCCACGGGCTTCAAACAGAATCAATTTCATTAAGTAAATAAATACCATATAATAAGCGCCGTGTAATTCTGATATTGGGTATCTTTCAGAATGATCAGTACAGTCGCGGACGGGGTCCAAAAAACTAACGAGAACGGGGTTATAAAAATAAATATGCAACAAGTGAGTTTAACCTACGTCGAGAAGAGATATTTGTCTACTTACCTATGATATTTGTTTGTATTTTTACGTACTATAAATGGGGTTTATTAGATGTAAAAAAAATTTCTTGTTCATTTTTTACTCGTTTTTTTAGACAATATGGCGTCTTACGAGCAAGCGCCATTTTTTTTTTTTTTGCAAGTTCGCGTGATAAAACTATTGATTTCTACTAAATAGCAGTTGGAACGGTTTAAAAATACAAACAAATATCACAGGTCAGTTTTAAATTAACTTTTATCGACAACAGTTACTTTTATTTGTTGTATATTTGTTTTTTTTAGCGTTTTCAGCGTACTGATCATTCTGAAAGATACCCCTGATATTTGTTTCTCCGAACGGTGAAAAGCCGGAATCCCAAAAGAATTTTTGGTGAATTTTTACTATCACACCCGTCAGATTTTCAGAAATCCATTCTTTATATGAAGAGGGCAGAGGGATTTGTTTACTATTTTGTAGCTTCACCGAAATTTGTTGAGTCGTAAAAAATAAAATAATAAAAATTAATCTTTTCATTTACCAATGAGTCACCACTTATCAAGGATAAAAGCCACTCGAGGATAAGGGTTAATGAGATGGGTAGATTGTCAGTAGAATGATGAATATTATAAGAGGGTCGAAAATAATGAATGGTTTGGTTGTTTTGTTTTACGGCATATCAACCCTTTTCGGGTTCTTTAATGATGCTTCCGGTCATTTTGGTAAAAGTTTCATGCTTTAAGTTCTTTATATGTTCAAGCATTTATTTATGGTGTTTGGTTTGGTTGTTTTGTAGAGGAAAGATGTTTTTCTTGGCTTTGTAGAATATGATTGAGTTTTGCAAATGGAAATTTAAAAAAAAACATCAATATTTGGTGCATTTTTGGTCACGAAGCCAATATCTTCAGACAGCCTGACATGGTAGCACCAGAGAAAATAACGAATGAAATGAATAAAATTGTATTACTTATTAGGACGGTAATGGCAAGTATTAACATTGGATTTGAAGATGAACATGTTGTATCCCTCGGGAAAGCAATCTTGTAGCAACGTGTTCCAGATGGAAAGTTCTTGGAAAACTATTAATGAAAATTCCGTTTGATATTAAGGACATGGAAGAAAGGAAATTTCTTTGCAGTTATGGTAATAAGAAGAGTTCTTGCTGTGAAAGTTTTATATATTGAGATTAAAATGTTTTATGCCAAACAAAATTGCCAAATTATTTCATTAAAATTACTAGCTGGTTGAAATACTTGAAACAAACATTTTAGATAAACATTTTTTTTTAAATAACATCACGAAACAATACCTTTCAAATTTATAACATTAACATTTCGGAGTAATTCTGACATTAATTTATCTTTTAAATATGACCGCAAAGAAAGAAATCAATTTGTCTGGGCGATGATGGTGTGTGTGTGTGTGGGGGGGAGATTTTTTCTTTACTTACAATTTAGAAATGGATCTCAACTAGCTGAAAATCAAGTCAGTCTCTCCAAAGAAAAGGCAGGAAAGAAACATTTGAACACAAATGCAAAGCAATATTCCTAAGCAGACCTATTTCTTATATTAAAATCAAAACAATTGAATTAACAATAACAAAGAATAGTTAAATAAAATGTCATTTTGCAAAGCAATATGCAAATTAGTTAACCTCACGCCTGGGATAGCATATACAGAAGCAGTAAAAAAAAAAAATAGAGTGCCTTCGTTTAAAATTGAATTAACATCGTATAGGGCGTTTTGACCCTACTATCAGTGCGAGAAATAGGCCAAACTTTCACATGTATGCATATACATAGATATAACCCTCTCTATAAAACTCAATGTTTGTATGTGTGATGTTTGTGTTTTCTATAGAACAAAAGCTTAGAGAATCTGCATAAAATCTAAAAGTATTCTTATGTAAAATTTACAGAGGAAGACAATGGAAGTGTTCTCGAATCTCTAAATCCCCCCTCCCCTAATGGGAGCTATGAGGGCATAACCCCCTTAAAACGTATCCTATTTTTATTAATATATATATATATATATATATATATATAACTTCTCCAGGGAAGACAATGGAAATGGTCGCGAATTCCACGTTACCCTCTGTACCGAATATCTAAGTACCCCATTAGGACAGAACCCAACTTAAACTTCAAATGGGTATATCCGATTTTAATGAAATTTAAACCATACGCATAATACACTAATTAAGAGAATTTTCCAACATATTAGAGAGCGAAACGAGTCAGTAAAAACAAAGAAAGTAATATAGTATCATGAACATAGTGTAAGAGTATAGTAATGATCCTCATTCAATTCCGAACAACATCGGGTCTTCCTGCTAGTATATATATATATATATATATATATATATTAGTGAAAGTTCATAATAATTAACAGTCGAAAATTCGTAAACACAAAATAATTTATAGCAAACGCATGGAATTAAATTTATCGATCTGTATACTTTTAACGTGTGGAAACTAATATTTTTAATTACAGAATTTTATTTCGATGTCCGTTTTGCATGTCTTATCGACATACGACAACAAAAATGTAGGCTGAGGTGATGACTTCGGTTAACTTTATGCAGAAAAGATAGTAAAAACAAAAATTACTTACGCGGCAACTAACCCTAAGTCCGAGTGGCAAGCCCTAAAAAAATTTAGCGAAGTTAAACAATAACCTCGACCGCCATTTTGGGTTTCGTGTGTCATTAAGCAACACGAACATCGAAAAAAAATTCTGAATACGGATCGGTAGAGAACTTAATTCTACTGCGTTTGCTATGAATTTATTTTTTTAGAGTTCAACTGTTAACTATTCTGTACTTTAGCAAAAATATTCATACGATAACGATATACAAATAATATTCACATGATGAGCGGCATGGAAGCGCCTAAATTTTAAATACATTGACGATATGGATATACTAGTTTGAATATGTAACACCTTGAGTAGGGCCGATGCTTATCGGTTGCTAATATTTTTCCCCCAAGGTTTAACATTTACTGCGGTAACTACCTTCAAAATCTTTCATTATCGCCGTATTTAATCAATTTTAGCCCGTACTTTGCATTTATATTATGTACACTATTTGCGTGAATAAATTAAAAAAAAAGAAGCTACCTGAACAAACCTCTAGCAAATTAGCCATTTATGAACATTTTACATTTTGTTTATTCTTTAATTAGAAAAGTCGTTTTTTTTAATCGGCTAAATAAACTAAAGCAATTAAAGAATTAATAGAGTTCTTGTTACACACCAAAGTTTAGATTTCTGCGGGCCTTTTGTAAGACACAGGTTGCCCACTGTTTAGAATATCTTGTTACTCTTAGTCTTTGAATGAAAAACTCTAATAACATCATACATCTCTTCACGTGTGAAATGTTTTGGTATACAGACAAGACAATCTAAGTTATATTGTCCTGTGGTTCTTTTAGAGTATTAACAAGCATTCGGAACACTCAGTTGAATAGAGACAGGAAGCAAAAAGCAAACATACATTATATATATATATATAAGGGAGAGGGCAAGAGCTCTTATATCAAATTTCAAAGGAAGTCCCGATAAATAGTTTTATACGTATCTTTTCAATAAAGAAAAAAGAACTTGACATTTCGGAATTAGAAACATGTTTTGGAAGTCATTCACTGCCCACCCAAATCACCACAACCGAACCGATTATTATTTTACAGAACAGCTGCATAGCGAAAAGATTTTTGGCAATCTTCAGAACTCACCATTTTATTCTGCGTTCAGCTAGCACAGTGGGTCATCACTGAATTTCCCACGTCGCCATACACGGTCAATTTTTTGAATAGAATAAAGTACGACCGTCTTGAGATCTTGCTGTAGGGTATCGAGCCACCTTTGTTTGGACCGTCTTCCCACTTCCAGGGTCCCTCATCTTGAACCCTATTTTCACAATGGTGATCTCATTTGTGTGTAGTGCATGTGCGTAATACTTAGATTATTATGTATTCTTTTCGAGGATTATAGTTTGTTACTGTGTTTACAAAAGGTCTAAAAATTAAAAATATCGTAATTGTTACTTTTTTTTGTTCGGTACCGACATAGAACACGTTCAAATATTGTTCATTCATCTTAAAAAAAAAAGAAGAAAAATTTACTTAAAAGTTAAATTAAAATGTTAAACTAACAATGTAAAAAAAAAAAAAAAACTTTTGGAAAATTTATAAAAATTCAACAGCTATTAAACGGATTAAACTTTTGCGATGTAATAAAAAACATTTAAAATACTTAATACAAACAAATGATCCACGTATGTAGAAAAGTGTCTTTTATTGGTCATGGTCACATTTATTTGTTGTATATTTTTCTTTTTTTTTCACCCCTTTTGTTCTGTTGGATATTGTAAAAGATCGTCCAACCTTTTTTGTTCGGTATCGACATAGAACACGTTTCAATATGTTTTATTCATGTTAAGTTGTACAAAGATGTTAACAGATAAAAATAAATAAACAATATTACCGTATTCATTCTTGAAACGTGGCCGGAATTTAAACGTGTTAAGATTGGAGTATATTCCTGCCATTAATATTCAAGGAATGTTGATAGTAATTAACTTGTACGTATGTGATTCCAAAGTCCATATGATTCATGCGAGGATTCATTACGGTTCATTGTTATGTTAGTTCAAAGAATAATTATTTTAATCATAACCAAATCCGAGCTTGAATTGCAATGTTACTGATGCAAATGCTTATAAAGAACTTAACGGAAGTTAAATTGATAAGCTCAGAAATTAAAAGTCAATATTAAGTTTGCCTTGATATCTTACGAACATCAAATTCCGGAATAACTTTCTTTAAAATCGAATTCAGTTTCCTTACGTATGACGTAGTTTATGCGATTAACCGACACCGAAACACACAATGTACTGTTATGATTCAAGTTCTAATTGTTAAGAAATAAAGTTTGAAACTTTCCTTCGTTAGGAACGCATGTTTAGATTAGTTAAAAAAAAAAATAATAAGATAAATATGTAAAATCAAGAATTATATAAACAGATAAGCAATACTTAATATACACACAATAGTGAAATTGAAGAAGAAGAAATCTCTTTCCTGACTGAAAACGATTTCCTTAAAGATAACGGGTGATTAAACTAAACCAAAAAAAATGTATAAATATTGCAAAATGGCGAATTCCGAAGAACAATAACACTATTCTAACTTCCCCATAAGAAAGTGAACTTGTTTTATGCTCCAGATAAATTGAAACAGAGTAGTGAAATTATTCAGATTTTGTCTATGCCATTTCCACCTCCAAACGAAGAGAAGGGGTGCATTTTAAAACTTATACGTCTATTGATACAACATTTCTACCCTACAATAGAATAAAACATTCCTGAAACAAAATGTCAATAAAGGAAAATCATTTAAACAAAGAAATTTAATTGTAAAAAACAGTAGAAAAACAAAATATTATACACAGGAATAAAATTGAAACCATTTTATTATTGTTAAAATAATTTTCATGCTGGGATGGATTAGCAAAAAAAAAAAGTCAATAAAAAAAAGTGGAATATTTTTTCAAGCGTTCCGTTTATTTTTTGTTCGGTTCCCGAAGACAATTCATTTCAATATTTATTTTTGCCTCGATAAGTATTTATATGAAACTGATTTATATACAACAATTGTTTCGAATCAGACGTATGTTTTAAAAAAAAACAATTGCTAATTTATCTGATTAACACTTTAAAAGAAAGTGGGTATTGAGCGGTTTTAGAGTAAAACCACTGTCTATAAGACATCTATACTTACCTGTATAACAAACGCAGTTAAACGCCATCTTGTTTAAACTGCCAAAGAATACTGCATCCCAGAATTTCACTGGTAAACTATAAACTTCACTTTTTATATGAGCAACTCTGAAGTCCTTATAATAACCAGGGACCATTAAGAGTGAGGAGGAGGGAAAGAAGTATACAGGTAAGTATAGCTATCCAATAAACAGGGGTTTTAGTAAAAAATAACCCAGTTTATATCAATATCTATACTTTCCTGCATAACCAACGCAACGAATAGAATTTGTAGTAGAATGCTGGGCAGCGAAAAAGAAAAAAAAGGAACATACTCTTTTGCAATTCCAACTGTTCTTAAGATAGAGCCTCTTGCAAAATTCCCTTCTCCCCAAGCAAAATCCTCTAGATAAAAAAAGATTCAAATGTGTTCTCGGAATACAAATGAGCTGCTTGAACGATGTCTCTCTGCGAAGCTCCATCAAACAAAGCCCAAGATGAACATAAGCTCATAGCATGATGAGCCCTAAAATCCGTTGAACTTAATTGATTCGAAGTCTCATATACATGTTTTATAGTAGACACAATCTAGAAATTGTATTAATCGCCTCAGGATTATATTGGTTCTTTTGATATTAAGTGCTTCATTATTCTGCCGTAACTGTTCTGTTATCTTAATATAGGCTTTCAAAGCAGAAGGGACACCAAACTGATTATCGTTGTTGATACCTGGACTCCTTAAAACTAGATTGATCACCAGTCCACCAATACTCAAATCCTCGTTTTGCCTCAGTCGAAATGAATGGTTATCTCCTCGAGGAAGCCTCTTGCTTTGACAAGCTCCTAGGATTGATTTTCCCCCCAGATTTGAAATGGAAGACTTACGTCAAATCTATTGCTAAAGTCGCTGGAAAAATGGTTATATCATTCTACCGCTCTATAAAGTACCTGCCACCTGATGCAATCATCTACTTGTATAAAAGTCAGATACGATCTAAGATGGAGAGGTACTACTGCCACATCTGGAGAAGTGCCGATCAGAGCCACACTCTTTGTTGCCTTGACAGTACAAAATCGACTTCGCAATCTAGTGGGAAATGATCTCTTCTCTTCTCTACAACTCCTTTCTCATAGAAGAGACGTTACTAGTCTCTCTCTACTCTATCGATGTTTCCATGATAGATGCTTAATTGAGCTCCAATCTCACCCACAGTAAAACCTTCTCAGCAATAAATCGTCTTTCTACCAACACTTCAAAAACAAACTTTCTTTTCTTCCTCTGTGGACCTAAAATCTAACGGAACTTCCATGAACAGGGTTTCTTTCCAAGAAGTTCAAACCTGTGGAACACGTTAACGCTGGAATACTTCCCCACAGACTACTACATGATCGTTTCAAAGTCCAATGGCAACAAATATCTCTTGAGTCGTCATGTGAATTAATCAAACATCATTCTCAATCCATTTTATAGTACTGTTTCATGATCCAACTAAAAATATCATTAACCCTTATCCCGAGTTGCTTTTGGTCGCTACTGAACCCCATGCTTCCAGTTGAGAAGAAAACAAAGAACCATAAGGGATTTGTCTAAGTAAAAGCCTAGAACTAGAACCCGAACTTCGATGCATAAGTTAGCAGAGTCTGAAGATTTATTAGATAAACTTATATTCTAGACTCATTTATGGTATTTACTGCTTGAAGCCATAATTCCTTCCTGTTTTTGATCTTCAGGGACTCTAAAACATTATTTTCTAGCCTCGCACTTCTTCCAATACGCTGATAACAGAACCATCCAGTGGTAGGTCGATAGCTCTTTTCACGTTGGGAGCTCGGAAGTGATCTGCAGTGTACTACCTGAATTCCGAGTCTATTCTTTTCTTCACTGGAAATATTTACTTTCGAAACAAAATTATTTTATTCCACAGTATCTTTGTTGTGGGATCCACCGAAATCTGGCCGATTTTTGACCCATAAAAGACTGTTATATCCTACTCTTTTTTGTCAGAATCTGAGTTCACTCTGGTATACCCTGGAAGGGGACTAAAGTAACTGTACCCCCCCGACAACTGTTTAGCCCGAATTTTTGCCAAACATTAGCTTAATTCTGTTATCAATAAGCTGATTCAAATCCTTAAATCTCTCTACATGTAAGAACCTAGGGGATAGGATTTTGGAGGTCGTGTGTATGTGTGAGATAGTGGTAGAAATATTATATACACAAAAATAAGGAGTAAGAAAAACACGTGTTCACAAAAGAATATTTGATATATACTAAAACAGGTGGTTTATAAAAGTTGAAAACAAAAGAATACTTGTGTCTGGAGATAAGTGTCTTTGCAAAACAAAAGGGATTCAGGGAGCGTCTGAAAGGCAATAAAGCCTTTCAGACGCTCCCTGAATCCCTTTTTTGAGTAGCGCTGCTAAAGATGGGTAAACACGTGTTCTAACGTTCAAGGAGGTATGCACTCTATATAAAGGAACTCCAATGCAAGGAAGACAATATAAGAACGGAGGTAATTAGCTTAGCTACTGAGGACAGTTTCGTCGGTAATTTAGAACTTGACTAAAATCTTCCCTACTTAACGGTATTTAATTCCCTCCCACCGCAGGAATATATGATACAAGGTGGGGAAGTCAAGCCAGCGCCCCTAAAAAAGGAGCACTCTGGCCTAGCAAAAAATAGCCTGGGCAACCCCGTCGACATTCCCCGATAAAGGCGCCTCAGGCAGCCAGCAATAAACTTACTCCTCCCCAAAGAGTGAAGGCAAGGCCTGGGAGGGTGCACTTCCTAGAACAACCCAGGACAGTATACCTCAGCCCGGCAGATAAAAAGCCACCGAAATGGCCCAGTTCCTGCCGAACTGATGTTCGAGAACGAATCCTCGACTGGTATTACCCCATCCCGACGCCCTCAATCAACCGAAGTTAATGAGAGACTGATCGGGCTGGGGTTGGGCTCAACAATTTAATTGATTTTCCCTACTCAACTGAAGATCAATTAAATTATCATCTTTATATACGGCCGAGAGTCTCTGAAGTGGATCCTAAATAATAACTTGATAATTTCACATTGACGTTTCTGATTGGCTAAAAAATATACATATGTATTTATTAATCCAATCGAAAGTCTGCGCCGAGCTATATGCGCACAAACAGTTTTAGGCACGTTTATTTTGTACCTCAAAGGGTAAACTCCCACCGCTACAGGATATATCAGAATTCAGTTTCTTCCTCTAATCTGTCGCGACTCGGAGTCCGGTCTGGGAAGTCTCATTTAAACTGCATTGGCCATAGTAATGGCCCAGTTTATCTTCTCTTGAGAAAGAATGAAAGTCATAATGTTTTCCGCGGACGAAATTTGTTGAATTGTTTATTCACTCCCCCCCCCCCCCATAAACAGCTTTTGCTCATTTTCTGTTTCTCTTTTAAAAACTGTGGTACATTTTTCATTTTTATTTTTATAAATAAATAAAATTTGCCACAATAAGAATGAAAAACTGTGGCACATTTTTTCATTATTATTTTTATAAATAAATTAAATTAGCCACAATAAGAATGAAAAACTGTGGCACATTTTTTCATTTTTATTTTTATAAATAAATTAAATTAGCCACAATAAGAATGAAAGCAAAAAAAACTTAATGAATGAAAAATTCAACGAAAGAGTCAAGAAATTTAAACAAAAATAGAAAAAAAACGAATTGGAGTTAAAACAAGTGAATGAAAAAGAAATAATAGGTAACTTACCAATTATTCCCCACGCTTCACACGATTACATTATTAAAAAAAATGTTTAATACGATAAAACTAAAAAGTCTTGGACTTAGGAATTTAACTTAATAAGACATATTTTTCGTTAATATATATATTTTTTATTAATTTTATACGTACATAAAAGTAATCTATGGACACGTGTTTCTGGCTCACAGCCGTCATCAGCATGTCTAACTTAGACAAGGATCAAACCTTTGATATTGACGTCTATAGTCCAGCGTTTAACCATCGGACCAAGACGCCCTGTCTAGAAATATGTACGATTTTTATCACTTAAATATATTTCATGTATTTTTATGTAATTATTGTTATTGGTGATTGCAGCGTTCGTTGTTTTTTTGTTGCTTACTATTATTTCGATTGTTTCACTTTCTAAGTGATTAAGATGCAGAAAATTGCATCATTAGTCACCCTTAACTCTATAGGAAATATTTGTGGTTAATATATATATATATATATATATATACGTATATATATATATATATATATATATATACATATGTATATATATTTCATATATTTTATACGTACATATATATATATATATACGTAAATATATATATATTATATAAGTACATATATATATATATATGTATATACGTATATATATGTATATACATATGTATATATATATATATATGTATATACATATGTATATATATATATCATATATTTTATACGTACATATATATATACGTATATATATATGCATATATATATGTATATATATATACGTATATATATGTATATATATACGTATATATATGTATATATACGTATATATGTATATATATATACGTATATATATGTATATATATGTATATGTATATATATATATACGCATATATATGTATATATATATGTATATATACGTATATATATGTATATATATACGTATATATATATGTATATATACGTATATATATATGTATATATATACGTATATATATGTATATATATACGTGCATATATATATAAATAAATACACATTGGTATTTATTATAGAGTAAATTAAATGATTAAAAGGGTTTATTAATAGACGGCAAACAGTAAAAATGAAGCCAACACTTGAAGATACAAACCGAAACCGCATTTTTTCCTTTTCAATCAAAGAAATATTATTACTTTTTAGATTATATTCAAGTTCTGAAACTACAAATGCCGAATTTATAATTGGTGATCTCCTCATATCTAAATATATTTAATAAAAAGGAAAAACAAATCGTTCTTTAAACACAATGGGTATAAACTCCAATCAAGGATCTTGCGGACTGTAAGCTGTAGCTCGTGTTATTGTAGAATGGAGGCGGTCGAGCCTTCGTTTGCTTCCACCACCTACTGTGAGGATTCTGTCCGTCATGACTCCTTGTACTATTAGTGGAAAGGCGAGCTATCCATCCTTCCTCCGGTAACTGTGGGCAACCGAATCGTATAAAGTGACGTCACACCCGGAAGAGGGGCAAGGCCACCCCCATTTCCATACTTCCTCTTTCTTGCTCTTTTTTTGCTGGATTTTACCCACGTCGGAATGCACGTCCATTTCCCAACCCAATCGGAGGAAAGTTGGGAGTATTTTATTCCGACGTGGGTAAAATCCAGCAAAAAAAGAGCAAGAAAGAGGAAGTATGGAAATGGGGTGGCCTTGCCCCTCTTCCGGGTGTGACGTCACTTTATACGATTCGGTTGCCCACAGTTACCGGAGGAAGGATGGATAGCTCGCCTTTCCACTAATAGTACAGGACAAGAATTCATCTAGTCTGGTAGAGTATCCAGCTAAGTGCTGTTACTTGATGTATCATCACTAAGAGAAGGTGCACCATTTCTCGTTTGAGCCAGTGTATAGACATGTCGAGGGGATCTTATTTGGGCTTCGAGTACTATGTTATTTTGAATATTTGGTCAGGGTTTACTTGTAGGGTGAAGTATCCTCATATCAGGTTGTCCTGACAAACCCTTGTACAGGGACCGAAGACACTCGAGGATGGTGTCTAGTAGGTAATTCCAACTCTCTTCTGTATATGTATGAAACTATGACAGCATATACCGCTCACTATTTTATCGTTTGGGTCTATGAGGCATTGGAAAAAAAAGGTTCACGAACCACCCAAACGTAAAAATAGTGAGCGTTTTGTACTGCTATAGTTTTTCATATATAAACAGGTAAGATGGCGACATCGGTAATATTAAGGGTACTTGTATTGACTGGGTATCCAGAGCATTTCAGTGTTGGCGTTTTAAAAACCCTAACCCTAATCCAACCCCCCGCATGCTTAGTATCGTGTGCTTTTTCACATTTTTTTCGCGGCTTTCAAATCGTAAACGGCTTCTGTCATTTCCAAGAATGACTTTGGATTCTCCGTCAAAGTAATAAATTCCTCTGGATACCCATTCATTATAAGTACCATATTATATTGTATTAAGTAACATCTAAAAACATAGAAAAAAAACCCTACCCCCCTTGAAATTCTAAAATATCGGGCCATTTGAAAAATCGGCGATGTTTTTGCATGGCGATGTAATTGTAAAGAAGCGCCCTTTGCAGCAATGCTAGCTGAGAATTGATCGCTCTCAGCTGGGTTCCTAGTAAGAAATTTTGATGTTATTAAATATAAGCCAAAAACTTTCCATGGCTAAAAGAAGTGCATCATGGACGAAACATTTTGGCACACCGAACTAGTGTATAAAACAAAAACACTTTTCTTTAGTAGTAAACGATAAAATATCTCGCACGTATTACAAATTGGCGGTTTGTATACGTTTTTCAGTAATAAGAGTTTAATTCTAATCATCGCTATATGTTTATTAATCAAATACCCAGGATAGATCGGACAATATGAATGCGTCTGACGAAAACATGTGAAATGTTTCACACGTTGAGAACCATTATTTGTAAAGAATGAAAGGATAGAAAATCTAACTCCCTTTATTTTGTTTTTTTTTTCTTAAAAAAATCAGTTAATAAGATATTTTATGACGGACGGAATATTTACGACCATTAAAAATAAAGAGAAAGAGAGAGAGAGAGAGAGAGGGGGGGGAGAGAGAGTCAACCTGCCCCTCTTCATATTGTGTAGTGACGGAGATGCTGCATAGGCGGAGGCCTCCCGAGATTGAGTCTTATCTAAAAAAAAAACCCTACGTTTTTTTACGCACAGCCATTGAGCGTGTGGCGTATCCGGTGACGTAATAATATTTCACTTGGGTAACAATACAAATGTCATTAGCATCGCGTCAAAGATGACGTTACCATTTCCAGTGTTTCCTCACATTCCCTTCCTTCCTCTTCCTTAATTATTCCTGCTTCCTCCCTTTCTCAACTTCCCTAACACAAATCTTTTCTTTTCACCCCCACCATCTCTGCATTTTTGTGAAATGGGGAAGGCCGAACATTTTTCTCGCTTTTCCTCACAAAATTCCAACCATAAACCAGCGTGTTGAAATTTTGTTTACCCCCCCCCCCCCCCCCAGCAACACAGATTGTTTATGTTATATGCATTCTCATTGGCTGTTGGATAATTTACGACAAACTAAAATGATTCTATGCAGTTGCAATTATGTTTATGGACACAATGTTTGGATTAAGATATAGCTTTATACGTCTACACACCTACGCTAAATGTGTGTGTGTTTAATGTGGTTCCTCAACGCACTATAATTATGTAGTACGTGATGACTTATCTCGCCCCTTTTCATACTCCACAAGTGAGGGAGTCCTGAGACGGTTGAGACAATTTCTAAAATAGTCCTCGTTCCTCGGCGCTTCCTTTCTCCCATAACACTATTTTGTATTAAACTTTCCCTCGTGGGGAGTTTGAAAAAAAAAAACACTAACATTTTAAGTTTAAGGAAAAATATACTATAGATTGTTTTTACATGTTACAAATTTACGATACAATAATTGTGTCACAAATATGACTCTTATGTTGTTTTTGTAAAAAAATTGTTATGGATTTTCAGAAGGAATATTTTCTAATTATTGATCCTTGGCAACGGATTTATTCATTAATCTGTCTACGGAGATAAAAGGTGTAACATGACACCTGTCAATCCTTTTAAGGAGCTTACCTAGAATAGGAACACACATTTTTTTGTCAATTTATGACGAATGTATCTTTTTTATTATTAGAATACGACATAGCTGTGAAGAAAAGAGGAAACAATCGTTGAGTTTCATAGGTACCAAGAAATAATTATGACACTGCCCTCTTTTAGTGCAGATTGGTAATTAAGGATACAGATATAATACCAATTAAAACAATATCGGTAATTTATATTATGGTGTAATATTTGGATTTCAGCTTGAAATGTAACATCTACAATACGAATCACATTTCCACTCTGTTATCACATCATTGAAAACACTTATTTCTTGAAAATCAGCCTTTTTTAGTTACAGAAAGCCTTAATAAATAAATAAATAAATAATAATAATAATAATAATAATAATAATAATAATAATAATAATAATAATAATAATAATAATTAAATTAAAAAAAAATTAAAATGGTGCCGGCCTAGGCTGACACCAGACAAAATATTTGTAGAGGGTCGAGGAGGATGAGAAGACCGAGGAGGGACAGCACAAACCAGACCTCCACTGGAAAAGTGCAAGGAATGCTGGAACCGTGGGGAGGCTTATTGCCACCCAAAATCCCAGAGAAGACCAATTGTCCTTACCAGCGAGAAATCAATGGTAAACGGCTGTTATCGAAAAGAGGTGAAGAATACTGGAAATCTGGAGAGGCTTGTTGTCACTCAAACTCCAGGAAATACCACTGGTTGTTGTCGGTGAGCAATCACTGACGATGATCTGTGTGAGAACTCCTAGTGAGTATAAATAATAATAATAATAATAATAATAATAATAATAATAATAATAATAATAATAATAATAATACATTAGTCTAGTTTCATAATACTAAACTATTTGTTCCTTTTCGCGACTTTTCTCTTCGTTCCTAACTCGTGATGCAATCCCCTACCTGTATAAGAGCCAGCTACGTCCTGAGATGGAATTATGCTACCACATCTGTGGAGATGCCATCAGAGCGCTCTTTCTTGCCTTGCCAGAGTACAAAATCGACTTCGCAATCTAGTAGATGATCTCTTCTGTTTCTTAGAGCCCCTTTCTTATAGAAGAGACATTGCTAGTCTCTCTCTACTCAATCGTTATTTCCATGGAAGGTGCTCAACTAAGCTCTAATCTCTGGTTCCTCCCCGTAAAATATTCATAGCAAAATCTCGTCTTTCTACTACAATGGAAATACTTTATTTTCTTCCTCACTGTTCTTAGCGCCAAGCAGAATTCCTATGAACAGAGTTTCTTACTAAGGGTTTCTCGTCTATGGACCATATTACCATGGTACTGCTTTCCCGCAGGTTACAGCATAATTGTCTTCAATCAATGTCAACAAATAATTGTTATAAACCGTCTCCACAAGTAATAAAACTCAGTTCATTTCATTAATCATTTTCAATCATCTCATAATATCCTTCATCCTTCAACTGACAGTGTCCTCATATAATTAACCCTTATCCTCGAGTCGGTTTGGCTTTTGTACGTGGCGACTCATTATTAGTAAACCACGTTTCTGTACTATTTAAAAGAAACTAACCTCATAGTTAACTAGTTTTATAGACAATTTTTAAAGGTACCAAGTACTCTTCCTCTAGAGTGCGCAATTCCCACTTTCCCACCTTGTGTCACATTCTACTTTGTGGGAAGTAGATAAATAGGTACTCTAATGCTCTTACGAAAGGTGTGAATCCATCGCCCCCCCCCCTCCATAGCTACGTGTGAAGTGGTAGGGTAGACTAGACTCCCAAGTCTTTGTAGAGCAGTTCGCCTAGAAGAATATATAGAACCATCTCTCATCTCAATAGCTATGTGTGAAATAGTAGGATAGACAAGACTCCTAAGTCATAGGAGAGCAACTCGTCTAGTGCGTTGTTTCCGGTCGTCTTGGGTGTGGTTAGAAATTGCACAACCCTGGCTTCACTGTAAACTCGCCATCGCGAAGGCAACCTTTATGATGGTATTCATTTACCATTGAGACATAAGGGGGCCAATATATACTCGTAGAAGTAGGGTGCATGAGTGGTTTAATGGTTAACGATGCTGACTGTGGGGTCAATTCCCATCGGACCTACTCCGCTCACTAAAACTGTTCAAAGAATTGTATACTGTAGGAATTCTGTTTCGGCATTAAATAACCCCACAGGAGTATTGATGCAATATAAAACACACAAAATAAACAAAGCCTATATCGTTCATTTTTCTTGGTTTCGTTTCGTTTGTCTGTTTCACTGCAAATCAACATTTCTTTAGGAATATAAAAACTTATTACCCCAGACGTCAGGGATTGTTTTGCTTTTCTTTTTCTAATTAAGCAACTTGTAATCTGATTTCCAGTGTTAAATTTATTCACTTGATGTAGATTTTCAACTGTAAACAAAATAATATTTCATATATAGTAGTAATACACCCGGTTCTTTGGAAGCTCTTCACATTCATGGCCAAGGGAAATAGGGAATTGTCCAACCCCAGTGAACTTTCACCAAAACGAGGAAGAGTACCAGAGTCAGTTGATCGTCTTTGATGTTTGAAGTGTCCAAATCGGTGATCAACATTTATCTTCATCCTTAGTGTATAATCGCCTGAGATTTCTACAACTCTGAAATTGTGTCCTCCCCGAGGAGACATAAATGCCAAATTTTAAATTGTAAGTGTAGGTTGCAAAATGAAATACCTTTACAAGACAAATAGTTATCTTAAATAGTGTAAATCAAATTTTGTTTTCCTAACGAGTCACCGCTCATTAAGGCCCAAAGGCCACTCGAGGACAAACGTTAATGGTTTGTGTCAGGCGGATGGTGAAACAAACACCTTGAGGATTACAGCCTATGGTTGGGTCTGGTCAGAATTTGATTACTTAAGAGGACAGCTATTTCAATTACCATATTCCGGTTGCTAGTGTCGTATTTGCTTTCTCTCTATTTTTCAAGGTGTATCTATGTGCATATAGTCTATGTTTAAAGGTACCCCGTGTCATACCTATCTATATCTCGGCTATGTCGTTGGGTTGACTTGTGACAATCGCCTCGTATACTAAAGACTTCTTGCCGTTCCCGTCTAGGGGACAGTTTTCTGTGATTCTGCATTTGCGGTTTCATTTGTTTCTGGCTTAGAAGAGATGATGTCCTTCACAGATGGGGTGCTGGACTGGGTGATCTTGAAAATATTCATATTGAATCGTTTATGCTGTAGAGTAATTTATCCGGTAGTTTATATATATATATATATATATATATATATATATATATATATATATATATATATATATATATATATATATGTATATGTATATATATATATATGTATATGTATATATATATATATGTATATGTATATATATATATATGTATATATATATATGTATATATATATATGTGTATATATATATATATATATATATATATATATATATATATATATATATATATATATATATATATATAAACTGGAGAACTAAAAGCAAACTTTTAGGAAAGGTAACACCTATTGTGAAAAGTATACAGCTCAATATACCGGATAGATAGATAGGTAGAAGGATGGAAAGGAATTAGAAAAGCGACGGAGGCAGATCTTTTTTCAATTCCGTTACTCAATGCATTTTTTGTTTGGGTCGGTGGGGAGTACATTTTTATCTATAATGTTTTTGAGAAGCTATGGCAATTTTATCAGCCAGTTTCCGTCTGAAACTAAGAACCTAATCAGAAAAAACGGAAAGGATCTTAGAAAAAATAACCAGACACAAGATGTCCGTTATTTTTAATGATACTTATATATATATATATATATATATATATATATATATATATATATATATATATATATATATATATATATATATATAACTGACAGTATCATGCTGTTTGACTCGATTCTGTAACAACATATATAAATAAATATTTGGCTCTTATTTTAAATGTTATTTTTTATGCTCTTCGAAGTGTTGCCATGAATAGTTGTGTCGTCTGCATTTAAAATAATAAATACGACGCTTATGTTGTACGTAAGTTTTGTTAATAATAATAATCTCGAAACCGAATTTAGTTTATAATTCTATTTCGTGACTAAAGTGGACGTATTAAATCTTAAGCTTAAAAACATCTAAACAATTCTATATTATTAAATCACAATTCTATTAATATACAGTTTTTTGGTTGTTTTTAAACTTAAGATTTAATTCGTTCACTTCACTTAAAGAGAATTATAAACTAAATTTGGGTTCGAGATTATTATTAGTAACTTAAGTTACATACAGCATATTTTCAGTGTTGAATTTATTACATTTAAAAGATTTTTTCCGATGCGCATGTGTAAGTTTATTTCTCGTTTCTACGTCATTTACACATTATTTTTTGAATTTATTATTAATCGTTAATTTATTGAAATAAAAAAATGCAATAGCATTAAGTACTAAAACGAACATTTAAAAAATACTATTAAAAATTAATTTAATTACGAAACAAAATTCACCATAACGCATTTAGGTTCCTTCATAAACAAGTCAGCCATTTTAATTTTTGTTAATAATTGAAACAAGTAATGAATTACTTCATGACTCTTTGAAATTTAAAAGGGACTGTTATAATTATATTTAACTTTCAAAATGCTATAAAATAATAATTTGGTAGAAATGACCAAAAAACAAAAAACAAAAACTAAATTGAAAGTAAAAGACTCCCATACAACGCCGGGTAAAACAATAAAATGTCTTTAAATCAAGTACTGGTCGTTATAATTACATACACAAATGAAAAAAAGTTGACATGCTATCAACATGACAAATGTTTAATGACGTAAACGCTTAATACATTCTAATAATCAATTACAACTTTGCACAAAACTTTTATTTATAGGTTATATAAGTGTGTAGAATTTCAGCATCATTAGTCAAGGCAACCCAGAGATCCAGAAGGTTCAATCATGAAATACTGTTATCTGTGTGTACGTACGTACGTATGTGCCACCCTGTATCTCATCAACTATTTTGATGGATTCAGCTGATTTTTGGCAGAGATAGAGGTTCTAGGGTCTAGTTGATGACATTTTAATTTCAGTTTACCATATACCTTAGTTTTCCAGAAAATTCCAAAAAACATTTAAAATGACCATTGTATTGAGGCATAGCCTTTACAAAAGTAGTGACATTCCATGATAAATGCCAGTATACTGAAATCATATGCCCTTAATAGGGTTAAGATGAAAATTCATATACACTAAATGTACAAAAGCAAGGAAATTCCAAATTTTTACACTTTTATTGGCATTAAGGGTATGCGAGCACAACAGGGATATGTATTTTACTGGTAGGAATTTTTCTTCAGCGCACCTCACCCACTTCATCCACTCATGCATAGAGATTTATACTGTAGTGATGTGATAATGAAATGGTTTGGTTGATATGTAGTCATACCCTTAATTAATGACAATAAAAGTGTAAAAATTTGGGAATTTCCTTGCTTTTGTACATTTAGTGTATATGAATTTTCACTTTAACCTTATTAAGGGCATATGATTTCAGTATACTGGCATTTATCATGGAATAAGAGTACACTCAATCATTTAACATTTCGTTTTAAATAATCAAGGCGATAATTCGGGCTTCATGTCTAATCAAAATGAAACATTCTGTACTGTGATATTTTATTGTATACATCATCGAGAATTTTTTGTTTATCTTAAATTTTTTTTTTTAACATGGTTCACCCCAAACAAGGCAGGCCGCCACTGTAGACGTAAGGGGCTATTGAGAAAAAAAAAGGGGAGAAGGTTGGGGGGTGGGGGGTGGGGAGGGGGGTCAGCCTAAATTGGGATCTGCGCAACGAGATGTCTGTTTACATTAGTTTTAAATTTCTGCATGTCAGTACTGTCGGGGAAAAAAAAGGCAGGGAGGGAGTTCCAGAGGCCAGCAGCACGAGGAAAGAAGCTATTTGAGTAGAAGGCTCTCTGGCATCTAGGGACCTCCACAGTGAATGAATGAGATTTAGTTGATTGTCGAGTTAGTCTAGTGAATTTACGTCGAGGAGGCATCAGAGTAGCCAATTCATCGGAGCATAATCCATTGAAGCATTTGTAAAACAAACATAAGGATGCTACATTGCGGCGATGGGACAGGGACTGGAGCTTGGTTGACAGTGAGGGACCTATTAGATTGGCAACTCTTTTTTGGACCTTGTCAAGGAGGGAGAGACTAGTAGATGATGCACTAGCCCAGATGTGGCAACAATACTCCATGCATGGGCGGATGGTGGCTTTGTAGAGATACAGGATAATGTCAGGTGAATGGAGTTTACTAGCAGAGTAGAGGGAGCCAACCTTCTTTGTGGCAGCCTTGGCAATGTCTTCAATGTATTTGTTCCAATTCATGTTACCTGTGAATGTTAGGTCGAGGAGTTTGAATGATGAACTCTCAGGTAGGGTGTTATTTGCCATGGCAATCGGTGGTTGGAGAGGCTTCTTGTAGTTGTTGAAGGAACGGAGCTTTGTCTTTGCGGCATTAAAAGTTACCAGCCATTTATGACCCCAATCCACTACAGCCTGGAGATCATTTTCTAAAGATTCAGCCATTGCCTCGGATATGATCGCGTCTGTTTTGCCAACATGGCGAGAGTAAAGCATTGTGTCGTCAGCAAATAAACCAATCTCCGACTCTATGTCATCAGGGAGATCGTTTATATAGATCAGGAACAACAAAGGTCCAATGATAGATCCCTGGGGTACACCTGCATTTATGTCATGTTGCTTAGATGAACGGCCATCGAGGACAACCTGGATTTTTCTTTTGTTTAGGAAGGATCTAATTATATTAAGTAGTTTCCCAGTAATACCGTATGAGCGTATTTTCAGGAGAAGCCCTTTATGCCATACCTTGTCAAAGGCCTTGGATATATCAAGCGCTACTGCCCTAGCTTCATCTGCCTTGTCGAGTGTATGATACATGCGTTCAGAGATGACCGTTAGGATGTCTGCAGTAGATTGTGCTTGTCTAAATCCATACTGGCAGTCAGATAGAAGTTTAGCATTAACTAAGTGCCGTACTATCGCTAGATTAATTAAGGATTCAAAGATTTTGGCAAAGATCGGCAGTAGACTGATTGGGCGGTAGTTCTGAGGGTAGGTTCTATTCCCAGAACTCTTGTAGACTGGTACCACAGAGGCAATTTTCCAGCTATCGGGGAAGCAAGATTCAGCTAAGCATTTATTGTAGTGTTTGGGGAGGACAGTGGCCAGTTCAGCAGAACATTTCTTTATTACTATTACAGGTATAAGATCAGGCCCACAAGCTTTAGAGGTGTTAAGGCTTTTTATAATGTCTCTGACCTGGGATGGGGTGATGACCAGGTTACCAAGTGTGACTTCAGTCCGCAAAGGGAATTCAGAAAGGGGGTGGTTATCTGAGTCTAAAGTAGAGTCAGAAGCCAAACGCTGGGCAAGTAGTTCAGCCTTATCAGTGGCCGTGCAAACGACATCATTGAGGTTTGATAGTGGGGGAATCGTTGATTGACCATTATTCACTACACTATTGTAGATTTTCCAGAAATCACGAGTACCTAGTTTCTGTGACTGAATGCGTTTTTTTGTTAACTCATTATACCTTCTCTTCGCTTAGCCTATCACGGCCTTGCAATTATTTCTTGACTCTATGAATTTATGTCTATTAGTAGCTGACTTATGACGGCCGAATTTACGGAATGCTTGTTGCCTCCCAGAAATGGCAGCTGCACATTCTGAAGTGAACGATTGAGGAGAGTAGGGCTTGCTAAAGAATTTTCGCATGGGGACATAGGCTTCAATGCCTGCTTTGACCCATTCAGTTAATTCGTTTGCACACTGGTTGGCAGGTAGTGAGAAGGTTTCCCTCCATGGGGCGTCACTGATGTGATCTCTGATTGACTCGAAATCATCCTGCTTGTAGTATCTTGTTTTGAGCAACGGTTCATCAGCTTTTGGACGACTTTTTAGGGTGATATGTATCATTAGCACAATGTGATCAGCATTCCCGAACGGGCTATGAGCTTTCGTCACACAAGCCTCGGGCATTGAGGTCAAGAAGAGGTCTAGAAGTGAGGCTTGCTGGTCTAATCGATCGGGGATTCGGGTTGGAAAGTCTGAGAGAGGGAGTGAGCTAAGGAGAAATTGTACGTAGAGTCGCCGGCTGCGCCAGTAAGGCTGGAGAATCCCAACCAGTCGCGGTGGTGGGCATTAAAATCCTCAAATACATGTATCTGGGCATTCGAGTCAATTAAGACTGCCCTATCTATGCTTTCAGAGACAGAGTTTAGCAGAGTACAGTCCTGGGTCGACGGGGAGCGGTATAAGAAATATAAGTAACTGACGCTGTGATGTAAAGTCAATCTAAAGCACATGTAATCTTGGTCATCTGATTCTAACCTATGTTCTCTAGTCAGGGGGAGGGTGTTCCGAACATAAACTCCTAGCCCGTGCATATGTTTGTCAGAGTCTTTACGGTAGAGTGGGAGGTAGTCAGTCATGTCAAAGTCGTGAGAAGAGATTGAGGATTTAAGGTTAGTTTCACTAAGAGCTAGGATATCCGGGGAGTTTGTCAGGAGAAAGGTTTCTACGTCGTTGATGTTGGTTCTAAGTCCCCGGATATTTGTGAATGCGAGCTTCAAGGGCGGAGGCGAAAGTGTTTTTGTTGGGTGTCTGGTTTAGGTTTGCTTTTATTTCTTTGTAATGACATGTTTGGTTTGATTATAGAGTGGATTGGCCAAGGTGGGTACTTGTTTGGTGCCAATAAGCTCACACAACCAGTCAATTAGTCACGAATTGGTCCATGGGGGTTGTGGCCTCGGGAAAGCCCACCGGTGATAATTGCAGGGTCCCTTTCCATGCGCGACATGGCACATACAACTACCCACGGTATTATGCAACTGATGATGGAGCAGCCGTTCTTGGCGCTACCCAAGAGGTTGGGCTCCTGTCCTGTCAGTCGGAAACAGCAGCCAGACAAGCTGTCTAACCTGTACCCTCAACCTGTCGGAACAAGAGAGACCCAGACTGGTCATGTAAGACTTAGTAACAAAAAAACTTTCCCCAAGTTGCCCAAATAGAGAGAAAGAGAACGGCGTTGATTGTCCTAGTAAGGAAACAAGGCTAGGAACTGAGTGTTTAGAGGCGTCCCAGCGCTGTTACCTCTGCGCCTGACTAATAAACAAAGAAGGAGTGCAAGGGCCGGCGATAGGCAGAATCTATCTACTCCTTAAGCAATTGTCGGTTTGCAAACCGGATATTTTGTTCGAGATTCCAACTCTAGGAAGATTGTCGATCAGGACTAAGGAGGCCTCCCTCCCCAACGGTTTACTGCCACGGCGTAAGTAGCTGGTAGCAAGGTTTTTTTATTCAGATATTTCCTTCTCTTAGATGGCCTTATGAGGTCTTACGGGTCCAACGCTCCGAAAGGGGTAACGATAGCCTGCGCCCGTGTACTAGTCGGGTATTTCTAAATAAAATAGCTATCCAACATGAATTGTTGATACCAGACTCGTATAATATTCATCAGCATATACAATCTTGCATTTTAGCAGTATATAGGAAGAAAAAATTATAGCTCTTCGACTATAGTTAAACTTTATTTGAATTTGTTTCATTTCAAAGCTAGTTTCTCTTTATCTATTATAATGATGTACATTATATATATATATATATATATATATATATATATATATATATATATATATATATATATATATATAGTAAGTTATGAAAATATATTTATGGCAATTAAGCTACACAGAGGCTTCGCACATTTAAAAAAAAGAACGCTGAATTAAAACAGCACTAGAAAACCATTATTGGAAGCTTAAAGAAAACGGACGCTCACCAATAATTGAATGGAAAATAATACAACAGGCCATTACATGTAGAAATTTTGACGACCTGTGTAGATTATGTCTAAATGAGAAATTTGAAATCCAAAACGTTAAAGACGTCACAAAACCTATAGAAGCGAAAAAGCAAACAACTGCTTGCACAGAATAAAATTTACCTTAAATTAACAATACATAACAAATGTTTTCGATATGTATTGTGTTTTAGCATTAAATAATGGCAAATGTTTTCAATGTGTATTGTGTTTTAACATTAGATAATGGGAAATGTTTTAAATGTTTATTTAATAATGGAAAATGTTTTCAATGTGTATTGTTTCAGCATTAAATAATGGAAAATGTTTTCAATGTGTATTGTGTTTTAGCATTAAACAATGGAAAATGTTTTCAATGTGTATTGTGTTTTAACATTAGATAATGGGAAATGTTTTAAATGTTTATTTAATAATGGAAAATGTGTTCAATGTGTATTGTTTCAGCATTAAATAATGGAAAATGTTTTCAATGTGTATTGTGTTTTAGCATTAAACAATGGAAAATGTCGTCAATGTGTATTGTGTTTTAGCATTGAATACTAGAAAATGTTTTCAATGTGTATTGTGGTTTAGCATTAAATAATGGGACATGTTTTCAATGTGTATTGTGTTTTAACATTAAATAATGGAAAATGTTTTAAATGTGTATTGTGTTTTAACATTAAATAATGGAACATGTTTTCAATGTGTATTGTGTTTTAGCATTAAATAATGGAAAATGTTTTCAATGTGTATTGTGTTTTAGCATTGAATCATAGAAAATGTTTTCAATGTGTATTGTGTTTTAGCATTGAATAATGGCAAATGTTTTCAATGTGTATTGTGTTTTCACATTAAAAATGGAAAATGTTGTCAATGTGTATTGTGTTTTAGCATTGAATAATGGCAAATGTTTTCAATGTGGATTGTTTTTTAGCATTGAATAATGGCAATTTTTTTCAATGTGTATTGTGTTTTAGCATAGAATAATAGAAAATGTTGTCAATGTGTATTGTGTTTTAGCATTTAATACTAGAAAATGTTTTCAATGTGTATTGTGTTTTAACATTAAATAATGGGACATGTTTTCAATGTGTATTGTGTTTTAGCATTTAATAATAGAAAATGTTTTCAATGTTTATTGTTTTTTAACATCACATAATGGCAAATGTTTTCAATGTGTATTGTGTTTGAGCATTAAACAATGGGAAAAGCTAACAATGTGCATTATTTTTTAGCATTGAATAACTTTAAAAGAGTCGATATAGCATAAAGCACACAAGCAAAATGTCATGTTCCTATGTTAAATAGCCGAAAAGTAGCAAACGAACAAATTGACACGCGTGTCTTCTATGTGAATATAAGTTAGTGCACTCGATACTTTAAGATTATAAGAGTCTGGGAATAGATAATCTAAATAGATTGAAATAGGAGTGTTTAAAGGAAGAATTTTTGGGATGATAAAGAAACGATGTTTACGTTTGTAATGAGTTTAAGTAAAAAAACCAAAAAGGATAAACTATAAAAAGCACACTGAAGATTTTGTTCTCAGAGTCTTAGACGTGTTTATTAATAGTAAGACGCAACTTAATGCGTTTTCTATTAACATTCCATTAGGGTTTATAATGTTTTACTAAAAGAGGAGAAAAGGCTAACATTTCTTTATAATTGCTTATTTTACTGAGAAAAGGCGACCGAGTTCTTGTATGAATTTTGTTTTGAAACGCTGGTTTAATCATTATGAAAACAAATACTAATCTTTCTGATTTACACGTTTTAAACTGTTACTCTATTCTTGTCTCTTACGTTCACAACGTTTTGCCCGTTATACGCCCGACCTTCTCTAGGTCTAGTTCATCTTAATCAGAAATCGTGACCAACTAAAAATGGATTTTACCCAAAGGTTGTGAGTCCAATTTCTGGCGACAGAAAGGAGAAATTAACTGATATCTAAATGATATGGAACGCGGAATGAGAGCAGTCTTCCCCAGTGGAATAAATAAAGATTCAGTTCGAAATTCCAAGAAAATTACCGATTACGATAAAAGAAAACTTGAAGGAAACCTGAAAGCACGACGACTGAAACATTTTAAATATACCAACGACGATGAGGATAGCATGTAATTAATGATAATATAAAGAACAGCATCCCATCTCAGAAGTATTGCCAAAACGCGAGAGACATTGTTCAATACGTTTCTGCTTTTTGATTAAAGAACTATCCCATTCCACGCTTTTCCATTTCTAATGTATTACATAAAATTATATTAAATAAATAAAACTAATAAGATTTACGTAATAATTGTGTAAAGTTAATAAATTTAAAACCTTCGTATGTCCTTAATTATTCTGTTAGTATTTTGTAGCTTTTATTGTTGTTGCATCAATAAATCCTTTACCCAATTAGAATTCGTATTTTGTTATAATGGCCGAAGTGACAAGTAGCCCCCCCCCCCCACAAGAACAGTCTTTAAGCTTGTTATTCAAAGTGTAACATATGTTCTTACCTCAGGCAGAGGAAGAGACCTTCTTCTCGATAAGGGCAATTTTTTTACATTGGTCCCACACATTTTGGGAATGTGGATATCCCCCACATTCAAAATCGAACTTGTCTAACTTTGAACTCGTGGGGGGGGGGGAAGTAAATATGGATTACTAGTTTTGTTCTTTTTGTGTCCATTTGTTGTTAAACTTTCAAATTGTTTATTGTAAAGTGGGAATATTTCTAAAGCATAACCCACGAGCAAATAAGACGTGAAACGATAATAAAGTTTCTCTTCGTTCTGCTTGGAATCAAAGTGCGGTATCTATTCCTCCTAAATCGAGCTTGGTTATATGGACGGGACGCGACGCACAAAAAACGAGCTGAACTACATCTTAGAGATTCCGGCCTCAGCGAAATACCTCTCCATTGTATTGTAAAGCGATTACTCTGAATATACTATTGTCTTTATGACACAGTTTGCGGGCACTGGGCTATGTATATGCTCTTGATTATATGGGAAAAATATTTGTTTTATAAAATGAGCTCGTTCTTTATAGCTAGAATACAGACGTACTGATTTGTTTACGCATGATTTAGAATTAAATGAGTTTTATATACAATCTTGAAGACATTGATAGAATGATATACGATTAGTTGTATGTGAGCACTCGTCTTTCATAGAACAAATGTGTTATCATCATAATCTACTTGAAACAAGAACAGATATTTTAAAGATGAATCCATTCAATCTACACATTTATCGATGTAAATGCTATTTTAAATTGAACCGTTACAGAGCGACGGACAACGCATCTCACAGAGTGTATCAGTACTACACATTGACATTTATTTCCTCTGGTGGAGAGCAGCCCTAGTGAGGTTGTTTGGTCACACGATAACCAATCAGACTCTAGGGCATAGTAATTTAAACCGGACCTTTGAAGGACTCCATCCAGAGGTTTTTAGGGTCCACAGAGCAGTAAGAGAGCTTTCAGGGTGTTATCCAAAATCACATCCCTACTGTAGACCAAGTAAAACGGTGAGAAGTTAGTTGATTCGCTAACATGAAATCTAATGGCTGCTAACATCTGGTTAATGTGAAGGTCCCATGACTGTTCGTTGTCGCCTATTTTCTTAGCCAGTATGGCATTTATGGTTCGATGTAGGCGTTCGATTTTGCCGTTACTTTGATGGTGATAATACGAGGTGGTTACGTGACGTACGTTCAATTCTTTCAACATATCTTTCATCGTCTGATTTATATTTTCTGGACCATTATCGGTCACCAATTGAAGAGGTGCCCCGAACCTGGGGAAAATCTCCTCAATTAAAATATGTGCCACCGTCATTGCCTTTTCATTAGGTACTGCAAACGCTTCGGGTCAACCACTGTACATATCGATAAACGTAACGATATATTTGTTATTAGAATGTGACGTAGGATACGGTCCTGTGATATCCAGCGCCCACTTCACAAAAGGAAAGGGTGGGGTATGACTGTCATCATTCGAATATCATGCAAACGCCCTTGGTTCAAACCTGTTAGTTTATCGCGGCGACCTCATAATTCCTGTCGTCGATATCCACCTGTTTCTCCTCGTCGCTTACAGGTGTTCCCACCGCCCGTGATAAAAGATCCGCACATACGTTATCCTTACCTTTCAGGTGTTCTATCGTGCATTTGTACCCAGCTATTCCCAGGGCCCACATCTGTATTTTTTGTTCTGTATGACGGATTTCAATAAGTACTCTAACGGTTTATGATCCGTAAGTATCGTAAAGGTTGCTCCATGTAAGTAATGGTTTAATTTTCCTAACAAATAATGAATGGTATAGGCCTCTCTCTCTCTATCGTGGACCACCTCCTCTGGGTGTCATTCAGCTTTTGAGACAGAAAGTAGATTGGCTTCTCTACTTCCTTCTCATATGTCCTGTCGTATACCTGCTGCGTCAGACAAGCACCCATGAACCGTTCCGACGCATCCATGTATAACCTATATTCCTTGTTTGGGTTCGGGTATGCTAACACAACTAACTCTGACAGTCTCTTCTTCAACGTATCGAATGGTGTCTGACATCCCTCGTTCCACACGAAGCGAGCATACTTTCTCGTTAAGCTAATCAATGGTTTCACTATATCCGAAAAATCTTTTACGAATCGACGGTAATATGAAGTCATGCTGATGAAGGCCCTTACTTCTTTAACCGTATTTGGGGTTGGCACTAAGTTTATCGCCCTAACCTTATCGTAATCGGGTTGTGCTCTTTTTTCGCTTATCTTAAACCCCATATACTGAGTTTCTCTTTGAAAGAACTCGCACTTCGTGGGTTTTAACTTTAGCTTATGTTCTCTCAGCCTACATAAGACCCTACGTATATGTTCCAAGTGGTGTACCACCGAGTCGAAATATGCTAAGGCGAATGACTCGTGCCCCTGCAATACAACATACATCAATTCTTGGAATACGCCCGAAAGGCCAAACGGTAGGACATTAAATTGAAACAGGCCACGATGGCACGTAAAGGTCGCTTTCTTTTTGTCCGCCTCCCGCAGTTGGACCTGCCAATATCCACTTTTTAGGTCGAGTTTGGAAAAATATAATTTCTGACTTTGCACTTCGGGTGCTTTCTTCTTCTGGCCTCGTGCACCTGACTCTTTTAAAGGTTACCGAGTCGTGTTATTTACAACGTCATACTCCAAAATGAATACGTCGACCTCACACACCTGGGCTCGTTCAAAGGTCACCGATTCATTTCCATTGTTCTTTTATGCTTAATTAACAATCTATCTAGTCTTCAGCTTTTCTTCATTATTGCGGGGCCATACCCTTAGCCTCCCCGTAACGTCATGCGTTATTACTCAACATATCTGCATCATTATTTTACAAGTATATCAATGCCTGTGTTATTATTGTGAAAACGTATTTTTTGCAAAGCAAATATTTTAATTATGAATATAAATTGGTCCTTTATCAATGGCCTAACTTCAATAGTAAATATGAAAGGTATTGCAAGATGGTGAGGGGGAAAACGGAAAGATACTAAAGGTTCTGATTGGTCGGACAAGATCACGTATTAAAAAGTGAGACAGGGGAATTTTTTAAATAGCATTTAAATCAAGAGATGCAATGTTAGCATCAGGTTGATTGTGAAGGGCCTTTCGCCATGGCCAACCTTGAAAAGGACATGGACATGTGTAAGATCATAGGAACTTATAACGTAATCTAACCGGTCGGTGATGATGTGAAATTGAATGCAAAACTGTTATAAACTACACCACCGTGATACGTTGGGTCAGTATTTGTTTTATATATATAGTAGTAAATATACATCATTCTTTCTCGATACTGACCATTCGTTATTTTATCTGCTCTTTCTCACTTTTTTCCCCTTCCTTATCTCCACCTCTCTATCATGAGCCCCTATTCTTCATTCTTCTATCCCCTATTTCTCTATTTTAATTATTTACGCCATCTGCATTTTCCCACTATTTCTTTTATTATTCACCCTTTATTTATGTTATTGACCTTTTGTGGCAAGCAAGCAAAACAGACAAGATGCACAGAAGTTTCGTAGATATATATTTACATTGTTGTGGTTATCAATACTAAACCAGCTTCCAGCTAAAAATAATGATTATCCGAGATGACAACCCAGACTTGGTGACCACGTGAGGAATCATGAATGAAGTCACTAAATACGATCAGGAGAGAAGGAGTATCTAACGATCACCAGAGGAGTATCTAACACTATCACCCTAACATTATGGAGGGATATTTCCGAATGATATTTCAGCTAATATATACTCAACTTCTAAGCTTTTATGCTAAAGTATGTTTTTATATACCGTTTTTATATACCGAGTTTCTGGGATTGTAAAGAACAGAAATAATTTGCGCCAGTTTAAAATACTGTTTTATATTTAAGTTGGTTTGGGATGATTTATCTTTTCCATGTATTTAGTAATTACTATTCTGTTTCAACACTAAAAGTTAGCATACATACGTGCGCCAAGAAAAAATGCGTCTCGTTTAAAGAAGCCGGCAATTTCAATTAATTCTAACATTTCACATAAATTACTATGTGTCATTCTGGGATGTAGGTATAGAATGTAATATACTTGACATAAGATTTTAAAAAATAATAAGTAATATCTCTATTCTAATTTAGCATTTCTTGCCTAAAGTCTGTCTTTCTGTAGGTAATGTATAAGCTCCCAAACTACGCGACAGAATTGCACAAAATATAGCATGAATAACCCTTGAGATTGAGTGCGTTAGGGAGAAGGATAAATGTAAATACTACTAACACTACTGCTATATGTATCCTCTTCTCCTCGCTATATGATCCCGTGTTCTCCTCCGTCATTTAGGTCTTTATTGCCGAACACTTGCATATTTCTGTATAAATACTCTGTTTTGTTTGTACCATACTTGTTTATCTGGAGGAAATCGTTTATATATCCGTTTATATATATATATATATATATAGTGGAGAATGGTAGTTTGCTTGAAGCATTGCTGGGTATAGTAGTAGTAAGTTTTTGAAAGGCTGTGGGCAATGCAATTCCGGGTAAGATGCAAGTTGAAAGGAAAGGAACAAAAACAATAAAAATAAATCGAATACGATATAAGACTTACTATTTATTTTTCCTTTTTTTTCCTTTTTTTTTTTTTTTTTCCTTACATAACAGCAAGAGTGTTTTAGCTGTCCGGGTGATTAAAAATCACTATTTGATATTTCGGGAAAAGACATCCCTTTTTCAAAAATAATTAGACCAGAAGAAGAATAATATTTTATTCTTCTCCGACTGTGTAGAGAATAATACAAAACAAAATGGCTGCCAGATAAAGACCGCAGCAAAAACAGTTTCACAGGAAATATAAATTAAGTTAAGTTTTATTTTAATATTATGTTAAATATATGATTGGTGTTTAGAATATTAGTGTAATGTTGGTTAGGTGTATGGTGTTCGATAAACTGTTATTTTTGATAATATATATATATCATTTTTTTATTTATTTTTTTTTTTTTTTTATATTTGAATATTTACTTTTGTTTTATCTTCGTATTTTTATTTTGTTTATCTTTCTATCGTAATTTAAGAATTTTAATATAAATTAAAGTAATTAGTCTCATATTTTAAATATTCTAGATCTATCTACTATTGATTTCGATTATCATCTATTAAAGAAGTGTTATTAATTACTAATTGTGAGTTTCGTCAAATTAGATTAACGAATTAACTTATTAACTTGATATATTTATCATAAGATAAAGGGGAGTAACTCTGGATTTTTAAAAATATTTTTTTATAATTAATTTTTTTTTGAATTTTTTTTTTTTTAATTTTTTTAAAATTTTTTTTATTTTTTGGTGGAGATCTGTATAACAATATTAGTATATATATACAACATATATACACAAATGCATATATACATATATATATACATATCTATGTATTATTGTTTGTTTAATTGTTTATCTATATATATTCATCAATTTCTTTACATATTTGTTTGTTTGTTTTTTTTTTTTTTGTTTTTTTTGTTGTTTTTTTTTAATTTTTTTAATTTTTTTTTATTTATTTATTTTTTATTATTATTATTTACTTGTTTAATTTATTTTATGAATTATTTATTTAATATTTGTATGTTATTTGTATACATTCTATATGTGTTTGGATTTATTAATTAATAATGCTAGGTTATGGAGTGACTTATTTTGGTGGGTTAGACGAGTATGCTGAATATGGTTTTTGGTTTGTGGTTCAAGTGTGTAAGGATGGAAGTTCATATGGGGAGGGGCCTGTTTGATTGTTTGGGTGTATGGTGAGTTTATTATGGGAGGTGAGTAATGGGTGAAGTGGTGGAAACGGACTCTGTTAAGTGTTAGATATGGGGGTTGGTTGGTGGATGGGGGGTAGATATTATAGAATGAAAGGTGAGTAGAGCTCGTGACGTTGATTGAGTGAGGGGTTTAATCTGGAGATGAGGATTGATTCTGTGATTCTAAGGTCACCGATGTTTCTGACAGACGCTAAGATGGAGACGTGAATATCGCGCTGAGTGTTTGAGCAAATCTCTATGTGTTTGTGGAAAGAGGATATACGGGTATTCAAGTGCTCCTTTATGCGCAAGTGTAGCGGTCTTGTAGTGTTGCCGATGTAAAATTTTTTGCATTTATTACACTGTAGTTTGTAAACACAGTTAGTGCGAAGGCACAGACCTGTGTTGGAGATAGGGCAATTGGCCAGGGAGCAGGGTTCGGGTGTGTGGTTAGTGTGTTTATTAGATAGATGTTGGCGTAAGGAGGTGCCAGTATGTGTTAGTTGTATGTTAAGGTTTTCCTTATGTATTGCCTTGCGGATGGAGGTGGTGATCTTATCGCTGAAGAAAGGGAGTTTTAAGAAGCATGTGTTAGCGAGGGTGCGGTGTCTACGTGTTTTGGGCTTATTTAGGTGGGCTATGGTGGGGGCGGGGTAGCCATTATTTTGGAGGGTTTGGTGGAAGTTTTTAGTGTGTGATATTTTGTCAGCAGCAGAAGAGCATTTATTTTGTATTCGGGTAATTTCATTATGGGCATAACTTAATTTGGCTTTTGTGGGCAGGGCAGACTTATAGTGTATGAAAAGGTTTTTGCAGGCAGGTTTCCTATAGAAGTTAGTGTGTATAGAGCCATCTTCGGTGATGTTAAGGTTGAAATCAAGGAGAGAGAGTGAGCCGGACTCGTTTGGGTGTTCTATGGTGAATTGTATGTGGGGGTCGGTGTTGTTGAATGTGTTGAATATTTGTGTGGCTTCGTCTTGAGAGGATGTAAGGATTAGAATGTCATCTATATATCTGGAGAAGAATATATAGGAGAGGCAGGAGTTAAGTGCTCGTTGTTCTAACCGGTTCATGTAGGTGATGGCTAAGAGACCGGAAAGGCTAGAACCCATGGGGAGGCCGGAGATTTGTTTGAAAGTGTGCTGCTGAAAGGTAAAGTATGTGTTGTCGATGATGATGTATAAGAGATTGTGAATGTCAGTAGGTGTTAGTCCGAAGAGCTCTAGGTTGTCAGAGGAAGATATGTGGTCGGTGATGAGGTCTATGGCTGGGTGTGCGGGTATTGAGGTGTAGAGGGAGATTACGTCTAGGCTAAATATATAGTTGTTAGTTTGTAGTTGTTGGTGTTGGAGTGAGTGTAGTCTGCTAATTACTTGGTCGGAGCTGCTGACATGTGCGGGGAAGGTGGAGAGTAGTGGTTTGAGTAGTTGAGAGAGAAGCCAAGAGATTTTATAGAGTGGTCCTTCAATACTAGAGACTATAGGTCTAATTTGTGTGTGTGTGTTGGTCTTGTGTGTTTTAATGAGGTGGTAGAAGGTGGGAAGTCTGCTATTTTTGGTGGTGAAGTTGATTTTGTATTTTTTGGGGAGGTTACGTGTGAGACAGATTTGGGACCAGGTGTTGTTAATGGAGTTTTGGACTAATGTGGCTGAAATGTTGGGGGCGGGGGTGTATAGGTTGTTGTTGTTAAGATGTTCGAGAGCGAGTATGTTGTATGAGTCTTGAGAGATGATACAGAATTCCTTACCTTTATCAGAGGGTAAGTAAACTAGGTTTTTATTTTTCAGGTTTTCTAGGGTAAGGCGTTGGGATCTGGTGATGTTAGGGGTGATGTGGGGTTGTTCTTGTTGGAGTATATCAAGGATCCTCTGTTTTAATCTAGAAAGTTTTTGATCAAGTAGGTGGTTACTAGGTGGTGGGTGTAGTGGGTGGTCAAGCTGGTAGACAGGGAAGGAATTAGTAGTGTTGGTTGTATTATTAGGGATGTCTAGGGTAGGTTGATTAAATGCTGTGAGCCATTTGAGGTGATAAGCTGTTCTACAGAATTGAGTCTCGATCTTGAGTTTTGTGTGGTCGTTTAGCTTTTGGGTGGTGATGAATTTGGGGCCAAGGCTGAGAAGCTCAGTCTCGGCAGTAGTAAGGGAGCCGGTGAGGTCAGTGACCATGGGGGGGCTAGTGAGGTGGTTGTTGGAGTTGTAGGTTCTGGTGGTACTAGTGTTCTTGGTGGTGTGAGGTTGAGAATATTTCTGGGAAAGCCAAGTGAATTTCCGTTTAAGTCGGTTTTTCTCGAGGTTGAAGCAATGGTGATAGGCATCATTGACAGCCGTAGATATGTTGTGTGTTGATTGTTCTGTGGGTGTGGATAGTGAGGAGTTGATCTCTGTGATGGTGTTGATGAGTTGATGAAGTTTACAATGGAGGTATTGGATAATTTTCTTGATACAATAGTTATGTATGAATTTTCTGGCTGGGTAAAGTATGGGTAGGTGGAGGCAGGCAGGTAGGTGGATGTTTTGTATAGTGTTGGGTGTTATGTTGTGCTTGAGGCATCTTTTGAGGAAGCGGATCTGGCAGCTGGCTTTGGCACGTTTCTCCGAGAGTCGGAATAATTCTCTGGCGTATGCAAACTGTGTCTGGCCTAGACGAAGTGTTAGTAGAGAATGGTAGTTTGCTTGAAGCATTGCTGGGTATAGTAGTAGTAAGTTTTTGAAAGGCTGTGGGCAATGCAATTCCGGGTAAGATGCAAGTTGAAAGGAAAGGAACAAAAACAATAAAAATAAATCGAATACGATATAAGACTTACTATTTATTTTTCCTTTTTTTTCCTTTTTTTTTTTTTTTTTTTCCTTACATAACAGCAAGAGTGTTTTAGCTGTCCGGGTGATTAAAAATCACTATTTGATATTTCGGGAAAAGACATCCCTTTTTCAAAAATAATTAGACCAGAAGAAGAATAATATTTTATTCTTCTCCGACTGTGTAGAGAATAATACAAAACAAAATGGCTGCCAGATAAAGACCGCAGCAAAAACAGTTTCACAGGGAATATAAATTAAGTTAAGTTTTATTTTAATATTATGTTAAATATATGATTGGTGTTTAGAATATTAGTGTAATGTTGGTTAGGTGTATGGTGTTCGATAAACTGTTATTTTTGATAATATATATATATCATTTTTTTATTTATTTATTTTTTTTTTTTTTATATTTGAATATTTACTTTTGTTTTATCTTCGTATTTTTATTTTGTTTATCTTTCTATCGTAATTTAAGAATTTTAATATAAATTAAAGTAATTAGTCTCATATTTTAAATATTCTAGATCTATCTACTATTGATTTCGATTATCATCTATTAAAGAAGTGTTATTAATTACTAATTGTGAGTTTCGTCAAATTAGATTAACGAATTAACTTATTAACTTGATATATTTATCATAAGATAAAGGGGAGTAACTCTGGATTTTTAAAAATATTTTTTTATAATTAATTTTTTTTTTAATTTTTTTTTTTTTAATTTTTTTAAATTTTTTTTATTTTTTTGGTGGAGATCTGTATAACAATATTAGTATATATATACAACATATATACACAAATGCATATATACATATATATATACATATCTATGTATTATTGTTTGTTTAATTGTTTATCTATATATATTCATCAATTTCTTTACATATTTGTTTGTTTGTTTTGTTTTTTTTGTTTTTTTTTTTTGTTTTTTTTTAATTTTTTTAATTTTTTTTTATTTATTTATTTTTTATTATTATTATTTACTTGTTTAATTTATTTTATGAATTATTTATTTAATATTTGTATGTTATTTGTATACATTCTATATGTGTTTGGATTTATTAATTAATAATGCTAGGTTATGGAGTGACTTATTTTGGTGGGTTAGACGAGTATGCTGAATATGGTTTTTGGTTTGTGGTTCAAGTGTGTAAGGATGGAAGTTCATATGGGGAGGGGCCTGTTTGATTGTTTGGGTGTATGGTGAGTTTATTATGGGAGGTGAGTAATGGGTGAAGTGGTGGAAACGGACTCTGTTAAGTGTTAGATATGGGGGTTGGTTGGTGGATGGGGGGTAGATATTATAGAATGAAAGGTGAGTAGAGCTCGTGACGTTGATTGAGTGAGGGGTTTAATCTGGAGATGAGGATTGATTCTGTGATTCTAAGGTCACCGATGTTTCTGACAGACGCTAAGATGGAGACGTGAATATCGCGCTGAGTGTTTGAGCAAATCTCTATGTGTTTGTGGAAAGAGGATATACGGGTATTCAAGTGCTCCTTTATGCGCAAGTGTAGCGGTCTTGTAGTGTTGCCGATGTAAAATTTTTTGCATTTATTACACTGTAGTTTGTAAACACAGTTAGTGCGAAGGCACAGACCTGTGTTGGAGATAGGGCAATTGGCCAGGGAGCAGGGTTCGGGTGTGTGGTTAGTGTGTTTATTAGATAGATGTTGGCGTAAGGAGGTGCCAGTATGTGTTAGTTGTATGTTAAGATTTTCCTTATGTATTGCCTTGCGGATGGAGGTGGTGATCTTATCGCTGAAGAAAGGGAGTTTTAAGAAGCATGTGTTAGCGAGGGTGCGGTGTCTACGTGTTTTGGGCTTATTTAGGTGGGCTATGGTGGGGGCGGGGTAGCCATTATTTTGGAGGGTTTGGTGGAAGTTTTTAGTGTGTGATATTTTGTCAGCAGCAGAAGAGCATTTATTTTGTATTCGGGTAATTTCATTATGGGCATAACTTAATTTGGCTTTTGTGGGCAGGGCAGACTTATAGTGTATGAAAAGGTTTTTGCAGGCAGGTTTCCTATAGAAGTTACTTTAATTTATATTAAAATTCTTAAATTACGATAGAAAGATAAACAAAATAAAAATACGAAGATAAAACAAAAGTAAATATTCAAATATAAAAAAAAAAAAAAAATAAATAAAAAAATGATATATATATATTATCAAAAATAACAGTTTATCGAACACCATACACCTAACCAACATTACACTAATATTCTAAACACCAATCATATATTTAACATAATATTAAAATAAAACTTAACTTAATTTATATTCCCTGTGAAACTGTTTTTGCTGCGGTCTTTATCTGGCAGCCATTTTGTTTTGTATTATTCTCTACACAGTCGGAGAAGAATAAAATATTATTCTTCTTCTGGTCTAATTATTTTTGAAAAAGGGATGTCTTTTCCCGAAATATCAAATAGTGATTTTTAATCACCCGGACAGCTAAAACACTCTTGCTGTTATGTAAGGAAAAAAAAAAAAAAAAAAGGAAAAAAAAGGAAAAATAAATAGTAAGTCTTATATCGTATTCGATTTATTTTTATTGTTTTTGTTCCTTTCCTTTCAACTTGCATCTTACCCGGAATTACATTGCCCACAGCCTTTCAAAAACTTACTACTATATATATATATATATATATATATATATATATATATATATATATATATATATATATATATATATATATATATATAATAGATTTTTTCAGTTAAAATTAATTCACCAAATCGAATAGTTTATAAGGCACTGACAGTGAGATTCAAAGGACATGCTTTTTATTCACGATAGAAGAAAATATTCTCTATATCGTGCATAAATGCTTAGCATTTGGTGGTGAAATTAGTAGTTCTGGATTGTAATTTGTAAACAACACCCCACCTTCCCCAAACCAACACCTCTCACATGCGAGTCAGTGCGATTCCATCTAATAAATAACATTTGTTACAATCTTAAATTTTCAAGGTTTGGAAGTTATTCAGTTTACATTACAATATTAAACGATTTTTGTCTTCATTCTACTTACTTTTTCTTCTACCTCTTTTACTGGATTTAGGACCCCGTTAAACGAGTGAACCTGAATACATTGGAACTAAAAATCAAAGTTTTTCAAAAGTTAGATGCAATACATTCGGAGATAATTATGCGATTTAACTTTCAAAATTTCAGACGACATCAGAAAAACCTACCATTACTGTTACGCATTTTCAACGGGCAATGCGAAATAAAAAATACTCCTGGGCAGCGCCTAGATGGGAGAGCTAGTATGTATACTAAGATGTTCGTAGCTTGGTTGGCAGAGTGTCGGGTGTCGGTCACTGGGGTCTCCGTTTCGAATCTCGCCAGGTCTAGAAACATCGATGTCGTAGAAACGACGAAACACGTGTTCGTAGATAATTATATTATATATATCTGTGTGCGTATGTATATGTGTATGCATGTATGTATATATATATATATATATATATATATATATATATATATATATATATATATATGAGTACCAGTAGCTGCATTACAGTCATCTATCGCTAAGAATAACAACAACAAAAATAATGTAATACATTTATATATATTCCATGATAAATGCCAGTATACTGAAATCATATGCCCTTAATAGGGTTAAGATGAAAATTCATATACACTAAATGTACAAAGGCAAAGAAAATTCCCAAATTTTTACACTTTTATTGTCATTAATTAAGGGTATGACTACATATCAACCAAACCATTTCAGTATAAATCTCTATGCATGAGTGGATGAAGTGTGTGAGGTGCGCTGAAGAAAAATTCTTACCAGTAAAATACATAGCCCTGTTGTGCTCGCATACCCTTAATGACAATACAAGTGTAAAAATTTGGGAATTTCTTTGCTTTTAATTACACAAAATATCACAAAAAATTATAAAAAATCTGATCTTAACCTAATCGATAAAATCAACTCAGATAGTAAAACTATAACTGATAAACTCAAGATTAGCGATAGAGTAGGTAAACTAAAAACAAAAGAAGCATATATACTATTAAAAGATCACAAAACTAATTTCCACACTAAACCTCAAACCAGGCTTATTAATCCTACCCGACAAGAGATAGGCAAAATCAGTAAAAACATCTTAGAAAAAATAAATAAGCAAATTAAAAACACCTACAACTTAAACCAGTGGATTAATACCGCAGAAACCATAAGCTGGTTCAATAGAATTAGAAATAAAGATAAATGCTCTTTTATACAATTCGATATAGTTAATTACTACCCCTCAATAACCAGAGCATTCTTCGAAAATGTCATAGAATTCGCCACTCTCCTCTCTAATATCTCGGAAGACGAAATAAACATAATAAAAAAATGTCGAACCACAGTACTAATAAATAACAAAGAACAATGGACAAAGAAAGACCATTTCTCTTCATTCGATGTATCTATGGGCTCTCTTGACTCTGCCGAGGTAACAGACTTGGTTGGCCTGTACTTACTATACAACCTAACAAAAGATCTCGAAGTCGATTCAATCGGCCTCTACAGAGATGATGGCCTAATGTACGTTAAAAACACAAACGGACAAAAATGTGAACAAACCAAAAAAATAATATCCAAAGAAATGAAACGAATAGGCCTAAAGGCTGAAATAACATCAAATGTTAAACAGGTCAATTTCCTCGATATTACCTTCAACCTCAATAGAGATACTTATGAGCCCTATGCTAAAGATAATTCCTACCCCCTTTATGTCAACCCACTATCTAACCACCCTAGATCTGTAAGTAAACACATCCCGGAATCAATTAGTAGAAGGATTAGCAACAACTCCTCCAATATAGATATCTTCAATAAACATAAGAACTTTTATAATAAAGCACTAAAGGAGAGTGGATACAAAAATACCAAAATAGAGTATATTCCAACTACACAAAATAACCCTAATAGGAACAAAAATAGAAATAGGAAAATTATCTGGTATACACCTCCATTTAACAATTCAACTAAAACCAAAATAGGGAATAAATTCCTGAACTTAATAAACACTCATTTCCCCAATAACAGCATACTCTATAAAAATTTTAATAAGAATACACTAAAACTCAGCTATTGTTGTGGTGACAACTTAGAAAAAATCATAAAAAAGCACAACATGAAAATACTAAACACCCCAGTAACCTCAAATTCTAAAAGAACATGCAACTGTAATAACAAAGCAAACTGCCCCCTAAATCAAAAGTGCCTATCAACCCAAGTGGTCTATGAGGCATCTATCTCCTCAACTGAAAACCCATCCCAGACTAACTATTATATTGGTCTGGCAGGCAACAACTTCAAGGAAAGATTCTACAACCATAAACTCTCCTTCAACAACCCAGACCATCCTGGCCAAACTGGACTTTCACTACACTACCACAAAATAAAAACCAAAAAAGAAACTCCCATAATAAAGTGGAAAATCTTGAAAAAATCCAGCACCTGCAAATCAATAAACTCTCCATGTAGATTATGCTTAAATGAAAAACTGGAAATTATCCGCTTTAAGGACAAAAACAAACTCTTAAATAGAAAACAAGAGACATCTATCAACTGTAAACATAGTAGGCTCTACCTCCTTAGCAACCCACATACCCCACCTTAACCCCACACCAACCCCACATAACTTTAAAATAAAATTAAAAGGTTTTTTTAAATTTTTTTTTTACAAAAATGAATGATAACATTAAACCCCCACTATACACTACCCCAAAACACACTATAACCCCCTACCCACCCACCCAAATTTACCACCCAATCCCACCCCAACAAGTCATGATGAATCTACAAATATATAACCACCCCTCTAAACTACCAATAACATCAAATCTCTACGTACTACCTATAATGCACAGCCTCAATAGCCTCTCAGCCATACTACCAATTCTAACATAAACCCATAACTGGGACAGCTATTAACACTGATATCACTTGGACTAATCTAATCTCAATTACTTAACCCTTCGATCACTACCTTGAACACTTAATTATTA
>OY744521.1:68919019-68979019 GCA_963556195.1 Sepiola atlantica
AAATACAGGGTAACGTATAAACTAGTAATATACTTGTGAAAAGGGGTGTTTTATAGTGATTAGGTGAACGAAAAAGATACAAATAACAGCAGTAATACAGTCGTAATGAGCATAGAGAATGAAAATAAAGTAGATAAAAAAGATAAGGGTAAACATTTAACGGTGCAACTGTGAGAAAGAGGGACAAACACATAGGTATAATGATAGAAAGGCGTAATTAACATACATAGGCAGGCATTAATGGGGAAAGAAAGAGAGAAATAAATAAAATAAGGGTAGACATTTTAACGGTTAAACAGCGAAAAGAAAGGGCAGCGTTGGAGAGTGAAGGAGAGGCAAAGAGTATTAGAGACAACTTTTTTTCGTTTTTTTTATATATGTAATTGGAAATAAAACAGTATTTTATTTTATTAACTTGTATGTTTATTATGTTTCCAATCGTGTACATTTTTAAAAGATTTTGCCTCAAATTGCCATGATGTCAAATCTGTTGAAACATTTTGTTCCAATTATGCAAGTTTTATTATTGGATTTAAAGTCTAATGAATGAGAAGAATAAAATTGACCAGATAATTTGTTCCCCATTTTTAATTCCCGAAGTTGTAGAGCATTTTAAACAATTTAGTTCAATTTGTAGTTTGTGTAGTATAATACTAAACACGGTATCTGCATAATTGTAGCAACCTGTTTTATCATATTTGAAACCGGGTCTGTCTCGTTCTTTCTAAATCCAATAGCCACAGGTTGATGACTGCTGAATTAATATTGAAGTTGCTCGAGGAAATTTTGCCGTTTTACCATGAAAAAGATGCGCATGACAACGGGGATACATCCCATTCAGCTATCAACAGAGGATTGGGCACGTCCTTGATGTAAGCTATGCTTTTGACAGATTGTTGGTGTAATTATTAAGACGCTAATTTCTAAATTCCCCAATCTCTTCGTTAAACTTGTTTCTGTTCGTTTCTCTCTCTCATTCTGACCAATGAGTCGTTGAGTTCGTTATCTATCACCCTTGTTGGCTCTATTAGATTTCACTTTATTGGCATTCAAATTAGACTCACCCAAATCCTCGTCTCCTTGAACGCATTCTTTCTTAATATTTACATGAATAGAAACAAAAATCACCAAGTTTTTATTCATATGGCATCAATGTGAGGTCTCATTCGAAAATATAAATAGATATGATTGTGAAGATCGAAGAGGCATGTTTAACATATTATTCTTATTATTTCTTTATCTATACTAATATGAGAAACGTGTTTATGTGTGCGCCTATTAAACATTTTATGTTATTAGACATAGGACTTTGAAATTTGATAGGAATGACTCTCATGCATATCAATATTAAGGTTGCAAGTATTCAGGCAATTGGATTTCGAATCCCAGCGTGAAAACACTCGCCACGTCTAGCCACACTAGAGAAGCGTGATATGGCGAAACAGCTGCCAGTGGATGACACACACAGAGACAGACACACACAGAGGCACACAGAGGCACACACACACACACACACACACACACACACACACACACATATATATATATATATATATATATATATATATATATATATATATATATATATATATATATATATATCAGTGATGGGACAACTCCAATATTTTTCCCGATTCCGATACAATTACCGATTCTGCTCTAAATTCCTCATTCTGATACAATTACCGATTCCGATTCTAAAATCGCCTCATTAAATTCTACGTTTTTAACGTTGAACTTCATATCCCCCCCCCCAAAAAAACAATGAAGTTCTACGTTCAAAAGGTAGAATTTAATGAGGCGATTTTAGGGGGTAACGGAGAGTCCTCATCTACTTTTAAATGTAGATATAATTTTCTTTTTAATTTGACAAACTTCTTAATGTTTTTCGTTCATGAATTGTATCCAAGATTTTGATAAACTTATTGTGAGATTTTCATCTATAGTTTTCACTTGTAGCATTTTTCGTATTTATCCACTCGTTTCAATTTTTTCGATTCCCGATTCCGATTCCAATTAATTAATTACAATAGTTAGTCGACCGGTTTCGCCCTCTCTTAACAATGGACGTTCAAAATAACACATACGGGTCATCCATTACAGACCATTTACTTAAAAAACCGCCGTGCGCTATGAATTTTAGCATGGACTCCTCCACCATTCTTAGTCATGCTCACTCATTATACCATCTAAAATATTGGAGACGATCCACGTACCTCTTAAACGTCCCTCCCTTTGTAAACAAAAGGAGTGTCTATTAGGACTAGATGTGATCAGTCTCTAAGATTCATCCTCCATTGTACATATACCATAATGATATTTTATTTTCTGTACTCCCCCCTCCTTTTTGAAATCCCTCCTTTTTTTTAAATCCCTCAATACACACTTTAAGAGAGGGCGAAACCGGTCGGATGTTTTTTTTCTTGATTGACTTTTAATCATGAACGATAAAATTCGTCTTTCCTTCATGCTTGTGATAATAAAATGTTGTACTCCCCCCAAAAATCATGATATATATATATATATATATATATATATATATATATATATATATATATATATATATATATATATATATATATATATATATATATATATGACACCTTATTTATAGATTGTCAAACTTAACTCCACAAAATTAAGCTAATCTAATAACTTCAATCGTGTAAATTTGTAAATTGTTTCAAAATATTTTATAGCTCGATCTCTCTTACATTTATTAAATTGTCCATTGGAGTCGTTGTATTTTGAACACGGCATGTGAGAGGTATCCCATCTTGTATTTATATCTATAGAAGAAATATCTCTTGAACAGAAATTATAGTTACAGAAAATACGTAAAGAATCCATGAAAGATGGACCCAAATTGTGTAGTGGATGCCGATGCGAAATATGGAATCAACTAAGCCGAGTTCAAACCAGTTAGATCTATGGCGTTCACTTACACTGTAATACCATTGAGAAAAATATGAACGCTCCCTCTCCAGCTATGGAAAAAATAGCAACTTGTGTTTAATGAATCGTTTCGGATGATTTTTCGCCAATCATCCGGAATGCTCCAAAGCATGTTCTACATCGATGCCGGTGACCCAGAGTCACGCGGTAGACCGCTTAAGACATGGAGGGGCCAGCTGATTACGGCACAATCAAAATGGCAACAGACAGGAGAAGTTGGAATTCATTCACAAAACGTCTAACCTCAGCATGAAACACGAAGACGAAAAATGAAAATAACATAAAAAGCATTGCAATCCTAAAAAGAGTTGATATGCCGTAAAACAAACAAAAAATCCATACAAAAATAACATGTAATAACCTCTGGAGTATTTTAAAAAATTGTAATTGTTATTTGTCATATACGTAGTAAAACTTATGAGTACTGATATGTCTATGACAAATTTCTCTTCCCGTAAAATACAAAATAGCCGGGAATCAACGATAACAACTTTTTAAGAAAATGTAATGTGACGCTAAAACAAAAATCCAGACAGAAATGGAGACGAAATCGCTAATTTACGAATAAATTAATTTAGTTTTATTTGAATAAAAAATAATGACATATCTGTTCGGATCGAGGGTCGTGTTCCCCCGATTATAAACGTGTTCAGTAAATCAAGCAATTGTTGCATGCAAAGACAGAGTAATAATTAATAAACAAAAATGAAGTAGTTCAAATAAGGTTTATTGAACGTGTGTGTACGTGGAATGATGAAGTGTGTGACGTATGCATGTGTGTCGATGGAAAAACAGTTCTTGAAAAGGTATAAGAAGAAATGAATCCGGCGTGTGGAAAAGTCTTTGAAAGCCGAAAGAAAATGAGTTGAGAAACTCTTACCGTTGTTTGCCCACGTGTGTTGGTAGTTGTTATGCCGATTGAGAAGAAAAGCGTGAGACGAAACGCTAGTGTATTAGCGTCGTTCTGTCGACCAGAGAAGAGAGAGAGAGAGAGAGATGGAGCGCTGGTGCCAGCGTTGTTCTCCGAGGCCGGTTGAGTGAAAGAGAGAGAGTTTCCGTTTTGCACCGGGTTTTTATAGTCAGAAGGGCAGATAACTCTGGTGTCGCTTTACAGTGCCACCTGTCGGTGAAAAAGCGACACCTACCGGCAAACCGGTGTAGTTATGTTTTGAAGGAGGAGGTAACTGCTACATATCTGTGACTGTTAATGTTACTTTATTTTTTAAAGTCTGAATAAGAAACCGCTTACTTATAAAACCAATAATAAAGAAATAGTTATTTTTTTTTAAATTTTGAATGACGTTAATAACTTAAAGCTTACTGGCTATATGTTTTAAGTATGTTCGGTAAACTATGAAAAGCAGACCGCGCGTGTAAGAAATAGAAAAAACGAATTATTATTGCCCGCACCACGAGTGCATGTATATTTCTAAAAATAACTTTATAAGTTTTTTTTAATTTTTAATCTTTTTAATTAAGAAATCACCTTAGAAGTAAGTTTTAATGTAAATAAAAATATAGGTACTTATCAATCGAGAAAATGTTGACATCATTTACAATTTTCCTGTTCGTAACCAACGCATCGATTTTAGTGGTCAATCAGCGTAGATGATTATCCAATGAAAATTAACTGTGAATCTTTAAGTTTCTATTAGTGAAATGATTTTTGGCTCAGATAAAATATGCAATCGATTAGAACGTTTTTATGTAAATAATATAGATTTAAAATTCCCGTAATTCCCCGAGGAGAGATAATCTAATATCGCTTTGTCAGATGCAATGCTATTACGATCTAACTTCAAGCATCCGACTGATTTTTCTTTATATATTAGATATATCTTGCTTAATAATTAGTACCCATTTGTTAGTTTTTTGTTTGTTTTAGATTTGTTAGGCGATACACATAGATATTACGGAAAACGCTCCAATATTCACCCAAAAAACAAAAAAACAAACTAACGCTCGTAATAAAAACGTAAGTCCAACACTTACTACCAGAACCATTTAACCTATTTATTTTGCACTATTGGTATCGTCTGCCTTAAAGTTAATGTCCATAAAGCGTTTTTGTGATCGTAAAGCGTCTTACGGACATTGGCTGGGCTTAGTAACTTGATATCAACTAACGTTTTATTTTGTCTCTATTTACCCTAATTACTGGCCTCCCACGAGGGCAAAGTAAGACAAAAGGTCGGTTCTTAAGATGGGGAAAATCCAGTTCCTCCAAAATGGGTACACTAGATTTAGTGGCTTCACTCAAGAACCGTCTTCAGATATGTCGAGATTCTTGAACCGATCCTTTTATACGAAGACAGGCTATGCTTGTTCCGAGTTCTGTGTTCACTTAATTACGTATGGATGTTTTTGACGTTTTACTTTTATATCTTTAGAATATGATACCGAAAAAGTACGAAGTTAAACAAAAAAACATCGTTAATTCACGACAATTTTCATTAAATCTGAATAGGAAAACAAAATAAAATACGAACGTTGAAAATACGAACATAAAATATAGAAGATTTGATTAATTGTACTATTTTTATTAAAAAAAAAATCCAACCTTTTTTCTACGGAATGTCAATTTCGAAACACATTTCTGATCAAAACGAATATGATTATTAGTTAATAAGTATTATTAGTAAATTAAGTTCGTAGTGGGTTTAAGGCAAATATTATTAGTTGTTTTATTTGTTCGTAAATAATTTTTTTGTACTAAAATATAGAAAACCGTCAGTGATTGCTGGAACATGATGTTTTAGGTGGGAAAGGAAAAAAAGTTTCCAAAACATTTAAACCGGAAATTTAGTGGACCATCGCATCGAAAGAATCGCTACCAAATTTTTACCTACATCATTCGATTATGTATCGTCTTTTTAGCCTCTTTCCACATTCTTTTCAAGATGGGTTCTCGTACCTTTTGAAGGAGTCCACGAGAACCCTTTCTTCAACTGGGCCGCAACCATCCACGATAGAAACGTATCTATCAGTTTTATCACATGTACTAGATCAGACGCATCTTGTTTTACATTTAAAACACTTCTTGTTATCTGCCAAACGCTTTGCTTTTCTTGCAGTATTCTAAACAATTTTATATTTTATTGCAAAAGAAGTGCAGTTTGAAGCCAAATTTCTTTAATATAATAAAAATATAAAGATTTCGAATGTAACGGAATCTATAAAAATAACGAAAAGTAACGAAAATACCCCCTATCCATCCGACTAGCAGTAAAATCCCGCCTCTTCATTGTAGAAGTCCCTAGATACCGGAAAATGTTCTACTTTGATAGCTTCTTTCCTCGGGGCGCTTGCATTTGGAATTATATTCCTGTCACTGTTTCTCTGACCGTGCTAACATGTAGAAATTCAAATGGAATGTGAACAATCATCTTGTTGCCCAACTACCTACCCAGATTGCACCCTATGTATCTGACCCCTATCACAGTAGCCACTTACGCATGAGTAGCAATATGCCTTATTTGGGATGAATATAAAAAACTTTGTTTCTTACAAGGATCCTATTCCGTAAACGTAACGATTTTTTGTATATTTTGCTTGGAATTGGATTTGTTCATGCTTATTTAAATTACATCGTTTATATTTTGCGTTATTGTTTGAAGTTGCAATAAAAAGAACAACAAATAACTTTTCTGCAACATTAAGTGTTTATTTTAGCATTTAAAAACATTAAACAACGGCAACATTTTTAATATTTATCTGAGAAATTTACTTCATGAATCCTCACCAAAGAAAAATACCTGTCTATCTTGGCGTAACCGTGGACCACACCCTCTCATTCATGTAAAGAAGACAAAAATGAAAGTCAGCTCCAGGAACAACATCCTACCCAAACTGATCAACTTGAAGTGGAGAGTCAGAGCACACACACACACACCCACTAAGATGTACTGCCTTAGCCCTGTGCTATTCCTCTGCGGAGTATGCTTGCCCTGTTTGGGAGAGATCAACGCATGCAATAAAAACTAGACTCGCCATTAATCAACATCTGCTGCTTGATCACTGGCTGCCTGAAGCCTACCAACCTGAACAACCTGCATCTCCTCACCGGCATTGCCCCATCAAATGTGAGACGGGAAGTTGCCAGCCGAGTAGAGATCACAAAGGCTATCAGTAATAAACGCTATCTCCTTCATGGACGTGAACAAACGGTCCAATGACTGACGTCAAGGAGAAGCTTCCTTAGCCATGTCGAACCACTAACAACATCTCAAGAAACGAGACTACAGCTGTGAACTAGACGGCTAGCAAAAACAGCCTCCTTCCTACTGACATGGGAATACCCCCTTCTGGGGCTCTCCCTTCAGATTCAGAGGTACCGTGGCTCCGGTGGAAAACACTCAACCGCCTGAGAACGGGAATGGGGCGATCAAAAGTTGCTATGAATAGATGAGGCTACAAAACTGACCTAATCATCTGTGAATGTGGAGAGGAGGACGATACTATGCAACACTGCCTTGTTTGCTCCCTCCCCCCCTCTACTGCTCAACCGGTGCAGCTTGAAAGATCTTGCAGAGTACAACAATAATGCAAAGGACTGTGTAAAAAAGTGGGAAACTGTCGTATGACCACATGACACTTCAAAGACACGCAAAGAAGAAGAAGAAGAAGAAAGAAAAATAAGTTCGATAGTTACTGAAACATTCGAACATAAAATGCCAAAACCCTGTTATCAGCTTGAAACGCAGTAAATAAAATAACGCTTAATGTTTGAAATGCGAAAAAATAAAAGAAGGAAAATAGAAAAAGAGAACTATTAAATTATGCAATTATTCAAAAATGATTTTCTTGATTAATGAAGATTTAATGATTGTGTTGCGTTGTGTACTTGTCCACAGAATAAATGATGAGCCTGAGTGAGTAGAATGTTCTTTGTATAAGCACGACTAAACGTGTATTAGCATTTAATAAAAAGCGCTTCTGTTCTTTCTTCTCTAAATCGTCAAATCTCACTATTATCGTCTGCAATATTTTACCACTTTCCTTTACCGATCTTCCTTGAAGCTTGTTTTAAATATTTTCTTTTACCGGGTAAGATCTTTTGAATCAATGTTTTACAGTTTTTTCGTTTAGGCGCTCTTCTACTATTTTCTTTAGTTGTTTTTATTACGTGTTTTTGCGTTTTTTCCGTAAAAAAAAAGTTTCTTATTTCTTTTTAATAAAAATAGTAAAATTAATCAAATCTTCTATTTTAAAATTAAAGTCCTGTTTATAATAAACAAACCATTTATAAAACGAGATTCAGTAGTAGAATACTAAATTTTACCGCAAAAACAACAAGCCAAGCAAATGCATGTTTTTTACAGACTCAAGATGTTCACTTGAGACACGGAACAATATAAATATCAGCAATCTACTAATTATTCAACTTTTTAACAGAATCAATAACCCCTGCAATAGGAAGAAAATCAGCTTCTGTTGGATATCGGGTCATATTGGCATTCGTGTAAGCGAAACAGTAGATAAATCGTTGAAAAAGCCGATTCTGATTTGATGTTCTATATTAACTGTGACAAATATATTTAACAATGAGATACCTGTAGCTTACCGCTTAATTCACTCAAAACTGACCCTAAAAATATTATCAAGAGGTCATCCCTCCAGCCATTACCCCACCTGAAGGAACAGGATGAGTTTGTCGCGCCTGATGCGCCATTACCACGGAATGTCGACAGGTCCGACCAGACATTTTTAGGTGATTGGTAACGGCCATGAACGGACTTGTGACGTTCAGAAATGGCTACACGCCACACAAAGCTCGACACCCCTATATTAATTCAGCCCTCGTGGGGATGCAGGTAAATAACGATTACAAAAGGGTGAATAGGACGAGAAGAGGAAAGAGAGATATATGAAGCACTATAGTCTGATGAAGGCCGTGAGTTCAATTTCTGTACAAGGTAGTACATTTTAATTTTCTATTCAATCACACGCCCAAAATTAAAATTCACAAAATAATATCCGAGAAGAAGAAGAAGAAGAAGAAGAAGAAGAAGAAGAAGAAGAAGAAGAGAAAATATTGTAGCAATAGTTAGTTTACCAATACGAATGTCACAGTAGAAATTGGTTTGTTGATTATGGGGAAAGTTGTTTTTGTTACCCCCCCCCCACACACACACACAGCAGGAACGTGTTATGGCGAAAGTCAGTTTTTCTATTTGTAAAAAGTGGCAGTAAATTTGTTCTCAATCGTTAACAAGAATACCGAAAAATTAATGAGAAAAATATCCTTGGATAAACTAATGAAACTCAATCTTGTAAAAAGAATTCGTCTTGCCTCAAATGTGTTACAGATGCATTTACAATTTCACGCAACAAATGTACCGAACCCAAACATTCCATGAACATATTTAATTACAACATTGTATTACTAACTCTTGCTGAACTTGTTTGAAATGAGCGTATGTTAAACAACTAATAATGCGTATTCATCATCACATTGGCGAAGGAATTAAAAAATCTGTTTAAGCCATATATTCGACAGCCTCCACTCTGCCCGTTATTTATCCGTTTCTTCATGTTTTTCTGTATTTCTTTCTCTATTTCCCTCTCTCTTACGCATTTTTTCCTCTCTTTATTTCTCTTTCTATCTTTCCCTATGTATTTTTATCTTTTCCTCTCTTTATTTCTTTCTCTTCTCGGCTCTCTCTTTCTCTTATCCCTCTTGTTTTACCCTTCTTCTTCTTCTTCTTCTTCTTCTTCTTCTTCTTCTTCTTCTTCTTCTTCTTTATTTCTGTTGCATCATTCTATATTCGTTCTTCTTTCACTTTAACTCCATATTTTCTTTCTCTCTTTCTTCTCTTTCTCTATTTCATACTCTTTTTATCTCCCCAGTTTATAATTCTCTCTTTTCCCCTATTTTTCTTTGTTTTTCTTTTTATTTTGTCTCTGTTTTGCTTTCTTTCCTTCTCTCTATTCCTTCTTTCTTTCTTTCTTTTTTCTCTCTCTCTTATATTCTGTTATTTTCTTTTTCGCTCGTTTCCCTATTTTTCTTTGCATTTCACACTCTTTCTATCTATCGCTAATAACCCCCTTTTCTCCTCACACACATTCACCCCAATTACACAGCTAATATAATTTTTAAATTATCTCAAAATTAAAAGAAAATCTGCCAATACTCCTGTATGAATTAAAAGCCTGATCACTCAATGGTGGTAAGACTCAATGGTTTTGACAGTAGACTATTTAGATTGATTGATGCATTGGTCACACATAAGCACTGGAGGACTACATGAACGGACTCTCCGACACCTGCTGCATGGATTTCAGAAAAAAGAAGTCCACTGATTTGGCCATATTCTGTACCGGAAAGTCTGTCCCACACCGTGCTGGAGGTTGATTGTCAGCGAATAGCCTAATGGTGACATGAGGATATTCCAAAACTTGCCGGCTGGTTTTTGTGGCATGAGATCTGATTTAATAGCGAGCAAACTTACTCAATGCATAAGAGTGTGCGATGGGCAAACCTAGGCGGAGAGAACTAATGGATTTTGTTGATCCCAAAGGAGAGAAAATGTGATGAAATGTATGTTAATATGACCAAAAAGCCACGTAGTAAACCATCCAGCTACAATCAAATTGAAAGAATTTGCAAATTGATCGACTAGATAAGTGCTTATCGGCGACCCGAAAATATCATAAAATCTCGCGATATCAGGTCACGTGATCATGAAATCGCGCGATACCAGGTCACGTGATCATTAAATAACGCGCTACTTGCGACTAAAGTTGAACACTTTAGTCAAAGTTGAACATGTTCAACTTTAGTCGCAGCGAGTTTACTAGTCGCAAGTTGGATGTGCTACTTGCGACCAGGCTGCTACTATTCGCCGCTACTGTGTCGCCTCGTGTGACCGAGGCTGTAATATTTGCTAAGTTTGGCGAAAAGTCATTAAGTGAGCAGCTCATTATACTAGTAATGGTGTGTTCGACTATGTTTTCGTCATTGTTCCAATGGACAGACACTATTCCATTATTTGTACCAAGATTTGTGATCAACGTGCACGTCATATATTGGCAATAAATGACCCAAATAAATATCTTTATCGTAATTCAAACAATATACTACTACTACTACTACTACTACTACTACTACTACTGATGATTTGTATCAACAGATACAGCGATCGCGGTATCATTTTCGTACTAATAAAGAAATACATGGAATCGATTATTTAGATGAAAAATATATGTATTAAAACGTTACTTAGATGTTGTTTATTGATAAATTTTACCGAAAAAAAAGAAGAAAACTGATATTATTACATGCTAATTTACATCCTCCGTCAAACAAATGACGAAAAAAGTATGCTTTATCAGTGTTCGCACTTATAAGATATATTACTAAAATATTCATATAAAATCATAGAACTACGTCAGTAATGTAATTTTTAATATATAAATTATTATTATCATTTCTGATGACCTAAAGGAAAAAACATCTACCGTTGACTTTTTATTATACCGTGGAGGATTTCATTCGAATCTATTTCAGGCGACAATATAGGTTTGAGGTGGTTGTCTGACTTGTTATTTGTTTTCTCGCTTTCCTCACCACTTGAAATGGTTTCGTTCAAGGGCTATTAAAAACACGTGTTTTACTCGCAAATTATCTTTTTCGTAACTGGATGGAAATATATATATTTATCTCTCTCTCTATATATATATATACAAATAAATACACATTGGTCTTTATTATAGAGTGGAGGATATCCGCTTTGTACATAACGATCCGTTTCATGCTAATTATATGATATATAAATATGCAATTATACGAAAATCCTCCTTCCTAAAAAATGAAATTCTAACCGCTTCTGATTCCGAACATTTCAGATACTCGACCAACATTAAAAGATACTGAAAATATTATGACCAGTGAAAATTGAACAATTATTCTAGCTTTAAAATATCAGAAAGATGGCCATTAAATAATATTAAAAATAACCGGAATTGGTTTAGTAATGTTAATAAAAATTAATGAGTTAGTCTCTGAGAATTCAAGTGCGATATCAAGAAAATATTTTGGGTGGATCATATTTGAGTTTATAAAGTGGGCTACTACTTAAGAAAAACGTATGCTGCGCATAAGGTTACATTTCGCTTGGAAACACATTGATAAAATATGCTCTTTTAAAATAAACCAATATATAAAGCAAATATGTACGTTTGTGTGGTTGTCTGTTCACGCATAAGTTGTCAATAGTTGATCTCCAAGAAAAAACAATATCATATTTCGAATAAGTAGGTTCACGCGAAAGCTTTAACCTCATTTTAAATAATAACACTTCAGTTCAAAGCTAGTTTAAAATCCTGGACATAATGCGATAAAAATTGCGTATAGTCGATAAATATTGTTTCCTGTTTTATTTGTGTTAAATATTAGTAAATGAGGAACCGTTTTGAGTTAAAATCTAATTAGTTTTACGTAAATAATCGCTCGAAGAAAAAAAAAATGGAGCTTTCAAACCATTACTTTTGTTACTATGAATACTCCATTTTTCCCCTCTTACGGTTATTTACACATTTCAAGCGTGTTTTTTTTAATAAGATTACATAGGTAAAACTAATTAGATTTTAACTCGAAATGGTTCCTCATGTTCTAATATTAAACACTATTTAACAAAAACAACGACAAGAAACAATATTTATCGACTATACGCGATATTTAACCAAAACTTCTTTTCTATCATAATTTAAGGAAATATCTGTTATTTCTTTTAGTTGGGGCGTATACGAAACTGAAACCCTTAACTAGAAACACACTCTGGCACGCATGTAGTTATTACAACAAATTATTAAGATCACGAATGAGAGTTGTCCGATAATTAGCAGAATTCCAACTATTTTATTGATTGAATGACACTTTTCACATGGATCGATGTTCTCTTTTTGTCATAAAAACGGATGAAATTGCCATTTCTCTGACTTTTCTTTCAAATTGAACGATAATAGCACATTTTTACTGCTGATTCATCTGAATAAATTATTTATTCAGAATCTAATATTTAATTGTCCTAGGTATCCCCCGGGCAACACCGGGCATCTCCGTTAGTTATACTAGTAAATATATGCTCCTTCCGGTCGCATATTTTTGCTAGTTGTCTTATTTAATTGTTCAGTAAAATGTGTTTGTTTTTTTTACAAAAAAAGAAGAGGTAATGCTGTTATATTATGGATGGGGCCCGATACTTGTAGATACGATTCAATCAACTAGCGTGAATTATGTCTGGGGTCAAATGAAGACAATGAGTGCAGGTCGATCTGACATGCACTGAAGGGGACCGTTATGAGTCAATCATGTTTTTTAAAGACCATAACAAAAGTTTCAAATTCAACGGCGATCGCAACATCGGGTCAGCGAAGGTCAGAAAACATGGGTGAAGGAAATGCTTTTGCATGACTGTCACACGTGTGCATCTGTGACGTCATTCCTTCTTCGTGAGAAACGAGAGTTTTTGTGATAGTGACGGTTTTGGAAGCGAGCCGGACGGTCGACCTCTCTATGGGTCCTCAAATGAAATGAGTTGAGGCTTTGGAAGTGAAAGCGGCTAGTCGACGATGTAGTCGCTCGTCGTAATGGCTGGATCTCGAAGAGATCCAGCAAAGAAATCCCCGTGCATAGTCGCATCCCACAGCGAGAATGATGAATGAGAAACGAGCGAACGAATGGATAAAACCCTTCCGCAACGAAGTCCAGAATAAAAGACTTGAATCTCTCTCTGAGGAAAAATTGTCGCCGCATTTGTCTTCTGCCTGTCTATAAAGTTGTATCTACAGATCAAAGATCACCAGCATCGATCACGGCCAGAGATACGCAATGGAAACCGGCGGCACCAACGGCGATCACAACCAGACGACAAAAAAATGTAAGGTAACTTTTATGTGTTGCACATTTTGGGGTCCTAATCTGTTAAGCTGAAAGAACTAAAACAGAAAGAAAAAGTGCACCATGCTTAATTTGATATATTAAAAAGAACTATGTTTAAAGGTACCAGGTGTAATTTGAATCTAATTTGAGATACCGAAAATATAAACTGTGAAACTGTTTTAACGAGAACAATGCTTAATGTAAAGTGTTCAAAAGAAGAAAAGTGTTTAGAATAAGTTGTTTGAGATACAATGTTTAATGAACTGTGTTTAATGAGAAAAAATTAAAAAAGAATAATGTTTAAAAAGAAAAATGTTTTAACAACGAGAAGTGTTTAAAAAGTAATGTGTAACAGGACTGGCAGTGTTAAGGCTTTAAAATACCTCTTAAGAAATGTGTTTAAAAAGTTTGAAAACGCTTCGAGACTTTTCATATGATTTCGTATTGCTTTCGTATTATTAGAAGCGTGTAAGCGACTTGAATTTCCAAGTGCTATGTAACAAAGCAGCCCATCCTTTATTTTAATAAATAAAACGGAATAATAAGAACATAGTTTTTAAAGAAAATTTACCCTTTACGGCGTAAACAAAAGATTTTAAACTTACTTAAGGTCGTAAAAAGATAATAATATTTGAAATTTTTCTAATCGAAAAAAAGTCTACCTAAAATAAAATCAACAATTAAAAAAATAAAATACAGTGAACACGATTCTAAATTCAGTTATTTAATTGGTCAGTAAAATGTGTTTGTTTTTTACAAAAACAATAGTAATTTTTAAATCAATTATTTTTTAAATTAAACAATTTGATTCAATAAATGTGTGCTTTAAAACAATTTCTAATAAGATTAAAAAAAAAAACGGTACTCTTATTGCTGATGCGCCAGATTTCTGTGAAAGTATTAACCAATCAGGTTGCAGCATTCATTCGCAAAGCAGGCTATAGCAAGCAGTCGACAATAATCGCGTTCTATTGCAACAAAAATGAATTATTATCAGCTGTGTCAGGTCGTCGAATCTCCGGAAGGACTAATTCAAAAGCATAACATTTTCATTTCTTTTTTTTTGTTTTATGTTTATTTTAAAACATAGACAACATTTTAACCCCACCTCCAAAATAAAAACATTATTTTCACAAACAAATACAAACATTTACATCTACACATTTGATTGACCATGGTTCATTTAGCCTACCAAAAAATCAACACTTCTAGTGTAGACTTCTCATTCTACCCTATCCACGTAACCGCGTGGTACACATTAATCGTCAACATTAATCGTCGATAATATCAAGACGAATTTCAATTTGACTGCGATAAATATGTCTCAACCAGAAGAATTAAACAGAAAAAGAAGAGGGAAAAATATGCTTATACTTTTGATAAAGGTGTATCACCGAAAGTGCTCAACTTTTTAGAATGAATAAATAATCTATTTAAAAAAACATAAAAAATGCATTGTCTAGGTTTTTCGAAATGTTCTCCTTATTATTGCCATTTCATCAACGCTTCAAGTGTAGACTTTTCATTCTAAAAATATATTTATTTACAGTTCTTCAGCTACGGTTCGTTCGTTTTTTTTTCGTTTTATCTATGGATGTAAAAAGAAAAAAATGAACACTCCACCGAGTCATATACATGAACCAATGTTTGCCAATACTGTACTTACCTAGAGGAGAGGGAGGACTGGGACTTTCAGAAATCAACCACGAACATAGAGACACTATTGTCAGTATTGGACAATATCTGACAAGCTCCATAAACCCGAACCTCACAATGGTACAGGAACATCAAGAAAAAAGAGCTAGCCAAACAACTTCCATAACATATCTAGCCAAGCATTTCGGACAGCGCTGTTTATCAGATGAAGTTAGAACACCAACAAAACCCGCAACAGAGATAGCCCCAAAAAAGTCATAAAAAATACACTGAACATTCCAAAATAGGAGACTATGTATTTTTTCTTTGAAAGTCTTCCATTACACGCTTGGCAATTTCAGCCTCGTTTTGGTCTCGTTTCGACAGCTTTCGGGCGTTTCCGCGACCTACCCGATCGTTGCCGACGCGAAGTCACAGAAATCTACCGCGTTACCCATAAAAACGTTTTAATAAAAAACGTTTTAATAAAAAAGTCAAAGTAAATATGTCCTTTTTGAGCGACTCGTAAACGTGTGTCCATCTCTCTCTCTCTTTTTCTCTTTCTCTTTTTCTCTTTCTCTCTTTCTGTCTGTCTCTCTCTTTATTGAAATAGAACTTTCTGTGCGTTCGAAAAATCAGAGGGCGGGTAACCAAATGTCGGAATGGCCGCCGGTTGTTCTGTCATAATCCATTACCATCTAATTTAATTACGTAACTCAAATATATAGATAAAAAACAATTTATTTAATTAATTCTATTTATAATTTTTATTTAGAGTATTAATAATCGAGGAAAATATTTTAAATGCATCTGAAAATCTAAAAAAAAAAGCAACCATAAGTGTATATTTGCGAATATTAATTTATTAGAACTTTAAAACAAATTAATTATGTAACTTTGAAAAACGCGTGATGTTTGGGGAAGCTTTGGAATGGGTATATATAGGAGCTGATAAGTAGATATAAGAAAGTGATAAAAACTAATAATATAGTTTCCAATTCAGACAGACAGACACATAATCTCCATTATTAATAGATTTATTAGAAGCTTTAAAACAAATTAATTATGTAAATTTGAAAAACGCGTGATGTTTGGATATAAAGTCATGTGCACTTAGGCATGCATTTGTTTCTTGAAATAACTTTAAGAGATGTAACCAGTATCAGCATATCTTTATGAAGATTAGACTTATGACAATAATAATCTATAATTATCTCTATCTCACCTTTTTGTGTTCAAGATGGGTCTATTAAAAGAATTTCTGAAACATATGTACACAATAATATATGTTGATGTTTAATTTTTGGAGCATGATTACAAAACATTAATTACATAATAAATTTTGTACTCTAGCAAGTTATAATATATATATATATATATATATATATATATATATATATATATATATATATATATAGTTTTATAAATGAATATTAATTACCTACAGACATCGATGTTTCATGCTTACGCAATCTTCAGTGCAGGAATTTAATTCTCGACGGTCGGCGGGCGCGAACTCCAATCACAAATTGCCACTGATTCGCAGTCAAGATAGTTTTCCCGTTGGCCACCACAGATTAACTTGGAAGTAAGGGGGGGTTTAACTTTGTAAATGCCAAGTCGGCGGGTATTTACAACAAGCAGCAGAGAGTGATCAACAACAACAAACCGTGTTGGAAATCGCAATGAAGCTAGTGGTACTGCTTGTTATTAACTGCACTCAGAGTGCCCAGCCTGAGTAAAGGGGGCTATATAATAATATTTTATAAATAAATATTAATTATTTATTACCTACAGACATCGATGTTTCATGCTTACGCCATCTTCAAATCGCCACTGATTCGCAGTCAAGAGCGTTATCCGTTGGCCACCACAAATTAACTTATGTTAATATATATATTTACACATTTTATTTATTTACTAATATTGCTATATCGTCAATATTAGTTGCTAATAAAAGATAACTTGAATAACTTTTCCTTTCTATCAAAAAATTCTTATTTTTGAATTTATTGATTTGTCAATGATTAATGTATCATTTATATATTTATATTCTATACTTTAATTAGACTTGGCAAATATTATTTTTTATATATTAATGTTAGATTGAACGGTATAATATGTTCTTGTGCTAATTATTGTTATATTTATACTCAATGTAATCCATCATTATGCTTTGCAATAGCTTATTTTATTTTATGTCCGCTTTTACAATTTAATCTTTTAATTGTTATTGGGGAGGTGATGGTGGTTAAGTGGATGATGACGACGCGGACTGATGATCTGGGTGTGCCAAGTTCGAATCCAGTCGGTTCAAAAGAATCACTTTCACTTAAGGATGTTGACAACCATTACATGGTCCCTCCTGCAAAATGACAACAACAGAACCAAGCCAGTCAACAGAGTTGTAACGTGTTGATTCTACTATACTTTAACTGTTATTTCGTTTTAGATTTTATTTTCGTTTAATTCTGTTGTTTGTAAGATGACAGTGACAATGTAACTGTTTGTTGGCCACATGGTATGCTGTTTATATGACTGTAATCCAGATATGGGTGCTAGTATGCATTCTAGACTGATTATTTCGTCAAAATATATCTACATAAAATTACAGAAAGAAAGAAAAAAAGGGGGGAAAACAATTCCATTCAAGACACTGACTGTTTCTTTTAACCTCGAAACCAATTTCCCTATATCGATATATCGATATATATATATATGAAAGTTTTTGCTCCATCTATCCTTACTATATCAACATCAAAACACGTTAGGATTTTTTTAAATTCTAATGATGTAATAATATATAGAAATACCCTATATATAGGCATCTCCGACTCACTCAAACAAATCTCGATTTTGCTCATTTGCATATTTATTTATTTTTAAGTTTTTATTAAATTAATATTCTCTAATATACCTTTCTACTTTGTATTGTCAAATTTTCTTCTACATACGCAATCGTTTTATCGATAGCACTATTATTATAACTATAAATAAAATAAGATAAAGATTATATCATTTAAAAACTTATTTAGAATTTCATTTTCAATGGAGATAATTTACTTCCGGCTTTAGTAAAGTGTCAAATATCGCTGAGATATCGAGAACAGATACTACACTTTGATCTTAGCCAAAAGGCCACGGAACCCTAAAAATATTTTTTTGTGACCAGGCATTTTTAAATAAAAAAACAATAACAAAAATTGATTAAATAGGAATATATATATATATTTCATTTAGGTGTTTCACATGGACAATGAAACTTGCTATGGTTTTTAATGTTATTATCTAAATAAATAAATAAATGCAAAAGTTTTTTCCACCTATTCTAACTATATTGACATTCGTCATGATATCATCCTCCCAGGCATTAACCTCTGCTTTGGGGGTCAGTGTATGTAGTTCGTTCATCATGATATAATCCTCTCAGCCTCTCATTTTCATATTTATTTTTAAGTTTCTAATGAATTAATATTTTCTAATCTGTTAATAATTAAATACATGCGTTTATTATTTTTTTAATAAATTTGTTGCTGTTGTTGTTGTTGTTATTGTTGCTGTTCCTATTTACTTCCTCCCACGAGAGCAATCAATATTTAACGTGGGGAAAATCCACCTTCCCTAATATGGCCACTCTCAATTAGAACAAAAATGTCAATTGCCTCTGTCTAGAAAGATTTCTCCTTCACTGACAAAGAAGATTAAAAATAAGTGCAGATTCAGTACAGATACTACATTTTGCTCCTAGCCAAAAGGCCAAGGAGTTAACATGTTAGTAGTAGTGATGATGATGATGATGCTGCTGCTGCTGCTGCTGATGATGATGATGATGAATTAAAAAATTGTCATAGAAAAGAAATAAACCTCCTCTAATCTTCCTAAATTACAAAAAAAGTATTTTTCTTTAATATTCTTTACATATTTTTTTTTATAATAAAAGTGAAAAATACAAAGTACCCATTTCGAATTACTCAGTAATATAAAAGTGGAGTATTTGACCAATCGACGTTCCACCCTTATATTTATTCATTTCATTATATAACCAGTTTTAATGGGGAATTAATTTTAATTTTTATGCTGAAACAAAATAAAATTTATCGACGTTGATTATAAAACAAAAAAGGTCAATTGATATGGTCTTTAAAGACCATATCAATTGACTTTTTTGTTTTATTTTCCTAAAAAAAACAAAATTTGAAGATGTTCATGCACAGGATATTTCCCCCATATTAGAATATATCAAATAACACAACGATAATCATCATTTATTTAAAATTTCCTCTAAATTACCAAAATGTCAAATGAAAATTACTTCTTTGGTTTCTGTAAACAATACTAGAACATCAGTAATTGCCGCCCGGAGAGCGGGTAGTTTTTGCTAGTATATATATGAACTATGAATACGTCTCCATCAGTGCAGGAAATGGTGGTTTCAAGCGGGTTCGAACGCAGTTCGTAGATTCAGACGAGAATCACGAGCCTACAACCTAACCCATTAGGCCAACGGAAATCACCACATACATTACTGAAATTAAGATACATTTAAAGCCAAGAGGCAGGGTTCAAACGTCCCGAGATCAAAGAGTGCTTAAATATGCGGGCGTGTAAGCTTTACTTTCATAGTTTAACGACCTCAGACTTTTATAATTTCACACAGTGCTAGACAATTAAGATTTATTTATCTTAAAGGGGCCATTACTATGAAAATTGTTATTAAATATTAAAGTGTATTTTACATACAGACGACATCGTTTCGGACTATATATATATATATATATATATATATATATATATATATATATATATATATATATATATATATATATATATTGTGTGTATTTAGGCAGCATATTCTCATTTAGGCAAACATTATTAAATAACACGGAGTGGTTTTGTTTGATGCAACTTTTTTTATTTTTTCAATTTTCCGAATTGTCCATCTAATGTTTCGGTCAAATTGATGTAAATATGATCCATGGCTTTCTTGTTCCATTCTTTTTTCTTTTTTGCAAGTACTTTCGATTTGAATCGTCAAATCATCTTCAGGCGGTATTAGTTTTAGTGTCTTTACAAATTATGACAACAGTAAAGTCATAATTTGTAAAGACACTAAAACTTATACCGCCTGAAGATGATTTGACGATTCAAATCGAAAGTACTTGCAAAAAAGAAAAAAGAATGGATCAAGAAAGCCATGGATCATATTTACATCAATTTGACCGAAACATTAGATGGACAATTCGGAAAATTGAAAAAATAAAAAAAAGTCGCATCAAACAAAACCACTCCGTGTTATTTAATAATGTTTGCCTAAATATATATATATAACAACTTGGTAGATTCGATTTCGCAGCAACTCCGGTTAGAGAGCTCAATCTGATTTCAGAGCAATATCGGCAAAATCATATGTAAAACCTCAAACCTCCATGTCAGTTATATGTAGTAATTTATTTTATCCGCCTTAGTACAGAATCTTTAGACAACAACTGAACAATTTGATTTCATTTCTAAAAAAAGATAAGAGCCCACATCCGGACTAAAACCAACTTTAATGACGGAATTTGGTTACAGTTCATTATTATGTCATCCAATGTATGTTGAGATTGGCATCACCAACTAACACTCCTTGTTTCCAAAACTAACATGAATGCACAATCTAACCTTTTGTTCACGAAGTTATAGAATTATTTATTTTGATAGAATAATATTTGTGATAAGTCAAAAGAATATAATCCTGAACAGTTGAAAAGAAATTACTAGCGGGAGAACCAATCCTAAGACAAGGTCATAATACTGGGACATTCTTGGGCCCATTAATAAGGGCACTGAGGAAAACATTTCAAAACAATTAAAAATGCCACTATAGTGAAAACACGTGAACAAATAAAGTTTAGTTTTGGTTTAGAAAATTTATATTAAAGGAATCGTTACAATTTTATGCGATTTTAATAAGTTTAAATGTTATTAAATTTAAAGGTAAACACTCTTTCTCAAACTATATATGAAAGAATATCGAACCCATTCTGCTGTTTTTAATCATCGCTATTCCAATTCAGAGTTATTTTTCATGTTATATATATATATATATATATATATATATATATATATATATATATGAATAAATGCGAAAGTTTTTTTCCATTTCTCACTCTTATATTACAACTATTTAAATCAATTATACAATAGAATATTTTAACATTTTGTATATATAGTACAGATTAATGATTAAGAGAGAATGCTTTGATTGCCTAATTTGCATAACAATTTTTTAAACAGTTTATAATAAATTAATGTTTGGTGTTATTAATTTTTAATTGCATTGTCTTATTTTTCGTCTATATATGCAATAGTTTCATCGATATGAAAAGTAAATAATTAAAGTTATTTAATAAATAAATCGAATAAATGACTAAAACAACTTAAGTTCAACAATCCGCGCTCGCTACGAGCGAGGCATAAGCGAAAAGAAAAAAGGGAGGAGGACGTTTGTCTCGGACTCTCGCACTTCTCACTCGCCCTCTTGTTGCAGTTTTTACATTTTCCATGAAAAAACCCTATTTTTTATAAGCTAAGTAAATGCCTTATTTGTAAAATTTAACAACAAACTCATTGTTTAATGTTTACAAACATCTTTTCATTATTCTCATTGATAAATGAAAACAAAAGTTTAGTAGCACTGATCTGTCCAAATTACGAAAAAAAAAATAGATTCACCTCCGCTAAATCGCCTCAACTTCCACCTCTAAAAAAGCTTAGATTCTACTTTTTTAGGCGATTACGTGTGAATACTCTGAAAAACTTAGCGGACATAAGAAAAAAAAACGATTATTTTAAAATTTAATGTGGGGGAAATCTTTCGTATATAAATTCAATGTAAAATGATACCCAATTTCCGGACCAGTAAAGCGTTTTAGGGCAGTTAACTAAATTATTTTTTGCTATTGGACATAACTTTGCTGCGTTTTTTAGGGGGTACTTTACGTGTGGTTCTGTGACCTTGCTATTCGGACTTAGTTGTAACAAATTTGAATTGGCAGGAAATTGGGGAACATTTTACGTTAAATATATATGAAACCCATCCCCACTCTAAATTCTAAAATATTTTTTCCGTCTTTCCGTTTTTCACGGTGTTCACACGTAAAAGCAGAATCTCAGGGGAAGGGGTAGTTGGTTAATCTGCAAATTTATCCCAATTTAATTTTTCTAAATCTTATATATATATTGTTGATTTTAGCTGTGTTTACCATTCCCCGTGAAAATTAAATCAATAACTTTTTTAAAATTATCTAACTAATTAACACCTTATTTCAAAAGTATAATAAAGTATAATAAAATATAATAAAAGTATTAAAAGTATTATTGTAGATTAACACCTTCTGCTACATCATTCCCCCAAATGAGATTCTACTTTTTTAATCGATTAGGTGTGGAGCCATGAAAAACCTGTCGGAAAGAGAAAACAACAAAAAAATTATTTTACAATTTGTAGTGGAGAATCAGTTTCGCATATGAATTTAACGTAAAATGATTTTCCATTTTCCAGGCCATTCAAGGGTTTTATGGCATTCAACCATATTTTGCTGTTGGAGATAATATATGTGCGTTTTCTTTTTGGAGTGGGGCACTTTTTTAGGCGATTACGTGTTGTTTTAGGACCTTGCCAGTCGGACTTAGGGTTAGTGTTAAAATATATTAGTTAGCTGTCATAATAAGTTAGAATAACCATAAAAAGTAGAATATCATTTTTAAGGGGGATAATTTAGCTGAGGGCGTTAATCTACAAATTTATCAAAGTTTGTTTTTAAAATTATGGAATTCCCTGAGTAAAACATTTTTTATTTATACACCCCCCATCCACACTTCTTTTTAAATTATCCCTCAAAATAGATCCATATCTTTTTTAATCGTCATTATTTTACTTTTCTATGTTTCTGTCTTAACGACGAAAACCACAAAGTAACTATTTTAAATTAATCAAGAATATATAATTCTTTTATTTGACCAATTGACTGTTGGCGATTGTCTAGCATGATCAACAGAAAGAAAAAGGGCTTTAAACAAATAGTCAACAAATAACTGTTATCAAATGCAATAAACTTACTTTTCCATCTACCTGACTATTTTCTTGTGTTTAAAACTGTTTTAAAGCGTTTTTTTAAAATTTCGGTCAAATATATTACGTGAGACTGAAAAACAAAGATGGCTGACAATTGTTCGCCGACCGTCTACGACGTCTTATTGTTTGTTTGTACTTTTCTCCTTTCAATTAGGTAGAATAGCAAATTTTAAGGCGTTTGGGACAGTTATTTGTTGACTACTTGTTTGTTTTTTCACCCCAAAAGACGAAAAACTCATTAGGAAAACTTCGGGGATGTCCGTTTACGCCATATTGAAAACTGTAACGCGATCGGATTTGGACGAATTATTAAAATGCAATAAAAACGCTTTAAAATACTTTAAAACACAAAAAAGTAGATAGGTAGTAAAGTAACTTTATTGTCTTTGGGTTTATTATTTGTTTGTTTTTTTTCACCCATTTTTATGTTGGTTATTCTTGACAATCGCCCAGATTTTTCGTTTATTCCTGTAATTATATAACAAGTTTTTAATGAGAAATTCATTTTTATGCATATACAAAATCAAATCTCAACATGGGAATATATCAAATAACACCATGACAATCATCTTTTTCAAATTACCAACATGTGAAAAGAGAATTGTTTCTTTGTGTTTTTGTAGATAACGCTACCGTTTAATTAATTGCTGCCCGGAGTGCAGGCAGTATTTTGCTAGTATATATATATATATATATATATATATATATATATATATATATATATATATATATATATATATATATATATATATGATAAAAATATGAAAATAATATTCGAACGTGATGGAAAATGAAAAAGAAAAACCAAAATTATTTATGTATACATCAACATTTCGTCTTTATTTCAAGACTTCATCGGGATGATTGATTTGCAGAAATAAAGTACACTATTTGAACATATTTGGTGTGTTTGTGTTGTGGCCCTGTAAAAGGGTCTAGAAAGGAAAACACGAACTCTGAGTTTAGAGAAAACAAGTATATTTAAAAAAGTATCCTACAACATAAAACAAGAGTGGTTGTACGCAAGTCTTGACTGTCAGTATAGACTAGTGTGGCGTGGACCTCCTAAGACTACCCAGGACCAATACCTCAGCCTGTTAGATAAAAGTCTTTACTTGCCTTTCCCTTTCACATGGCCAAACAAATCCCAATACTAGCTGGTAGTTGCGAAAAAATATCGCCTACTTGCCAAAAATATCTCTCATACTTGTAAAATTTCTAGTATGGACCACTCACATCTCACTGTGCGTTTGTTCCTTGTCTGTGCTATCGAAATAAAAATGTTCAAATCTTCACTTTTTCTGCAGATGTTCGTTGATACGAACGAAACCGGTCAAATCGCTCGTTTCTAGTTTTTCTCCTGTATTTAAACCTGTTTTCCGTTTGTCTTTTCTTCAAGACATATCATGCATTTTACTTTATGTATATATGTATATATACATATATATGTATATATATATATATATATATATATATATATATATATATATATATATGTATATATATGTGTATACATATATATGTATATATATATTTATATATATGTATATATATATGTATATATATATATATGTGTATACATATATATGTATATTTATATATATATGTATATATACTAATAAGAATACTTTGCTTGAACTTTGAATTCTAATAAAACTTGATTGACACCTTATTTTATTGCCTCATTTTATATTATTAATATATATATATATATATATATATATATATATATATTAATTTTATACGTACATAAAAGTAATCGATGGACACGTGTTTCTGGCTCACAGCCGTCAACAACATGGCTAACTTAGACAAGGATCGAACCTTCGATATTGATGTCTATAGTCCAGAGTCTTATCATTGAACTACGACGTCCTGCCTAGAAATATGTATATTTAACGTATTTTTATGTAATTGTTTTTATTGGTGATTACATCGTTCGTCGTTTTTGCTTACTACTACTACTTCGATTGTTTCACTCCCTGAGTAATTAAGATGCAGAAAATTGCATTATTATAAAAAAAGATATAATTAAACGAACGAATTCTGTTATTTTTAACAATGTTTGCGTATGAGGAGACGGGTAAATTTCAGCTGAATGGAATGTTTAGTATATGGAATAGTGGATAAGAATGTGTATATGAGTTCAAATGTCCGTTGGGAGACTGTGTCTCCGACAACCAAGAAAAAAACATATACATAGGCTTGACTACCACGACTTTGTCAAGGAGATTGACGATGCATTTGTCGGATACCAGTGCCATGGCCCAACATTTAACTAACGACTATTCCTGCCCCCGATCGGAATTCAGAACGCTCTTAGTAGAAAATACCAAAATCTTAGAATATAGTACTAACAAACAAAAACTCTATATATTAGAAGCCCTATATATAAAAAAAACACGTAATTAACAGAATTAAATTCCATACCAGCAATAATATAATAAAATGTCTATAATGCTAACTATAGTTTCGTACTTATTATATAATTCCCGCCCAAACCATCTATAATACGAACACATGGTCTTTACCTGATTATCCTCATTCCCCTGAAGATGGACCCGGATGAGTCTGAAAGTACTTGGGACACAAATGAAAACTTTGGCAGATTCATCGGCCAATCCCCCCCACCCGGAAACTAAGATTCTGATTCAGACAATGGAAAGGATCTACGAAAGGATATCCAGACATAAGTTGTCTGTTATATTTAACAATACTTGCCTTCAAGAAAAGATTGTGTGTGTGTGTGTGTCTCTCTCTCTCTCGATATATATATATATATATATATATATATATATATATATAAAAAATACCAATAAAAATGATTATTTAAAGGTTTAACTTTTTTTATTTACATTATTCTTTGTTTAATTTTATTTTTGTTTTATGAAACGAAGAAAATCTATTAAAAAAATGAATTTCGTTTATTTACGTTATAACATATTTTTTTATTATTTTATGGACTTAACCGATAATTGTCCCTAGTGATCCCAGATGGAATCGAACGAACATTTCAATGGTGCATTTAGATTCCAGGAAAAATGTAACCCTTATTAAAACTTATTTAACTGTTCCGTTAACATATCGATATCGATAACACATACACGCATTGACGTATATATATATATATATATATATATATATATATATATATATAATAAAAAGATAGAAGATAATATGCATTTAGGCATATTTGCATTATTTATCTTTTTAAAATTCTTAATTTCAAATAAATGAAATCTTTATATTCTTATTTTTCTTGATTTTGAGGAAAGAGTCCAAGTAAGTTTGAAACTTGATCTTAAGCGACACAACTATTTTTCAAATCTTGTCATGGCGACTGATTATCTGCTTGACTGGTCACGGGCGCCGTCTTGTCTCCGAGGATCTCAAAAGATGACACCTAATTTATTATTAGTTTTTAAAGGATAAATTCCTAGTGCATGTTTCGTTAAAAATTCTCTCCTGTGTAAAATGTTTTGTTGGATAAATGTTCCGCTAATGACACTGATTGACCGACTCTCCCCATAGGAAAGCGACACTGACGAACTAATTGCTTACTTCCAGGGCTTACCGTGAACGTTGTATTTAGCGGTTGAAAAGTCGGAATACCCCTCCTCCTCCTCCTCCTCCTCCTCCTCTTTCTGCTTCTTTTTCTTTTTTCTCGCGCGGTTTTCTCTAAAACTATCCCCTTTGTTGCCCCCCCTCCCCCCATGAAGGCCAAGTTAAACACAAGGTCGATTTTTAATAGAGAAAATACAGTTAGCCCCAAAGGGTCACTATGGACGAGGACAAATTTCTCGCACTTTAGTTCTCTCTGTCTCTGTCTCTGTCTTTCTCTCTCTCTCTCCCTCTCTTTCTGTCGACACCTGCCACCGAAGTTAAGCCTGACCAGTATTAAATAGGCGAACATTTACGAAGACCAGGTACTGTATGTAACAAAAATCTTTTCAAATCCAAATTAATCTACAATATATATATATATATATATATATATATATATATATATATATATATATATATATATATATATATATATATATATATATACAAGGGCAGATGTACGATTTCGACATAAAATGACCTGTCGATGGTTGACATGCCGTTGTTGAAGATAAGGCATTACCAAAAGAAAGAATAAAAAAGTCTATCCATGCAAAATAATTATTTTTTATTGACAACTGGTAGACAAAATGCAAAACAAAGTGTTGGCAAGCACGTTCTAGGTGAAAGAAAGCGTTTGTATGTAAGGAGAAATTGAGTAGTCATGTTTGTTTCGGCTGGTGCCGTGTGTGTTTACAATGTGTGTAAATGGGATAAGCATGTAGAGGTGTGTATATATTTGCGTGCCTGTTTTGTTAGTGAGAGAGTATGTGCAAAAAAAAAAACAGAAAAGAGAAAGAAAAACGCCGTGTTTGAGCTTTTATAATTCGTGCTGGAATTCGAAGTGAATATTATTGCGTCTGTGATTGGCCGAAAGCAACTGCTTATTGAAGATTTTGTCGAATCGAGAGACGATGCGTAAAAAACAACATTCGCTACTCTGCTGCTTCTAACAACATTCCCTTTTCTGGATCGATTTTCGCATGAAAATCAAAACGGTTTATAAATTCTCTTCTGGAATGATTTTCGACATCGGTTGATGGAATTTTGTAAATTCGAATTTGTGCTTAGTTCGTTGACGAAATGTGAATTTTGTGGGGTCTATTTGACCGTATTGAGATTCAAGATTGTTTTTCGTAGTTTGTTGGGGAAACGATGTTTAGAAATGTGAACTATTGTCTTCGTCAAAACCGTAAAACACAACAGCAACAACTCTCAGTTTTCTTTCTCCAACGCCCTGTCTCGATTTTGAGTTCTCTTCGCCCTTTCGTTATTTATTTCTCAATGAATCACTATTCCCCAAAACATCTCTCGTTCTTTTGTGGATGAATAATTTATGTGTAACAGAGTTTCCCAATCTTTTTCAGGTAGTGTTTCTTAGCTTCTAAATAGATTCACATACACGTGCAAGTTTTTTTATTTAAAAAAAATTAAAATTGAAAACAACAATATTAAACACAAAATATATTTTTCAAAATAATAATTAATTTGACAAATAATTTTATTTGATCTTTACAATTACCCCCAATGGGAGCATTTTTTGTTTGTTTCAAATTGAAAACAATATTACACACACAATTTGTATTGAAAAATACTAATTACATTTTATTTAGTTTTCACAATTACTTCTAATTAGATGGGTGTACTTGATGCAGGGATATTAGCTTCTCCAAATCAGGATGGAATCATAAATCCCTATGTTCGGTAATTTTATGTCTGTGCCTTTGGATGGAATGAAGCCTCGTTCTACCAAATATGATGTTGGATACACAATTAAAATATATCCCAACATTGTTCAATAATACTGGATAGAAGTCAGGGATATTTTGTAAGCAAAAATCTTGATATGATTTCTCCAACTTTGACCGTAGCTCAAAGTTGGTGTAGATTAAAACTAATTCTCCCTCTGTCTCTCATGTTTCGTCACTATTAAGAATGGATTATTTACCTAATCTTGTATTTGAAACAATAAAAGATCCTGAAATCTTTAAGACGCGTATCTTTGCAACTTTTTCCAAGTGAGAGCAATATACATGAAGGTCATCATCTGATATGCTCTTCTCTTTATCCATTTCAGGGAGGCTTGGAAACTGGTAGAGTTCATGATAGGCGCAGTTTCGTTTAAATAACGTACACTTAGATAGGAAGAGGGGACATCAGATTTAACTTTGATAAGGTTTGCATCATTTCATTGCAATTTGCAACAGCAAATCAATTTCATCATACTTTGTAAATATGTCTGACAAATAAGCAATTATATATTTTACGTTTTCAAGATCACTATAGAGCCCAGTGTTGGAGTTACAAAGATTCTATAACTGTATCAAACAGTGAATAGAAAGTTTCTGAAAGTTTCCCTTTGACAGCCATTTAAGTTCTGCGTGTAGCAACACGTGTTCAAGCTATTCATCATTACCAATGCAAAGCTGTCAAAACCGTCTGGAATTGCGAGAATTGACCGATGTGATAACAGTATTCATTGATTTGTGAAGTTGACAATTTAGTTTTTTTTTGCTACCAGATGCTGCCTGTGGATTACACAGTGCAGCGTAAGCACATCAGGTACAGCTTTTCTTTTCGAGAAAAATTATAAATCAACAATAACGATCTATCATCGATGGTGTTCCAATCTCTTGCACAAACAAACATGCTAGACAATGGGATGGTTTCACGTTGAAAAGGTTCGCAACAACATTAAATTTTGATGCGCCTTTAGTGTCGTGCAAATAACAGCTCATGAACCAACTTTTAATCTTTGATAAAACGAACATGAGCAAGAAGCAAAAGATACATTTTCTGGTAGAGTGGACTAATCTAACGAAAAGCTAAGTTCTGTTGCGGCAAAAATATTGCACCATGTTTCTTTAAAGATTTCAGTCATTTCATATACTTGAGTTATCACTGAGAGGCTAGCTTTTATAATTTGGTCAGATGACTTATGTTCAACTGTGTGAAAGACCTCTCTTATTGCAGGCAGAATAAGTTCTTCCTTAATCGTATGAGGCACGACCGATTTAGCAATCAGCAAAGAGATATTGTATGAAGCCTGCAAGCCGCCAGTGGATTATTGCGAAGTGCTAACAAATATATTTCCAGTAGTTTTCTGGAAACATGCTATATCTTTGTCTGCTTTCTGCATATTTGTCAAATGTTCCAAAGTCTGAATTGTTTCATGACTTCGTTTGAACACAACAAACACAACACAGGTTGTTGTTTGTGGCTATGGGGTGCCTCTACAAATCCATATTTCAGATATTCCACACTATACTGTCTACACTCCTTTTTTGTTTGCTATACTGTTTCCATTCTTTATTTTGGAAAAAAAGTAACATTGAAGTAATATATATATATATAAATTTGGGAAATTTCATTTTTTTAAGCATCTTTAAAATTTTAAAACTTAGAGAAAGAGCAAAAATGCCTTCAAAAATCATTTGGTTGATGCAGATATTTTTTATTAAAATCAAAATAATTTTTTTGTTTCATCTTGACATTTTTTTCTAATAATTTCGCTCGGTACAACGAGCCTCATCAGAGCTTTAAACAAATAAAAGGTATTAACCGTATTTTTTTTCGTAAGAGTCCTTCCTGGTCTTGTTGAAATTTGAGAATGAAAAAAATAGAGAGAGGGATAAAGTCAACTGTTCAGCATAAACTTCGAATTAGGCACACACGTGGTGAAACAAAACAGCATATGAAATTCAATCAGCATTTGATTCTAATAACACAAAGTTATTGTATAATCTTTGACATTTATGTTATGGGCCTTCTTTGCCGATAGCATAAGTTAATTTTCTTCCAAATCCACAACTGTTAGTGAAGTCAATAGTGTTGTTCAAAAGTTAAATAATGATACACAAAATGTTATAGACGAGTAAAGTGCAGATATTATTAAATGTGGAAATGAAATGTTCATACATCTCACTATTCTATGGCGAAAGATCTGTAATGACGAATGTGTCCTATAAGAGTCTATCATTGTCGTACTTTACAAATAAAAATATAGCAGGATAACTGTGGACACTATTATTGAATTTCTGTTATGGGAAAGATTTTTTCTAGACTCATGCTCGAATTTTAATTTAGATTGTTGACGATGCCCTTCTAGAATGTTCTATTGAACATAGAATAAACCTTTCTAATGTATTTGTTGATTTGAAAGGTGTTCATATTGTGAACAGGAATCCTCTATGGCAGATTAAAAAAAACTTGCTTGTACTGATATATTTATTTCCATATTGAAATTGTTCATGATGGCATAGAACCGTTGTTCAATATGGGTGGTAAGCTATCTAATTCTGTTTTAATAAGGAATGGTGTAAAGCAGAGTGATATGACTAATGATGTTTCGAAAGTTGCGCACATGGGGTAAATTAAACGACTGGTCAAATATTTCATATGAGACGCCTGAGTGCCAGTAAAAAGAATTTGTGTCTTTTATTAGAGAGTTTCTATATGCTGATGACTGTCACTTGGTAACTCACTCACAACTTGGCATGCAGTATTTCGTGCGGTATATTCGCGTCGTCCACGCCACGATTTTAGCTACGACCAGGATCGTGAGAAACACCATTTGTTTCTCCCTAGTCCACATCGAGTCTACATTGTCAATCACAAATGCAACATACGGCAGTCCCAACTGTTTGGGATCGACGCAAGCCGTCACCTCGCTGATATATTTCCAGAACAGCTGAAGTTTGTTGCAGTTGAAGAAGGCGTTTTTGATCCTATCCCGAAAGCCAGGACCCAACATGCATTGTATTTCACCTTTTTTGCTAGAAGGTCAAAAAATTATAAAGTGACAAACTGACACTTACATCTATAATACAAGCAACCACTGACCTATTGAGTATTAACTGCGAAGCACTCAGGCTGGAATTCTTAACATGCTTCTTTGTTTATACATTGATATTTTTCCATCACTTCTTGGTTATGTTGTCAGTGTTTAATCATAAAATTGATCACGAAATCATTTTATATACATTGTACTGTTTTGCGGAGAAACTTCTTCAATTTACTTTTAGTTTATCCTTTTTTACCGGATACAATTGTTTGCACTGTCCATAACACCTAACGAATAAAATCTAGCGATAGTCCGGAATCTCGTTAATGCTAAACTTGTTTCTGACCATCAGGATGGATTTAGACAAGCACGGTCTACTGCGGATATCCTAATGGTCATCTCTGAACGCATATATCAAACACTGAACAAAGGCAGGTGAAGCTAGGGCGGTAGCGCTTGATATATCCAAAGCCTTTGACAACGTTTGACATAAAGGTCTTCTCATAAAAATTAATTTAATATTTAATATAATTAGATCCTTCCTCATCAAAAGAAAGATCCAGGTTGTCATCGATGACCGTTCATCCAAACAACATGATATAAATGCAGGTATACCCCAGGAATCGATCCTCGGATCTTTATTGTTCCTGATTTTCATACACGACCTCCATGATGATATTGTGTCTGAAATAGTTATATTTACTAACGACACCACGCTCTACTCTCGTCATGTGGGTAAAAGGGACGTGCACATATCTGAGGCAATGGCTGAATCTTTAGAAAGTGACCTCCACTCTGTAGTGGAATGGGGTCAAAAATGGATGGTAACATTTAATGCTTCTAAGACAAAGCTCCATTCCTTCAATAAATACAAGAAACCTCTTCAACCACCGATTGCGATTGCAAATAACACCCTACTTGAGAGTCCAACGTTCAAACTCGTCGGCCTAATATTCACAAGTAACATGAATTGGAACAAATACATAGAAGACATTGCAACGAAAGTGGGCTCCCTCTACCGAGTTAGAAAACTGCTAACACCTGACATTATCTTGTATCTCTACTAAACCACAATCCGCACATGCATGGAGTATTGTTGTCACCTCTGGAACCCCCTCTCTGCTCCCTGTTTGCTTGACTGTACCGACATGCAGAAATTAAATTCAATTTAGGATTACCCCTAAAAACTCTCAGTGGTGTGCGAACAAAAGACCACCGGTCAAAAGCCCACCGGACAAAAGCCCACCAAAATAATTAAAACACGGACAAAACCCACCAACGTAAAAATACACTAGTTTTTGAAAATTAAAAAATAATCTTTTTATATTTTTTTTTTTACAATTATCAATAACTCTTTGTCTGTAATTTTTCTTTCTTGAAAAAATTTTTTTACTTCATTTTTAAACATTTTTCCGGTACTTTGTAAATACTGCATTCTTTTAAAGATCGCATCATAAAAAAACACGCACACTTTTTACTACTAACCCTAAGTTTGGGTGGTAAAACGAAAAATACATTAAAAAAAATGATGTATTGTATTACTCATCTTTTGCGGAAAGAAAAAAACAATTATTTTAGAATGTAGATTTAGGGATCAGTTTTAATATAGTATAATCCACACTTTCCGGGCCATTCTTACTTTTTAGGCCAGTTAACCAATTTTCTTTTGCGATGGGAGATAAATTCTATGCATTGTTTTTCAGGCGGGTTGGGTTGGTTCTACTTCTTAAAACGATTACGTATGGTTTTACGACTTTGCCGGTTGGACTTAGGATTAGTGGTAAAAAACTTTAGTTAAATGCCCTAAAATGTTAGAATGGCTCGGAAAGGAGGGATCATTTTACGTTAAATTTATATGCGCAACTAATCTTTTTTTCAGTGTGTTCACACGTAATCACCTAAAAATGTATAATCTCATTTTTATGGTGGGGTGTGTACTTTAATGGTTTCCCTTTACGTATCCAAGATTTTGATAAACTCATTGTGAGATTTTCATCTATAGTTTTCTCTTGTACCATTTTTTCCTATTAATGAACCGGTGCCATTTTAACTAAATTCAGTGAAAATAGTCATTTCAGAGATAGTTTAACAGTTATGAGTTTTCAAATTCTTCATTAATTGAAAATTTATTTAATTAATTATAAAGAGAAATATTTTATTTTTTGTATTATATATTAATAATCACATATTTTCGTAAACATGATATATTATTTTTGTATTATATATTAAACAAACAAATATTATTGTAAAACACGAATAATTCGTAATCTATGCTGTTATTCGTAATCTTAAGAAAATATTAAAATGACTGATTTGTTGTGAAGAAACCAAAATGCATTATACTGGATTAAATTTCGTAATTATCATTATTCATTAAAATAGGATCTCTAAAAGTTTATTTTAGTACTTTACCTATTGCATTTAAAAAAATCAAATACAGTTGAAAAATTGGTCAAAAACAATTTATTTAGGTTTACTTATTCATTTGTGTGACCTATATAACACGATGTATGACGCTTGTTACTTTACTCAGAACCAATATTTACGGTTACTTAATGTGCTTATATCTTATATTAATTATTATTATTTTTTTAACGCAAACATTCCACAAATAATCTTTTGTTAATAGTTGTCAATCGCTGAATTTTTTTATTACGCCCCCCAGAGAGTTCACAGTTTTTGGGGAAGTTATTTTTTTCTCTGGCGCCACCGTGCCCTGGCTGTTTGTCCGGTCACCGCGTATATATCCTCTGAAATAATTAATGTTTGTTTGTATTATTTTCGGTTTGAAAATTTAAAAATCTAATGTTTATCCCCCTTTGAAATTAATTAAATGAATTTTCAATTACTGGAGAATTTGAAAACTCATAACTGCTAAACTATCTCTGAAATCGCTATTTTCACTAAATTTAGTTAAAATGGCACCGGTAAAAATGGCACAAGTTGATAAATAGGAAAAAATGGTACAAGAGAAAAATATAGATGAAAATCTCACAATAAGTTTATCAAAATCTTATATACAATACATGAACGGAAAACAATGCGCAAAGGGAAAACGTAAAAGTACTCCCCCCCCAAAAAAAAATGTGAGATTCTACATTTTTAGGCGATTACGTGTGAACACACTGAAGAAAAGAACACAATTATTCTTTTATATTTTAGGGGATTAGTTGTGCATATAAATTTAATATAAAATGATCCCCCTTTTCTGAGCCATTCTAACTTTTTAGGGCATTTAACTAAAGTTTTTTTTACCACTAATCCTAAGTCCAACCGGCAAAGTCGTAAAACCATAGTAATCGTTTTAAAAAGTAGAACCAACCCAACCCGCCTTAAAAACAATGCATAGCATTTATCTCCCATCGCAAAAGAAAATTGGTTAACTGGCCTAAAAAGTAAGAATGGCCCGGAAAGTGTGGATCATTTCATGTTAAAAGAAAATATGAATGTCACGCAATAGAATGTAATCACAAATTATTATATTATCTTGCTTATATATCTGATATATACGGATAAATGCTTATATATCTATATATAAATACTTATATATCTATCTATATGAAAAGAAACTGGAATCTCAGAGATCTCCATCATTCCAGTTATCATAGGAGCCACTGGACTCATGAAGAAGAACTTGAAAAATTATTTAGCAAGTATACCAAGTGCAAGAGAAATCCAAACAATTGCACTCAAGGGAACAGCCAGAATCTTGAAAAGAGCTCTCGGTTGGAGTCTGTAAATAGCGGGTGAGCGTATGGCATTTGGAAGAATGCCCCGTCCCCAGCAAATGAATGAAAAGAAAAATGCGAAATAAACTAGGACATTAGTATTCAGAAATCACAATCACAGCAGATTTAATTTAAATATCGTTTAAATAATATTCTTAAAAGACTTGCAGATTGATTGGACATTTATTTTGCATGGAATATTTTAAAAGTCTCTTTGAATAAAAAAGAATCTGCTCTGTTATTTGTTTGAAATGTTCTGGTATCATTTTGTTCGGTATAACTAATAGATTTACGTATATGATAAAATAGTGTCAAGAGTAAAATTGTTTTTAGTTTAATATATAAAAAAAAGTATTGATAAAAGTGTTAGAGGAGTTTCTAAAAATGTTTATTAGTGATCGTTTCTTCTTTTGAATACTATTGATTAGGCACCAACTTTTTAGATTATACTTTTAAGCATACATGTTTAATGTTTACAATGGACTATTATTTTCCCTGTTAATTAAATGCAAAAAGCACACACTCTTGATCATTTAATTTCGTGTTTCAAAAGAATTGATAGAATGGCAAGTCTTATAAATATCCCCCTTTTTTACTTTCATTTAAAAATCACCAAATGTAAATGGCGAAATAAGGAAATAAAGACATAAAACAAATGATTAAAAAATGTCTTTTTATAATACAAAAAAAACGTGTTTACCTGATAGCATTTTGAAGAATAAAAGCATTTAATAATAATAATAAAAAGGAAAAACAATAGTAAGTCACAGAAAGTTGATTTAAGCTTAATGTTTATAATTTGAATGATAATAATCCTTTATTTTAATTTTATGATAAACTGCAGTTTTTGTTTATTTTATTTTATTAAATAAGCAATATTCCGATTGTAAACTTGTGATTTTATTTTTATTCAATGTTATTTTTATGTAGCGGGCGTTTAAAATGTCTTTCTTAAAATTCAATAGTCGTAAAGAGGAGTCAACCTGGCCAGTGTGCGATTCAATTGCACACCAGATTCCCTTCTCATATCAAGGTCAAATGTCACAAATCAGCAAGGAATAAGTGAACTTTGGAAATGTGTCGTCTCAGGTTTAATTTCAGGTCACGTTAAAATAGCCGTGGCGAGTTTTCTTTACGCACTACAAGTTAGCTCGGATTTTGATGTTAAATGAGGCTTTATTAATTGGATTTTAGGCGGTAAGTTTGACAAGTAAAACTAACAACACTAATTGGGTGCTATTTACTTGAAAAGCCATTCTGGCTCACCATCAAACCCCTTTTTTTACTTCTGTTTCTCCCAGGGGGCTGAGTCTAAAACCATAAAACCTACTGGACACGCGTACAAAAATTCACATTTATTGTTATAGAGATATAACTGCGCTGATATCCGACGTTACTCGGGATCAATAATTTCAAGCTTGCAACTTTAGAATTAAAACAAAATCTTATTATTTTATTACTTTCTTTTACCGTTCCCTATTTCTCGAGATTCTATTATGAAGTCATTACATTTTTTCGATTCCTCAGTTCTGTCGGTACTTGAAATGAACGAGATTAGCATGCCACACCTCTCTAAATTTAAACAAAACGCAGAATGCGTATTTTAAAACTTACTTGGTTTCATAATAATATTTATTTTCGGTAAAGTACAGAATAATTAGCAACTGAGAAATCGTAAAAAAAACAACACATAATTTATATAAAACACATTAGAATAAAATTCTTTATCGAACCCTCCTAGTTTTAACGTGTGAAAAAGATTTGTAATTTTTTTTTATTTCATGCTTTTTTCTATAAAATCTGTCTTCTCGATAACGAATGCTACAGTTTCGAAATTCTTTTTACAAGTTTTCGAGTGTTAACTATTCTATACTTTAACCGTTTGAAAACTCTTACAAATTGTTTCCTAACGTTAAAACTAGGCGGGTTCGGTAGAACATTTCATTCAAATGCGTTTTATATAAATTATATGATTTTGTTTTGTTTATGAGTTTTCTAGTATTAACTATTTGTTCCAAACCCTAACAATTTACATTTACTTTGTGTATAGAATTATCTCTCCATTTAATTTCCAACGTATTTAAAAAATATGACAATGTGGATGCGCCAAGCAAGAAGTTTTTACACAATTCGACAAGCCACATTGGTTTGCGTAAAAAGTAAAGCTTCTAGAATGTTTCATGACCATTGTTATAAAAGTCAAAATTTAAAAAGTCTATACAAATCATCATCATCATCATCATGATAAAAAATCAACAAAATAAATTTACATCACTCGCTTGTAAGCTGGACAACTAAGCGTTTTTCAGCGCGACCAACTCGAAGACGAACCACGATCTCACATCAAGAAAAGAAAATGACGGCTGTTTAAAGTCAACAAAGACTACGTGTATAAAAAGAAACAACAGAAATATCTGTAACGATTTCACTCTTAAAATGAACTAAAACTTTATTGCAACACTCGCCAGCAAGCAGATCTCTGAATTACTGCTAAACATTACCATTTACTGAAGAAGAGAAATAAATATTAAAAGCTATTTCTTGTTTCACGAACTAACGGGAATCTTTTTTTACTTTTCGTACATAAACACTAATTTTTTATAAAAGTTTTATACGAATTAACTGAGGCAACATTAAACTCTTTCCTTTACATTTTCACTCAGTTATATTTCACAACAGATTTTTACGAAAACTAAAATTTCATAATATATGAATAAATCTTGTTTAGTTTTAAATAAGATTGTCCATTTTATTAATTTCATTAATTTTCATTAACTTTAAATTGCAATTTCTTAGGATATTGTTTCGTGTGTATGAGGGGGTCGCATAGTCACGTCCGTATATGGTACCCAAGTAACAGACACTTTTACCAGTGATACGGGCTAGTCCTAGGAAAATTTATATATATATATATATATATATATATATATATATATATATATATATATATATATATATATATATATATATATATATATATATATATATATATATAAAGTTGTCTAGATATATATATATATATATATATATATATATATATATATATATATATATATATATAAAGTTGCCTAGGACTAGCCCGTATCACTGGTAAAAGTTAATAAGAATTAATGAAATATGTACGGCACAATCACGTTGAAACACCGGTTCCCGTTAGATCACCGAAGTTAAGCGGCGTCGAGCCTGGCCAGTACTAAATGGGTGACCATTTGGGAATACCAGGTGCTGTATGTGCTCTCTGCTTATCTCGGCATCGTTTCCAGTCGTCTTATATTACTACTTGCCATTGGAATCAAGCAATGCCGACTCAGGAGAGCGGTTGTTGGGATTGCGCCACCCTTGCAATTACAAATTCACGCGCGGGCAGCCCCTGGTGGGGCACTCATACGTCGAAATCGATGGGAGAGTCCATCATATATATATATATATATATATATATATATATTACTATTTCATGTATCCACATACAATTTTATAAGGAGATATAATTTTTATGTATCAATTTTCAGTATTTACCTCAACAGTGCTCGATACGTAAGTAGAGCTATGTAGTAAGCTATGAAAATATATTTATGGCAACTAAGCTACACAGAGGCTCCCGCTAAACTAAACAAAACAAAAACTTAACAATTTAAAAATTAAAACCTAAAATAGAAATACAAGGAACCACGTGTTAAAATAAATTCACACATTATATTGATATAACAAAGGAAACAGGATATAGACCAATCTATAGAAAACATAACAATAGAACAGGATATAGGAAGTAACATTAACCACACCTTTGTTCGTGGGAAGCCGAACGAGTGGATGAGAGAATAACAAAGAATCTGATTGGTTAACTAGCTAGCTGTGTATATAAAAACACCCGGCAAAAATAACTAGCTTAATTGCCATAAATATATTTTAAAAAGCTTACTATATATATATATATATATATATATATATATATATATATATATATATATATATATATATATATATATATATATATATCTTACAAAAGAATACAGTTTCAATTTGACGAAGTTTATTTAGTAAAAACACGAATAACTAGTTTAACCTAAATTATTTAAATTAAAGACAACAGCTCCGCTTAACACGAAACAAATGGCACCATTGTATCCTTTTCCCCACCCACAAAATAGCAACTTGTTGACGTATATATTTATATATAGCTATATCTTTTACAAGAGATAAACAGCTTCCACAATGTAATCGCAAATAAGGTTTAAAAGAAATCGTAATAACATGATGAATTGCTACTTGTACATGTAGGGCGACTGAATGATACTCTTGCTTCTTTTGTACCAAATTTAAATCTGATAAACGAATCACCATCTTCATCTTGCTCGAGTCGGGAAGTAGAAAATGAAACAATTAAAACACTACTGGCTATTACGTTATTATATATATTTTTTCCTGGTGAAGCATAATATTTTAGTGGTGTGATTTCGTTGCTCAGAGGATGATGATCGAAAGCGGTTACATCGTGCTATAATAGCGGATACACTGGGGGCATGTTTTATTCTTCCGGGGTATGGCAACGAGCACATGCAAGGCGTAAATTAACATTGGCGACGATGTATCATCATCATTTATCATCAAACTAATTATCCCATGTTCTGTTTACTGCATTGGTGTTCATCTTAATTCCTGCTGTCATTCATATTTTTGGAATGGCCGAAATCAACCTTTTCAACCATCCTCTCTCCCCCTCTCTCTCTCTCTATATATATACATATATATATATATATATATATATATATATATATATATATATATATATATATATATATATATATATATATATATATATATTATCAGGGCTACCCTGTGTTACCCGAGGCCATAAAAACAAAATAGAAGAAATTAAATAGTGTGTGTAACATCTTTATAACAAAACCCATATATATATATATATATATAGCCGTCTCTTTATCTTTCTCTTTTTCCCTCTCTCCCATTTTTTGATCCGTAACGTTGAAGTCAACAGTCCGAAGAGAGTTAATATATGCCAGTTACTAAAAAGTAATACTGTAATCTTACAATTTTAGATTCTGGAAAACGCCGAGTAGAAAAAATGTTCCCGATCAATTTCTAATTTTTTATCACCCCACTCCATTTAACGATGTTAAGAAGATGCGTAATGTTGGTGAAGTCAATAGTCCAATGAGAGATTTACTATATATCCATTACTAAAAGTATTACTGAAATCTTACATTTTTTATCCCGAACAACGCTTAGTAGAACAAATGCTCTCAATAAATTTTTAATTTCTTGCTCCTCCCCCTCATTTGAACATATTAAGAACATACGTTATGTTGATGAAGTCAATAGTCCAAAGAGATTTACTATATATCCTTTACCAAAAGTAATACTGTAATCTTAAAAATTTTAATCCTGGACAACGCCGAGTAAAACAAAAGGTTTCGGTAAATTTCTAATTTCTTGCACCCCGTCTATTTCCCAATACTATGAAGAAAATGATGTTCTTAAAGACAATAGTTAGCAGAGAGTTAATATATATCAATTACCAAAAGGAATAATGTAATCTTACAATTTTTGATCCTGAACACCGCCAAGTACAACAAATGTTCCCAATCAATTCTTAATTTCTTGTACCTACCCCCATTTTACAATAATATGAAAATAAATTATTTCGATAAAGACAATAGTCCGAAGAGAGTTAATATATACCACTTACCAAAAGTAATAAAATAATCTTACATTTTTTTAAATTCCGGACAACGCTTAGTAAAACAAATGATCCCGGTCAATTCTTAATTTAGTGCGCTCTTCCCAAACCTCCAACTTCTTCCGATTTGGACTCTTTCCCATACCATCCGACTCGTTCACATATCATCCAACTCGTTAATATACCATCCGACTCGTTCACATACCATCCGACTCCTTTCCATATCATCCGACTCCAACTAATTCTCATACCATCCAACTTAGACTCCTTCTCATACCATCCGGCTCAGACTCCTTACCATACCATCCTATCCATCCCCATACCATCTGACTACTTCACAAACTATTCGATTCCTTCTCATGCCATACGACTGAGACTCCTTACCATACCATCTGACTCCTTCCCATACCATTCGACTCTGACTCTTTCCCATACCATCTGACTCCTTTCTATAACATCCGTCCGACTCCTTATACCGTCTGACTCAGCCTCCTTCTCATACTATCTGGCTCAGACTCAATCCCATACCATCCGACTCGGACCCCTTCTCATACCATCTGACTTTGACTATTTCATATATAATCCAATTCGGTATTCTCCTCATACCATCCGACTCCTTTTTTTAAACTTTAGGCTCTGATTCCTTCCTGAACCTCAAGCTCTGACTCTTTCCCAAAACCTCCAACCCTTACTCTTCCCCGAACATGTTTTTTATCCTGGGCAATGCTGCGTTTAAACACACCTGCTCTATCTAGGATATTAAGCACTTTTCATTACTATATACTACTTGTAATATTACTATTATGATTCCCTGGCAACGCCGAGTAGATTTTCTTGTATAAAATAGTATAACAAAACAAAGTGATGTTGGTTTTCTCGGGCAACATGACGTTTAAACATACCTGCTCTATTCAGGATATTGAGCACTTTTGGGTTACTACCTGCTATATCCAGGATATATAGAACTTTGGATTATGGGTTCCATGCAACAACATTATAAAAAAAGCCGGAGAAGTTCTTTATTCCAGACAACATTGCGTTCAAATACACCTGCTCTATCTAGGATATTGAGCACTGTTTTCAGCACTTTTGGGTTACTACCTGCAATATCAAAAATATTGAGCACTTTGAATTATGGATCCCGGGCAGCACCATGTTCCTCGTCTAGTATACACCATTATTAAAAAGACAGAAGTCCTTTATCTCGTTTAAACACACTTGCTCTATCTAGTATAATGAGCAGTTTTAAAATTTAGGAGGCCTGCAGAGCACTACCAAAACCAAGTTTTTACCCCCCCCCCCCCAAGGATATTGAGCACTTTGGATTATGGCTCTCGTGCAACAACATTATAAAAACAGAAGTGTTTTATCCCGGGCAAGACTGCGTTTACACTCACCTGCTCTATGTAGGATATTGAGCACTTTTTCAGTACCTTTGGGTTACTACCTGCTCTATTCAGGTCTTGTGGTAAAACACTAGACTACGGATATTTACATCGATGGTTCAATCCCTGTCCATAGCCAAAAACACGTGTCGACATCTTCCTTTTATGTACGCAAAATTAATTTATATAACAAGTATAATAATTAATTATAATATATATATATATATATATATATATATATATATATATATATATATATATATATATATATATAAATTGATGACACGTTCGATTAAGGGTGAATGAATGCGGTCTTTCTATGTATTCTTTAAAAAATAATAAACGCACTGGGAAACACACCGGTGCCCGATCGCTAGTAAAAACAATAACAATATATATATATATATATATATATATATATATATATATATATATATATATATATATATATATATATATATATATCCCGACCGTCTGAAATTGTTACTTTCCTGCACTGATGAGAGCAATAAGCTTGAAACGCTAGCGTCTGTAGGTATTAAGAAATTAAAGCTGAGCACTCTCGGGGATGTTAAAAATAGACTGTCAGAAAGCCATAATGCAAAGTTCCGAATACGTTCGTCGAACACTCTCGACTAGTCTTCTATCTGTGCCCGCTTCTAGGTACATATAGATCTTAATTTAACTTAATTACGTGACAATTTCCGTTGGCCGAGTGAATATGGCGACTGCTTGTAGATTCTAGGCTGACTGTGAACAGGGTTCGCGCCTCCCGACCATCTGAAATTCTTACTTTCCTGCACTGATGAGAGCAATAAGTTTGAAACGCTAGCGTCTGTAGGTATTAATAATTATATATATATATATATATATATATATATATATATATATATATATATATATATATATTTACGTTTAATTTATGTGTTTAAAAAATTTACAACTCATTTCACTTACCACATTTCGTACTTTTATTCAATAATTTTAGTTTACTCTTTGGGTGGACTGTAGAGACGAATATCAAACCCTGCAGAAGGCATGTAGGTAACTGTTCCCCCCACCACCTTACAAAAATCTGATGAGTTGAATATTTAACTAACCAAATGACGCTCGTCTGGTCGTATAACTAGTACAATGATTATTATTATTATTACAATGATTATTATTATTATTATTACAATGATTATTATTATTATTATTACAATGATTATTATTATTATTATTACAATGATTATTATTATTATTATTACAATGATTATCATTATTATTATTACAATGATTATCATTATTATTATTACAATGATTATCATTATTATTATTATTATTATTATTATTATTACAATGATTATCATTATCATTATTATTATTATTACAATGATTATCATTATTATTATTATTATTACAATGATTATCATTATTATTATTATTATTATTATTACAATGATTATTATTATTATTATTATTATTATTATTATTATTATTATTATTATTATTATTATTATTATTATTATTATTATTATTATTATTATTATTTCTTAGTATAATACAAGTTAAAGAGTTTGTACCTAGACTCACTATTAGTTTATCAATTTTTTAGAAATTAAGGTTAATCCATTAATTTCCCTACAATTAAAATGCCTAAAAAGCCCTGTCATGTGTGATATTCGGAATTAATTTAACTATATTACCTAGCTAGTCAAAATAGTTATTATGATACCCACTTATCGATAATTTATAGACAGTACTGGTTTGTATGATGTAATTCTCTATTGTATATATATATTTTTTATTAGTTCAGATAATAATTTGTTTTATTTAATCCAAATGTGAATCCAATAAATTTCCATTATTTTTTTAGTAACTTTCAGTCTGACTTTAAATAAGAGAGTATATAGCTATTTCGCGGCAAACATATTTTGTAGAATCTCTTTATTAATTAGGTTATCTCTAGACGTTACTATGTGATACGATTCAAGAGAACATACGTTGCATATTTTTCGTTTATTGGGAGCTCTACGTAATATGGACCATTTCAATTTGAAATGAGTATCCGATCTCACCAGTTCCCTAATATACTTGGCAAGAGAAGTTAGGGTATTTTTCCCGGAATTAGGCCTAGCCTTGAATGAGCACATATGATTTCTATATCTGTCCTTAAAGTTGACTTCAGTGGACCCGATGTAAGATCGAGAGTTATTTCCTATTACTTCGTTAGATTTATATACTATATTTGAGAGCATGCATTTCCTGTTGAATGGATAGTTAGTAGAGTTTCTACAGTGACATTGAGCTTTAGTTTTGGAATTTGTTGAATCTGTAATGGAAACCGCTAAGTTTTTAGAAGTAGAAAATGATAATTTAACTGTATTCTTGTTGACGATTTGACCTATTCTGTTATATCGGGGAAATTTCTTTTTCTATAATCCTGTAAAATTCCTTGGGAATATTGCTAAAAATATGCTTGCGCCTTCAGTCATTCTTTTTTATACTATTGGAAGCGTTAAGCTGATTTGTGTCTGGTACTTCGTTTAAGCTGCTGAATGACTTATCGTTAGTGTTGTCTTGCCTACCGTAGATATGTTTTATGCATGGCCATATTGTATGATACCAACGGGCATTGCTTTCTACTTTTGATTCTACTATCCAATTTTTGTTCCGTGTTGGCTTTGGTAAAGCTTTTTTTCCTGTACCCAGATCTAGTTAGTGCATCATTGTAGTATTACTTGTTTTTATTGAATAATTGTTCGTTTGTAGATATCTTAGATATTCTATTAAAATACTGGAGACGATAGCTTTACACATATATGGCGGATGATTTGAGTTATTATCTATATAGTATAGCGTGTAATCGGGTTTATTGTAGGGTTCAAATGTATTTTTATTTAAATTCAGGGTTATGTCCAGAAAACTGACTATATTATGGTTGACATCTGTCGTTATTTTTAGGTTCATTTTTCCGAAAAACTCATGCAATGTTATTTTAGTTCTAAGTTTCTATTAGTAGAATTGACTAAGAAAAAAGCGTCATCCAGATATAGCCCACCCGACAGGCTCGGTATGTCCTCATGAATTTTCTTCGAAATATAAAGCCCCACCAAATGTGTGACTTGTGCCGAATCAGGAGCCTCCCATAGTGATATCGAAGTTACTTTCCCTATCCTTTGTAGTCTATAATGTATCATTGTATCATATTAATGTTCTCCTAACCAATTTAATGATGTCAATTTCCAGTTTAGTTATGGCTATGTTGAGGTCTTCGTTTAATAATGAAAGTGATATTGATGGGTAATATGAATCAATATAGAACATAATAAATTTACTACTTTTAGTTATGTGTAAATTCTTAAACAATACTATAACTTCATCGAAGGACGACCATAATTAAATGTAAACCTTAGATTTTATATCCGGTAAATAATTATATATATATATATATATATATATATATATATATATATATATATATATATATATATATATATATATATATATATATGACAATATTCATAAATAAATATTAAATTATTTATAGCTACATACGTCGTTTAAAGCTTATGCTTTCATCAGTGTAGGGAAGCGATAATTTCAAACGGTCACAAGACGCGAACCCGGTTCACAGTGTCAATCACGACTCCGCACGCTTTCGCTCTATACTCAAGGCCACAGGAAATTATCCCGTTTTACGGGAGAAATTAAGTTATATTCATGCAAAATACAGCGGGCTGTAAACATCATATATTCTAAAGGGCTCAACGAACTTAATCGGAGCTATACTGCAAGTATAGCTTAAGTGAATGTATGTTTTTTAATATCCCCTAACAGTGCACAACTTTTGATTTTTTAAAGGGGCTTCATAACAATATTGATAAATAGATATTAAATTATTTATACCTACATTCGACGACATACACGCACACACACACACACACATATATATATATATATATATATATATATATATATATATATATATATGTGTGTGTGTGTGTGTGTGTGCGTATGTCTACGTCTACGTATTTTGTTTTTAATCCATTCGAATTGCCTAATGAGTGTTCGGATTTCAAGCTGAAACTGGCTGATGAACTTGCCGTACTGATTGGGTACCCTGGTACTTTCGGTTTCTTTTGGGACCATCTTCAACGATTGGGTAAAGAACATATGCTCTTAAATGTTTAGTGATGGGTTTAGTGGGACCATTAAGTTTAGTTTTAGTATTAATATAGTATTATTCCTGTCACCTCTCAACTTTGAAAGATTCTCGTAAAAGATACAACCATATAAAAACACGAAAATAACTAAAACTACAGATATTAGAAGCCATCCATATCAAAAACTAAAAAACAAGCAATTAATAAAATTAATTTCGAAAACAGTGAAAACAGTGAAAACGTTCAAAAATGTCTTTAACTTTACGGATTCAAATAAAATTTTAAAAAGAAATAAAAAAGGTGGTTATCTGTTCTCGAACTCCGTTTTGGTTTTCAGAGAATATATCAATGAACACAACACGCTGAAGAAAAATAATGGCGCAGATGATTGTATAAACTCAATAATTAAAAAAAAACAAGGAACAAAATTTTGACGTGAAAAAGGAATACTGTTCTGAGTTTTAACATATACAGTTTTTAGGACTGAAATAAGTTCAATATGTCAAGATATTGGCCTGATAAAAATTTGGCTTGAGATAAACAAAAACTTTGAGAATGAAAACGATTCAAAAGGTAATTATCTTTTGGATAAGATGGTTGCCGGCCACTGATAAATCGATATTTCTACAGTCAGAAAAAAAGTTTAATTATCCTACAAGATTGTACTGTCCGATTTGAGGCACGCAAATTTTTGTCGAAGTTATGACAGTTAACTTCCATTAGTACCTACTATACTCATGTTTGCCCGTTATGTAATTGGTTGTTAAAGTTTAAAAAAAAACAGCTAATGCATTTAAAAATGCCTAACATAATCCCCATTAGCTTGAACCCATTAATCCCCATTAACAAAACTAAATATTCATTATTATAAACACATGCACGCTCTGTATGTTGTAGTTGTTTATTTCTTTTGGCGAAAGTACTCGGACTTTTACTTCAACACTAACATTCAGCTTATTTCCACCTGACTAAAATGTTAATTCCGATCAACCAGAGAAAATATCTCCCTTATTCAATGAAATCTATTAATAATGGAGTTTATGTATCTGTCTGTCTGTCTGTCTGAAGCCGAAACTCCAGTATGACTATTTTACTGAAATTAATCTTTTTGAAATTCTTTATATACTGTCACTAAAAGTCGCTTAGACACCAGATGGGTTTTGCCATTTACATAAGTCATTCCTTTAAACCTTCAATTAAATTAATATTTACAAATATACACTTATAACTGCTATTATCAAATTTACATATGTATTTACAATATTTTCCGATAAGGTTATATTAATAAACATTATTCATACAATTAATTAAAGCCGTTTTCATCATAACCGCCGTGTTTTCTAAACCATTTCAACTCGAGTACTGTTAAAATTGCAAAGTCATTGGCTGTTTAATCAGTGGTGCCCTCCCTCCCTCCGGTAATTAAATATGGCGATCTGATTAAGCAGCCGATTGGCTGTTTAATCAGTAGTGCCCTCCCTCCCTCCGGTAATTAAATATGGCGATCTGATTAAGCAGCCGATTGGCTGTTTCATCCGTGGTGTCCTCCCTCCCTCCGGTAATTAAATATGGCGATCTGATTAAGCAGCCGATTGGCTGTTTAATCAGTAGTGCCCACCCTCCCTCCGGTAATCAAATATGACGATCTGATTAAGCAGCCGATTGGCTGTTAAATCAGTGGTGTCCTCCCTCCCTCCGGTAATTAAATATGGCGATCTGATTAAGCAGTCGATTGGCTGTTTAATCAGTAGTGCCCTCCCTCCCTCCGGTAATTAAATATGGCGATCTGATTAAGCAGCCGATTGGCTGTTTAATCAGTAGTGCCCTCCCTCCCTCCGGTAATTAAATATGGCGATCTGATTAAGCAGCCGATTGGCTGTTTAATCCGTGGTGTCCTCCCTCCCTCCGGTAATTAAGTATGGCGATCTTATTAAGCAGCCGATTGGCTGTTTAATCAGTATGCCCTCTCTCCCTCCGGTAATTAAATATGGCGATCTGATTAAGCAGCCGATTGGCTGTTTAATCAGAAGTGCCCTCCCTCCCTCCGGTAATTAAATATGGCGATCTGATTAAGCAGCCGATTGGCTGTTTAATCAGTGGTGTCCTCCCTCCGGTAATTAAATATGGCGATCTGATTAAGTAGCCGATTGGCTGTTTAATCAGAAGTGCCCTCCCTCTCTCCGGTAATTAAATATGGCGATCTGATTAAGCAGCCGATTAGCTGTTTAATCAGTGGTGTCCTCCCTCCCTCCGGTAATTTAATATGGCGATCTGATTAAGCAGCCGATTGGCTTTTTAATCAGTGGTGCCCTCGTCTCCTCCGGTAATTAAATATGGCGATCTGATTAAGCAGCCGATTGGCTGTTAATCAGTGGTGTCCTCCCTAGTTCCGGTAATTAAATATGGCGATCTGATTAAGCAGCCGATTGGCTCTTTAATCAGTAGTGCCCTCCCTCCCTCCGGTAATTAAATATGGCGATCTGATTAAGCAGCCGATTGGCTGTTTAATCAGTGGTGTCCTCTCTCCCTCCGGTAATTAAATATGGCGATCTGATTAAGTAGCCGATTGGCTGTTTAATCAGTAGTGCCCTCCCTCTCTCCGGTAATTAAATATGGCGATCTGATTAAGCAGCCGATTAGCTGTTTAATCAGTGGTGTCCTCCCTCCCTCCGGTAATTAAATATGGCGATCTGATTAAGCAGCCGATTGGCTGTTTAATCAGTGGTGTCCTCTCTCCCTCCGGTAATTAAATATGGCGATCTGATTAAGTAGCCGATTGGCTGTTTAATCAGTAGTGCCCTCCCTCTCTCCGGTAATTAAATATGGCGATCTGATTAAGCAGCCGATTAGCTGTTTAATCAGTGGTGTCCTCCCTCCCTCCGGTAATTTAATATGGCGATCTGATTAAGCAGCCGATTGGCTTTTTAATCAGTGGTGCCCTCGTCTCCTCCGGTAATTAAATATGGCGATCTGATTAAGCAGCCGATTGGCTGTTAATCAGTGGTGTCCTCCCTCCCTCCGGTAATTAAATATGGCGATCTGATTAAGCAGCCGATTGGCTCTTTAATCAGTAGTGCCCTCCCTCCCTCCGGTAATTAAATATGGCGATCTGATTAAGCAGCCGATTGGCTGTTTAATCAGTGGTGTCCTCTCTCCCTCCGGTAATTAAATATGGCGATCTGATTAAGCAGCCGATTGGCTGTTTAATCAGTAGTGCCCTCCCTCCATCCGGTAATTAAATATGGCGATCTGATTAAGCAGCCGATTGGCTGTTAAATCAGTGGTGTCCTCCCTCCCTCCGGTAATTAAATATGGCGATCTGATTAAGCAGCCGATTGGCTGTTTAATCAGTGGTGCCCTCCCTCCCTCTGGTAATTAAATATTGCGATCTGATTAAGCAGCCTAATGGCTGTTTAATCAGTAGTGCCCTCCCTCCCTCCGGTAATTGCATATGCGTATCGGATTAAGCAGCCGATTGGCTGTTTAATCAGTGGTGTCGTCCCTCCCTCCGGTAATTAAATATGGCGATCTGATTAAGCAGCGGATTGGCTGTTTAATCAGTGGTGTCCTCCCTCCCTCCGGTAATTAAATATGGCGATCTGATTAAGCAGCTGATTGGCTGTTGAATCAGTATGCCCTCTCTCCCTCCGGTAATTAAATATGGCGATCTGATTAAGCAGCCGACGTTAATCTGGCACGTTAAACATGTAAACAACAACGCTGGCAAACACCGTGCTCAGTTTTCCATTTTTAAAACCGTCCTAAGTTTGTTTATTCTTAGCCATTATGTTTCAAAACACAAATTTATTAAATCAAATTGTTTTATTAAAATAATAATTGATTTAAAAATTACTATATAAAAACGCACGTGCGCACGCACACACCCACACACAGTTCAGGTAAACTTTTTCTTTCTGAGAATTAAAATTTTTTTCGTGTTTACTGTATTTGATTTCTTAATAGTTTCATATCCAATATTATCATTTTTTCACGACCTCAACAGAATTTATGATTCCATGTTTTATTTATTAAAAAAAAGATGTGATTTTTTTTCTTTAATGTCAACAAAATAAACTAACACATTGTACTGGAAAACTATACAACTGATTGTAGAATCAAATTGTTTAATTAAAAAAAGGTACACACACGCACACGCACACGCACACGCACACACGCGCGCGCGTTCACTGTATTTGATTGTTTGGTGCCTTTTCATTTTAGGACCCACGCTAACGTTGACCCCGTCGTTACAGTTAGGGTTAGGTTTGTTTTTTTTTCCTTTTTAATTAAAAATATTTACATGTATAGGGGGGGGGGGAGATAAAAAAATTGAGGGAAGGCGGTCAAAAGAAATGTTTTTTTTCTTAACTAAAAAATATTTCAATGACTGGTAATATAAAAAAATTGAGGGGGGGGGTACAAAATTTTTTTTTCTTTCTTTATAAACTACAAGTCTTTCTATTTATGGGCGAGGGTACAACAAAAATCGGGGTAGGGTCGAATTTTTTTTTTCTTTATTTTCAACTAAAAATATTCTTTGTCATAAACACAGAAAATCAATGTCTAACCACCACAGAAATATGACTGGGGCTCTATTGGCTTACGCGTGAGCCTTCATTTCTGATGCGGCAGCCTAGCAAAAATATGCGACCGGAGGGAGCATATATTTGCTAGTATGTATAAAGGTGAAATAGCTGCATATATATATATATGATTATTAATGACAATATATGTATGAGCATATACTATCAGTGCCCTTTTACTTTGCAGTCTACTTAAAAGATTCAGCTCGATGATTGTCAATTAGTGACAACAGAGCAAATATAAGTCAGGTTCATATTATAAAATAATAAAATGGCGTATTAGTGGGTTCCCCCACGTGTGAGTTTGCTCTTTTCTTTGTTTTTTGTTTGGTTTCACCCAAAAATGAACCACTGTATAGTGTAGGTTTTTTCAAGACACTTTAATCCAAGAACTTTTTACTCTTTGTGAATTTTTCTGATGATTTTGTAATGTTGAAGAGACGATATTGACATAAAAATGTTGTTTGGCACAAGACAAATGAAACGGACCGTAAAAAATATGTCTCATAAAAATGTTATGTTTTTTGCAAATGTGAAAAAATAAAAATAATAAAATAAATACATGGTTATTGGAATATAATATGAACATGACTTATATATATATATATATATATATATATATATATATATATATAATTCATTTAGATACTGTATATTACATATTTCATATTATGTAATATACAGTATCTAAATAAATTATATTAGCTCTCTTATATGATCGAGCACTTTATTTGATTTCTTTTCGTATACAACCTGACATACACTATATATATATATATATATATATATATATATATATATATATATATATATATATATATATTACAAAAGAATACAGTTTCCATTTCAAACGGTTAATAGTTAGTTTAGTGAAGTTATACAAACAATGGCATATGTGTAACTTTCAAGATTATAGTTATAACATTAAATATGTCACAGAAAGGCGATTCTGCTGATAAAATGAGACTTGTATGGTATTAAAAGTGAAACAAAGACGAAACGGAAAAATTAAATTTGGTCGACATCAGTATGAAACAATGCACTCTCTTGCGAATTCTGTTTTTCTTTTTCCATGACGTAGAAAAATCAAACAGCCAATCAAATTAGTTTCTCAATGGAGACACGAAAGTGTTGGAATTAAAACGCCTGACGTAAATTAGCGTCGAGTCAATATGTATATTGGAAGTGAGTAGGGCAGAGGAGTTTGTGGAAGAAGCATAAGTATTTAAACACCAGGCGGTGCGGGGTGGCACGGAGAGGAAGAAGAAGCTGGGAATATAATTCCATCACGCTTTAATTACCATTTCTTTCAGTTGACTCTATTGTCCCCCCCCCCAATTTTATGTAAGTGTGTGCGATGATAGTCATTCCACTCAAAGAAAAATGGGTAAAGCTGCAATTTGGGGGCGCCGATAAACCCCGCATTTTTAAGAGACACCTTTTACCTCGAGTTACTTATTTAATTCTTAAAGAATAAGTCGTCTATTCTTTTTTTTTTAATGTTTAAAGTTGTAATACTTTATAGCAGGGTTGCAGTGTCGGAAATTATAAGCTCTGACTCCAACTACTAGGATTCCAAAAATTCCAACCCCGACTCCTTTTCTAAGAATTTTCAAATATTCAGACTGTCCGTTTATTCTTCGGAGGTTATAAAATACGACTCCAACCCCTACTCCTAGTATCCTTACGAGTCCAACTCCGACTCCTTCCAAAACCTCCGACTCCGCAACCCTTGTTTATACCAGTAATACAAAGGCACCCTGTTTTTTAAAACCAACAACATACAATTGCGACGCTTTTTTGGGGGTTTGTAAGAACGTCTAATTAAGTACACTTATTTAAAAGAACGTATTATTTTCTTTTACATTTAATATTTGAAAAAATATCTAAGTATAAGTGTTGAGATTGAAGTTAGAATTAAACATTTTTAACATTTTTATTACAATTAGGAAACGACCTCTTTCAAACAGTTGATGTGATGTATGTCATGTGAAAGTATAAAACTTTTAAATTTCATAAATAAACCACTCGTTTTATTTGTATCTAATGAGGCTTTACTTTTCTAATAACTAGGAACAAAAACTGGCTCTTTAAAATGCGTGCTTTACTGTATATACAATCGAAAAATAAGTAGAGGGGATAGGTTTACGTTAGATTTACGTAGAAAACTCAACATCCAATTAAAAATTGAAAAAATAATATTTTGAAAATGTTTAGCATATGAAATGTTTGTAAGAAAGAAGAAAAATAAAATTCAGTAAAAATGTTACTTTTTAAGTTGGAAAATACGTATACGTCTGTCTTTTCGGGATTTCTAGCAGGGAATATACATTACGTAGCGAGCTAAACCCCACACGCTAAAAATTGACCAATACGATTTAAAAAAAAGAAATGGTCTTAATAATCTGAGAATTTGGTGTTCTGTCGATATATAGTAATCCGAAATAAATAACAGATGTCATAATTATGAATTTCATAAATTTCGAAATAATTAATAATAAAATCACTGTGTGTACATTAACTGCTGTCTTGATTCGGCTCTGGTCCGATTTCGATAGGTTTATTAAAAAAAGTTGCACAAAGATCCAACTTGATTTGTTTTTGTTTTAAATGTGAAAGTAGATATTTATTTATGTTTTCATTTCGCTATCAATTCGTGTTTCTTTTCTTTGATAATTAAATTTGTCTTTTGAAGTTTATAATTTGGTGTTATTCATCGAAACCTAATTTACAGTTTCTACTATTTATATTATAAAAATATCCTAATTTTAAGATTTCCATTAGTTCCCATACATAGTTAGATAATGTAATGCTATATATATATATATTTTTTTTTATTATTTCCGAACGTCATCATATGGTAACTATATCTACTATTGAATGATTTTTTTCTGTAGCTAAAATATATACTTTTTATTTATTATTAATATTGTTATTTATGGTTGATTTGTATATTTCATTAGTTGTTATATATATTAATCAATGTTTGTGTGTGTGTGCCTTATAAAAAAAGGTTAGAGAATCTAAATAAAATCTAAAAGTGTATTCTTATGAAAAATTAACCGAGACAGATCATGGAAGTATTCCCGAATCTCTAAATGCACCTATAAGCGGGCAGATTTAGTCGGGGGAGCAATCGATTTTTAAAAAGCTATTTTCAGTTTAATTTCAATGTAATTATGTATTAATTTGGAAAGAAAACAATGATATTATGTAGTAATTTGTAAAAACTGCCATGTCATTCCTAAAATTCAACCGGAAATGATATCAGAGAGAGGGTGGGGAAGAAATTCAAAATCAATAGACGCTAAATCTAGGAGAAAATCACAGTGTAGTATCTGTTTTAATTCTACACTCAGACCGGTACTGTCTTTGATTCTGGATTCTGTCGGCGTCAGTTGAGTTCTAGGAATAAGGAAGTGCACTCTCCAGGCTTAACCTTCGTACCCTTCAGTCTATTGCTACCCGTCATTATTAGCCACTATTGCCACTGTCCGCCACCACCCGCCACTGAATGTAACTATTGCCACTATCTGCAATTATGCTTGCCACTGCCCGATACTACTCAAAACTAATCATCACTACCCGCCAGTACATGCCACTATCCGCCACTGTCGCCACTATCCCCCATTACTCGCCACTGCCCGCCATTACCCGCCACCTCTCGCTACAACTCGCCACTCCTCGACAATGCTTGCCAGTACCCGCCACTGCCCGCCACTACCTGCCGCTGACCGCCACTACCTGCCGCTGGCCGCCACTACCTGTAAATATTAGCACTGCCCGCCACTACCTGCCACTACCTGCCAGTGTCCGTCACTACCTGCCATAGCGTGTAACTATTAGAACTGCCTGCAACTGCCCGCCACTACCCGCCACTACCAGCCACTGCCCGCTACTACCAGCCACTGCTCGACACTATCTCTTTCTACCCACCACTGGCCGCCACTACCAGCTACAATCCGTCACTATCCGCTACTACTCAGCACTGCCCGCCACTGCCCGCCACTGCCCGCCACTGCCTTTAAATATTGCCACTGCCCGCCACTACCGGCAACTGGCGCCCAATACCCGCCACTGCTCGCCACCACCCGCCACTGCTCGCCACTGCCCGTCACTGCCCGCTACTGCCCGCCACTGCCCACCAGTGTTCGTAATTTTCTGCCATAGCCTTAGCTATTTCCACTGTCCGCAACTACCCGCCATTACCCGTCACTGTTTGCCACTATCCACTACTACCCGACACTACCCGTACTGTCTGAAAATATTGCCACTGCCCACTACTAACTGCCACTGTCCGCCACTATTGTCACTGCCCGCCACTACACGCCACTGTTGCTACTGTCTGACACTATCTGCCATGGCTTGTAACTAATACAACTACTCGCCACTACTCGCCACTACTCGCCACTGTTTTTTTAAAACATATTTCACTCCAAACAAGGCAGGCTGCCACTGTAGACATAAAGGGTTACTGAAAATATGGGTGTGAGTTTTGGGTGTCACCCCAAGTTGGGAGCAGTAGAGCGAGATGTCTGTTTACATTAGTTTTAAACCTCTGCATGTCGGTACTGTCAGAGAAACAAGGAGCAGGGATGGAGTTCCAGAGGTCAACAGCACGAGGAAAGAAGCTATTGGAGTAGAAGGCTCTCCGGCATCTTGGGACCTCCATAGTGAATGGATGGGATTTAACTGATTTTCGAGTTGGTCTAATGAATTTACGTCGAGGGGGCACCAAAGTAGCCAGTTCATCGGAGCACAATCCATTGAAGTATTTGTAAAACAAGCACAATGGTTGCTACATTTCGGCGATGGGACAGGGGCTGGAGCTTGGTTGACAATGAGGGACCTATTAAGTTGTCAACTCTTTTTTTAACCTTCTTCTTTCTTGTGCCAGCTCCCTCAAAGCTGCAGCTCGGTCTTGGCCAGCCAGGTTCTCGTCTCGTCATCAAGTTCCGCTATGCCCTGCTCGCCATTGGATGTTTTGAACAGCGGGCATTCCTCTATGACGTGCGTAACTGTCTGTTCTGGGTGGCCACATTCACAGGCAACACCCTCTCTCATTTTGGCAGAAAAATGGCCCACACCAGTTCTCAGGTGGTTCAGATTGGTCCATTGCCTTCGTGGCAGCTCAGCCCCTGGTATGTCGTCTGGGTCGGTGATGAACCTGTGCAGTCGGTGTTGGTCAGCCTGCTGCCAATCTTCCCTCGAGCGGTTCTTGGTCAACATCTGCTTTGAGGTGGTGTCTGTGACGGTTTCCAGAAGCTGATGCGCGTGTTGGGAGAGTGCGTGGCGTGATTTGAGGCGTACTGTGGAGGGGGTTTGCTCATGATGTCGTGGAGCAGATGTCTCTTGTCGATCTTGGCTTTGCGTGACAGTGCCAGGACAGTCGCTTCTCGTCGGATAGCGGGTGGGGCAATACCGGAGAGGATCGGTAGTTGGTTCACCGGCGTGGCGCATAGTGTCCCAGAGACTGTGCGCATGGCGGTGTTTAGAGCTGCGTCCACTTTCTTGGTGTGGGTACTTCGGCACCAAACCGGGGCGAAGTACTCGGCCGCTGAGAAAACAAGTGCTTGGGTGGATATCTACAGGGTCTTGGTTGCGGTTCCCATGTGGTACCGGCCAGACGACGAATCAGTGCGGCACGTGATGTCACCTTTGCCGTCACCTTTTCGATGTGTTGACGGTATGTCAGTGGGCGGTCGAGTTTCACGCCAAGGTACGTCGGGGTGGCGTAAAACAGGGTGGTGTTGTTGACCATCATTTTAAGCTTGCGTTTGGCCTCGCGGTCTTGCCCACACTGAGTTTCAGCCGCCAGTTCTTGAGGTACCTGGACAAGGTCGTCATATCCGCAGTGAGTCCAGCCTAGATAGTCTCCCATTTTTTGCCCGTCTGTAGGATGGCCAGCTCGTCGGCATACCCGTATTTTTTTACTGTTGTTGTCGGTATGTCGTAGATGTATATGTTGAAGAGCATCGGGGACAAAACCGAGCCTTGCGGGACGCCGTTCTTTAGTCTCCGTAGCCTGCTGCGTTGGCCATCGCTGGTGTGGAGGGAGAAGCTACGATTACTCAGCATATCCATGATTAAACTCACCGTGTCAATGAGAGAGAGAGAGAGAGAGAGAGAGAGAGAGAGAGAGAGAGAGAGAGAGAGAGAGAGAGAGAGAGAGAGACTAGTGGATAATGCACCAGTCCAGATGTGGCAACAATACTCCATGCGTGGGCGGATGGTGGCTTTGTAGAGATATAGGATAATGTCAGGTGTGAGGAGTTTACTAGCACGTTAGAGGGAGCCCACCCACTTTGCTGCAACCTTGGCAATGTCTTCAATGTATTTGTTCCAAGTCATGTTACCTGTGAAGGTTAGGCCGAGGAGTTTGAATGTTGAATTCTCAGGTAGGGTGTTATTTGCCATGACAATCGGTGGTTGGAGAGGTTTCTTGCAGTTATTGAAGGAAAGTAACGTTTATCTTTGCGGCATTAAAAGTTACCAGCCATTTATGACCCCAATCTACTACAGCCTGGATGTCATTTTCTAAGGATTCGGCCATTGACTCGGATATGTGTGCGTCGGTTTAGCCCACATGACGAGAGTAAAGCGTGGTGTCGTCAGCAAATAAACCAATCTCAGACTCAATGTCATCATGGAGATCGTTTATGAAAATCAGGAACAATAAATGTCCAAGGATAGATCCCTGGGGTACATCAGCATTTATGTCATGTTGCTTAGATGAACGGCCATCGACAACAACCTGGATCTGTTTTTTGTTACGAAGGATCTAATTATATTAAGTAATTGCCCAGTAATGCCGTATGAGCGTATTTTCAGGAGAAGCCCTTTATGCCATACCTTGTCAAAGGCCTTGGATATATCAAGCGCTACTGCCCTAGCTTTTCCTGCCTTGTCAAGTGTATGATACATGCGGTCAGAGATGACCGTTAGGATGTCTACAGTAGATCGTGCTTGTCTAAATCCATACTGGCGGTCAGAAAGGAGTTTAGCATTAACTAAGTGCCGTACTATCGCTAGATTGATTAAGGATTCAAAGATTTTAGCAAAGATCGGGAGTAGACTTATTGGGCGGTAGTTCTGATGATCGGTTCTATTCCCAGAATTCTTGTAGACTGGTACCACAGAGACAATTTTCCAGCTATCGGGGAAGCAAGATTCAGCTAGGCATTTATTGTAGAGTTTGGAAAGGATAGGGGCCATTTCAGCAGAGCATTTCTTTATTACTATTACAGGTATAAGATCAGGCCTACAAGCTTTGGAGGTGTCAAGGTTTTTTATGATGTCTCTGACCTGGGATGGGGTGATGACCAGGTTATCAAGTGTGGCTTCGGTCCGCAATGGGAATTTAGGGAGGGGGTGGTTTTCTGAGTCCAAATTCGCCATCAGACGTAACTACCTGCAACTGTCCGCCGCTACTTGCCCCTACTCGCCACTATCTTAATATGTTGCAAGGGAGAGGGCGAAGAAAATTAGGGATTGGCTGTTATGATTTGTTATTCTAGGCGAAGTCCGGCATCAATAATTGTAAAATTTCAGTATTACTTTTGCTAACTGGTATATATTAAATCTCGTAGGACTTGTCTTTATCTACATCATATATCTTCATATTATTGTGAAATGTGGGGGTTGACAAGAAATTAGAAATTGTCCGGGATCAATTATCATTATAAACATTATTTCTCTTCATACTTTGATTTTAACGATACTTTTTGCAATTCTGTGAATGCCTCCTTAATAACATTACAGTATTATATTTATTTAATGAGGAGGGTACAGAAACTTTTGTTCTACTCGACGTTGCCCGGAAACAAATACATTGTCATTATCAACATCATTTCTCTTCAAACTTTGATTTTGACCTTACTTTTGTTAGTGCTGTGAAGACCTCCTTACTAAAATTACAAAATTATATTTGGAAAGTGAGGGGGGGGGAGTAACAGAAACTTTTTTCTATTCAGCGTTTTCCGGGAGCAATAAATGTAAATTACAGTATTACATTTAAATCTTTTGGATTATTTTCATTAACAACATCATTTCTCTTTATATTATTGTGAAAGCAGGTGGGGGGGGGGGGGAGGCGGAATTATTCGACATCGAGAATTTCATTGTGTTTTGTTCTACTCGGCGTTGTCCGGATGCAATAAATGTAAGATTACAGTCTTATATTTAAAAGGGATAGCTTCGGTAAATAAATTACATTTTTAACACATTAAAACAGAAGAGAGGAATAGGCTGGGCGGAGGGGAAAGAGAGGGTTTAAGAGAGGGGTGGAAAGGTGAGTGAGAGTAAAAGAGAGAAATATAGAGAAGACTAGAGAGAGAGACGAAAAGAGATAGAAGTTTTAATATAAAGATGTTACACACGCTTTTGTTGTTTATAGCCCCGGGCAATGCCGGGTAGCGCTGCTAGTATATATAGGCTGACTTTGAATCTCTCAGGTACAGCATCAGCGACGCTCCATGTGATGTA
>OY744521.1:68984019-69076519 GCA_963556195.1 Sepiola atlantica
AAGAAAGCTCGTATTCTTGTCTGTCTGTGTGTCCGGGTAAAACTAAGTAACTACCAAAGATATATTTACAAACCGTGTGTATTTCGATTCAGTATAAACCCGAGCTTATTATGGTTAAAATAAATAATCTAATATTCGTTCGCTTAGAGATATCAGGGTTCAAATTAGTGCATGGAGATCAGGAAAACTCCTTTTATTTTTACTGGTAAATGTTTGAAAAATAATACAGAAACTAGATCAGTCAGCAGCTGATGACTTTGTGTTTACTTTCCTGCTTTATTCATTGTTTTTCTTTTTATCAGTTGTCAAAGTTTGTGCATGAATGAGAGAGAGAGAGAGAGAGAGAGAGAGAGAGAGAAAGAGAGAGAGAGAGAGAGAGAGACAGTCGAAGCTAGGGATGTGTTTTAAAAGTAATGTCATTGAGAATGTGTGATAGATAGATAGATAGGAGAGAAGAGAGGAAGAGAGATAGAGAGGAGGAGGGAAACAGGGGAAACTTTTTAACACCTCTATTTTCTTATCCAAGATCGAAATAACGCCGTGTAGCCCTGGTGGTCCTATAAACGTGATAAATTCAACTAGTAGAATGGAGAATAATTACAACGTCTTGTTTAACCAATTAATAATTTTGCGCTGTAATTTTTTAACATCATCATAATATTTTCTCTTGATAAAAAATGGAATAATGTATTAGTCCAAAAATATACAGAGCCCTTTGTATTACTATATAAAAGTTAATTTTCTGTTTATGTAAAACGAATCCGCTTTTTATCAATGTTTATGGACTGGCATCTGCTGCTCTCATATAGTTTTAGTGGCATGGATAAACTCCTGTCTTTTCCCTGAGAAATATCCATGAGGACTGCCTCTTCAGTGACAATAGGTAACACTAACATCTTTGTACAACCAACCCAGTCTTTCCGTTCAAAAACTTTCTATATGATAAATAATATAACTAAACTTGCGTCTCCCTCCAATATTGGGTTGGCCAAAAAGTTCATTCGTGTTTTTAAATGTCATCTTTCCGGCCTACTAAAGATCGTTTTATATTCCTATTCTTCAAATCCTGTATTTGGTGTAGCGAGTATATTGACATCAATGTGTAATAAGCTTCTGGGCAAAGGAGTTTATGCTTGTATTTCAGGCTTTGAAATGGAAGATCAAGCAGAGTACTACCGACATCTGATGCCTTTTTACTGCAGAAAAGGAAAAACAGCTACAGAAACCTGCATAAAGATATGACATGTGTATGGGGAGAATGTTGCTACAGAACGGGTGTGCCAGAAATGGTTTGCTCGATTCTGAAAGGAAATATTTCAATGAGATATTCCCTTCGCTATGCCTGGTCAAAGATGATCGACAGTGACCAAGTGAAAGCCGTAGTTGAATAAGATTGCCGTTTGAGAACCAGACAAATCGCAGACATTCTCAAGATTTCCAAATCGAGTGGTGGAAATGAATTGCATACACTCGGTTATCTTTCTAACCTTGATGTTTGGGTTCCCCATAAACTGACAGAAGCAAAGGAAAAACAAAACCCCTGAAATTTTTGTCCAACCTCATAATTGACGACTGTCATAAAAAAACAGTAACGGTGCAAAAGAAGGTGACATATGTGTTGATCATAGCAAAAATGATGATTTTACAGGGAAGGGGTCATGCTTTTCTAGCTTTTCTTGCCGTTGAGTTGGCCCGAGTTTTATACTCTTTAATGTAGGGGTGTAATTAGAGTAATCATTTCTGCTTTACGAAAGAAAATGGAATAAAAAAAACTTAATCTTCATTTTAATGCGACAAAATAATCTTTAAAATTATTTGCGAACACCAACAAGTTTGTAAAACTATTTGATTTGATAATATCTTATTAGATTTAGAAAACTTGTAAATTTAAAAGAATAAACATATTTTACTCGTGTATATTAACGTGCGAAATATAAAACGAATTCTTGACATACGTCGTTTCAAGTTTGCCCACATCCGAAGAGTAAGAATGGCAACTGCTTATCAAGTATAGCTTAGGATCTCTTTATCGGTAGATAATGCTTTCAAAAGAATTTTACATATAATTTTTCTGTACTTAGTAAGAGCAAATGTATTTACTTCTTTATCATAAGGACTCTGTTTATTTTGAATAGAAAGCATTGCTAACCCGGATAACCCGCTATTTTTCTTTATTATAGATCGCAGATGTATTTTTATGATTTAGCGAAAAGTTCTTGCAGCAAGACTAACAATGCAATGCTCAAGTTCTGGTAAATATCAACTAAGTGATTCCATAATATGTAATCAACAAAACATTATTTTCTATTTCCGGTGTGTTATTCTCGTTGCAGAACTGGCGCAAATCTCTTAATCTTGAGTAGTAATTCGTCATCGTTTTATTTTTCATAAGATCGTTTGCAATGCTGCTTCAGATTTTCGCTCTTCACTAAACTGAGGAAAAAGTTGCAGAATTTACTATAATATTTAAAGTCCTTAACATTCGAATAATTTTTATTATTTTTTGCTTGGACCGTGAATATGTGTGAATTGTTTAATGTACACATATTTATTTGTTTGTTTTAGTCGCTCTTCATAAGTCGGATACTTGTTGCAGTTAAGACTCAAGTGACTTTTCTTGTTAGAAAAAGTACAACATTTGGCCGTCTCTATTTCTACATTGGGGTAGTAATCGTGGCTTGACTAACTTATGGTTATGTACATGTGCATATGAGTGCGCTCACTACTAACAGTCTTGCACCAGATTGACACATGTACACACAACTTTGTTTGAGGTCAGTGTCCCTAATTATGGGGACCTAAACAGAGCTGAAAGGGAGAAAATAACAAAATATCAAAGTCTAATGTATGATATGAAAAGAAACTGGAACCCCAAAGAGATCTCCATCATTCCAGTTATCATAGGAGCCATTGGACTCATGAAGAACTTGAAAAAGTATTTAGCAAGTATACCTGGTGAACCAAGTGCAAGAGAAATCTAAACAACTGCATACAAGGGAACAGCCAGAATCCTAAAAAGAGCTCTCGGTTGGAGTCTGTAAATAGCGGGTGATCGTATGGCATTTTGAAGAATGCCCCGTCCCCAACAAATTAAAAAAAAATGAAAAAAAAGGGAAAACCAGCAGTATGTTAACATAAAGTAACAGAGTGCACGAACCAAAAAAAATGAAAATATTTAAAAATTAAGGAACGGAGTAAAGGCGCATGCGTTGGAAAAATGAAGACGAACAAAATTAGGATGTTTTTTCTTCCGGTTTCGATGGCATAGGTGGCCATCTTTTACACTCTCTTGGTTTTGCCTTAGCCCAAATACAGAATGGTAAACTTTAAGTATTCAATTCTGTAATATGGTGTTCGAGTGATGCTTTCAACCTATAAGAATAGCATGTATTCAACATTATCAGCGCTTAGTGATTAACACACACTTTTCACAATATATTCTATAGGAAGTGGGAATTTCTGAGTTTATTAGAACACAGATGCATTTGATGTTAACGAGTACAAGGATTGTATAGCGCAGATCATTTAAAATATTAGACATTGAACACAATTATTTATCATTCTTGTTTAAACTTGATCCAGTAATTGACAACTTTGATGAATTTATTTGTAACTAATACCAATATAAAGATTTAAAAAATATACAAGTTTATACTCGCTCCTTGATCGATATTGGTACAGTATTTGAATATGTTAATTTCCATCTTTACCTAGCTTCTATGCTAGGTAAAGATGGAAATTAACATATTCAAATACTGTACCAATATCGAGTACGTACCAAGCATTTATGAAAAATCGTGGAAAAATACGCTAGTAAATATTTGCAAGAGAGGGTAAGTAACTACAATGAATGTATTCGCGTACTGTTTTTATTGGCAAAAATAAAGAAATTATATTTTTAAGAAAAAATAATTGGCTTTGAACTAATGCCGAATACCATTGATGCCTACTTTTTTTGCGGTTATCCTAAAAAGAACAATTCAGTTTAAAAAAAAACGCAATGTTTTTTTTATGTTATTATATTATGCCAATTTCATTAAATTTATAAAACACGTATCCAATTGAAAATTTAGATTCGAACTCGGGTATTGGCATCGTAAAAACTACTGCCTTAGTAATGTGTACTCTGCCTATTCCTTTTTTCTCAGCCAATCACATGTTTTTATTTGCGTATGAACAAACTCCAAAAAACCCATAACATTGTAATAGTATATGGATAATAGAATTTTTTAGGTTGCTCAAAACATATTTTATTTTAAAATATATTATTTCGCAAGAAATAAATACTTAGTCTGATTTCTTAACTTTTATTTTACCTTAATCTAATTCATCCCAAAACAAGACACTTTGCCACTGAGACGTAAGGGCTACTGTGAATTTGGGGTCATACCTATAGGGGCATCATAAGTTGGGAGTTTAGCAATGAGATGTTTGTCTACATTACATTTAAATTTCTGTATGTTGGTGCAGTCAGGGAGACAGGGGTCAGAGAGAGAGAGAGAGAGAGAGAGAGAGAGAGAGAGAGAGAGAGAGAGTTCCAAAGGCTAGCAGTTCGAGGAAAGAAGCTATAATGTAACAATATTGTCAGATTGAAAAGGGTGAATATAAAAACACTGTATGGTTAAAAGGATTAATATGAAAATAATCTTGGTTTTCTTAAGTTATGAAAATGAAAGAGAATTTAAAGGTGTTTTGGCACTAAAAGGGAAAACGAAAATTGATAAGACAAAGATGAGTTGTTTTCCTTGCCTTGGAGATTGAGGGTATGGGAAAGGCCAAGGTCAAAAATGCGTGACACGCCATATGGTCACTATGGTCACGAACAGGGCAGTGTTGTTTACATTCTCGGCGTTAAATGGACGTTGAAGTGTAAAAATAACATACGCCCATGAATGAGACTCGAAAGGACAGACCCGATAGTCATTGCTGAAAACCGTAGGTGAGCATGACAGTGATTGATGCTCACCAAAAAAGGATTTCTTCGTAAAATCATAACGTTTGCAAAAAAATTGCAAAAAATTTGTTTTTACTAAACATAAAAGGCCATCCGGTTTAAGAAGTGGGATGTAGGTCCCCCAGACATTGCCGGGATTGGCATGATTATATGGGGCGATGGGGAAATTGAGTATCTGCTGAGAGACACTTCCCCGTCGTTAGATGGCAGTTATTGAAAAAGGTGTTATCGATTATCTAATTCAGGAAAATACATTTTTTCTATGAAGATAAGTTTCGAGGAAGAGGTAACCCCCAACTGAGGTAACAGTGGGAGATAGAAACAGATGAAGAAGAAGGAAAGAATACTGCGAGGTAGAATCCGTTAACTACTCGAGGTATTGAGAGGGCGGATCCTCGCGAGTGGAAATTACAAATATGGTAAGAAATAATAATAAAAATACAGTTTTTATTACCAAATTAATTCTATCGGGAAATGGGTGGAGTCACGCCCAGTCTCAAAACAGCCGAATTTCAATATAATCCAACGCAAATTGAGATTTGAAGATTCACTTTTGCTCGCCATTGAAATCCAAGTCGTGAAGAGCCGGACACTGGACACCGGACTTAGGGTTGATATCGTCCAATCAGAATCGACCAGAACTTGTTAAGATTTGCCGGTCCGAAACAGAAGTAGAAGATAGAAATGTGGAATTACACTGCCTATAACTAAACAACTTTTCTACCCAAATAATCATTCTTATACAAAAACCAACCGACGGATATGTTAATTACTTTTCTTTCATCGTTCTGCTTTGAAATGACCCTTTGCTCCTCAGTGATACCAAGTTGCTAACCAGCGCCGGACAGATGCCGTCTGATCACAACGTGGGAAAACGGTGATTGCCGGACAAGGACCCTTCGACATCTTCGGTCTTCATCAATACAGTAACTTTTCCCGAGCAGTGTCAGGTGACCAACCGATCTGAGGAACGGCCAAATTGGTGACGTCAGTGGTTGAGGAACTGGGATAAAGTTAGAGTAGAAAGTCTTTTGGAATCTGAAAACCTCTACAATGAAGGGGTGGGATTTTGATGATTGTCGGGTCTGTCTGGGATATTTACATCAAGGGGGCACCATGGCAGTAAGTTCGTCAGAACACATTCCATGGAAGTACTTGTAAAACAAGCACAGAAATGCAATATTGCAGCAATGGGACAAAAGCTGGGGCTTGGTAGATAGTGAAGGAACTATTAGATTATAAGCTCTTTTTTAAAACGCTGTCTAAGAGAGAGAGAGAGAGAGATTAGTGGTTGGTGCACCAGCCAGATGTGACAATAGTGCTCCATACATGGGCGAATGCTGACTTTTTAAAGATATAGGATACTAACAGGTTAGAGTTTTCTAGCACGGTAGATGGAGCCCACCTTTCTTGCAACAACTTTGGCAATGTCTTCTATGTATTTGTTCCAATTCATGTTTCCTGTGAATGTTCGACAAAGGAGTTTGAATGATCGACTCTCAGATAGGGTGCTATTAACCATGACAATCGGTGGTTGAAAAAGTTTCTTATAATTGTTTAACGAAAGAAGCTTTTTCTTAGTGGCATTTTACGTTACCATCGATTTTTTACCCCATTCAACTACAGACTGGAGCTCATTTTCTAAGGATTCAGCCATTGCCTTGGATATGTGTGTATTCGATTTTTCAACAACATGTCGAGAATAGAGAGTGGTGTCATCAGCAACTATACCCATCTCAGGCACAATTGTATCAGGGAGGTCGTTTATAAAAATCAGGAATAATAACGGTCCAATGACCTTCCTCTGGGGCACACTCGCATTAAAAACATGTTGTTTAGATGTACGGCAATTGCAGGACACCTGGATATTTCTTTTGGCTGAGAAGGATATGATTATATTAAATATTCGTCCGTACGAAATAATTTTTATGAGAAAAACATGCCAGACTTTGTAAAAAGCTTTGGATATATCAAGCGCTACTGCCCAAGTTTCACCAGCCTTGTCAAGTATATGGTAAATACTCCCCGAGATGACCGTTACGATATTCGCAATAGAACGGGTTTGCCTAACTTCATACGCATCGTTTAAATTGACTCATTTAAACTCCACAAATAAATTGAATGCAAATTAAATCAAGATGCTTTTAATGCGCATCTGTTTTTCCTGTTCCTTTCTTTTCTTTTCTGCACAAGAAATCAACAACTGCGCACCAGATTTGGCATCGGCTAACTATATACAAAGCTACGTTGTTCAATCGAGAATGTTGCAACATATGATATAAGTGGTTTTCTTTCATCAGACATGGTTGATGCGTGCGGGTGTTTGGAAGAGAGGAAGTGGGAATTAAGGGAAGGCGTCAGGCGATAACAGCAGTTGTTAAGCGATGATTTATGAGCAAGATTTCATTTCGGACAAGAAAGTTTTTGGTAACAAATGTAGAGATTTATTTCATTCTGAAACATATCAGAAGCTAGATATATGCATATCTTTATAAACACACACACACTATATATATATATAGCCTGTGTAGACAAAGATTTTGAAGCATCAGTTGGAGATCTTTAATGATTCAAAGCCACCATAACGTTGAGAGATTTACCCTTTTTTTCTCCTCTTAATCGTTTCCTCCAACTGAAATAAGTTTTTTCCCCTCATATCTCATTCGACTTTTAGTTTTTAATTTACCATTCTGACGTTTCCTCTCAGAGGGTCAGACGATAAGGCCTTAAGGTAATTTTAACAATTTTCCTTTTTTTTCACTCGTCTGTTTCATTGATTATAATAATGCTTCCTCTTAAATTAATCCTACGATTCTGTTGTACACGAAATTTACTTATATATATATATATATATATATATATCTCTATATATATATATATATATATATATATATATATATATATATATATATAGAGAGAGAGAGAGAGAGACAGAGAGAGACACACAGAGAGATTTAGATTTAGATTTAGATTTTTCACTTAGAAGATGGTTTATTCAGTGAAGACCGGGATTAGTCCAATAAACATAAGCTCGATGATACTCGATTACAGAGTACAGAGCATTGTAAACCTTAAAAAAACTCATATATATATATATATATATATATATATATATATATATATATATATATATATATATATATATATATATATGCAGCATTCTTTTTTAAGCATATTTTGTTAAACATGAGGAACAATTTATATCCGCATATTTTTGTTTTGATCCTTTCTAATTTCTGTATGTGTTTCTGGTTTAAAACCGATGTATCTGCCGTATTCGCTTATACACTTTCGCCTCCGTTCTTGAGGCTTGCATTCTCAAATATCCGGGGACTTAGGACCAACATTAACGACGTAGAAACCTTTCTCCTGACAAACTCCCCGGATATCCTAGCTCTTAGTGAAACTAACCTTCAATCTTCAATCTCCTCTCACCACTTTGACATGACTGACTACCTCCCACTCTACCGTAAAGACTCTGACAAACACATGCACGGGCTAGGAGTTTATGTTCGGAACACCCTCCCCCTGACTAGAGAACATAGGTTAGAATCAGATGACTACGACTACATGTGCTTTAGATTGACTTTACATCACAACGTCAGTTACTTATATTTCCTATACCGCTCCCCATCGACCCAGGACTGTACTCTTCTAAACTCTGTCTCTGAAAGCATAGATAGAACACTTTTAATTGCCTCGAATACTCAGATACATGTATTTGGGGATTTTAATGCCCACCACCGCGACTGGTTGGGATTCTCCAGCCTTACTGGCGCAGCCGGCAACTCTACGTATAATTTCTCCTTGGCTCACTCCCTCTCTCAGACTGTCGATTTTCCGACCCGCATCCCCGATCGAGTAGACCAACAAGCCTCACTTCAAGACCTCTTCTTGACCGCAATACCCGAGGCTTGTGTGACGAAAGCTCATAGCCCACTCGGGAATGCTGATCACATTGTGCTAATGATACATATCACCCTAAAAAGTCGTCCAAAAGCTGATGAACCGTTGCTCAAAACAACAAGATATTACGAGCAAGCTGATTTTGAGTCAATCAGAGATCACATCAGTGACGCCCCATGGAGGGAAACCTTCTCACTCCCTGCCAACCAGTGTGCAAACGAATTAACTGAATAGGTCAAAGCAGGAATTGAATCCTATGTCCCCATGCGAAAATTCTTTTAGCAATCCCCACTCTCCTCAATGGGAGGCAACAAGCATTCCGTAAATTCGGCCGTCATAAGTCAGCTACTAATAGACATAAATTTATAGAGTCAAGAAATAATTGCAAGGCCGTGATAGGCGAAGAGAAGGTATAATGAGTTAACAAAAAAACGCATCCAGTCACAGAAACTAGGTACTCGCGATTTCTGGAAAATCTACAATAGTGTAGTGAATAATGGTCAATCTACGATTCCCCCACTATCAAACCACAATGATGTCGTTTGCACGGCCACTGATAAGGCTGAACTACTTGCACAGCGTTTCGCTTCTAACTCTACTTTAGACCCAGATAACCACCCTCTCCCTGAATTCCCTTTGCGGACCGAAGCCACACTTGATAACCTGGTCATCACCCCATCTCAGGTCAGAGACATCATAAAAAACCTTGACACCTCTAAAGCTGATGGGCCTGATCTTATACCTGTAATAGTAATAAAGAAATGCTCTGCTGAACTGGCCCCTGTCCTCTCCAAACTCTACAATAAATGCCTAGCCGAATCTTGCTTCCCCGATAGCTGGAAAATTGCCTCTGTGGTACCAGTCTACAAGAGTTTTGGGAATAGAACCGACCCTCTGAACTACCGCCCAATCAGTCTACTGCCGATCTTTGCCAAAATCTTTGAATCCTTAATCAATCTAGCGATAGTACGGCACTTAGTTAATGCTAAACTTCTATCTGACCGCCAGTATTGATTTAGACAAGCACGATCTACTGCAGACATCCTAACGGTCATCTCTGAACGCATGTATCATACACTCGACAAGGCAGGTGAAGCTAGGGCAGTAGCGCTTGATATATCCAAGGCTTTTGACAAGGTATGGCATAAAGGGCTTCTCCTGAAAATACGCTCATACAGTATCACTGGGCAACTACTTAATATAATTAGATCTTTCCTAAACAAAAGAAAAATCCAGGTTGTCCTCGATGACCGTTCATCTAAGCAACATGACATAAATGCTGGTGTACCCCAGGGATCTATTCTTGGACCTTTGTTGTTCCTGATCTATATAAACGATCTCCCTGATGACATAGAGTCTGAGATTGGTTTATTTGCTGATGACACAACGCTTTACTCTCACCATGTTGGTAAAACAGACCCGATCATATCCGAGGCAATGGCTGAATCTTTAGAAAATGACCTCCAGGCTGTAGTGGATTGGGGTCATAAATGGTTGGTAACTTTTAATGCCACAAAGACAAAGCTTATTTCCTTCAATAACTACAAGAAACCTCTCCAACCACCGATTGTCATGGCAAATAACACCCTATCTGAGAGTTCACCATTCAAACTCCTCAGCCTAACCTTCACAGGTAACATGAATTGGAACAAATACATTGAAGACATTGCCAAGGCTGCCGCAAAGAAGGTTGGCTCCCTCTACCGTGCTAGTAAACTCCTTACACCTGACATTATCCTGTATCTCTACAAAGCCACCATTCGCCCATGCATGGAGTATTGTTGCCACATCTGAGCTGGTGCATCATCTACTAGTCTCTCCCTCCTTGACAAGGTCCAAAAAAGAGTCGCCAACCTAATAGGTCCCTCACTGTCAGCTAAGCTCCAGTCCCTGTCCCATCGCCGCAATGTAGCATCCTTATGTTTGTTTTACAAATACTTCAATGGATTATGCTCTAATGAGTTGGCTACTCTGGTTCCCCCTCGACGTAAATTCACTAGACTAACTCGACAATCTACTAAATCTCATTCATTCACTGTGGAGGTCCCCAGATGCCGGAGAGCATTCTACTCAAATAGCTTCTTTCCTCGTGCTGCTGGCCTCTGGAACTCCCTCCCTGCCCCCTGTTTCCTCGACAGTACTGACATGCAGAAATTTAAAACTAATGTAAACAGACATCTCGCTGCTCAGATCCCAATTTAGGCTGACCCCCCAAACATTCTCCCCTTTTCTTTTTTCTCAGTAGCCCCTTACGTCTACAGTGACGGCCTACCTTGTTTGGGGTGAATCATGTTAAAAAAATACCCCTTTTACTTTCGGATCAGTCTGGATCCATTTTTAGGGGTGGTTATCGAGTAAATACCTTAGTGTTTAATTATTTGTTAGTAGTTTTGGCGGGAATCACGTGATGGTTATAGTATTAATAAGGTACTAGTGTTAGTATTGTAGGCATTTCAGTATAGTCTCATTAATGTAATATATATATATACACATGCATATATATATATATATATATATATATATATATATATATATATAAATACACACATATATATACACACACGCAAACACACACACACACACAGACACACACACATATATATATATATATATATATAGAGAGAGAGAGAGAGAGAGAGAGAGAGAGAGAGATTATGATTACGTCTGAATGAAAAATTTGATATCCTAAACTTTAAAGACCCCCGAAACTGTAGAAGTGAGATAGCAAACAGCTGCCTACACAGAAATAAATTCACCTTAGGCTAACGATACATAAATAAATAAACAAATAAGTAAAAAAAACTACACTAAACAAAAACCTAACAATTTAAAAATTAAAACCTAAAATAGAAATATAAGGAACCACGTGTTAAAATAAACTCACCCATTATATTGATACAACAAAGGAAACAGGATATAGGCCAATCTATAGAAAACAGAACAATAGAACAGGATATAAGATGTAACCCTAACCACACCTTTGTTCGTGGGAAGCCCAACGATTGGCTGAGAGAACAACAAAGATTGATTAACTAGCTAGCCGTGTATATGAAAATACCCGGCAAAAATAACTCCATGCATTTTAGCCTGGGGATGAAACGCGGGAGCCTCTGTGTAAATTAATTGCAATAAATATATTTTCATAGCTTACTATATATATATATATATATATATATATATATACTAGCAGGACCCTGTCTCCCAGCGTTGCCTGGGTAGGGGGATATGAAAGAATGATTTAACAATGAAATTAAATTAAAATGAGCACCCAATTCAAGGTCATTTAGCGGTAATATGGCATGATGTATGTATCGTTGTGTTACGTAAGCGTATGTAATTATAGTATTTCAATTTTGTGGTGTTTTTGTTGGGGGTTGTTTCCTACACTAAAATGAAGTGCGTATTTCTATTTTTTTGTATATTCTGTTAATCATACTACATATGAATGCCACTACCATACCAATAACTCTAACTTCGGAGGCGTTGCCAGTCGGACTTAGGGTTATTGATAAGTCATTTTTAACTGCATTTAATGAATAAAACAGCAGTAGCAACTCATGGGTCGGTCATTTTGTATTGTTTACTGTCTCCGAAGGAGCGAATATCGACGAAATCTTATATTGAAATAAAAAATAAATAAAAGACTTTCAGAAGTTGAAAACTATGCAGGTCAGTAGAAAAATAAATATTATTGCGTTTGGTAGCACTTATTTGTTGTAAAAAAATGCCGCTTACAGTTTTGTCGATTAAAAATGTTTGGAAAATAATGCCGAAATCTACTACACTGTGAATAATTTACGTGACTGAAATAGGATTTCACAAAACGATTGTTTCTTTGCTATTAAACCAAATGGACATTTTCTTATCCCCATTCAGATTGAAAACTCCGTGATTGTCTGCCCGTGTCGCGAATGTAATTCTTCAAAACTTAAACAAATAAAATCGCTGGAATTGCTGAACTGCATTAGTAGCAAAGTTATTTAGGGCATAAACTATGACGGTGTGATGTCAAAGATTTACCGTAAATATATTTAAATAAATGGTATTTCAGTCTTCGTAAATATTTTGAATGTTCACACGTAATCGCCTAGATATTATCATAGCATTTCCGTTTTGTGTTTTATTTTTTGTTGTTGGATGGCGGAAACTTTTTTTCCTACACTGAAATGAAGTGCGGATTTTAAAAAAAAGTATATCCTGTTAGCCATACTACACATGAATGCCACTACTTTACCAATAACTTTAAGTCCGGAGGTGTTGCCAGTCGGACTTGAGGTTAGTGGTAAGTAATCTTTTAACTGTTATTAATGAATGCAACACCAATAGCAACTCATGGGTCAGTAATATATATATATATATATATAATTATACATATATGTATATGTATATATATATATATATATATATTTATATATATATATATATATATATAAATAATTACGCACACACACATATATATAAAATTATACGCACACACACACACACACACATATATATATATATATATATATAATTATTAGCATATATACAAAATTATACGTATACATATATAATTATACATATGTATATAATTATACAAGCACACACATGTATATAATTACACACACACACACACACAGACACACACACACACACACACATATATATATATATATATATTTACACAATATGTATATATATGTGTGTGTGTGGGTGTGTGTTATTTCATTATGTTCGTGAAAATATAATGAAATAACACACACACACGTGTGTGTGTTTGTGTGTTATTTCATTATATATATATATATATATATATATATATATATATATATATATATATATATATATGTGTGTGTGTGTGTGTTATTTCATTATATATATATATATATATATATATATATATATATATATATATATATATATATATATATGTGTGTGTGTGTGTGTGTGTGTGTGTGTTATTTTATTATGTCTGTGAAAACGAAGAACCCAGAAGCGTTTCTGCAATTTTCTGGGATTTCGATTTAATTAATAACGTACTACGAACACCATCTGAATAACGGCATATATTTACTTTCTCAGGCAACGTCTCAGAATGAAAAAGAGAAGAAAAAAGGGAATGCTAATTTCTTTTGCCAACCGATTGAAATGACCTAAAAAAAAGTCACTCACGAAAATTGTTTTCATTTATGTAAACGAATCTGACTGTAAAAAACGAAAAGAAAAACAAACAAACATGTGAAAATGTCTAACATTGTAATCGAGAAACGTACATAAAACGCAATAATTTATCTACTAACAACCTTTTTAGTTGTCTGTATTATTTTTTATCGCAGTACAATTGTTCATGGTTGAACGCTAAGATTTATAATTTGCCTGTTTCGGCAGCTCTAAGCATAAAAGAGGTCAAGAGGGTTTTGCGATTATACATATGACCCAATTCTAAGAAGTTTTCTCTAAGAATTCCTCTCTCCAATTGCAATAAGAGAGGAATGCCAAGGTCTACCCTTGGTGCAGGAAGCGTCTCAAAATCGCGACAATCCAAGAAGTCTGTGCTATTTCAACACCCGTTCTTCAGCATGTAAAATACAACGCACTCCATACTGAACTCGCTCGGTATTCTGCTGCATTTGCTCTCGTGAATAAATATCAACTTATACTTAACACAGTTATGACTTGAGTATCGAGGCTATTACAGAAAAATAATAGGGTAAAAGCTCAAAAATTATTAAGGATAGAAAAGAAGGTTAACTTAACAAAAAATATAAGGTGAACAAAGCAGTTTGGTAATCGCTAGATTGAGCTAGCAAGTCTCGTGAGATCTCGTTAGTTCTCGTTGTTTTACTAAGAAAACAGATAATTCCATTCTCCTAATTTAGGTACTATATGAATGATGCACACCTTTATACAACTTACAACTGTTTATATTTCATGAATCATAGTGTTTTGTCAAAATAATAATTTCCTTCACCCGCCCCCCCAAAACACCAAGAATGAAAAGAAAATTTGGGGACTGAGGTAATCAACTTTGTATATTTCAATTTATAATGAAAAATCTAAAACAAATTCTTGTTTTATGCTTGTATTCTTTATAGAATACAAACATAAAACAAGGATTTGTTTTAGAATCACTTTATATGGATTTTTCACAAAAGTTAAAATGTATAAAATTTACTAATAAATAAAAGCAGGAGTCTGTCCGTCTGCTATAAACTCATAAATTACTTGCGTGATATATTTTAGTTGGAATGTAGATAGGCAGTCTAATATACATATACAGTCTAAGTAATGTTATATGCTATGTAAAGTTGATATTTGTAAAACTTGAAAGTTATCAAAATATAAAAGAAATAAGGCCAACGACGTAATCTCTCATAAAGGTGACCCCTAATCAAAAGGTTTCATAAAACATATATACAATTTTCTACCTGATGGTATCAAAAGGGGCCTAAAGTTAAAAAATAATAATGTGGACTCTTTTGTTGCACCACCTCCTCGTGGTGAGAGTTGGGCAACGTTCAGTGGATGTGGTCAGGAAGGGTGTGGAGGGCCTGGCCAATGAAGCCGAGCAACCGAGAGTGGCAACTCACCCCTCCGGTGGGTAAACCTCCAGCCGGAGGGTTAATAATGGGTTACGTAAAAAAATAATGACCGATTGACCGGTTCCGATGGCGTGGGGGACCGTTCCCCCTTTGTGTGCTCCTGCGGTCGTGGGTTTGCTTCTGGTAGAGGGTTATCCCAACACCGGCGGCACGCCCACCCGGATGAACTCAATCAGGATCGGGCAGCTCTCCCCCGTCCCGGTCGGACTTGGAGTTATGAAGACGATACGCGGTTGCGCGCTTGTGCGGTTGTGCGATTACGCGGTTGCGCGGTTGTGCCTGTGGCAAATATTCTAATTTAGCAAATACAGCATTATGACCTTTAAAATGTGAATTTTCAGAAAAATTCAAAATACATAGGATGATATTTAATAAATAAAATGATGCGTCTGTATGTTTTTCTGTTTTACCACTACAGACTCATTATATATGTACATGCAAAATGTACATATATAATAAATGCAATATAATTTTGACCGTGGAAAACCTTAACTGATAGCTAAAAAGTAAAGTAAAAAAAAAACTAAACAGAAAAATAATAAAATAAAAAACAGTAACAAAGAAACAGTCTTTTTTAACGGTGATAATTTATATTCTTACATGCAGTGAAAGTATCTATTCCTATTCTGAGTTCCACGTAGTTAGGGAAGGAAGTAAACATTACCAGTCATCTTAGCATTACTTTATTCTTGTACATACCCCATGAACAAGTTCTTTCATTACAATCAATACTGATGAACGATTATACCCATCAACAAGCCTTTAAATGATGATGATAGCACCAATTATAATAATTGTCAAATTTACTGATTAAGCAAAGCACTTCATCTTAAAGCAAAACTATAAAATGCTGATTAAATTACCAAAATGGCTTCCACCCTTTTCTGAGAAGCGATAAGAAAATTGCATAAGATTTAACCATCATCCAATGTTTAAATTTTCGTTACATTCACACCATCAAATCAAGACTTTGATCTAAAAGACGCCCACTTGCACTTGATGCTTGTTTACGTAAACGAAAACGAAAATAACATTTCAGCTCGCCGCTGTGTGTGGTCACTTGTAATCCACTTTCAAAATGGCATAACATTGCGAAAAATCAGAACTCTGTTTTAGACCAATAAGATTTACAGCGAACACCCAAAATGGATTTTCCCAATGAGATGGGGACATTTTCATTTCATTTTTAGCACACATCTTCAATAAAGTGTGAGAGCAGCAGAATAATAATAACATTACTTAGAATTTAGAGAAAACTGCCAGAATTTAATGTAAACAAGCAAAAGATTACAATTGAGAAACCTTGATTTTCAAATATAAAAGCAAAAATTCGTAGAAAAATAAAATATTGTCAAGAGTAAACTTTTGGCGGACCCTTTTTAGTGTTCCAGTTGTTTTTGGAGGGGGAAGATTTTAGGAAGAACCAGTTTTATAGAAACATTTTAAAGAAAACAGTTTTAAGTAATATTCAAATGTGTGAGAGCGAAAGGAATGTTATATAATAAACCAACAAAATAAAGAGTACAAAAGCATAAGTTCACAAAAGAGATATTTTATAAATGTATAAAATGGAAGTTTACATAGATAAGAAAACATAGAATAAATGTTCATATTTTGCGTGTCCTTGCAGAACAAGGGGATTCATTAGTTAAGATATCAGGGAAGCCTGAATAAATAATTTAAGGGCTGTAAATTTTCCACGGGTCTGAAAAATCGTAATCAAAACTTCCTCACTCAATTACATAAATTACATTTCATTGAAAGTTATTAGAGTCAATAATCATTTGTTTTCATATTAGAAAGTTTAGTGAGAAATGTATGAAGTATTAAAATGGTTAAGTTTTTACATTTGTTTTCAATCAGCAGACGACATTGAAAGCGGATTCAAGCAGTGTGTGTGTCGCCTTTAGTGTGCGCATGTGTAAGACAGTGAAATAGTTAATGTATTGTATATACGAAATGTCGATTTTAGTTCTGTCGTGGATTTCGGCTAAAAATTCATTGTTGAAGGAAAAATCTGGCTTTATATTCATTCCGGGTGAATCAAAACGGCAAATTCGATAACTCAAGAAAAATGCATCTGTTTGGCTTAAAATCTTTTTATTTGCTTTTATTAATTCAAGCGAATGCGTGCGTCGAGCCGATTGCGCAGAGACGAGTTTAAGCATTTTCATTTTGGGCACTGAAGGGTAAACTTCGTCTCTAAGAAAAAAACTTAATTGTCGATCTTAACAAATATGGATGGGTCCTTTATGACACTCATAGGTAGCGGATGATTCTTTCCAGGTATCAGTTTCCGAGATCGAATAGCATAAAAGTAATTAGCGGACGAAAAACACAAACACACTCACACAAATAATTAGTCTGTATGTTTTATTATAATAGAGATTAAGTGTCTTGAAGATTTAGTGTCTTGAACCGGGAAATGAGTCACAAGATCATCTTGTTTTTATTTTTTAATTTCTATTATGAAGAAATAATGTATTATTATTTATACTGTTGACTCTCTCCTTTGATTTCATACTCAATTGAATGTATATATACAACAACATAGTGATTTATAAAGTGAACGAGATGGATTATTTATATATTGATTTTTAAAAATTGATTTAAATCAATCATTTCCGAGTATTATTGATTTTTAATTCTTTGGATTTTTGTAATACATATTAAAATAATTTCTTAAAGAAATAACTGTACTTTTATCATCTCTACTTTTTATCATCTCTACTTTTATCATAATTTACTTAATTTTACGTAAGTAAAAAATACTTACGTAAAATTAAGTAAATTATTCAATCAAATATGAGTGAATGGAAGTTAGTGACTACTATAAAATGGCTTTAGGGTTAGTTTTGTTGGTGAAAAATAACGGTTAGCGGTTTGTTAATTTTACAAAAGTGATGTCAGAATGTTAATTTTACAAAAGTGATGACAGAATGTTAATTTTACAAAAGTGATGTCAGAATGTTAATTTTACAAAAGTGATGTCAGAATGTTAATTTTACAAAAGTGATGTCAGAATGTCAATTTTACAAAAGTGATGTCAGAATGTTAATTTTACAAAAGTGATTACAGAATATTAATTTTACAAAAGTGATGCCAGAATGTCAATTTTACAAAAGTGATGTCAGAATGTTAATTTTACAAAAGTGATGTCAGAATGTTAATTTTACAAAAGTGATGTCAGAATGTCAATTTTACAAAAGTGATGACAGAATGTCAATTTTACAAAAGTGATGTCAGAATGTTAATTTTACAAAAGTGATGTCAGAATGTTAATTTTACAAAAGTGATGTCAGAATGTCAATTTTACAAAAGTGATATCAGAATGTTAATTTTACAAAAGTGATGACAGAATATTAATTTTACAAAAGTGATGTCAGAATGTTAATTTTACAAAAGTGATGACAGAATATTAATTTTACAAAAGTGATGACAGAATATTAATTTTACAAAAGTGATGTCAGAATGTTAATTTTACAAAAGTGATGTCAGAATGTTAATTTTACAAAAGTGATGTCAGAATGTCAATTTTACAAAAGTGATATCAGAATGTTAATTTTACAAAAGTGATGACAGAATATTAATTTTACAAAAGTGATGTCAGAATATTAATTTTACAAAAGTGATGTCAGAATGTTAATTTTACAAAAGTGATGACAGAATGTTAATTTTACAAAAGTGATGTCAGAATATTAATTTTACAAAAGTGATGACAGAATATTAATTTTACAAAAGTGATGTCAGAATGTTAATTTTACAAAAGTGATGTCAGAATGTTAATTTTACAAAAGTGATGACAGAATGTTAATTTTACAAAAGTGATGTCAGAATGTTAATTTTACAAAAGTGATGTCAGAATGTTAGTTTTACAAAAGTGATGTCAGAATGTCAATTTTACAAAAGTGATGTCAGAATGTTAATTTTACAAAAGTGATTACAGAATATTAATTTTACAAAAGTGATGCCAGAATGTCAATTTTACAAAAGTGATGTCAGAATGTTAATTTTACAAAAGTGATGTCAGAATGTTAATTTTACAAAAGTGATGTCAGAATGTCAATTTTACAAAAGTGATGACAGAATGTCAATTTTACAAAAGTGATGTCAGAATGTTAATTTTACAAAAGTGATGACAGAATATTAATTTTACAAAAGTGATGCCAGAATGTTAATTTTACAAAAGTGATGACAGAATGTCAATTTTACAAAAGTGATGTCAGAATGTTTATTTTACAAAAGTGATGTTAGAATGTTAATTTTACAAAAGTGATATCAGAATGTCAATTTTACAAAAGTGATGTCAGAATGTTAATTTTACAAAAGTGATGACAGAATATTAATTTTACAAAAGTGATGTCAGAATGTTAATTTTACAAAAGTGATGTCAGAATGTCAATTTTACAAAAGTGATGTCAGAATGTTAATTTTACAAAAGTGATTACAGAATATTAATTTTACAAAAGTGATGCCAGAATGTCAATTTTACAAAAGTGATGTCAGAATGTTAATTTTACAAAAGTGATGTCAGAATGTTAATTTTACAAAAGTGATGTCAGAATGTCAATTTTACAAAAGTGATGACAGAATGTCAATTTTACAAAAGTGATGTCAGAATGTTAATTTTACAAAAGTGATGACAGAATATTAATTTTACAAAAGTGATGTCAGAATGTTAATTTTACAAAAGTGATGACAGAATGTCAATTTTACAAAAGTGATGTCAGAATGTTTATTTTACAAAAGTGATGCCAGAATGTCAATTTTACAAAAGTGATGTCAGAATGTTAATTTTACAAAAGTGATATCAGAATGTCAATTTTACAAAAGTGATAGCAGAATTTTAATTTTACAAAAGTGATGTCAGAATGTCAATTTTACAAAAGTGATGTCAGAATGTCAATTTTACAAAAGTGATGTCAGAATGTTAATTTTACAAAAGTGATGACAGAATATTAATTTTACAAAAGTGAATAATTGAACAAATCTAATTTAATTTATCAAATTTAATTTATCAGATAAACTACTTTTTGAATTCAGCCACGCATCATTTTTCTTTATTGTGGCTTATTTTGATTACTTATTCGCCTGTTCACCACCACCACCATCCCCAAAACTAATGTTTTATCAGTTCAATTATTGTTTAATCGAATGAGAACCGCATAACTTATCTGGCCCCGATCTTTCCTAGCTGGAAAGTGTAGCCAAGAAAATAATTGAATCCTATTGTATTTGATATAAAAATAAGTTGATCTATTGTTTGTACTTATAACAACATGTGCAAGCAGAAGCTAGATTTTAACATTTTCGACCTCACTAAACGTAACGCGATTATGACGTCATATCAGTTAAATTACTAACCAAACTCATGAGCACCAAGTATTTCCCAGATCTACTTACCATAAAGGTAACAATTTCGCAAAAAGTAGAATATCCCTTGGATATTCTAATTTAAAAGTATTCCAACAACTTTACTATTGAATGTTGCAAAACATTGGTAAGTTGAAAATAAAAATAAAAGCGATGAGAATTTGAAAGAAAGCAAACGATCAATTTGAAAAAAGGAACTGACAGTTTATTTTGAAACAAATTTCTTGGAGTGAATAACTACGAAAAGTTCTTTGAAGTGGGTACAAAACAGAACTAAGTATTTTTGGAAGCTAAATTTTTGTCGAAGTAAGTTATTTGTAAGTTTAATTTTTTTTCAATTTTAATTTTCTTTAGAATATAATAGCAAATATATGATCTCTCCGGTCGCAAAATTTTGCTACCCGGGAGGATGGTATAATGACGAAAGAACATATACTACACTGTCCTCCAAACAAGGAGTTAATGTCTGGGAGGATAGTATCATGACAATAGAACAGATTCTACACCGACACCAAAGGATAAGGTAATGCATGGGAGGATAATCTCGACCACAGAACAAATAGGAGGTAATGCCTGAAAAGATGGTATAATGACGAACGAACTTATACTATACCCCTCCCCCCAAAGCTGGTAATGCCTGGGAGGATTGTATCATGAAAGCGGAGCAGATAATACACTGCTATTCTGAATTGAACATTGAAAAATAGTACATTCTTAAACTATAAATAGCATTATCGTTGGTCTGTCACGCTTTATTTTGAAATGGTATGTTTTGGGGTCTGGCACGTTTAAATTAGAAATAGCATTTAATTTTGAAATGTCATGTTGGTCTGTCAGGCTTAAATTAGAAATAGCATTATCGTTGGTCTGTCACGCTTTATTTTGAAATGGCATGTTTGTTGGTCTGCTATACTTAAGTTTGAAATTGCATTTTAATCGCTAAGCGTTTGAATGAGTGCATTATAAAAATATATGTTCATGTTTTAAAAATGCGGACTTCAGCTTGTTTCTGTCAAATAGTTAAATACTTATTTTTCATTAAGAGGATAAATATTTGACGTGTATAAAAGAAAACTGTGTCATTACAATAAAACAAAACAAAAAATAAATAAAAAAACGACATAGCTTTTATCTGCGCTCATCATGTTTCGACTTCCCTTTCTAGATTATTTGATTTAACAGCTTATACCGAATGAGTGACATTTTATTTCCTATCCCTAGCGTCCGATTAACATATACGATTGAGATCTTTTTTTTCCTGATACAATCCCCAAATTCATGTCTATCTTTTGCAAATTCACTCCTATTTGTTATCATTCGTGTACAACTACGCGTCTCATACATATGTTCCTGTTGTGGCCCTGTTTAAAGGGGCCGAAATGAAGACACGAACACGGTATAAAGTAGAAACAAGAAAATAGAATAGAGAGGGAAGAAATATGCGCCTGGTAAGTAGAGTTCGACTATCTTACTGAATTCCGGCGAGAGTTAATTGCCGTTAGCATTTATTGAGCAAAGAGGAAGAGTCCATGTTGTACATAGGTAAGTCACCATAACACCCCCTCCCAAGTATTACCTCCGCAGGAGAATTAATAGCGTTTCCTTTTCGGGTCTAGTACGATCAGATCCGTTAGTCTTCGCTTCCTTTTTGATTGTCTTGGTTCCGGAGCTGCCTGGGGGATCTCAATGTCAAAGGTGTCATATATGGTGTCTATAATTTCTTCTTCCTGGGGAGCGCTGTCGGTGTCGTCCGATAGTCGTTTTCTTAACTGATTTAAATGTCTCTTATGAGAGAACTTAGGGCCTTGAATTATGTATACCATATTTCCAAACAGCTTCTCAATTGTCCCCAGTTCCCAGAACGATTTATTATTTTTAAACATTTAAAAAAATATTTTTTCGCCTTGGACGTAACGTTTTCTTGGTCTGCATTTGTTCGTCCCGGTTTTGTCTGCTTTGGCAGCAGTTTGTCAAAAACGGATTGTATCTTGCGTGCAAACATTACCTCAGCAGGAGATAATGAAGATGGCGTATTCGTGTTTGGCGTTATCCTGTACACCTGAAGGAACTGTTGTAGGGCTTTTTCCGTAGGAGTGCCTCTAGCCTTCTTCAGGGCTCTTTTCAGTGTATCGACAAAACGCTCTGCTCGGCCATTTGATCTCGGGTGGTATGCTGGGGTCGTAATATGTTCTATTTGGAACGTATCACAGAATTCCTTGAATTCAGCGGACGTGAACTGTGTTCCGTTGTCGCTGACTAAACACCCCTCGAAACGGGCGAACAATTTGTGGAAGAAAGTTTATGGTTACTTCCGTCGTTGGACTTTTGCATCGGCACACTTCGGGCCATTTTGTGAAACTATCTACTACACTTAAATAGTTGAAACCGTCTAATGGGCCTGCGAAGTCTATATGGATCCTGGACCATGGTCGGTCCGTTTTTGGCCAAGGACTGTATTTGATCGGAGGTGCCTTTGCTGCCAATGCACAGCCTTTGCACGTCTTTACGATTTTCTCGATATACTGTTCCATGTTAGGCGAGTACACGTAGCTCCTCATCAAGCTCTTCATTCTTGTAGTCCCTGGGTGGCCAACATAGAAATCCTTCAGAATTCTCCTTTGAAGAGTTTTGGGAATGATTACTCTCTCACTATACAAGAGTACCTCATCGCATAGGGAGAAAATGTCTGAAGTTTTTTGGTCCTTTTTAATTAATTTAGTCTTGGTCATCTTAATAAACTCGTCACCGAGGGCTTCCATTTTTATTTCGTGCAGTGACACGGGGAGTTCCCTTACTGTGTTCCGTAATGTCGAGTTAATTTCTCCTTCCGTTCGAAGGGAGGCAATCACAGTGTCTTCCAGGGGTTCACTACGTTTTGGGATGAGTCTTGACAATCCGTCAGCGTGACAGATTTTTTTCGAGGGGAGGTATTTCATCTTAAAATTATAATTTAAAAGGATTGTTCCCCACCTCTGCAGTCTGTTAGCTGTGTGTACGGGCAGACCTTTTTTTGACCCAAAAATTGTGAGTAAAGGTTTATGATCCGTTTGTAAAATAAAAAATCTAACGTGTATGTAACGGTGGAATTTCGAGACTGTAAATATGATCCGTAAACTCCTTTTCTATTTGGGAGTAGTTCTTTTCTGCTGGTAGCAGTGTCCTCGATGCGTGAGCTATTGGTTTGTGAGTCCTGTCTGGCATTTTGTGTAAAATGCATGCCCCGATGCCATATGAGCTTGCGTCGCTAGCGACAATAATCTCTAAGTCTGGATTATAGTGAGTTAGAAAAAGATCGGATGTTAGGACTTTTTGCGTTTTCTCGAATGTCTCCTGGCATTCAGCTGTCCATTCCCACTCTTTGTCTTTTTTTCAGAAGTTCATTCATTGGAGCACGGAGGTTATGTATATTAGGTATGAAAACTTGGTAGTAGTTAGCCAGTCCGAGAAAACTTTGTAAAGATGCGATATTTTCAGGAGCCGGCATGTCCTGAATTGCAGTAGCCCGTTCTGGGTCTGATCTTCTGCCATCTTTGTCAATAATGTGGCCCAGATATTTGATTTTCTTCATAAAAAAATCACATTTGGCTTCTTTGAGTTTGAAACCGTACTCGAACTTTTTTAGCGTCTGCCCAATTTTCGCAATCTATGTTGTAAAGATCTTCATACCTTCTCAAATATGAAGCAAATGTTCTATCGTTGTCTGGAGAATAAGAAAAACTGTCAATTGTACTCCAGACAGTATTTTGGGAAAATGCGTATTCGTTCTCGGTATTTTGACCCCTATTCGATATTGTTTGTAGCAATAGTTGTTCAAACTTTTGCTGTTTTTCATCAGCTTTTCGTCGTTGTTCGTCGGCTTTTTGTTGTTGGACAAGCAGTTTTTCTTGAAACCTAGCTTCCATTTGAGCCTGTTGTTCGGTCTGGAATTTCACAAGTTCTAACATCATAGCTTTGAAGTCATCCATATTTACTGTTGTGTCTTCGTACAATACACCTTTTTTCTTTAATATTACGCTGCTAACGTAATTAGTTCATCAACTAGAAAAAAAAAGTCAACCCTCTTTTTTTTTTTGCTTGACAAAAAAAAAGTTTTTAAATTTCGGCGGGAGTATTTTTCTTTTTTCTCTTTGGAGAGAGAAAAAGAAATGTATTATATTCCTTTGGTAAAAATCTTAACTCAGTACCGGAATAAAATAATGACTCACGAGTGTCCTTTTAGAAAAACAAAACATAGTTGATATTTTTTCGTAAGAGACGAAGAACAAAAAAAAACACGTGAATTTACTTGCCTAAAAAAATCCGATTTTCGAGATTTCTTTTTCTTTGTCCGCCGGATAAACTTGTTTTAAAACTTTGGTGATTGTGTAGCTTTCTCCACGTTCGTCTTTAATTTCCTCGTGCATTTGCCAGTGTTTGTCTTACGCAGGATTTTTTTTTTCATTCGAAAAACTTTTCGTTTGTTCAAAGATGAGTACGTAATAAAAATTTGACGTAATTCCAGATTGCTAGTTGTTGTCTGATGGTTAGAAAATGGAGAGAGAGTAGATCTTCGAATCCTTCGGCGCCAAGTTGTTGTGGCCCTGTTAAAGGGACCGAAATGAAGACACGAACACGGTATAAAGTAGAAACAAGTGTATTAAGAAAAGAGAGTACAGAGGAAAGAAATATGCGCCTGGTAAGTAGAGTTCGACTATCTTACTGAATTAGCATTTATTTATACCTAAAACGTATAAAATGTGGCACAAGGCCGAAAAGGGGGATGGGAAAGGTTAGGTCTTCACTAACAAATTTATCTAATCTAATTTAGCTAGCTTCATTCACGACCATGAATCACAAAAATACCGCATTTATACTATACATCCTTCTCCGATCACCAAAAGAATTGGCTCCATGAAAATCCTACTTAAAACCCATATATGTAAAATATGCAACGCGGGGGTATGGTAATAAAAAATTATATACAAATATATATATGAATATTTACAATGAAAAAATTAAAGTTAGTAAAAAGGCCTCCCATTACTAAACTGTGGCAGATACGCAGATTTGCCAGTCGAAATCGAAAATCAAAAAAAAATTATTTAACAACACCACCTTCGAAAATATCGAAGGGTGACCTGCATCCTGGCAAATCAAGCGCTCTGTCACCTAGATGGGGAGGGGAGGGAGAGTTACGAACTGAATGGGGGTTAAGAAAAAAAATGGGAAGGGAGAAGGACGAAAATAAAAAGGGGCCATAATGAACTCATTCAGACACTAGCTAAATTATGAACTTAAATTAACAGAAACATGTGTCTAAACTAACTTATAACTGGGTCGTAATCGAAGTTCGTTTTTGTAACCCAATATCCTATACCTAAGGCACGTCTAAATACCACTCTAATCTAGCTCCTGTCACTCTACACAGTCGCGCACCTCTCACCCACCTTTCACCAAAATCTGCCGGAGAGAGCCTTACCCTCTTGGCCCTAATGCGAGCTTTCATGTAATATTTGAAAATCGTAATAAGGTCGAGAGAAGTGAAGGTCTCAGCTCCGCAGACTGCCTTCATACGAGTTTTCCATATCGCGTCCCTCATAACGGCTAGTATGCTTAAGAACAAAAAACGTTTCAGCCTATCTGTTGTCGGAACCCAGTTACTACATACATTGATAGGTTCCAGGTCAAAAGACGATACGTTAAGTATGCGAACCATGAGACCTGTAACAAGCCTAATCAGCCGCACAACGTTGCGGCAATAAAAAAAAGGCGTGACTCACGGTCTCGTCTTCATCGCCGCATCTAACACAAGTCGGTGAGCTCACCAAGCCAGCTGAATGAAGCTTCTTACCGACCCAGAGAACATTTCTTATCATCAGCCAGGTTAGCGTTGCCTCGTCATTATCAAAGCACCGTAACCCAGGCGCCCAAGGCCAGATTGAGCGTAGCTCCCCCCTCGCCAAAGCGAGCCCCTCAATCCTGTAATCTCGAACAGCCCCCCTCACCATAACCCGATATAATGCCTTTCGGGACAACAGCAGGGTGTCAGAGATGCTTTCTTTCACCCTTAAGAAGAACTTCAATGCGTGTCTACATTCGCGAAAAAAAGGAGCACTCGCCACGGGGCAACTTGTGTGCCCCCCCCCCTCATCCAAGTGCACACTTTTAAAAGCTGGAAAGGCTTTCTTAGTGTCTTCCTTCCAGAAGACACCGTTTCCCTCAGATTGGGAACTCATTCGATCTGGATAAAAAAGCCGAAGTGCATGACGTCGAATCTCGACGTTTGGCATACCTAGACCGCCTTCAGAAGGATGGAGATAACAAATCTCGCGAAGGACCATGGGGGCCTTGCCAAGCCACAAAAACTTGAAAAGAGCCCGCTGCATCTCAAGCAGTGTATCCGACGGGAGAGGAAGCACTGATAGTCGATATAGGATGATCGAATAAATGTGAGAGCAACACACCTCCGCTCTCCCCTTTAACGAAAGATTTCTACGGATCCACAGACCAGCTGCGGCCCGAATCGCTTTCAATACTTCCGACCAATTTTTCTCCAGCTGTAGATCAGGACCGAACCAGACGCCGAGTAGCTTGCAAGGCCCGTCTGTCCAGCTAAAGGGTACCTGCAGGGATACACCTCTCCAGACACCAATGCGCAAGCCCACAGACTTGTCACAGTTAATTTTGGCCCCTGTTATCGTTTCATACATTCTGATTTCTCTGTCGACGACACTAATCTCGGCACTGCTCGTTACAAGCACAGTCAAGTCGTCGGTTAATGTGGTGCAAGCACCTGCCAAAGTAATCTCACGTAGGACCGGATTCACCCTTAGCCTGTGAAGGAAGGGCTCCAACACAAGCACATAAAGCATCGGTGAAAGCGGACATCCCTGACGAAGAGATCTGGATAATCTGAAGGGCTCAGACATCACACCATTCACCTCTACCCGCACACCGGGGTTCGTATAGAAGAGGCGAATCCAAGAGCGAAACTGCGGACCGAAATCGGCCGCAGACAAAACAGCCTCCAAATAACGATGGTCCACCCTATCGAATGCTTTGGACTGATTTAAATTGATCAGCGCGGCTTCTGTGTTGACTTTATCTATGATCAGGTGTATCGAGTGCAAATTATCTTGAATGGTCCGACCCTTTACAGCACAAGTCTGTTCAGGGCTAATTAGACCAGCCAAAACAAGCTGCACTTGATTGGCTAAGATCTTGGCCCAAATCTTTAACTCAGCATTGACCATCGTTAGGGACTGGAAATTATCTAACCCATCCCCACCATTTTTGCTTTTGCGTAACAACTTCACTATACCCATGGTCAAGTACTCGGGAATAGTCTCATTCCTAAACCACGAGTTAAATAAAACTGTAAGCAAGGGAACAAAAATGTGCGACATCCTCAAATGCACCTCGTAGGGCAAACAATCAATACCGGGAGACTTGTTAAGGCCAACCCGCCTTAAGGCTTCCTAAACTTCTTCCTCTATTATGCAACCTTCGCACCTAGCTGCTTCGGTCGCCTTGAGACGAGAAAAGTCAGCTAAATAGTGGTCGAAATGTGCTTATGACAGACCGGGCTCCCTGGTAAAAAGATCACGGAAATGAAAACGAAACGCCTCCAGAATACCTTCGTTTGTGGTCACGAGACGCCCATCCGGCAATGGGACACGTGCGATATTCCGATCAGCAGCTTATCGACGTTCCTCTGCACGCAATTCAGCGGCCATACATGTTGCTTCTTGAGGCATTCTCTTTAACCTAGCCCTAATCACTAAGGCTTGGTGCTGATGCATAGCTACAGACGCAAGCTTTGCCTTAATTATAGTAACTTTAGCACTATCCCCCGCCTCCATCGCCTGATCTAATCTAGAGTCTAGTGCCACTTTAGCTGCCCTAGTTGTTAGATTGAGTCGTCGGCTAAAATCAGCAGTAAAGAACCTAATTACCTTCTTAAAGTGAACCCACTTCCCATTCCAAATTACAGCCCCCGTCAATTCCCGCTGTAAGGTTAGTAATAGTTGTTCCTGGTAGCCCTTCATCTCGAACAACGAAGTGTTAAGCTTACAGTAACCAGCCAATCTAGGCTTAGGTCTATCTAAGTTTACTCGAAACCGAACAAATCTATGATCCGAGTAAACTATATTATGAAAACTTGGACATTCTAATAATTCTACATCGACTCTCTTAATAAGAATCGGTTGATATAACTCGAAAGTTGTACCGCACCGGAGCCGCGCCTAGCTGTCCAAGTCCATACACTATCACGGGGCTTTTCATTCCGGAATTTATCGATAAGATCAAACTTATCGACAAAGTCCCGAAATGCCTTAGCCTCACGATCATTGTTAGATCCCCTACCCCGATTACGATCTATATCGGGATCCAGGACCGCGTTCCAGTCTCCCGCTAAGATGACCGTCCGAGTTGTACTCATGAACTGCTCGATCCGTCGAAAGAAAGGAGCGAGCTCAGAATGGATATTGGGCACATAAACCCCAATGAGTCGAAATGCCTTATCCTTTATGGTAATATCCAAAACGCACAGCCTACCTTCCGGATCCATGAAGCAAGGGTCACACGACGCATCTAAAGACTTATTTACTAGCCAGGAAACACCCCTTGAGCGAGAATCGAAGTACGCTGAGTAGACGTGAAAACCCCTAGTCAGCGCACCCAAATAGTCACCTGGAATTAAGTGGGCTTCCTGCATACAAGATACATTCCCTCCAAGGTGCTGAAGGTCTGTAACAACTCGAAATTTACGAGAGTCGGCCCTCAGCCCATGTACATTTAAGCTTGCTAGATAGAGAGCCATTGAGAGTTCTTAGGGTTGGGTTCCAGAAACGAACATCGATGAAGTCAGGATGCCGACGGCTCTCCCAAAAGACTGTGTGTCCATCTGAATGTTGATTTGGCCATAATGGGAGATGCCGCCAACATCCAAGGGTAGGTTAGTTTGGCTATCCTATACAGGGAGGGGTGCTGCTAAACAGGGACCCTCCCAACACAATTTTTTCGTAAACATTTCAAAGTATCGTTTTTAAGGATAGCCATGGGCTGAATTAATTTAAAAGTATCATTCGCCTCCCTTATCATTTGCCAGAGCCCCTTAGCTTCTTCGGGTTTCCTGATTACAGTCAGGACTCTGGCAGCGTTAGGAAAGTTTAAGAGATCCTCAACGAACATGTTTCCCACCTCCCTAAACTCTAGAAGTATTTTTAAATCTGCTACTTTGTAGTTTTTCACAGTCTTTTCTTGCACTTCGTTGGTAACACATACATTGATTCCAGGGAGAAAAGCAGTTTCTTTTTCTCTTTTTCTCCAACGAAGGACTTCTCTGCCTTTTTTGAGATGGAGGGGGAGGTGGAGATGGAGGTGGCATGTCTTCTTTCATTGGGGAGTGGGAAGAGGTTGAATTTCTATTTTGAAGAAGGGGAGAGGCGGGAGCGAGCTGTTTTGCAGGGGATAGAGGGGGAGTATTTTTGGGAGTGTTTTGCGGAGTGACTAAAGGGGAAGGCTTGGGAGAGGAGACGGTTTTGCTATTCTTTACTGTGATTAGAGGGATTAATTTGTATTCCCTCTCTTTCAAGGTGGCGGTGATCGGTGGGGGCATAACCTTTGGAGGGGAACGTGGCTTTGTAAGACTGGGAGTTGACTTTGTTTTAGGGGAGGGCTGATGGCTTGGTTTTGGAGAGGGCGATTTGGCGGGAGACTGTGAACTTATATTTTGGGGGGATTTAGGGCTTTCGGGTACTTTTTCCTTGTCTAGTTTGGTTTTCAGTTCACGAACCTCTAAGTATTTGTTTTTACCAAGATCCTTTGATAGCATTTCCTGTTCCCACATTTCGTCCAGTGATAGACGACCAGGTGTTTTTCCCCGGGTACCAAAATCCACTCGTTTTGCTCCCTGTCATCCAGTTTACTTAGGTCAGGGACCACTGGGTAGTCGTCGTTGTCAGATTTTGAAGGGGGTGAATTAATGGGTATCCCCACTCTTCTCGTCATTGGAACCCCTAAGTGTTGGCCTACTCGTGTCTTAATTGCTGTGGGCTTTCTTTGAGGGCATTCAACGGTGAGATGGCCGACTTCTTCACACGCCCAACAAACAGGCCTTCGTCCAGCCACAATTACCGGTAGTTTTTCTTCTCCTATTACCATATAATATGGGATGCTTTCAAATGCCTTTTTGTCTAGTAATATTTCGAATGTCCATATCCCTGGATGCTCACCCCAGGTTACGGACGTTATGTCTCCATATTTCAGGAAAAATGCACCTAAGTGCTCCCCGTCCACATGGAAAGGAAAGTTGAAAACTGACACAGCCGTTCGCCGTTTGCCCATATATTCCATTCGAAGAATATAGTCTTTTGTTATTATCTCCGTTTGGGATAGTTTTACACAAGTTTCTTCATTTGGAAACAAAGTGTTCCAAGTATTGTATCCCTTGCATCGTATGATTCTTAGAGGTCTATATCCTGCTGTTGCAAGCAATTTCGAAATTAGATCAGAAGACGATCTAATGACTTTTTTTTGTCAACGACAAACATTATAATGCCTTTCTTTTTAATTTCCTCGAGTTTTGGAATATCAACCAGTAAACTCGTATCAGTAACTAGATGCAAGCACTGTTTTGCCTTCTGAATGAATTCGCTGACATTAATTACCACTTTAGGAGGCTTACTCCATTCAGAACATCCAGGAGTAGCCTCGGTCGGACCCTTCTGATCCTCAGTGATCTCCATAACGTCTACCGGCTTCGGGCTACAAGTAGCCGTCGCCATTATGGTTATTAAATTTAACCAAAAAAAAAAGTAACCAAAATAACCAACAGTGGTAAAAAAAAGCAAAAAAAAAAGCTTCACCACGAAAAAGTCAGTTCAATAACAACAACAACAACGTTAACGATAACAACAGCAACAAGTAATTCAACAATAGTAACAAATGGTAACAAGGCAACAATATACTTAACAGACGATCTTTGAAGGAGAATAACGCAAAAAAAGGATTAGGTTATCTTACTGAATTCCGGCGAGAGTTAATTGCCGTTGAGCAAAGAGGAAGAGTCCATGTTGTACATAGGTAAGTCACCATAACAGTTCCAAAGAGAGAACTTATAGAATTATTCTAATCTGGTCTTTTCTCGTCTTAACCCTTCAAACAATTATTTAGTAATAAGCCATAATAAGCAATAATATCGTATGTTTCTCCAATTCTCCTGAACATTGACCAATTTAATAAAGCAACAGCGACAATATTGGCATATATACGTATATTGCCAATATTTTATCCTAGTCTTCTTTTTCACGTGTTATTTTCATCGCTTTTCTTCTTTCCATTTCTTCTTCTGATGTCCTCTGTTTTTTTCTGCCTTTCTGTCTAAGTGTCCTTCATTTAAATATTTAAATCTATATTTTATATTTTACGCCTTCGTCCCCATTGTCAGTATTGCTTTAGTCTTATCAGACTTGGAAAGTGTTCAGGTAAAATGGAGAAAAATTATAGAATATTTAGGTCATCCGTAACTATAAAAGTCTGATTTTCATAAATAAATACTTCAAGCATTCCTTAACGCATGTCATACACCATTTTGTGAGTTACTTATGCAACTTGTGCTGATATATTTGAATCATACACTAACGTTTAATATAAATATGTACATTTTATTATATATATTTATTACTATTAGCAAATTTATGTCCCCCTTGGGTGAAAATATTCAAAGTTCTCATATTTACCTTTTTATATCTTTTTTATTCATATTTATTTTCGTTTTTATATCTTTTTGATTTATATTTATTTTCGTTTTTATATCTTTTTTATTTATATTTATTTTCGTTTTTATATCTATCTATAATTTCGGTAATTAACGAACGACGGCTGTCATGATCGAATGGAAAACTCAACTACATTCACTTTTACGTTTATTTCCTATTCGAGGAGTGCAGCATTGCCTCCAGAATTGTTTAGAGTTATCTGAGAATTTCGATATTGTTTTCATATTTAATGTTATGTGGCGTTTACATCAAGAAGTAAAACTATTATCACCACAGTCCGCTACTATTTGGAATGTGTTTTTTAATCAATAGACTCAGACAAGGCATGAAGCCACTTGATGCAAGGAGCTAACAGGAACGAAAGATGATTATTGCAAAGACAGGAGATGCCTATTGGCCTTAGTCTTGAAAAGAACAAGGTTATAGGTAGGAGGAAAACAGTCAGCATGAAGATAGTTCAACAATCCCACAGTTCTTGGAAAGAAGCTACTAGAATAGGAAGCTGTATTACAATGATGGATCAAAACGGCCAATTGATGGAGACCACTAAACCAACGAGTCAAACGAGCTGGAACAAAGGAAGCGGGGAATAGATGAGAGAATTCTGAAGAACACATGTCATACTAGTATTTCTAGAAAAGAATTAGACTAGCAATATCACGTCCATGTGAGAGAAGTTACAGAGATAAAAAGGGTGGGCCAATCAAAGTTCATATATGTTTCTGCACCTTAATCAAGAACCCTCAAATGGGACAGAGATTCACCAACCCAAATATGACAAAAGTACTCCATTCTAAAATTTGAGGTTTAAAACTTGATCTAAAGCATTTCGAAATATATTTTGAAAAAGTATGAAATAATTCTTTAAGATGATGCACCAATATTGTATTAATTTATTACATTTTTAGCAGCATTGAATTTATTATTTAACTATAAAAAGTGAGGGCAAACTTAATATTTCCTATACATATATCTATCATGTTAACCCATTTACAAAAAATAATTAACAAATTGGTGAGAGAAAAATATATTTTAGTCACTGCAATGCAATAAAGTAAACGTCCTAACTTTACAGACGGAGATTAACTTATGACATTACTTTTTTTACTTACACTCATATTCAAAAAGTGGTTAAAACACAATTTCTTTATTATTTCACCTACTTACAATTTCGTTTTCCAAATGATAACGATGTTTATCGACTGATAAAATATTAGAAAATTTATTTTCCCTGTTTATGTGATTCGATTAATGACCATACATGGACTCCTTTTGTCTTCTTGTGAGAGACTCGAATTTCCGCCTGTGAAATCAAGAACGGAGACACTGTAGTCTTGCAAGTACAATCATTTAACTTCCTTGGGTCAGTGATAACATCAGATGGAAGGTGTAGGGCAGATGTAAAATCTAGACTTGCCCAGTCAAAGAGTGCGTTTATGAAGCTGTCTTCTGTTCTTCAGTCTCGTACCATCTCGCTGGAGACCAAGTTGAGGATACTTCGAGCGGACGTTTGGTTCATTCTACTTTATGGATGCGAGACTTGGACTATATGTCCTAAATTAGAAACTAAACTTTTTCCGTGGAGACATGGTTTATTCGCCGGATGTTGAATATCAACTGGAAGTAGCATGTAACCAATGAGGATGGGTGGAGACGATCTGTATACAAACCTTGGCAATTAATGCAGACTTTAATTAAAAGACAAATGACTTTTATCGGCCATATATATATATATATATATATATATATATATATATATATATATATATATATAGAGAGAGAGAGAGAGAGAGAGAGAGAGAGAGAAAGAGAGAGAGAGAGACACACACACACAAAGGACTCAAATATTTAGTTCTTACTGGTAGAGTGCCTGGCTGTAAGCCAGTGGGCAGACCAAGTATAAGTTTATGGACAATATGTGTAGGTGGAGAAACCGGAATGCAATGGGAATATTTCGTTCAATGAATAATAGAACAATGTGGATGACGATAATCGCCGACGCCTTACGAAAACAGGGTCGTCCATGATGATGATGATGATGATGAGAGACTAAGCTATAGTGTTTTAGAGTATTCTCAAACCTACACTTTTTAAAAAACTCTTCAACGTTTTCAGCCATTTCATCTGTGGGGTTGCTAAGGGTCGTCTGTCTGAAAAAAAAAACATCTTGACATTAGGATTATTTACAATTTATCGGTTCGGTACTGATACTTCGTTCGGTGGTTAATATAAGTGAGTCATTTCCCGAAATACCGTTTGGGAAGGTTTGTCTGCCGAAGTTATGCGTCACATCTGAAGTGAAGAATATTCTTAAACATTATATATCATCCCTAACCATTTTTATGAATGATAAACTTCACCAGTCAAACAAACGTAAACATTAAGCATTTAAAGGTAAACGCCCTGTAATTTTTATAAACGTTGTCTTTTTACCAAACGTCCCGTAATGTTGCACAATGCTATTGTCAAGAGAATCTCAAGGTATATTTATGCTCTGATACATGTTTGCTGTAGTTAATAAAAAATATAAAATGTGGTGTTTCAAGTATTAAATTATTTGAGAAAGTATCACTTCATTAATTGATCTATGTCGCCTAAATATTAAAAAGATACAATAACTTATAATAATAAGGCAATTTAAACTTATAGTTATATACATTACGAGCCAAAATACTTGTCCCAAAACGGATTCATAAAACTGAAACACACGTTCGCCGGAAGTGTTGTCATCAGTGGTTCGTTTCCTACATGCATATTTGACATGATCAAGCCTTTTGTCACCTTAGCAAAATCTTAAGTGCTGTTATATCATGTTAATAGGAGCAGGTTATTTACTAAATCAGTAATTTGTATTTATCAAGATTAAGAAGTTTCTGAGCTTGTAATCATGACTAGTTTTCTTCCTCCACGTTGTTCCACGACTAAAATATAGAAACATTTACGAAAACAAAAAGTCTGTAACAAAAAGATAGTCATTTAACAAATGTGCATTCTGAACGATGAAAATAAAATAAAACTTCATGGTATGATGCATTTATATGATAACAAGAACGTTCGACAAAGCCTGTTTGGATTTATCTAAAAATAGTTTTGGATTATTTGGATTATTCGGACAACTATTCTCATCTGGGATGTTATTCCAACAACACATCGGTCAATGTAAACCCCGACCTTCTTCAGGTGCGTCTTTTTGAACACGGGAATCTTTATGTCGAACTCGGGAATCTGTATGGAATTTCAAACAGAACCCTTTATTTAATCCACGGGGGTGGCTTCTGTCAGCGATGATCGGAATTTTAAGTAATTGTATTCTTAGTATCGCCCCTACCGAGAATTGAATCTTTAACCTCCAAAAGACTGTCACTCAAAACTGATTATAACTTGACACCTATATGGGTTGCGCCATGGGTGGTTGCGGACAATTCTAGTATGAATTTTAGGAGCCTTAAACCTATTCTTGTTTACAGCGTGTAATCTTAGTACTTATTACTCATTATATATATATATATATATATATATATATATATATATATATATATATATATATATATATATATATATATATATATATATAAACATTGAAACAATCAACACAAATTAATCTGTGTTTTAATGCAAGCGAATATCTTCAGGTTTTATTACAGAAGTAATGAAAATGTCCAAAGAAACTCAGAAATACAAATTATCAGGAGCAGTAAGCGACGATGCTCTTCTCAAAGTTATAAGTGTAGGGTTGGGAGTAACAAATTTTATCTTTCAACATTGACTATCATAATTCAATTCGCCCACCTTCAACAATATTTGCACATTAGAAAACTACAGGTGTAAGTTGTATACATGCATAGACAGAATATATGTTCACACAATCAAGTAATGACACATCCGCAAATAAGAGCATAAATTTATCGCCATTTACAAAACTCACATACATACACAAGCAAAAAAGCATGACATGGCGAACTATTCACGTACACGTGCAAACAGAATGTATATTCATACACACAAATCATAACACACGCGAGTAAGCACATACATTTATCACCATTTAGAAATCTCACATACACACGCACATCCATATGGCGTGGTTAAAACTAAAATCGAAATACACACACATATGTCACCGTATATTTAATATTACTTACACACAAAAATTACATGAAAGACCATTCACATATACTAATATATTACTTCTACATACGCTAACTTAATTACAGGTCGTCCTAAAAAATAGACAGAATTTTCTTTCTTATCTCAAATTGTGTATCTCGTAATAATTGTATTTACTAACTCTATTATATTTATCTAATAATTAAATGGAGTTATTAATTTAATATATATTAAAACAATTTAAATAAATTTATAATATTATTAAGTTAACCTGATAACAATATATTAGTTATCAACATCTTAATTTTAAATTATTATAAAATCATACATTATAGTTACACCACCCGCACAAACAAAATTCTATAAACATTATAATAAAATATGGGAATTTGTACTTCTGATTTTCTTGGGACAATTTCATCGCTTCAGTCCTAAATTTTTCGTGGTACAAAATTTTATTACGGCACGGAATATGGACATCTGTGACATTTCTTTTTTTTTTTGGGGGGGGGGGGGGTTGAAAAGTGGTAAAAACGAGATAACAAGTAAATTACATAAATTTACTAAGTCGGCTTTCGTCCACACTCATCAGAGTAAATACGTGGAAGTAAAGTTCATATACTGCGATTAAAACGTAATATATATATATATATATATATATATATATATATATATATATATATATATATATATATATACCTCCACTCCTCCCCATTTTCACTCACAGCCATCCACATTCATTTCACTCCCTGCCACCGACTTCTCTCAGCCCGGACCTCGGTCCTGCGATCCCAGTAGTGGCTTCTACTTCCTCTCATCAACCCATCATGTCAACCCAATATTCCTGTGTACTTGCATGACATTTTTCTTAAAATTATCATCCTGAGGAAGTCTTACAAATAAAGACGAAACGTTGATGAATACATAAAAAAACATCTTTTGGTTTTTCCATTTTCATATATGTGTGTGTATATATATATATATATATATATATATATATATATATATATATATATATATATATATATATATATATATGTGTGTGTGTGTGTGTGTGTATATATATATATATATTATTCATAATTGATGGTTATCATATTGCATAAAATTCTATACTAGGTCTAGTTAAGAGGGCATTGTCGCTGTGCTGTTTCTTTGAGTTGTCTTACTCTCAAAGACACCCAGTGCTTGGCCTTGTTTCCTGACTAGAACTATGAACGCCGTTTCTCTTTCTCTACATATCTGGGCAACTTGGGGAAAGTTTTTTGACATTAAGTTTCACATGATTAGACTGGGTCGCTCTTGAGTGTACAGGTTAGACAGCTTGTCTGGCTGCTGTTTCCGATTGGTAGTGCAGGAGCCCAAACTTTTAGGTAGCGCTAAAAGCGATTGCTGCATCAACAGTTGTATAATATCGTGGGTAACTGTATGTGCCATGTCGCACATGGAAATGGACCCGACAGTTATCCATGGTGGGCTTTCCCGAAGCCACAACCTGCATGGATCAAGTCTCGATTAATGGTCTCGATGTGTGAGCTTATTGGCGCCGAACAAGCACCCACTGTTCCCTCCTCACTCTATCTAAAACCAAAATGACAATACAAAGAAAAAGAAACACACATACACCAGAGATCCACCAAAAAAACATCCTTACCTCCACCCTTAAGGCTAGCATTCACAAATAACCGGGGACTTAAAACCAACATCAATGACATAGAAACTTTTATCTTTGTAAACTTACCATATATCCTAGCACTAAGTGAAACAAACTAACAAAATTCAATCTTATCACACCATTTGGACATGACTGGATACCTTCCACTCTACCGTAAAGACTCTGACAAACATATACACGAGCTATGAGTTTATGTTCGGAACACCCTCCCTTGACTAGAGAAATTAAGCTAGAATCAGATGATCAAGCCTACATGTGCTTTAAATTAACCTTACAGAACAGCGTTAGTTACTTATATTTCTTATACCGTTCTCTTTCGACCCAGGACTGTACCCTGCTTAACTTTGTCTCTAAAAGCATAGATATAGCGCTCTCACTTGACTTGAGTGTCCAAACACATGTATTTGGGGATTTTAATGTACATCACCGTGGCTGACTTGGATTCTTTAGCTATAAAGACGCAGTTGATAACTTCACGTATAGCTTCTCCATAGATCACCCCCTCTCACAGACTGTCACTTTTCCGACGCGCCTCCCTGATCGTATGGACCAGCAAGCCTTACTTCTCAACCTGTTCTTGACCTCACTGCTCAAGGCTTGCGCGACGAATGCCTATAGCCCGCTCGTGAACACTGATCCTGTTGTGCTAATGATTGATATCACCCTAAAATCTCGTCCCAAATCTGATGAGACTTTGCTCAAAACGACGAGATACTACAAGCGGTCTGATTGGGAATCCATCAGAGATCACACCAGAGACGTCACATGGAGTGAAACCTTTTCTGTCCTAACTGATCAGTACGCAAATGGGATAACTGAATATGTCAAAGCATTGAAACACATGCACCATGCGAAAATTCTACAGCAAACTCCATTTTTCACAATGGTTCACCTCGAACTCTGCAGCTGCTATTGCTCAGAAATAACAGGCACCCCGACAAATCAACCGCCACAAGTAAACTACAAATAAACAGAAGCTTATAGTATCAAGAAACATTGTAAGACTGTAATAGATGAAACAAAGAGAATATATACAGAGATTACCAGAAAACGCATTCAGTCACAGAAACTAGGTACTCGTTATTTCTAGAAAATCTTCAATAGTGTGATGAACATTGGGCAATCGACAATTTCCCCGCTATCCAACCACAATGATGTTGTTTGCACGGCAACTGATAAGGCTGAACTACTTGCCCAGCGTTTCTCTTTAAACTTTAGTTTGGACTCCGCAAACCATTCCCTTCAAAATTTCCCATTGCGAACGTAATTCACACTTAATGACCTGACAATCACTCTATCTCATCTCCGAGACATCATAAAATACCTTGACAACTTCAAAACATGTGGGCCTGATCTATATAAATAATAGTAATAAAGAAATGCTCTGTTGAACTGGTCCCTGTCTTCTCCAAACTCTTCAACAACTGCTTTGCCGAATTTTGCTTCCCTGATAGTTAGAAAATTGCCTCTATGGTACCAGTCCTAAAGAATTCTGGAGATAGAACTGACCCTCACAATTATCGCCCCCATCAGTCTACTCCCGCTTTTCGCTAAAATCTTTGAATCCTTAATCAATCTAGCGATAGTCCGTCACCTCGTTAATGCCGAACTTCTTTCTGACCACCAGTGTGAATTTAGTTAAGCACGGTCTACTGCAGATATTCTAACGGTCATCTCTTAACGCATATACCAAACACTGGACAAGGCAGGTGAAGCTAGGGCGGTAGCGCTTGATATATCCAAAGCCTTTGACAAGGTTTGATATAAAGAACGTCTAATAAAAATTAATTCGTATGGTATTACTAGACGAATATTTAATATAATTACATCCTTCTATCCAAAAGAAACGTCCAGGTTGTCATCGATGGCCGTTCATCCAAACAACATGACATAAATGAAGGGGTACCCCAGGGATCGATCCGTGAACCTTTATAATTCCTGATTTTCATAAACGACCTCCCTGATAACACTGTGTCTGAGATCGGTATATTTGCTGACATTGCCAAGGCTGCTGCAAAGAAAGTGGGCTCCCTCTACCGAGCTAGAAAATTTCTCACATCTGACAGTATATCTCTACAAAGCCACCATTCACACATGCATGGAGTATTGTTGCCACATCTGGGTCGGTGCATCATCTGCTAGTCTCTCTCTCATAGACAAGGTCCAAAAAAGAGTCGCCAACTTGATAGGTCTTTCACTGTCAACCAAGCTCTAGCGCCTGTCCCATCGCCGGAATGTTGCATCATTGTGCTTGTTTTACAAATACTTCAATGGAATGTGCTCCGATGAACTTCCTGCTCTGGTGCCCACTCGACGTAAATACACTCAACCAACTCGACAATCAGCTAAATCCGATACATTCACTGTAGAGGTTCTCAGATGCCGAAGAGCCTTCTACTCCAATAGTTTTACTCCTCAAGCTGTCGGCCTTTGAAACTTACTCCCTGCTCTCTGTTTCTCCGTCTGTACTGGCATGCAGAAATGTAAACCTAATGTGAACAAGCATCTCGCTGAACAGCTCCCAATTTAGGATATAAAAACTTAAAAATCAGAAAAACAGATGTTTTATTTTAACAACAGCTACACAAAATAAATAAAAAGAATATCAAGCAAAGATTTCGTATTTGATTTCATTAGTTGACAAATTATGAAAACAATTTTATTTTAATGTTCTTTTTTTACTTTTGTAATTTGGTCGTTGATATAAATAAATGCATAATGTCTTATAAATTAGCAATACACATATTTCACTACAAAAATGCTGACGATGAACATTGCTTAATGGCATTTCCTCAATAATTTAATTCTAATCCAAGCGTCTGTCTAATTCAATAAGTAACGTCTTCCCTGTATATATATATATATATATATATATATATATATATATATATATATATATATATATATATATATATGTATATATATGTATATGTATATATATGTATATGTATATATATGTATATATATATATATATATGTATATGTATGTATATGTATATATATGTATATATATATATATATGTATATATATATATATATATATATATATATATATATATATATATATATATATATATATATATATATATATATATATCGTTTTGTTCGAGGGGGAATGATTTTAGAATATAAAAAAAGGAAATACGATTTAATGAAACATAGTAAAATAGATATAACCCCGAGGCGCCTTTCGACCGACTATTTTTCAAGGGATTTACTGTTTCGTCTATTTGTCCACACAGTCTGCATTTACTGTTTCCTTAATTTTATCTATTCTAGCTTTAATGTAGTCTGTCCTAATCGCATTATTAGTAGAGATTCCGTTTCTCTGTTCAAGTGTCCTTTTCTTAGCCATGCCCATATATTTTCAGAGATCTCTTCTCTTGTCATTCTTATTAAATGTCCATGTAGTTGTTTTTCTTCTCATTTTTCTTTTCTTGTCTTTTTGTTTCTGGTTTCAGTGCTTCCTGAGTTGTTCATTGGGACGGTATCTCTTGCTGCGGTGATCAGCCTTTCTGTGTTCTGGATTATGCATTTCCCCAGCTCTTTTTTGTGTCCCCACACAGTTTTCTATACTTACCAGTCATCTCCCACCATCGTTTCTTTTCACGTAGCGTTTGTCGGTATCGTCTTTCGTTGTAGTGCGTTGTCCCTGGTAAAAAATTTCTAGTCTTATGTTCAAGGTGCCTGAGTTCTTCTTTAATCCAGCCTATGAATAGTCTAGAATATTTTATTCGTGATACTGCCCAGGTATTTATTCCTTTTACTAGATTTCTGCTATATAATTTCGTTTCAAAGAGTTTTCTTCTTCTTCGCAAATACTCTTTCCCAATCTTCTCTTTCATTTCTGTAGATTTGATATTGTCTGCTTCCAGACCCCCCAAAGAAAATATGTATAGCTATCCTGTTCGACTAGCGTCTTTATCTCCTCTTGGTTGGGCAGTTCCATGCCCTCTTTTGTCTCCAGTTTTTCCCTTTTCATCTCTAACAGTGCAAACTTTTCTATTCCGAATTCCATTTGAATATCTTGGATGAAGATTCTGGTCGTATTTATCAGCTTTTCCAGTTTCTTTTTAGTTTTCCAGTTCCTTTTTTTTTGCAAATAGTTTCAGATCGTCCATGTACATGGGGTGGTTTATTCTTTGTTCTGTTTCTATGGACTTGTATCCGGTATCACATGCCCTGAGTATGTAGTTAACTGGAATCATGGCTATGATAAACAGTAGTGGTGATAGGGAGTCTCCTTGGAAAATGCCTCTTTGTATTTTTTTTTATCTCAGTCAGGTGTTATCCTATAGCTTTTTCAGTTCTAGTCTCCATGTGTCTACAGCTTTCTTAATAAGATTAATAATCATGTCGGGTATCTTGTACATTTTAAGCATTCAATTATCCATTGTTGAGGGATTCTGTCGTAGGCTTTCTTGTAGTCAATCCATGCCATATATGTGTTCTTTTTCATGCTTTTACCTCTTTCGGGATCATTTGATCTATCTATAACAGATCATGCGTCCCTCTTTTCCCTTTCTGGAATCCTTTTTGTTCCTCGGAGAGAATTCTACGATTGTTCAGGAAGTGGTAGATTTGTTTTCTCAGTTGTGCCGTTAGGATTTTCCACATTATTGGTAAACAGATTATTGGTCTGTAGTTGCTTAGAATCGTTCCCTTTTTGCGTTTTTTTTTTGTATTAGAGTTGTCTTTCCTTTGCTTATCCACTCTGTTACGTCTGCTTTGTGGATACACCCTCTCATTTTCTGAGCTAGCCTTTCATGTGAATTTAAAAAACCAGTATGCATGTATTTTATCGTAGCTTGGTGATTTCCAGTTTGCGATTTTCTTTATGGTTGTATTAATGATTTCTTCATCAATTTCTGTTTCCGAACCTTCTTCAATTTCCTGTAGTTCATCTTTCATGTTTTGTAGCCATTTGGCATTTTTGTTGTACTTTTGAGGTTTTCCCATATATTGCTCCAGAATTGTTTTGTTTCTGTCGGGCCCGGTTGTTCTGGTGTTGCACTTTCTCCGTTTATGTTTTTGTAAAACTGTTTCTTATTTAGTGTTCCCTTGCGACTCAGATTTCCGAGCTTCCATCGTTTCCTGTTCCCTTTCATCATGTTTACGGTTTTAGTTTCTTTTTGAACTTTGGTACTTTGGGTTTTCAGTCTGAATACCCATCCAGAATTTGTATGTCTATTCTTTTTGACAGTCTTTTTTTTCTTCTTTTTAGTTTCATGTTTGTCGATTTTGTTCCCACATATACTAAGTTATTTAGGTCTGTGATACTATCTGTCGAGATGTACACGAGGAGTCTGTTTACTTTCTTTGTTTCTAATTTTATTTCTTCCAATCTTCGTTCCTTAGTGATGGGAGTTTTTTTTGTTCTAGTTTGATGTTTTTAACTTCTCTTGCTTCTTCCTCATTGAGTTCTGTGATATCATAGTCTTCGACTTCCTCAGTTTCAGTGTTTATGTTTTGCCAGTCTTCTACTGTGAGTTTTCGGCCAGGGGCGTTTCTTGATCTGTTGCGCCATTTATCTTTTGTTTGATTTCCATTGATTCCAGCTCCAAGAACCACTTTCTCTTGAGGATCTGTCTTGCTTGATCTGCTATCCTTTTATCCGTTGTATGGTGGTCAGTAGAAATGTCCCATATATTTTTCATTCGTTTCCAATAGCCTCTTTCTGTGAGGTGGCGGCTTCTGTAGTAGCATTTCATTACCAGTCTATTCTTTTTTGCGGTCCATTTATTTCTATGGTTTTTCAGTTTTTTCTTTCCATTCCTGCTTTTTCTGTGTCTGATCTGTGTCTTTGTCGTACCTGTAATTAGAGAGGTTACTTACCTGTTTTTTGTCCGTGATCTTATTTATTATTATTATTATTATTATTATTATTATTATTATTATTATTATTATTATTATTATTATTATTATTATTAGAAATATTGCCACTTCATTTCAAAATATCGTTACGCATTTGAATATTAAATTTTGAGAAAGCCAAAAACGATATATGCTTTTTTCTTCTTTAAAATAAACATTTATTTGTCATAAAGTAATCATGCAAGCTTTCAGATTTAAAAAAAACATTTACAAGCAAATTTTTAAATGTTTTATAAATCATTGTTCTGTGTTTTTTCCTTGGAGATATAGAAATCTAGACGACCTGGAAGTCTCAAGTATATTGCGTGGTAATGTTATAAGAAATATTGGCCCTTTTAAAAAATATCATTTCGTATTTGAATATTAAATGTTGAGAACGATGTATATTTCTTTAAAATTACCTGAAAGTATTCATGCAAGCTCTCGGTTTTTCTGGCAACGACCGTTGGTCTTTTCTGTGATTTTAATAAGGCTCTCCAGGGTCCCAGTAATCTCCACACCCTTCCAGTGGATGTCTGGTTAGTGCTCTCCCTCCTGGGTAATTCCATATATATATATATATATATATATATATATATATATATATATATATATATATATATATATATATATATATATATATACTCCCATCCCCTGAGATATAGTCTACTAAGTCCAAACGTGTCCAAACTGTGTCTGCCACGATTAGCGTCTACCCATCTAGATTTAACTGGTTGACGGATTTATAATGTGATACTAATTTTATCAATTATTTTTGTTAAATCTCAAATTTATGTGTCTTCATTTTTATTATTATTTGGCCCTGACGAAGCATATGGCATTTTGAAACGTAATTGCATTAGACCATTCTAAATGTTTATATATATATATATATATATATATATATATATATATATATATATATATATATATATATATATATATATATATATATATATATATATTATTGTTTATTTATCTATGGACGTATACGTTTCGTCTCTTTTCAACCGAGACTCATCAGCATAGAAGTATGACTATTCACTACCAGTCACACGATTCGAAACCCTGGATTACAAGTATTTTTCAACCTAAATCCAACGTCGTTAACCGATCGGCCAATTCTGAATAGCTTATAAACAATGATAATTTTAACACATTTAAAGCGGCGAGACATACAGGCATTCTACTTCTATAAGGGAAGGAATGATGTATATAAAGCAAGTGACGTCACGCTGTGTTAGTACTACCATTTACAGTGCTCTACTTTTTACGAGGAGCTTCAAATATAAATATTTGTTATTGTTTATTTATCTATGGACGTATACGTTTCGTCTCTTTTCAATCGAGACTCATCAGCATAGAAGTATGACTATTCACTACCGGTCACACGATTCGAAACCCTATATATATATATATATATATATATATATATATATATATATATATATATATATATATATATATATATATATATATGAAATAAATAACGAAAAAAAGTTAATTACATATTGCTGTAAATAATCGTTTTATTTATTAAGTTCCTCTGGTTTGAGTGGACTTTTCTTTAAAAGTATGGTATATGGTGTGCCATTTCCCCCTGTTGTTTTCATTCCGAGACGCTAAAGATTCCTTATGGGCTATAGACGATGGTTAAAAATTTAAAAAGTCAGCCCATCTGGATGAAACCGCGGTACGACTGTTAAATATGTAACGTATAGTTTTTTAAAATAAATTATTTGAAGTACGGTATATATATATAATCTTTTTTTCTTGTTTCGTTTACCATTGCGGGAATTGAAATTTTCGGCAACACCTGTCGCTTTTTTCAACCGAAGACGAAAATATTAAATCGGTAGAGAAATAGCGTTGTTTAAAACACGTGCAATAATGTTTTTTATTCTTGCCTGGATTGCTTTCGTCTATGTAGAGTTGAAATAACGAAAATAATGTATATATATATATATATATATATATATATATATATATATATACCATACTTTTAAAAAGTGGATTTAACAAACACAACGATGAGTTACAGCGATCTTTAATTAATTTGTTTTCGTTATTTATTCTCTGACCTACCTTCAGAGAAATGTCGTGCATCAAGGTGGGTGTTAAAAAACAGTTTTAATTACACTTTTGAGCTCATTTACTTTCAAAATAATACCGAAACATCATCCACGATGAAAAAAATTAAAACTAGCGGGACCCGTGTTCCGGCGTTACCCCGGAATATGTATTTAATTAAGAAATTATGATCCTCAACATTAAAGTATTGAATTATTTGTTGCTTATGGTAGTCCGGCATGCTAAAGGAAAATGAACAAAAAACACAAAAAATATGATTACGAAACGGAGTACACTTTGTTATGATCAAACAAAACTCTATGAATCATTAAACTTTAACAAACACGAAAAAAAAAAAGAAAGAACATGCGACGTAGAGACGCGGCAGTGATTCTATAATTTGTTAATGGAAAATGGAAAAAACACGAAAAATATGATTACGAAGCAAAGTACACGTTGTTATGATCAAACAAATGTATGTATCGGTAAACTTTAAAAACAAAATAAACGAAAAGCTAACCAAAACAGACGTCTGGTTAATATGTCTATAATCGAAGTAGAATAATAATTTGAAAATAAATAAATAAATGAAGTAAAGTAAGAAATGAATTAAGAAAGTCTTTGTGGGCATTTTTGTTATTTAGGAAGAAGAATGTTAACCGTTCAGAAATGGAATCTGAAGCGTAATCTGCTATTCCAGAGTTTTCAAGAAGTTATCTGAATTAGCTTGATTTTTTGGGGCGTGAGCCGGTAATGCTATTTTTGTTGTTGTTACATAAATCGTACGATGTTAAAAATGCGAAATGAACGGAAATAAAATAGAAATGAATATATATAAGTATTAATATTTAAGTGACTATGTTAGTATTACAAAACTGTTATTCTTATATTCCATGAAGCTGGAATGTAGGAGAAAGCTTTCTAAATAGAAATCACAACGCCCGGAACTTAAAACATAATCTCATGACAGCAGACCTCGTATTTCCGGGGATTGTGGGAGTAGATATTAGTGTGAGAGTGAAAATGTCTTGCTACCTCTTATGATTTTTGAAAATGATAATGGTTGAGTAGAAAAAGCATCTGTTTGTACATTAGTACTGAACTTTTATTAAAATTAAACTAATAACTGATTTTTTGCAGAATTTTGAATCAAGTTAACTCAAACTTGACGAATATTTGTTATGCACCATTATGTAGTAAACTGTCAACCAAAACATATAACGTTGAAATTGAAAAATAAATAAATAATAACTGCTAGTATTTCTCGTATAAATAAACGCAATAGGTCCGAGTTAGCTGATTCCAAAGTCCGCGTTGGTATTCATTACACGTAAACACACAATGTATGTCTTAAAGAAATGAACTATTCAGCGTTTTTATTTTTTTGACTTTTAAAATGTGTTTAACTAAATTCAAATATCTCGACTCTTTAAAAACGTACGAATATGAAACAGTAATCATGACACACAACAGAAGTCACGATTTATTTTAGGAATAAATTCCTTTTTGTAGGTAGAAAAGGATCTTCGACCGGTTTGATATAAATATTTTGGACGGAAGTATGATATGAATAAAATCTCCAGTTTTTCTCGGTCGTAAAATTGGCAGTCAAGCACTCAAGTAGAGAGATAAACCTAATATAGTCGCTCCTTAAGACATGTATCACATGTTCGAAGCTACAGCCAACCACATTTACTACCAACAAATGTTCACCATCAAAAACAAGCCATGTCCAATCTTCATATTAATAAGATTGTGTAACCAGTTCTAGTGTGTCTATGCCTGTTTCTTACCTCTACGTGACTTACACATTATTATTTTGGTACTATTTGGATTATCTGAACTACTATTATCACTTGTTTATTTTACAACATTTCGGCCAAACCAAAATAGAAAATAAATCTTAGATAGAAAGGAAAAAGTTAAAGCCAAAAAAGAGATTATTTCAACCCACTAAAATAGCTAAACTTATCAAAGTTAGTAGAAGACGTGCTTATAATATAATATATAATAATATTAGATATTAAAGGTTTTAAACGAGTCTATCTCAATATATATTACTACATTATTATATGGGAAATATTATAAGGAAGATCCTCAGAAAGACTAACTTAATTCTATAATTTAAGGTTAAGTTTATGTCTATGCATTGATATAATAATTATGGATGGGGGTGTAGTTACACTAAGCATAGACATTAGTTCCATTGGTTAAAGTGAATCTAAAATATCAATATCGGTTTCAATTCATTGTCTCTATCGTAATATGCTGATTATTATCAAATATCATCATTTACGATAGAAATTATTATTGATTACGGAGGAACGCAATAAGATTAAAACTGTTTAGGTGTAGGGTATCGTCAAAAATAGATTAATAGTATTTAAAAAGGTGAATATCTTTCGATAATAAGTTACTATTTGTTGATTAATGCGTCAGAATACAACATATAGGGGAAAGGCAAATACATGGTCAAGGAACCTTAAACTAGTTATATTTGAACCATTTCTTATGCATACAGTTAGAAAGAACTTCATGCTTCTTATTTAGTAGGCTACCTGAATGCTTAATTATGGATAAAGATTCTTCAAAGCATATCGCACAGTTCTATCTAAAGGCTCAAACCTAAAAAAAACTATTAGCCATCTAATGTTGTATGAAATTTTTTAACCTTCAGATCCCATATATGGCTAGACAATGATGTAAATTGCTTCCTATTCATTAAAAATTTGGAATAAAAGTGCTACTGTCTTCCTTCAATCTATTTTTATTATCCTCGGCCTACTAAACATATACTAAGCATTCAATAGATTTGTAACTATATTCTCTAGATATATTTTGCTGGATAATTTTTTTTCTATGCTGAACTCTTACTTCACTATAATTTCTCAGGATTGTTTAATATATCTTAATCAAGGATTCTGAAGACGGGAATTTGACTTTGAAGTAAATAATGAACTACAATTATTTACTCTGTATTTTTCAAGAAACATATGTAAATCTGTACATTTTAGGTATTGCTTATTACAAAATTCATTTATAAGCTTTATTTTCTATTTAAAAATCGAGCTTTTTATCTTGAAATCGTACACGAATCAATTTGAACTATATAAAAGTCGTTTTGTATTATCATTTACTCTTATATATTATGTATTTATATATGTATTATCTATTATATATATATATATATATATATATATATATATATATATATATATATATATATATATATAAGTAAAGTCGATTTCCCCTCTACAAGCAAACATTATAGAACACAAATTACAGACGCTACATATAATTCCAACATTATCAGGCTTTATGCCAATAAGTGATGCGTGTTTCCGGAAATTATCAGTCAGTTTCATCCGATTACATAATTTCCTAAGTTACATCCTACCTACCTTACCCTCACAAAAGACATACTTAGAGGAGGTAGAGGTAACTTTTAATCACACACAAATAACTACTAATACTCCCTCATCAATCACTGGGACATCTTCTTCATTGGAGACATTACCCAGCTTCGTTTCATTTTTTCTTTACATGATTTGACCATTCGGCCCCTTTCACTACCCTAAGTAAATGCGAATCGGTCCCTTAAGCTCAAGATATTATTTTTTCAACACATTGATTGGCTGATTACAAACCTAATCAGGATTAAGGGAATATATTTGCCGAACGATTACAAAAAACTTAAACAAATACAACATGGCGTCTTCCTTCCCTCCATTCAGTAAAACTGAAATTTGGAGAATATTTATTAATTGATGTCTAATACTTATCTTATATAAATAGGGATTTTGTCCGTAAGTCACAATTTTTTAAACGTAATAAATACATTGCAAAATAATGGCGAATACTGCATGTAGCTAATCTAATGTAAATATGAATAAATGCGAATCTTTCCTATGTGTATTAACATCAAAACCTTTAAGTCTTACTTAACTATAATGATACAGTATATATAGAAATCTCTAAACTCCGTCAAACAAAACCCACTTTTGCACATTTGCATATTTATTTTATTTTTAAGTTTTTAATATATTAATATTCTGTAATATACATTTATAATTGATATTGTCAAATTTTATTACATATTTATAATATTTCCCTTGATAGTAATATTATTATGATTATTAATACAATTAATTAAAGAGATTTTATTTAAAAAAAAACGATAGCGTTTTAAAAAAAACATTTTAAAGCTTTCAGTTCTAAGGGAGATAATTTCATGAAAACTTCCGGCGTTGATATTAAGAGAACATATACTACACTTTGATCTTAGCCTAACGGCCAAGAAGCTATAAAAATATTCTTTTGTGGCTAGACAGTTTTAAATGAATAAAAAAAACTCGGCTTAATTGGAATTTATATGTGTAGTATCGGTTCTATTGTCATAAGACCGTCCCCTCAGGAATTACCTCCTCCGTTTGAAAGGGGGGAATCCTTCCATGTATTACATCCTCCTTTGTATTTAAAACTTAAAAACACTTTTCAAATTATCAATTTTTAAATTATTAATTAAAATTAAAAACTGAAGGGACGAAATAGACGTTTCTGTTCGGCGTTCAATTGTACTATAGGGATTATTGAATATCTCTTTTATTTCGTTTGATTTTCGCACACATTTTGGATGAAATTTATTAATCAGTCTTAAATTGTATTTTTTATCATGAAATAAAATTGTACTTTATTCTTTAAAGACTTGAAAATCAAACTTTGATGCAATGTCTTAATCGCTGGCGGACATGTTGTAATTTCCTATTATTTTCTTTTGCACTTAACATCTATAAAAATGAAATACGTTTGACTTAATTTTATTTATAAAATAATTGTGGTGTCTGCGTTTATTTTCACATCTATAAAAAGGAAATAGGTTTTACTTTATTTTATTTATAAAAATATTGTGGGTCTGCGTTCTCGCTTGGCATCAATACGTAAGGCACTTTACTTTTATTTCATATATAACAATAATATTTTAATATTTATTTTGCTTTAACTACGTATTGTATGTACTTCTGTCACAATTATATCATACTCTCAGCCTAGCAAAAATGTGCGACCAGAAAGAGCATATATTTGCTAGTTATTAAAATTTCACAAAAACTGGAGATAGGTGAATTTTCACGAAGGGGTTTCACCCCTACTTTGCCTCCTTTGCATAAAACTAAATTAAACATTACCTACGCTTACGCCTCTCAGATGTGTTTCAAAATTAACAATGATCGGTTGATTAGTTTAGGAGTGAATCCTATACATACAAACATACAAACATGTACACAATCCTAACTTCATATAGATAGAGATAATAGAATTGCTGTTATATCTTTGGGATTTGGATTTTCTTGAAATTTACTTCAGATAACTCTATTGTGTTACATTAAATGTTTTTAAGTACGTTAAAAATGTTTATGTACTTTGTACGCATTTTTTATTTTTGTATTTGGCAATCACACTAGGGCGTAAACAATGCTATTTTTACGTAGGAAATATACATACAGTCAAATTCTGTTATATATTTCAATCAATAGTTCCCTCAAATGCCCCCTTCTTAATTTCGTTATTTATAGAATAATTTCTGAATTAATTCAATTGCTGTTCTTTATATGATTCAACTTGTTCTAAAAAATATATTGCTTCATTAAGAAAACAAAATAATTAAAAATTAAACTTTGTAAACGTTGGTTAATCGTCTTGTATTTTACAACTTATAAACCTATTGTCTCTCTGTTGAAAATCTGAAGCCGAAACTATATTATTAGTTTTGACCGCTCTTTTTTATATCTACTTATCAGCTCTTATATATACTCATTCCAAAACTTCCCCAATCATTACGCGTCTTTCAAATTTACATAATTAATTTGTTTTAAAGCTTCTAATAAATTAATATTCGCAAATATACACTCGTGGTTGTATTTTTTTTCAGATTTCCAGATGCATTTAAAATATTTTCCTCGATAATAATCTTAATAAAAAATATAAATAGAATTAATTAAAGACATTGTTTTTTTAAATTTATATAATTGAGTTACGTAATTAAATTAGATTGTAATGGAATATGATGGAATAGCCGGCGTCCACTCCAACATTTGGTTACCCACTCTCTGATTATTGAGTATAACGTTCTATTTCGAACGCACAGAAAGTTCTATTTCAAGAAATTCACAGGTGTTAATATGACTTCAGATTAGAGAGAGACAGATAGAGAGAAAGAGAGAGAAGTAGAGAGAGAGAGAAAAAGAGAGAGAAAGAGAGAGAGAAAAGAAAGAGAGAGAGAGGTATGGTCACAAGACAGGGGAGCGTTATTTGATTAATAACATGTAAACAACACATTCTCTGAGATTTATCGTACGAGTCGCTCAAAAATGATATATTTACATTGATTTTTTTTTATTAAAACGTTTTATTTTTATTTTATTAGAAATTATGTTTTAAAGCACACATTTATTGAATGAAATTGTTTAATTAAAAAAATTATTGATAAAAAATTACTATTTGTTTTTGTAAAAAAAAAACACACATTTTATTGAGCAATTACATAACTGAATTTAGAATCGTGTTCACTGCATTTTATTTTTTTTATTGTTGATTTTAGGTACACCTTTTTTTCGATTTAAAAACTTCAAATATTATTATCTTTTTACGGCTTAAGTGAGTTTAGGATTTTTTGTTTTACATTTTACGCCGTAAAGGGTAAATTTTGTTTAAAAACTATGTCTTTATTATTTCGTTTTATTTATTAAAATAAAGGATGCGGTGATTATTTTTATTTTGTTTTGTAAAAATAACACACATTTTACTGAGCAATTAAATAAAACAACTAGCAAAAATATGCGACCGGAAAAAAATAAAACAAAAAAGTTTTGACGGTAATTCAATTTCACCAATTTTCAATACCACCACTTTTCTCTGCCTTTCTATCTGCAATCCAAATCGCTTCTGTTGCTTCCCAGCTGTCCTCTTCATTCATATCAGCTGATCTCCACATATACAAATCAGGCTCCACTATAAAGATTTGCACCCATGAAGAGAATCCCTTCTTTACCATGCAGACACGACATGCAAAGCACCTCATCCTCTTTCCTGCTGGCAAGTGTTTCTCTTCATTGTCACAAATAAGTGAAATAATAGCATCTGTTGTGCATATGTAAGGTGTATTTTTAGTTAATCATGAAACGAAGACGAGGAAATAATCAGTATTTGCTTAAAGATAAATCATTTTTGATAAAAGTAATAATTACACATATGCGTTAATGAAAACAGAAGAACTGGTAAAGATAAATATGGAAATTACTACTCGTATGAATCTATATTATTGTGTCAACCTTTTGATGTGTTAATGTAAAATGTATTGGTGTGCGCGATTTTAGTAATGAAGAATGGAAATGTTTTTTTTTGTAGTTGAATTAGTTATTTTATAGCGCTAATGATAATAAATCAGGTATTGTACGAATGTATTCAATTTTAAAAGAAATCTAATGTGTGTGTTTAGTTGAATTGATAATCGCCAATCTTCTATAATGTTTCCAAGTCCAGCGTAAACTAGAAAGTGTACGGAAACAAGGAGGCGTAACCATAGGGAAGGGGGAAATATATTATGTGTAGAACGTATTTAAGGTGTATTTGTAAATTATGAAATGATCTGTAATTGCTTTAAGATAAGTAATTATCAAGAAAAGCAATCTTTATGTATATATGTTAACGCAAAGCAATGTGAAAGATAACTACGGAAATATCCATCCGTACTATTTGCAACAGGGGAATATGGAAATAAATATCTGTTATAAAAGTAGAACACGGTGAATCGGGTAACAAGAAGAGGACTTCGAAGTGTGAGAGGGTTATCGATTTCGACTCCCTCTCTGACAATAGTAAACAAGCTGGTGAGCGGACTAAATATAAAAATGTAAAAATCGATTGGAAATGAAAAGTTTTACTATTTGTTGTGACTCTGTTTAGGGGCCGAAGTGAAGACACGGAACACGGGGTTAGGTGATAATATATATATTAAAGAAAAGATATGTACAGAGAACAAGAGAAGTGGTATATTAGTCCTGACTGCCAGCGTAGTTCAATCCAATTACGAGAAGCCTAAATGCTTCCAGTATTTTATTAGGAATAGACGGGTCCAACTGTTCGTCATATAGGTACGGCACCATACCACTATTCTAAACAGGAGCCAGTAGAGTGCGAAAATGCATTTATTTATTAGCCTAATCCGGTCATTGAAATAGGGAAAATCGTATAATATTAGATTACAAAATATTTCTTTATTCGTCTTTATTGTATGGAATATGTGTTTTCGTAGTTGAGTTTCGCCGTTAGATGGATTAGATGGGTATGTGGGATCAGAGCAGGTGTGGGTGGTTACGGTCAGTAGAGAGGTATAATAACTGATAAAAGCTGGTCTAGCGTTACTGACTTCGTTTACCCCCCCCTCTCCATTTTATTCCTTTTTCGTATTGGCGTTCTTGTGTCCAATATATGTACAACGTACACCCAAGGATTTTCTCAGCTAATGTGATCGATAACTGATCACATGTTTCCATATTTTCGCCGCCCATACTAGTTCGGTTCTTTACTTTCTAAATTCGCTTCGGATGTCAATTTTCTTTCCACCGAAACATGGTATGTTCGACCTTGCCTAATCTAGCACAAGGCTTATCCAATATATAACATATGTGTTATTAGGTTGCTGGAATCTGTGACTGTCCAAGAGATAAAGATCCGCCCTCCACCAATATATTCGAAGCCTTTATGAGGTCTACCTATTCCTTTTCTTTCAGAGAAAGAGATGTAAACGTATAAAGAAATTAGTTATTGAAAACTAGTTTTGGTTTTAAATTGTCGAAAAAAATGCAATAAAATATAGCGTTTCCTAAAATATTGAAATCTTCCTCAATTTATTTTTTTTTTAGAAATGGTGAAGTGTTTTTTTCATTACAGACAATTTGATGATTTAGCATTTTTGTTTGATAATGCCTGATTCGAAAATGTGTCTGTTGTATTTTGTTTACTTTATTATTCTTTTTTTTCTTTTCTTCTCTTTAGTTGTTTTTCTTAGTTTTTGCTTTATATTTTTTTACTTTTAATTGATTTTATTTATTTGTGTTTTGTTTTTTTCTTGTTTTTGTTGTTTCTTTTCTTTCAGATTCCTTTTAACTTATCTCGGTCGATTTTATATACTTTTCCTAATTATGAGGATAACAACGTTGTTTGTACACATTGGGAACCGCCATTCCTTTGTGTGTTCTAGGCCAAACCTTCCCTGACGTATATGCAATAGATGGATCTTGCGTCTCTCGGTGTCGGGATGAACCTGCGATCTTGTAGGTCTAACGAATAGTCACGACCAACAAGAAGGTCTTCATGTAGACCAGACAATCCTGAGGCACGATTTTCATGGATTCTGTGCAGAAGTCAGATTGTCTCCTCCTCCTCCTCCTTCTCCTCCTCCTCTTCCTCCTCTTCCTTAACAACAACAGCAACAGTAATAGTGGCATCAAGACCAGAAGAAGAAGAAGAAGAAGAAGAAGAAAAAGAAAAGCAACAACAACAACAACAACGACTATGGGGCAGTAACGAGAGCAAAACGCCACCCGTTGAGTGACGGAATGGAGCCAGCTGAGTATGCAACAAAGTGAACATAACAGATTCGAGTAGATTTGAACTCGGCTTGCCGATACAATATTCAACGTCAGTAACCATGAGTCCTCTCACAATCACTTTATGTTGACATTTCTTTTCGACAGAATGGTTTAAACACCAGTAATAGAATATCATTGAACTCGACTCAACCAAACGAATCAGCTCGTTGCCAGTGATTAAATTGTCCATGATTACAAACATTATAATTATTTCACTGATTAAAGTGTCCATGTCAAGATACAATATTATTGTGTTAGGCGGCTATGGAAAAACGCACAGCTGTTAGGACGGTCACGTGGAGTAAATAATAGAAACGGACGGACACAAAAACACACAATTCCTTTTTCTGCTGGCCCAAACAGACGCAAGTCGTTTTCTATTAAAACGGACTTATTAACCGTAAAACCCGTTGAATGGTTGCCCTTGCAAACAAAAAGGACAAATCTATACTTTCTTGTTCTTATATAACACACTTATTACAGAAAAGGGGTATATCCAACACAGCTTAATGTAGTGTCTTTCTTGTTCTATACCCTAACAGTGTCTGTTTCAACACCGGTTTAAAACCCGTGTCTTTCTTCAGGAATTGTTACGTCACAGCTACAGGGTGTTCGGGACAAATTTGATAAATAATTTAGTAGCTGCTTCTTACTATTGGCGGATTTGAGAGCTGGAGATCATGGACGACTGGAAAGCATCGGAATATATGAAAAAAAGTGACCTGCATTATTATGCTTTGCGCCGGATTAAAATGTTGGAAATCTTAGCTGCAGTTAAGTGTTCCTTTAATACCGGAGAATTGCGACGGAGATGTGGAATCAGCGGCTATCAGGAAGGATCATAGGAGGCGTTCTGACTTTGTTCGGACAACGAAATTCGACAAGATCCAAGTAAGGTAATGCGGACATTGGCGAGATTGATGGGTGTCGGAGTAACGACTAGGAAGGAAGCGCCAAACTAACATCTTCACTACTACTCATACAAGAGTCGCAAGGGAAAACTACTTATCGCCCAAGAAAATACGCCGTACGAAAGTCAATGAACTTTTCACACAGTGTAGCAGTAGAACTCAGCTCCATGTCACACCTCCGGAAAAAAAACAACAGAAGTAGCTGTCTGAGAAGTTCCACGACTTCATCAGTACCAACATCTGGCCTCCCAATTTGCCTGATTGAAACCACATGGGATATTATGTGGTGGAGGCTCGGGGTGGGGGGGGGGGCTTCTTCGGATAAGCTATATTTGGCAAAGATTTTCTAAAAGATGCATTTTGAATTCTCAGAAAACATAAATTATTGGCCAGGATATGACGTTTTTGTCTTTCCTTTCTAAAAAGTGTCAAATTTCTCCCGAACACTTCCGCCAAGTTCATTACTAAACTGACAAAATAACTTTTTCTTTATCAGTACGAATTATGTTTAAATTTACTTTTTTATTGAATTTATCTTTTTGTATATTCATGGTAAAGTTAAATATAAATATCCTCGAGATAACTTTTTCTTTATCAGTACGAATTCTGGTATTTTAGACTTATTTTATTGAAATCCAATTCATTCAAATAATTGATTCGTATTTCGTATCGCCGTCTTACTTAATCATTTGCTTTCTAAAAAGTGTCAAATGTGTTCCGAACACTCTGTAAAACTAGCGCCAAAACGGAAATTACGGAGAATTAACGATAAAGCTTCTTTTACCGAGGAATGCGGACTTGTCTGATCCAGGCTATTTTTATATCCACCCAGATTGCCCATATGCGGGAGCTGGATTCGTCACTACAAACTGACGTCATGTCTAACATGCCGCCGTGGGGCGCAGATAATAAAACTAACGCTTTCGGACGCAAATATAAACTATTTTGTGATTGAAGCGATCCTTTCTTTTTTAATGTATGTCTGTTGCTTTAATGAATGAATATTAAACAAAAGAATTGGTGCTTGTACAGAGACGGGTACATATGAAAAACGCTGAAAATCACAGTTCCAATTAAATTAACCGGAAAACTCTCTGAAATACTTATGTATCAAGCAAAAATTAGCAAAAACTATCGAGTAGAATTGTAATACAAAATAAAAATCCGTTATATCGTTTAATCGGGTCGGCGATTGATTCGAGCAAAAAACACGAAATTAAGGGGAAGGTAACCCAGTCTGTCATATTAACACGTAATAAATCAATGGCAGTAGTCAAAATACGATAAAACTGATTTTTATTTTTAATTAAAATTTTTCTCGATTATTTTCCCTACTTTTTGGTGAGGACACTTATTTAAATCTGCTGCGTAAGTATATGATACTGTTTTATTGTGGTATTGATAAGTTAATACGGACGCTTCTCTGTACAAGCACCAAAGAATTTACCTTAACTTTTCTTAACTTTGTGCTTTTTCGGTGATCATATTCTGTACAAGTACCTTTTTTGTTGTTTTAATTTACATTATTTCTTCAAATATTTGGACACACAAAGAAATAAAATTCACCCTTTTACGAAAATACGCGAAAAATATATCGATGCAATAAATATAATAGTTACAATTTTAAACAGCAAACAATAAACATGAATATTAATACTACTCCTGCCACAGTACGCGCTGTTGATATTTATCATTATTTAATTTTGAATTATTTTTTTATGGGAGTCGCTCCAGACAAGGCATGAAGGTAAAAAAACTAGTCAACGATAAGTGTTAGATGGATAGATTCCGACCCAGAAAACAGCAATTCTTCCCCCTTTGTTAGAAACATCGCACATGGAATGTGAGGACTAAAGGACAAAGTAAGAAAAGCGAGAGTAACGAGGCTGCCGAAAGTAAACCCAAGGTTCACTTTCTACTCTCTTAGCTGTTAAATAAAATTAAATACTAATTTCTTAACATCGTTTCATTTTTTATTTATTAGTTATTTTAATAAATTAAATCTATATCGATTTAATTTATTAAAATAACTAATAAATAAAATCAAAACAAAAACAAAAACAAAAGAAATTTAAAAAAAAATAACTAAGTAAATTAAAAATTCTTCAATAGAAAAATGTGTACTCAAAAAGTATGTTTTATTGATTAGTTGAACGTACCAATTTTACCTGTTTCTTTTTTGCTACCTGAAGATCTTTTCCCCTGCTAAAAAAACATGTTTTAAGTTTGTTTTTTACATTTATATAATTAAAATTTTAAATTTCGTATTAAATTTAAATATAGGATTGAATATTTTATTGATTTAAAAATTAAATCAATAAAATATTCAATCCTCGTTAGTTTTCTTTTAGTTTTTATTTAGTTTTTAGTTTTTTCAAATTTATTAGCTCATATTTCTTAATGGTGCACAGTAATAATGGAACCGGTAAAAATGGCACAATGGAATAAATAGGTTTGGTTGTTTTGTTTTACGGCATATAAACCCTTTCCGGATTATTTAATGCCGGGTCCGGTCATTTTGATAAAAGGTTTCTACTTCAAGTTCTTTATATATTCAAATATTTATTCATGGTGTTTGGTTTGGTTGTTTTGTAGAAGTAAATTGTTTTTGTTTTTAGCTTTGCAGAACATGATTAAGTTTTGCAAAGAGAAAAGAAAAAAATAATAACATCAATGTTTGGTGCATTTTAAGTCAGGAAGCCGGTATCTTCAGACAGTTTTGTCTGGTAGCACCAGAGGAATAAATAGGGGAAAAGATGGCACAAAACTAAAAAATAGAGCAGTGGTTTCCAACCATTTTTCAGGCGACCTAAATCATGCACCCCAAGACATGCTCGCAACCCCACAAGTTTTAGTTTTATATGTGTTATCATATATTGCTTGTTGTTGGCTGTCAGTTGTAAGAAATAAACATAATAAATAAACATAATAAATAAACCCAGCACAAATTTAGAAAAATAAACATTGAACAACTTAATTTAATGTTTATAGAATTTTCTTTTTTAATTCGACTCACATTTAAATGATTTCGCTTTATGTATTCTATGCTAAATGTTGATACACTCCTTGTGAGATTTCTATCTATATTTTTTTATATGTCATGTTTCCCTATACATCCACTTGTGACATTTTACCTGCGCCATTATTTCCTAAATTCATTTGTTAGCATATATGATGTTTTAACACCCATTGTATATATACATAGATAAACACACGAAAACACACACGCACTTTTACAAACTCATAGAATATGCTGTCAAACCTCTAGTCCGAGACAGTCTGTGCTCTTAACCAACCTGAAAGTATATAATTGCGTTTAAGTACATGTTGTCATCTAATGACCTTCATGTTTGTGAAAAGCCGGAATTAAATGCACCAATTTTGACGGAGAACAACCACCGATGCAGTGGTTACTATGCGGATCACGATTGAATGTCCCAAACTATAATATATATATATATATATATATATATATATATATATATATATATATGATTATTTTTATTTGCACAGACATGTACAAAATCTGCGACACTGGCATGTCGATGTTATCGATCAACAGCTGTTATAAACTGAGATCTCATATATATATATATATATATATATTAATTTCCCTAGCGACTGCTTGCAGATTCTATGCTTACTGTGAACTGGGTTCGCGCCTGCCGACCGTCTGAAATTGTTACTTTCCTGCATTGATGAGAACAATAAGCTTTAAACGCTAGCGTCTGTAGGTATAAATAATTTTATTTTATTTATAAATATTATAATAAGCCCCTTTAAGAAATTAAAGTCGCGTTATATTCAGCTGGTGTTTGGAGAAGATTCGATGGGTGTAACACAAATTAAGGAATGGTTCAACCGATTCAAAAATGGCTGTACATCAGCAGAGAGTGACCAGCGTTCTGGCAGGCCCCAAACTGCTTGGAGTACAGCTGTTGTTGAGAGGGTGCGAAAAAAGAGATAATGCGACAGCGGAGATGAACACCATTCCAAAAGAAGACTTCCAGAGGTGTTTCCGGCAGTGGATGAATCGGTTGGCTAAGTGTGTGCAAGAACAAGGGGCCTATTTTGAAGGGGATTACGGTCCCAACCCCATCACATATTTGAAATATTTTTTTCTGGTCTCGTATTATATCATCCACAGACATGTTTCATCAGTGTGGTTAGACGCTGTGAGAGTAGCCCACCGAAATTCAAAATTAGAACAGCCATTAACATGATCGACTAATGCGACTAGCAGTCAACCAGCGTATCCGTTGGTCTAACTAACCAGCTACCTAAATAAAAGAAATTATAGCACTATATATATGCGCTTTCTTTGCTTACATATGTTATTTTATAACCCTACTAGTAACCAAGAGAAATCTATTCTTTATAGTAGATTATTACATTACGTGGAAACCGTTATTTCCTTTACCGGAGAGCTGAACCTATAATTAAGAAGCGTATATATATATATATATATATATATATATATATATATATATATATATATATATATATATATATATATATATATATATATATTCATCCACAGACAGCTGTTTTGTCGTCTATGACGGTGAACAATGCATGGTTTGTTGCGTTCCAAATAAAAGCTTTAATTGCAATATTTTGTTAAGTAAAAACCATACTGTTAGCGGTAGAGCGTTTACCTTCATTGGGTCTTAATTTCCATAAATTACATAGATTAAAGAAAAAAGAAAATCTAAAATTAAACAATTTCTGTAATATTTCAATTTGAATGCTTATGTTTATAGTGGGAAGAAATCAAATTAAAAATATCTACACTCCAGTTGAGGCTAGAAATCAAAGCCTCTCTTTTTAAGTATGGCACGTTTACCGATTGAGCTACCGGCTTATATTTGGAAATTACGACGCTAAAAACCACTTACCGCAAAAACCGCCACAGGCTCGGTGGCTGTGTAGGTGGTAATGGCGGTGGCTGCTCGTATTTGGGGCTAAGTGGTCATTTCTTATAGGAAATAAAAATCAAATGTTTGTAAAAGAAAAGATACGAAAAAAATGTCATGATTTTTTGTCGGTATTTTTTTCATTTTGAAATTCGTTACCTGCATAAAAAAATGAATTATTTGTAACACAAATGATAGAAAATGTCGTAATTATTATTGTTTACTCGGAACAAAAATAAGCAAAGAAAGGATAAGCCAGATAACTTGTCGAAGCCATGCAGAAGGTCTATTTAATGTTGGTTAAATCTCAATTATATGAAATAAATTGTAAAATTGATGCTAATAAACGAGTAATTTAATATGATCGTCTCTGAAATAATTGTAAAAGAAATAGAATACGTAGATTGCGTGTAAATTTATTCTGTCAATCTTCTATTGTGTTAATCGAGAAAGTGGTGGGACTCACGATTTTAGGAATTAAAGAGAAAGATATATTTTTGTAGTTATTTGTAATTATATATTTTAGTGTAAGATATTTTGTACAGTGCCTTGATCTAAATCTATCCATCTAACACTTATCGTTGGCTAATTTTTAACCTTGAAGTAGTATTTTTTAAACTCTTTACATCAAGTGGCTTCACGCCTTGTCTAGAGCGACTTACATAAAAAAAATCAGTTATTTTAAGAATGTAAGAAAGTTTAAAAGAACTGGAATACGTAGATTTTGTTCAATTGTTCATCACGTTTCGGTCGAATACTTGTCGAACCAGAGTTAACGCTGAAAAATGTATGAATGCACACAGACGTGATAATAGTCGTAATGTTATACATCTGTATTTTAGCGTGCCTGTAATTATTATAAAGCTAATTAATTTAAAAATTAAAACTTTCAAATAGTTATTTGCTTTAATTTAAGTAATTATAGAAAAAAAGCATTCGTAACTCATATCGGCTAATGTAAAAAAAAAAGTGAAAAATTATTACGGAAATGTGTACCCGTATGATTTTCAAGCGGTGAATATCAAAATAATTATCTGTTATAAAATTAGTACTTAGTGATTCGGGTTGCGGAAAGAGTACTTGGTAGTGAGAGAGGGTTATTTCACCCGACCCCTCTATGACATTAGTAATCAAAACAGACACTGTTCATCAAATTAAACATAAAAAGTTAAAAATCGGTTGCAAATAATTAGAATACGAACCAATATTAGCTTTATCTTAATGACTAAACAGATTTATTGTCTATCTTTTGGTTAGAACCCTATTCTGAGCAATGGTACAGGGGAAATCTCGCTCTACTTTATATACATACTAGCAAATATATGCTGCCTCCGGTCTCATATTTTTGCTAGCCTGCGAGGATGATATCATGCTGAAGGAACATATTCTACACTGACTCCCACAGAAGGAGGTAATGACTGAAAGCATAGTATCATGACAAACGCCCCTTTCCCCTTCCCCAAAGAGTCGTTAATGCCTAAAAGGACGATATCATAACAACAGAACAATTAGCTCCCCCTAAAACGAAGAAGATAATCACGGAAGGATGGCATGACGAACGAACATATACTGTACTGCCCCTAATAAAAGGGGGTAATACCTGTCGAACATGTTTGTGCCGATTCTGACTGATGTGTTCAACCATTGGTTTGACGAGGGTTCTATTCCTAGTCAAGTCACCAAGGATGTGATCACATTGCTAAAGAAGCGGGGCAGGCATAGTGGGGAGGAACTAGACGATTACAGGCCCATTACTCTGCTAAACACAGAGTTACAGATTTTGGCCAAGATCTTATAGAACCGGTTGCAGGGTGTCATCGGAGAAGTGATCGAACGCGAGCAGAACTACGCTGTGAAGGGGAGATCAATTCAGAACAACTTGCACCTGATTCGTACGATCATAGAGTGGATAGAAGACGACACAGAAGCCGTGCTGATCAACTTGGATCAGTCTAAAGCTTTCGACAGGGTCAACTATCGCTTCTTGGCATTTGTTTTAGAGACCGCCGGTTTTAAACCGGACTTCCGCAAATGGATCACCGTTTTGTGTCGTTCGCAGACAGCAGTGGTACAGGTAAATGGAAAGTGTTCCGAATCTTTCGCTATCTCCTGGTCGGTGCGTCAGGATTGTCCGCTGTCGCCCCTGCTCTACATCCTTGTGTTGGGGCTGCTACTTTGCAAGCTAAGGAGCAGGGAGGCAAGTTCGGTCTTACACGGAATCACTTTGCTTGGCGGAGCGCGATCCAGAGTCTCCACGTTTCCCGATAACATCACCATCTTTGTGTCGTGATTCCGAGACATCGAGAGGGTAACAGAGGCGCTCACACGTTACGAAACGATCGCAGGGGACAAAATCAACTGCAGCAAGTCAACTGGCTTGCAGTTGGGTGCCTGGAGCGGTGACACCACCCGCCCGGCTCCTTTCTGCTGGACAGGTGGCCCAGTTCGAATCCTTGGCATGTGGTCTGGACCGGGCCTCCAGCTCGAGCAGAATTGGTCGGAGGTACAGTTAAAGGTTGGTTAACCTCTCCTTAACGGGTAGAGCTGAGGCGTGCATTACTTACGTCTTTCCTCTCATCTTTTACCGATTAGCCGTGCTTCCTCTGTCTGCAAACCGCCCCAAGGCACTCCGGCGCCTTCTGTCCTCGCTTTTCTAGGACAGAAAGAGGTACGGAGTTCAAAGCCAAGTCTGTATTCACCGTTCGTGTGAGATAACGAAGGTCCAACAAAACGCAAATCACTCTGGAGTAAAAAACGAAGGTCCAAAGAAACGCAAATCACTCTGTCCGTAGATCACAAAGTCCTCTGTCAGCTTCCAAAGCAGATCTCTACGTTCGTCACACGTGCACTTACTTTGCACCGTTTCGTTGAAGACGGTAAGAGACCCGCTTTTATTAGGCTGAGGCACACCTAATTTGCATGCGTGCAATGTGACTTCGCGAGACTCCGCGTGAACCGTACGTAATAAAGGTTCACGGACGACATGTTGAATTCTTTTCCTTCATCCGCAGCGCACAGGACAGACAAACACGAGGACGTTTCGCAGGTAAGCCCCCTTCACGTTCCCCACACTCTCCCCTCATCTCATGATCACAGAGATGGCAGGGAGGCATCGATCGCCTTCGCCGGTTGCTTCTTCGGAGGAGACAATGCAAGCCTCATCTTCGCTTGTGCTCTCGTCCGTGGTCTGAGGGTCGAGAAACATCGCGTCCGCTGGGATACTGCTGATATCTGAGTCACTGTCCGATGGGGCTGCTGCAAGCCAGAGCGATGCCTCACTGCTCTCTGACTCCGACTCGCTCTTGTCGTCCAGTGATGGTTGCGTTGCTAACCGTAGGTCTCTAACGTGACGGGGCATACCGTCGACCTGCACCGCCTGTGGGCTGATTACCTCAGTGACGCGTCCACTTGCCGCACGGGTTCTTAATCCAAACGACATCCCCTTTTTTCAGTTTCTCTCTGGTTACTTCCAGTTCGGGCAGTGGGTTAGTCTCTATACCTTTCACCCTGACGTGATACCTGTGCAAGGTGTCAGTCGGCGCTGTAGAGGGTGAAACATTATCCTTTGGGGTTACGTTATACAGGTAGACTGCCTCAAATACCGTGCAGCCCGTCCTGGCCGCGATGGTTTTGACGATTCTGGTATTCGGCTTGATAACCCCATTTCCACTCGGTACGTGGGCGCATTGAAACCTCAGGTGTACTCCCCAGCCATCAGCAAACTTTCTGAACTGCTCACTGGTGAATGCAGCGCCATTGTCGGTTAATATCTCCATTGGGGGGCCACGTTCAATAAAAATACTGTTTAACTGACGGACGATGATGGCTGCATCTTGCAGGCGCAGCATGCGCCATATCGCAAACCTGGATGGACCGCAATCAATGAGAGTCAGGAAATCCTCGCCGTTGTGGTGAGTAATATCCATCGCCAGCCGGCTCCAATGGCTTTTCACTCCCAGCTTTACTTTCTCCCAGCGAATGGGTGCTGGATCAATGGATTGGCATGCTACACAGTCTTTGACCACTTTCTTGACGTCTGCCTTCTGTACTCCTGGTTCAACCAACTTAGCGAAATATAGGGTGCCCGGTTTGTTGGTGGACTTCTTTGATGTGATTAGATCGAACGGGGCTCACGGAAGCGGCGCAGGTGGGCTGCATGGATTCAATAGTCTTTCTTATGGCAGCAAGCCATCTTTGAGGTACTCTCGTCAAACAATCTGCTTTATTCAGGCTGGATTTGACCAGGGACACCTCTATTGACAGCGCATATTCGTTCACCAACTTCATGATCGTGTCGAGCCGCCGTTGGATGAGCATCTCGCTCGTGACTTTGGTTCGTACTCTGGCCCTCCCAATGAGAGTATCTGAAATCCACTTATGGACGCAAGCAGAATCTGTGAATAGTCGCAGGGTGGTCGTCTTCCAAAGGATTGGCAAGTTTATCCCCTTGATAACTGCATCAAGTTTTGCCAGGTTTATGTGCTGGGAGTCCTTTTCTGGGCGTAACCAGCAAGCGTTTTCCACCACCGTTCCATCATGGACCACCGATACGCCAATGGCGAGAGAGCTTGCATCAACCCACACACTAAGGTTCTGGCTGTCGACGCACCATCTGCCCTGCGCTGGGTCTTCCTTGTGCACTCTGGTGAGGACCTCTTTGAGCATTGTATTGAGTGGGACGTCATGAGTTTTGTCATCCCATCCAGTGGTGACGTCGGAGGCTCTCCGCTTGATAAACGCCACCGCAACACGAAGCCAGCCGCCCACAGGAAGGTGTCCAACTAACTTTCCGCACAAGGAAAATACGTTTCGTCGTGTGACAACACAAGGCATATCCGGGGTTTAATTTCCTCGTTTCCAATACAGAACGTCATCTTCCTCCCAGACCTGCAAACCAAGTACTCGTGCGCCATCCCGTAGCCTTTCCGATTCTATGCTGAGAAGGTCACAATTGTAGAGATGCTCCCTCACGCGTGCCGCAGATACAATTTCCTCGTGCACGTACACGTCATCAATATATGCAGATGTTGCCCGCTGAATTCGCTCATCCTTAGTCAGAATGGCGTCAACAATCATTTGCATAATTGATGGCGCCACATTAAGTCCAAATCCCATGCGGGTTAGGCAATACCTTTTCCCCTTGATGAGCACCGTTTGATAGGGCCATAGTGATCTGTGTACACGCACTTGAAGGTATGCTTTGTGAAGATCTAATACAGATACATTAGATCCCGCTTGCCGCCATTCCCTCAACTTTTCAGTGCATATGTCTGCGCGAGCTATAAAAGGGTCCACGTGCTCATTCAATTCCCGATAGTCGAGCACCGGCCTCACCTTCTGCTTATTCTGTTGGATAACCGCCATTAACAGGATCAGGCACTTTGGGGAACCCAATTCCTTCTCTGAATAAGGAACTAGCCATCCATTACTAATCCAAGTTTGTAGTTCCTTGTCGTATTCTGCACGAGCTCCGGGGGGAATTTTGTATTTTGGCACCTTATTGCAAAATTTCTCAAGTGGCTGCTCCTCCGACCACTTCCAGGAGGCTGTCTAGGACTTTGTGCGATGGTCGAATTCCGCACAAAAATCAGGCTGTTCCAGCTTCATGGCTGCACTCAGAGCAAGGTCCGCTTTTGCGAAATGTGCCCTACCCTCACCATCAATGCGTACACCACCCAATTCCTTGATGAAGTCCATTCCCAGGAGCAGATCATAACTGAGCAGGTCACCGTTTACAACCAAGGCTCGTACGGTTACTGTGGGCCCATCGCCGACACCTGCGCGAATGATGCTAACGCCACAAGAGGCAATTGAGCCACCACCAACCGTCAATACCGGAACCCTTTCCTCATCCCATGCATCACAGCATGCCTTGCGCACGAAGGTCTGCGTGCACCCTATGTCTACGAGCGCGAAGCGCTCACGCCCGTTTACGCACATGCTCGTTGCGGGTAGCGCCTTATTTGGCGACGATCTGGGGAGAAGACTGGCGCTATAGCTTACTCCCCTTGCCCGTTTCCCGGACAACCTCTTGCCACGTGACCCAGCTTGTTACACCGGTAGCAACGCACGCGTTTTAACGTTCCTCGATCGGGCGCATCCTTTGCACCGCTTCGGCTTCGGCAGTCTTTTGAAAAATGCTTCGGCCCGCCACATTTGTAGCATCTCACGTCTTCTGTTGGTGGTGAAGACGCTTCCGCAGCTGCCGAAACCGGCTCTGTGTCCTCTTTCAAAATGTTTCGGGCTCTGGCCAACAACTCGTCAAGCCCAATCTCACTGAGTCTGGACGATGCTCGCAGCAGTCTGCTGGCGCTGTCTGGGAGTCCAGTCAAAAAAGCGCATCCCAGTATTCGCTTTCCTTCATCCGCAGCGCACAGGACAGACAAACACGAGGACGTTTCGCAGGTAAGCCCCCTTCATGTTCCCCAAAAGAGGGAGGCTTAGGGATGCCTGACTTGACGTGTCATCGAGACGTCAAGAGACTGGCTTTCCTAAGTAGAACATTAACAGAGGAATCTGCGTGGAACCCCGCGGTCGATAGTGCTTCTCCAGACTTCATCCTAGACCATTCGGTCAAGGGCCGTCGTAGGCCAAGGGGGCGAATCACAGTACTTCAGAGAGTGCCGAGCCGCGCTCAAAAAGCTTCCTTGGTTCAGTAACTTTTCTCGGCTTTCTAGAAAAGAACCCCATAGGGGACTAGTAAGGGGCATCTGACGATCCGTTGATCAGGCGGTACGTGTGGACAGAGGAGGGGATCCGCTCCAAATGTATTGGGCGACAAGGATGCATCATCTCAACAACTCTGACTTCTCTCTGACCTGGCGATTGGTCCGGAATGCGCTACTTGTTTAATGGCATACTACAAAGTTCCGGAATGGAGGTCTCGCCCGACTGTCCCTGCTGCGACACGCTCTTTGAGGAAACGACTGATCGCATTTTCTTCTGGTGCCATGAGCTCCAGCGTTAACGAGGTTACGGCTTGTATCGATCCCGAGTAGCTGAACCTAGCTTACAATGTCTGACCTCCGTGAGATGGGGAAGGACAAATGGTGTTTCTTGCGATCCTGACCGTAGCGTGAATGGTGATGTGGGCGTCGCGTCTGAGAGATGACTAGGGGGTTGAATCTTTTGCTGATCAGGATCTGATTGCATTCTTCAAGCACCAGCTGAAGGTCAAAATCAGATGTTATCGGAAAAGATTACACTACTCGGTTTTTGAAAAAAGGTGGATACAAGTAGCGAGCTTGTCTGTACAAAAAGAAGTCAGGTATGAGTACGTATTCCCGGCCTGAGTATGGCATGCACAGTTCTGGGTCTGGTCGGACCCAAGCCCTTCGGGTATGTTTAGCCTTTTATCTAGTCGAGTAATGAGTTACCCCACCCTCCTGGTAATAGAAATCCTTCAAGATGCCCACTCCCCACTTTCAACTTTTTGTCCTTAACCTCCTCCAATTTGCATTTATCTTGGAAGGACACCACCCACTCTCTAAACTAAATCCACCGTTTTCTTTGTTCTCCCACTTAGATCCCACTCCTATTTAAAGATTGACCTGCTTGTTTTCGGTTCTGAACAAACCGGAAAACAGTGGGCAGTCTAATATTTAGAAAGGGTTGGGAGGGTCTTACTAGCCGGTTTTTTCTCTCCCCCCTAATTATACACCAATGATGTTCTGTATATATAGCCATATTTATGAAAAATTTAAAATTTCAAACTAATTTGAGAATATCCTAAGTAAGACGTCCCCTTGAGTAAACGTTGTATTTTGGTGACTGAGATGATTCTAGTTAAGTGTAGGATAGACAATTTTATTACCTTAGACCAAGGATGACCAACGACACCCATTTTCCTCAGACTTTTGATGGCCTTGTGCCTAATTTGTTTTGAATGTAAATCTTCTATATTTTCTACAAATAAATAATTCAAAGTGTAGTATATGTTCTCAATATCTGTTCTCACCATCTCAGCGACCTCAGACGTTTTACTATCGACGAAAATATTGCGTATATATAAGAACATGTGACAATGCAAAATTATAACTGTATATTACAGAATATTAATTTATTAGAAACTGTTTATAAAATAAATATGCAAATTTTGACTGTATTTGCAGTTTCCTATATATACAGTATTTCAAAAGTTTATATTATATCATAGAATTAAAAAAGCATTATTTGTTTTGATGTTAGTTAGGATAGATAGAAAAATCTTTCGCATCTATCTATGTATATCATACACCTACGGCAGTATAATATAATATTCTTAAGGTCCCATTTCGCTCATTCGCCGCACCTTCAAAGCTTTGTTACTAATTAAGTTTGGAATTAAATTTTATTCGTTTTTTTGCACTTTGTAGGACTCCATGAAAGCTACATTTTGACATAAAAATATCGAAATTTGGTCCATTACAAAAAAGATACATTAAAATATGTAAGACCCCAAAAAGGAGAGTAAAGCATCTGATCAGCTTATGCTTAATATATGCTTGTGTATGTAAAGAAAATTAAAAATTTGATGTACCCCTCCTTTCCTATTAAGCATATATTTGGTGAATAATACAAAGATATTGATTATTCATGTATAATTTTCATATCTTTGATTTTTATTATTTGAATTATTTTTATTATTATTTTATATTTTGTATTTTTTGGTTATTATTATTATTATTATTATTATTATTATTATTATTATTATTATTATTATTATTATTATTATTATATTTTTATATATGTGTGTTTTTACACACATATAGAGGAAGATACGAAGATCGGGGTCTCCCCCCCCCCCCACATACACACACACTTGTTCTCTAATAACTATATATTTACTCATTAATACAGAGGTAGTGGTAATTTTGTCGACTTCTAATTGTGATGTTCTGGAATCTGTGTGATGAAGAGACGCGTTATCAATAAACATCTATCGTCTCGGAAACGATCGTACCCCTAGACTTTAGTTGATATTGAATTCTTAGGAACTGTTGTAAACGAATATTTCATGATTTTTGTTTATTGCTAAATTGCCATATAATAGCACTGTTTGACCCATAGTTTCAACCATTAAACTGATTTAATACCTGCAGTATCTCTAAATATATAATGGTCTTAATTTGTCTTCACATTTTCTTTGACATTTTCTTTATATGTACTAGCAAATATATGCTCCCTTCGGTCGCATATTTTTGCTAGGCTGCCGCATCAGAAATGAACGCTCACCCGTAAACCGATGGAGCCCCAGTCATATTTCTTGGGTGGGTAGACATTGATTTTCTTTGTTTCTAACCAAGAATATTTTTAGTTAAAAAAACAAAAAAAAAACAAAAAAAAACATTTTTAACCCCCGCCCCTCAATTTTTTTTTACTCTCCCCCATGAATACTAATATTTTAAGTTAAAAAACAAAAAAAACAAAAATTCCCCTCCCTCAAAATTTTTTTTTACACTCCCCCATGAATACTAATATTTTCAATTAAAATAATTTAAAAAAATTAAAATGTTACCCCCCCCCAAAAAAAATTTGTTTACCCTTCCCTATGAATAGTCATATTTTCAGTTAAAAAAATAAAAAAAATTTTTTTACTCTTCCCCATGAATTTTCTTCCTCATGAATTTTCAGTTTAAAAAAATAAAAATAAAAATTTTGGCCCCCCTCCCCTAAAAATTTTTTTTACCCTCCCCCATTCATAGTTAAAAAAAAAATTTTTAATTAGGAGGCGCCTCGGTCATATCAAAGAACTCATATTACTCTGGTTTGCGAAATAAACAAAACAATTCAGAATGAAAGTAATTACAAAAATACAATTTTGTTAAGAAATCGATAGATTCCAAGATTTTTTTATTTTAATTATCTTTTATACTTTTGTTCAGCACAAACAAGACATATTGCCACTGTGACAGGGGCCTGATTTATAGGGTAGGAATACCTGGGTGAGGAGTTGGGCAGCAAGATATTTGTTCACATTACATTTAATTTTTTTTGCAATTTTGTAAGATTGGTGAAACGAGAGGTAATTCTAATGGCAAGCAGTCCGAGGAAAGAAACTACTTAAGTAAAAACATATTTTGGCATCTAGGGACCGACACAGTGAAGGGGTGGAATTTTTCTGCTAGTCGGGTGAGTCGGGGCTATTTTTTGTTTAGAGGCTACAAGTACAGTAAGTTCATCGGAGCACATTCCGTGGAAGTACTTGTAAAACAAGTACATGGATGCAACACTGTGGCGATGCGACAGAGGTTTGAGCTTGACAGACAGTTGGGACATATTAGATTAGAAATTCGTGTTTGCATCCTGCCCAAAAGGGAGAGGTTAGTGGTTGGTGCACCAGCCCATATGTGGCAACAATATTCCATGCACGGGCGACTTTATAGAGATATAAGATACTGGCAGGCATGATAAGTTTTCTAGCCGAGTAGAAGGCGCCTACCTTATTTGCAGCAGACTTGGAAGCATCTTCTATGTACTTAATGAAAAAAGAAAATTAAATGTTAGACTATCGACCATGACATTGGTGATTGTCGTTCTGCCCATGAGCAATCAAGCTCTCCGCCATCCTTAAGTGAACACACGCCACTAACTACTCTCTTGGCCTTTTGGCTAAGATCAAAGTGGAACAAGTGGACCCGGTAAGGTCCAGGAGTGGACTACACATGGCTGACTACACGATCGCCATGAAGCTGATGCGGGCAGACTTCCTTGCAATTCCATCGGTGCTGACACATAAAGGCTGGAACATGCCGATCGTGGTAGAAGGTCGTCGCCCGCACTGCTGGTTTTGCCAGCAAATAGGCCACATGGCAAAGAACTGCCCCCAAAAAACAGTTCGCAGCCAAATAATGCCATTGGCTGCTCCTGTGCCGGTTCTGAAGACAGCTGCAACCACTCTTCCAATTTCTGCTACAACAACAGCCCCAAGATCAAAAAAAACCTTGGGAAGAGCAGAAGAGGAATGGAGCACAGTGGTGAGCGAAGGGAGGAAGAATGTAACCGCTTCCGCCGTGATCTCACCACTCGTCCAACCGCAAAAACAGCAGCAACAGGAACAGCAGAAGCAGCAGCAGCAAAATGAACAGATTGCCCCCAGGCCTCAAAACCGGCAGGGGGTAAAAAGAAAACAAAAAAAATCCTCTGACGAAGAGGAAGAAGTTGGTGAGGAGGAGATGCCAAAAAATTTTCTCCCCCCCCCCCCCGGTTCAGAAAAAGAACAAATGAAAGGAAAAAAGAGGATAAGGGAAGAAAAGATTGCCCAATCCCCCATGGAGCAGACACCGTCCCCGACACCTCCAAAACCTACATCCACACAACCAACTCCCATCCCCAGTACAACAATTTTGAAGAAAAAACCTATCCCCACTCTGCAAGCACCGGCCCCACACCAACACAAGCAATACCCCCCACACCAACACAAGCAATAAAACCAGCCCCCACACTGCATTTATCAAAACAGACACCTGCACATACACCACCCGGCTCCGAATCCTCTCAGCTAAAACTAGTCGAACCGGGGAGGAAAAGGAGCCAATCTTCCTCACCGACTCGGAGGAAAATCAAAGAAAGACCCCTCCCCTTTAAATTGGGGAGGGAATTGTGTAAGATTGACCCCCTATCTTTCGGCATGGACGTATCCTTCCGGCAGAAGAGGAATTTAAAACCTCTGTTGGACTTCAGCCAGATAGGGGGTAAAGACATAGAAGACCCCACCAATTTCCCGGAAGCCCCCTTCTTAACAACTTTTGTAAGGCTTCCAACCGGTCGTAACAACTCTGTCTGGCAAATGCTGGAGGCCACGGAGGGAGCCATACCGGGAATAAAACTCACCAAGGACAAAGACCCTTCCCTGGACGAACTTTTACCAGAATGCAAGGGAATGGTCCCAATGTTGGTTCATCCTTCTCTCTATAGGGCCTTAAAACTTACCTTTCCCCTGGACGTCGGCGGCATTGCACGCAGCGGCCAGGACACCAAATAATTGGGCACATTGAGCATGGCGCATAGCGTCGGCGTCCTTTTGCCGGCAGACTTTGGAACCGGGTGCGACACTGCTTAAGGTAAGTTCATGACTCTGCGCTTGGCTAGTTTGAATGCAAGTGGCTTGAGGTCTTCAAACCGGGTGGCTCGCGTCCGGAGGGATCTCCTGTCCCTGGGAGTGGATGCAGCTGCGATCCAGGAGACGCACTTTGTTTCATCCGGGGATTGTCAGGTGCTGACAAGAGACTACGACGTCTTCTCAGTATATGGGAATCCCCGGGGGAAGGGTGTCTCCTTGCTTGTGAAACGCACCCTGTCCGCGACGGTAGACGTTGTTCATAGGGATTTGGGGAGCAGGCTGGTCGTGGCCGATGTGGCCGTGAAGGATTTTGTGTTCTGAGTAATTGCGGTTCATGCACCCAGCACCGCTCGAGAGAGGGTCTCCTTTTTTCGGGATCTGGACGTGTTCGTCGCATGTCCGAAACGCGTAGTTCTAATGGAAGATTGGAATGCCATCCTTGATCCCAAAATAGACAAGGTCGGGAGGGGAGCTAGAGGGACGGAGAGATGTGAGACCAGCCTGGTTGACCTGATGGAAAGATGCGATCTGGTCGACAGGTTTCGTGTCGATCATCCGGGGCGGGAGAATTGGACATGGACAAATAGTGTGCCTTCCTACCCGAATACTTATTTGGACAGGATGTTAGTTAGAAGAGGCGATGTAGACTTTATATCATGTCCTACGTTCAAATGGTTAGGTCAATCGGACCATAAACTAGTTATGGCCTAGTTGAAGTTAGGAAACAGGCCTAAACTAGCCGGGTACTGGAAGTTGAATACCTCCTTGCTGGAGATACGAGACTTCCGGGAAAAGCTAATGCAGCTTATCCAGAAAGCTTTACTGGGAGTAAGTGGTGGGTTAGCTTAAAAACTAAGATCAGAACCTTTTCCATCAAATACGCTCAGCGTCTCGCTTTAGATAAGGCCAAGACGGAAAAGCACTTAGAAGAGAAACTAACCCGGGTTGTGGCTGAGGGGGATACTGTAAGCATAGAACTAACTAAGCAGGACCTACAACGCAAGGCTAGCGAGCGTTATGAAGGCCAAGTAGTTAGGGCTAGGCTAAGGAAAGTTTCCAATGAAGCCGTGAACTGCGATGTAGATGAGCGTAGGGAAGTTTCAAGGCGTGGCTCGGATAGATACATTGGAAAAGTCAAGCACCCAGATGGACGTGCCTTGGAGTTGACTCGGGAGATCTGCGAGGGATTTCGGGAGCATTTCGAGGAACGCTACACCCAACTGCCCAACCTCCCGGTCCAGGAGTTTGGTAACTATTTGGCTGACTCTCCCTGCCTCGATGTGGCTAGAGCAGCTGGTTGTGAAGGCAGGGTTACGGAGCATGAGGTCTTAGCTGCGTTGAAGCTGTGACAAATCGCCGGGATTTGATGGTCTGCCCTACGAGATGTATTTGAGGCTGTTGCACATGTTTGTGCCGATTCTGACGGATGTGTTCAACCACTCGTTTGACCAGGGTTCTATCCCAGGTCAAGTCACCAAGGGTGTGATCACATTGCTAAAGAAGCGGGACAGGCATGGTGGGGAGGAACTAGACGATTACAGGCCCATAACTCTGCTAAACACAGAGTTAAAGATTTTGGCCAAGATCTTATAGAACCGGTTGCAGGGTGTCATCGGAGAATTGATCGAACTTGAGCAGAACTACGCTGTGAAGAGGAGATCGATTCAGAACAACTTGCACCTGATTCGTACGATCATAGAGGGGATAGAAAACGACACGGAAGCCGCGCTGATCAACTTGGATCAGTCCAAAGCTTTCGACAGGGTCGACCATCGCTTCTTGGCATCTGTTTTAGAGACCGCCGGTTTCAAACCGGATTTCCACAAATGGATCTCCGTTCTGTATTGCTCGCAGACGGCAGTAGTACAGGTAAACGGAAGGCGTTCGGAGTCTTTCGCTGTCTCCCGGTCAGTACGCCAGGGTTGTCCGCTGTCGCCCCTGCTCTACATCCTTGCACTGGAGCCGCTACTTCGCAAGCTAAGGAGTGGGGAGGTAGGTCTGGTCCTATGCGGAATCGCTTTGCCTGGTGGAGCGCGAGCCAGGGTCTCCGCGTTCGACGATGACATCACCGTCTATGTGTCATGCTTCCAAGACATTGAGAGGGTGACAAAGGCGCTCACACATTACGAAACGATCACAGGGGCCAAAATCAACTGTAGCAAGTCAACTGGCCTGCGGTTGGGTGCCTGGAGCGGTAACACAACCCTTCCATCTCCGTTCTGCTGGACAGATGGCCCGGTTCGAATCCTTGGCGTGTGGTTCGGACCGGGCCTCCAGCTCGATAGGAATTGGTCGGAGGTACAGTCAAAGGTCGAAGCGTCGGTTAACACTTGGCTTCGAAGGAAACTCTCCTTAAAAGGTAGAGTGGAGGCGTGCGCCACTTACGTCTTCCCTCTCATCCTTTACGATTGGCTGTGCTTCCTCTGCCTGTGAACCGCCTCAAGCTGCTCCGGCGCCTTCTGTCCTCACTTCTCTGGGACAGGAAGAGGCATTGGGTTTGCAGCCAGGTCTGTATTCAACGTCCGTGTGAGGGAGGCTTGGGGATGCCTGACTTGATGTGTCATCGAGACGCTGAGAGACTGGCTTTCCTGAGTCGAACATTGACAGAGGAGTCTGCGTGGAACCCCGCGGTCGATAGTGCTTTCCCTGACCTTATCCTCAACCATTCGGTTGAGGGCCATCGTAGGCCGAGGGGTGAATCGCAGTTTTTCAGGGAGTGTCGAGCTGCGCTCAAAAAGTTTCCTCGGTCCAGTGACCTTTCGCGGCTTTCTAGAAAAGAACTCCATAGAGGATTAGTGAGGGGGCAGCTGACGATCCGTTAGTCAAGCGGTGCGGGTGGACAGAGGAGGAGATCCGCTCCGAATGGAGTTGGGCACCGGGAACGAGTCATATCAACAACTTGGAGTTCTCTCTGACCTGGCGATTGGCCCGGAATGCGCTACCCCTTAATGCCATACTGCAGAGATCCGGAATTGAGGACTCACCCGAGTGTCCCCGTTGCGACAGGCTCTTTGAGGAAACACCTGATCACGCTTTCTTCTTGTGCCATAAGCTCCAGCAGTACTGGGAGTACGTCAACGAGGTGACGGCTTGCATCGATCCTGAGCAGCCCCTGCCGCTGCATCTAGCTTACGTAATAGACAACGTCTGTCCGCCGTGGGATGGAGAGAGACGAATGGTGTTTCTCGTGATCCTGGCTGTAGTGCGAATGGTGGTGTGGACGTCGCGTCTGAGAGATGACTAGGGGGTTGAATCTTTTGCTGATCAGGATCTAATCGCATTCTTCAAGCACCAGCTGAAAGTCAAGATCAGATGTGATAGGAAAAGATTACACTCCTCGGTTTTTGAAAAAAGGTGGATACAAGTAGCGAGCTTGTGTGTACGAAAAGGAGTCAAGTATGAGTACGTGTTCCCGGCCTGAGCATGGCGTGCACGGTTCCTTGTCCAGTCGGATCCCAGCCCTTTGGGTAAGTTTAGCCTCTTATCTAGTTGAATGAATGAGTTACTCCACCCTCCTGGTAATAGAAACCCTTCAAGATGCCCACTCCCCATTTTCAATTCTTTGTCCTCAGCCCCACCCCAACTTGCACTTATCTTGGAAGGACACCACCCACTCTCCAAACTCCATCCCCCACTTTCTTTTTCTCCCACTTAGATCCCACTCCCATTTAGAGACGAACCTGCTTGTTTTTGGTGCGAAACAAACCGGAAAACAGTGGGCAGTCTAATATTTAGAAAGGGTTAGGAGGGTCTTACTAACTGGGTTTTGCTTTTCTCCCCTACCCCATTATACTCCAATGAATTTCTGTAAATATAACCATATTTATTTATTTATTTATAACGAAAATTTTAAGATTGCCAACTTATTTTATAATAGCCTAAGTAGGACGGCCCCTAGAGCAAATGTGGTATTGTGGTGACTGAGATGATTCTAGTTAAGAGTAGGATAGACAATTTTATTACCTTAGACAAAGGATGACCAACGACACTCTCCCCACACTTTTGATGGCCTTGTGCCTAATTTGTTTTGAATGTAAATCTTTTATATTTTCTGCAAATAAATTTTTCAAAGTGTAGTATCTGTTCTGATAGGATACTACACCCTATAGACCGGTTTTGTCTTGGCCTTTGGGGTTTGATGACGTCGGTCTATGGGTCTGTCCTGTGCAGTTCTAGGAGGTCCACCCTCCCAGGCTTTTCCTCCCCTCTTTGGGGAGGAGTAAGTTTATTGCTTACTGTCTGAGGCGCCCCTACCGGGGAATGCCGACGGGGCTGCCCAGGCAATTTTTAAATGGCCAGAGTGCTCACCTCTCGAGCGCTGGCTTATCTAATCCCACTTTCCCGACCTTGTGTCACATCTTACCTTGTGGGAGGTAGATAAATAAAATCTTGGCCTTTTGGCTAGGATCAAAGTGTAGTATCTGTTCCGATGGATACTGCACCCCATAGACTGGTATTGTCTTGGCCTTCGGGGCTTGATTTACGCCGGTCTATGGGTCTGTCCTGTGCAGTTCGAGGAGGTCCACCCTCCCAGGCTTCGCCTCCCCTCTTTGGGGAGGAGTAAGTTTATTGCTTACTGTCTGAGGCGCCTCTACCGGGGAATGCCGACGGGGCTGCCCAGGCAATTTTTAAACCCCACTTTCCCGACCCGACCTTGGGTCATATCTTACTTGTGGGAGTAAGATAAAAACCGGCCTTGTGCTCTAGTTATCAACTTTTGGATATTACTAAGAAATCCGTACATTTGGGTACGTATCTGAACACTTTCTTCTTTTTTTACGAATGGGTCACCACTTATCAAGGCCCTGGGGCCACTCGAGGATAAGGGTTAAATAGATTTTTAGTTGGACGATAAGGATTTGAATCAGTGAGTGGGATGGGCAAAATATTACTTAAGAGCAGGGCTTTACGCGCTCCACTACTTTTGGAGCTGCTCCCGATCCTGCTCCAACGCCCCAAATTGGAACTGGCTCCTCTCATGCTCACCATTTTCAAAAAGAAGCTGCTCCAGCTAAAACTCCTATAGAAAGGGAGCGGCTCTTTTTCAGCGCTCCATAATGCAAATACCTTCTTTCATAAACGTTCTATTCTGCCAATGAGTTAATCTTGTAATGAATGTAGAATGTTATTTTCACATAACTAGAAAAATGAATGTTATGTTTTTTATTTACATGAAGGAGGACTTTAAAGAATACTATTTAAAGTTTATATTTAAAGAAGCTAAGATTTATAATATAAAACTTTAATCGTAATGCATTCTCATTATTAAAAAATGGTTACACGTTATTTCCTACGCTATCTAGTCCGGAAATGGTTGATCATTTACGTTAAATTTATATAGGAAAGTGATCCCCCACAATAAAGTCTAAAATATTGGGGGGTTATTCCTTTTTTGCGGATATTTTCCCAGGTTGTTTACATGTAATCGCCTAAAAAAGTAGAATCTCATTTTTATGTTCGCTAAAATTAAAATACGATGGATTAAACTAACTGATCCAGTAATACCAAGTTTTCTTATTAAAACAATGTTAGAACAAATAAAGGAAATGCATTTTTTTAGAAAGTCTCGGTTTTATCGTAAAGAACACATCACAAAATAATATGAATTCATAAAAAATCAGTTGAAAATATTTTACGGCGTCGAAAGTATAAACTTTACCAATATACAGATAGGCATTTAAAAGATGTTGATAGATGTACTGTAAAATTTTAGTTAACTTACAGTTTTGGGGCGAAAAAATATTTTCGTTGGTGTAGCAGGCAAGGAGACACTTGCGAAGATACCACACTTTGAACAGCAGACAAAAACGCAGTTCTATTTTCAAGAGTTATAGCGATATGTGGTATTATTTCCTTGGGGTGGGGAATAATATATAATGGGTAGGGGTCAAATGACTTCAAAACAGATGTATTTAATGAATTATTATGAGAACAAACATTTCTTTAGTTATTATTACTCTTAAAGATTTTTTGTAATACCTTTCTTTGAATAATAATAATAATAATAATAATAATAATAATAATAATAATAATAATAATAACAATAATAATAGCAGTAAGATTCAGTACAAAAATAAATTCTCTGTAAATTAAAAGAAAAATTGGTTTATTTATTCAATCAGCAATAAACATCCTTGTTATAAATACAAAAAAAGTTCAAATCTATGAGAAAATAACTTCAAAGACATCTATAGACTCACTGGCGCATTTGAAGACATTTGTTGCAAAATTGTCTCCTGCCTTAAGAAAACTGTCTTATCAAAAATGTAACATGTAAATGTAAAAATCTACTTGCGTCTATAAAAGAATTACTGAGAAGTTCAAATGTTCTGTTTTCATGTGTAACTCTCTCGTTCTTTATCCCTCTCCCTCTCTTCCTCTCCCCTCTCTCTTTCCTTATCTCATATACATTTACCAGATATATAATTTTAAAAATAACTTAAAGAGTTTAGCTGAGACATTCTTTTCTTTTCCTTTTATCGCTCCGCACTCCTCGCTCCAAAATTATTTGATTTTTTAAAAAAAATATTAGGGTTTTTTCAGCAATTGAAAAAAAACCTAATATTTAAAAAAAAAAAAATCAAATAATTTTGGAGCGAGAAGTGCGGAGCGATAACCCCATGCTCTTTAGTCCCAAATAGAGTTGCTCACGCTTAACTTCTGCTGAATAAAAAATGATCCCTCTTTTCCTTTGCTCCAGCAAAAAGCAGCGATCTCCTGGAGCGCGCTCCTTTTTGGAGGGCCCCGTAAAGCCCTGCTTAAGAGTAATGTATTATCGAAGAGGACGGCTCTGCAAATACTTGTTTACATTAGACTTGAAGACAACCATGTTGTAGTCGATTGGGAAGCAGCCTGTGGTGGTATTCTGTTCCACAGATAGATTAACGAAGTCTTCCAAGGCGATAGGAAGCATTTCTCCTTTAAGCAAATATAGGAGCTATTTCGGGTTGCAGTGTCTTTATTACTTTGACTAGAATGTTGCCTTGTTCGCATTTGGCAACGTCCCGGACAGTTATTCGCATGTTGCCTTGAGTTTTTTTGTCATAGGGGGAATTCTGGAAGTAGGTGACCCTGGTCGCAAAGGATGGAATTTGTTGAAAAGTTATTTGCGAAAGTTTTGGCTTTTTCAGATGCCGAGATCACCCCTGGCCCATTAATGGTGGCTGGGATAGAGGTCTTACATCTCTCCATGCCCCTGTTTGTAAAACTCATGGAAGCCAAGCCTATGATTGGCCACTCTAAGTTTAGCGGATTGGACATAGGACTCTTTAGCGTTTTCTATAACCCTTTTGCAGTGGTTTCGGACAGTTAAAACTGAAGAGGCTTTGAGCATCTATTACATTGAAAGCAATTGAAATAGTGGTTTATGTGGACAAAGCGGCAGCACATTCAAGGGTGTACCGTGTCTAGCCGTTTTGTCTCTGTTAAAATACTTTGGAGGGTATAAAGCTCTCAATACCATCAGTGAACCATTCAGATATATCGGATACTCTGCAGGAGGCATTCTTTAAAAAATGGATTCCTGGGGGATCTCAGACATAAAGGATCTTAAGCTGTCCCAATCAACCCTTGAATATCGATAAACTCTGAGGTGAGAAGGGACATCGTTTTGATCTTAATTGGGGTAACTGGGTGTTCGGGGGGACCTAGAGGAGACAGGACAGTAGATGTGCACTGTTCAGGGCAACCTGTCAGAAAAAAGATCAAGAAGGCTTGCAAAATATCCAGCAGCATCGGGTACGCGTTTTAGCTTGTCACCAAAATAGATTGATTGGAAGATTAGTGACAATCGTAAGTACATTATGTAATTTTGTAGTCCCGTATTCGTATACACTATAAAATAGTAAAAGGTATTGTAGCCCCTCAGCATACAACTCCACTAGACCACCCCACAAACCTACCGAACAGCTCAGATATGTCAACACCAAATCCTGCAACCCCTCTTGTATTTAAGAACCTTGTACCCAAGAGAATCTCCCTCCATTCAATCCATCCCCGAGATTTTCCAGCAAGCCACCCCATATTACGACAAAGCCCCCCTCGAAAGCGGTTATAGCGAAAAAATATCTTACATACCCACGAAATCTACTAGACAACACATACGCAATAGACAAAGAAACATAATCTGGTTTACTCCCCCTTATTTCCTCAGTGTCAAATATAGCGTAGGCAAACAGTTTCTCAAATTAATAGACAAACACTTTCCACCGTCAAATAAGCTCCATAAACTCTTTAACAGAAACACGGTCAAAACTAGTTATTCTTTCTTTCCATCTGTAGGATCCATTCTATCCTCTAAACCAACACCATCAGCCAATCCCCCAACCCCAGCTGCTCATGCAAAAGAGGGGAGGTCTGCCACTTAGGAGAAGGATGCACAATTAGTTCCATTATATACGAAACTAGTAATATCTGGTGTGGATACCAAGAAGGAGGAACTTTACATCCGAATGATTCAATGAACTTTTAAAGAAAGACTCTACGCACTCAACAACACCTTTAGATACTCCCAAAAAGACTGCATCACCATCGTAGCTACCACTATATGTGAACTTAACAGATCCAACACTCCCTATAAAATAGAATGGAGGATCACCGACAAACCAAAATTCTATAATCATACCTCCAGGATTTTCCACTATGTACCACTGAAAAATTCAGGATCCTGCAAGTAATCAACAACCCTTCCATCAATTGCATGAACTTCTAAACTGAAGTCTTCAAAAAATGTCACCACAAAAACAAAATTTCTGCTAGCCCAATGGACTGACAATGATAATACATAACTCACGAATCACCCCTTAAAACCAATGAACTCCATACCATAAAATTAAATAAAAAATTTTAAAAATAAAAAAATAAAATAAAAAGATAAAATTAAAAAATATATATATATATAAAATAGCCACCCTTCCCAAGACCTTTCTAAAAATATATTTAATTTTTATATATAACATAACACTCCCGGATATATTGCACACCCAACGAAATCGCCCCTACCAATCCCAATACAGCCTAACTCCATCCACCATAGATAAAACATTAATCAGTAGATACCCCACCCCTTCTTAACATTTCTAACATAGTAAACACACAACCTTTAAAATATTAAACTACCAATAAATAAATAAGTAAATTAAACATCAAACAACATAAAACCTTTAACACACAAAAGATATAAATAAAATGAATAATAAATCCCATACATTAATTTAAATCCGATATCACCTTCAAAAGGAGACTTCAGTATTACAACTTTTTAAACGATGAATTCAAACGCCCCACCCCTTGTTTTTTCACTTTTCAAGACACCAAAAATTATCCTAGGTTCTATACCTCCCCTTCAAATACAACACTTTAAATAAAAATACTAAACTACAAATGAATAATTAAATAAAATAAAATAAAATAAAAACCTTCTTAAACACACAAAACTATAAATGATAAATAAATAAATAAAATAAAACTCAATTAATTTCCAACCAATATTTTTCCAGGGGGACTTTTCAGGAATGCACCGCGTTTTTATCGATATAACGTTATTTCTCATCGTGTTTTGACCTCATTCAGTATGCTGACGATTCTGCTGGGTTTAGACTGTTTTTTAATGTAAAAGTCAGCCCAAGTGGATGAAACCGCGGTACTATTTTGAAGGATGTAACATATAGTTTTCAAATAAATTATATTATAAAATGTACAAATTACTTTAAGAAAATTATTTTGAATACAATTAAGATGCAATTACCTACCTATTTATTTACCTACCAGCAGGGTTATCCGACGTTTCCCCGGTTCGAATATGGGATAGCATCATACACAAAAGTATATTAAGGAAAGTTCACTTTAATAGTAACCTTGATGTTGTCAGACTGATATATTAACCACTCAGTTATTCATATATGTGTTAATACTCTTAAAATAATGCTTATAAATAGATGAATTTTAATGGGAAAAATGTGGGAAACGGTCATTTAGCTCCATTAGGGAAGCAGCGATATATGAATATTTCAGTCAGTTTTATAGGAAAATTATTCATGTAAAACGCTTATATACACGGTATAATTCCTAGTCTTTATATTAAGGGACATACAGACACATTCTTCTTTATTAAATATATAGACTAGCCAAAATAGCTTCCCTACGGTCGTCTATTTTTTCTAGGTTGCCGCGTCAGAAATGGACACTCACCGTAAACCGATGACGCCCCAGTCATATTTCTTCGGTGGTTAGACATTGATTTTCTGTTTTGGACCAAAAATATTTTTAGTAAAAAAAAAATCCCCCCCCCTAATTTTTTTTACTCTCCCCACCCAAAGAAATATTTTTAGTCACAAAATTTTTTTTTACACCCCCCCAAAAAAATCTATACCCCCCAAAAAAGTCAAACGCGAACGCAGACACCACACTATATCAAAGAACCAGTTTTGATACATAGCCTCGGTTATCTTAAAACGCTTAGTAAAAAAGTGAAAAAAGCATTATTTAACATAAGTAGTTAAATCAAATTTGCTCAGTCGGTAGAGGTTCAGACAAAAACCATCCACTTTGACTTAACACGTCGAGGTTGCGAGTTCAAATCATGACCTCGGCGTCAAGTTTATTTATTGTTTATTTAGTTGTTAAGATGTGCCCCATTGTATTTCTTACGCTTACAAAGATTCTAGCTGACTTGAAATTAAGTAAATAGTATTGCTAACGTTTACAAAAATTCTCCAGAACGGACAGACAGACAGAAAGACAGAGAGACAGACAGACAGAGAACCTGCTCGTTATATTATAAGTGGATCTAGATATATAGAGAGAAATGATGAGAGGGAGGGTACAGACAGACAGACTAAATATACCAAAATCTAAGATATTTACATTTTATTAAATTTAAAGAAAAAGGGAAGAAGAATATTCTTTGTTTTGATTTAGAACAAAAACGGCTATTCGAGGCAGCATCGAAATAACACACTTGAGGTTGTCAGTTTGGGTCGCTCCCAATTGAGCGATTGGGATATTTGTTAAGTCCTCTTTTTAACTAACACTCATAATTCTATTTATATTTCTCGTGCAAAATGTTGGAAAAGAACCCGTAACTCCCTTTAAAAGACTTTTAGAGTGTCAGCACTAATCCCATCATGTTCCTAGGAAAATTCTTCACGTATATAAACTTTTATATTTTAAGAAACACTCTCTTGTCTGTCTATAAACGAAGAGACACATACATATGTTCTATTTTACTATATAGACTAGCAGGGTTACCCGGCGTTGCCCGGGTTAGAGTGTGGGATAGCAACATCATATTAAGGATAGTTTACTTTAACAGCTACCTTGATCTTTTAAGCTAGATATCTTACCCACTGAGCTATTCAGATATAGATAAATACTCTTAACCTAATGCTTATAAATAGATTAATTTCATTGTGTAACATGTTAGAAAAGTGTCATTAGCTCCTTTAAGGGACAGTTAGAGACACAGAAATACTTCCATTATGTTCACATTCAAATTGTACATGTCTGTATATTTGTCCCTAAAAGCGAAGACTAGAGAGTGTACCTTAAATATGAGTGTATTCACATGTACAATTTGCATATATATATATATATATATATATATATATATATATATATATATATATATATATATATATATAGTAAGTTATGAAAATATATTTATGGCAATTAAGCTACGCAGAGGCTCCCGCGTTTCATCCCCGGGGGGAATTCAGGCTAAAATGTATGGAGTTAGTTTTACCGGATGTTATACAAGGCTAGCAAGTTAACCAATCAGATTATTTGTTGTTCTCTTTGCCAATCGTTGGGCTTCTCACGAACAAAGGTCCGGTTAGTTTTACTTCCTATTTCCTGTTCTATTGTTCTGTTTTCTATAGAGTGGCCTATATCCTGTTTCTTTGTTGTGCCAATATAATGGGTGAACTTATTTTAACACGTCATTCCTTGTATTTCTATTTTAGGTTTTAGTTTTTAAGTTGTTAGGTTTTAGTTCAGTTTAGTTTTTTTTTACTTATTTGTTTGTTTATTTATTTATGTATTGTTAGCCTAAGGTAAATTTGATTCTGTGCAGGCAGCTGTTTACTATTTCACTTCTACAGTTTAATAGATTTTGGGGGTCTTTAAAGTTTAGGATTTCAAATTTCTCATTCAGACATAATCTACACATATTATTTTCTATTCAATTATTGGTGAACGTTCATTTTCTTTGAGTTCCCAATAATGGTTTGCTAGTGCTGTTTTAATTCGACGTTCTCTTTTTTAAATGTGCTGTTGTGGTAATAATATCTGGTTTTAAAATCTAGGGAGGTCATACCCACGTAGTACGTTTTGTTATTCGGTCTTTCCTTGGCAAATATTGTGGCTTGGTATACAATACTTTTGTTTAGGCATTTATTTTGTAGTGGACAGAGTGTACGATTTATGCAGTTACATCTTTTCTCTTCATTGTTAACTTTTTCATTTTTATTCGGGTGGTTATTATTAGGGTTTTGTTTATTTCTATTTGTAGTGTTTATGTTTTTTTTCTTCTTCTCTGCTGTTCTCTTTTAGTATTTTGTTATTGTGTGCCTTAATTATCAGTTCTAGGATTTCGCAGCAGCTGTAGGCCAGTTTTAGGTTATTTTTATTAAATATTTTATGCACTGTTGAAGTAAATACTGAAAATTGATACAATTTGATGTAGATACATGAAATAGTAATATATATATATATATATATATATATATATATATATATATATGCATACTTTTTTCACTAGTCGAACACTTTACGACGGCTGCCTTTAAATAGAATTAATCTCTCGCTGATTAACCAGATTGTTGATAACGGCCGTGTGGGCTAAGACGTTGAAATTTAAGTTTGAAACATGACTCGTGAGTTCGGCGATCGGTATGAATAATTCTTCTCTACACTGACGATTCCCGTAAGAATGAAATGTATACTATGTAAAGAAAAACAAATATTTATGATTATAAATATGTAAATATATATATACACATATATATATATATATATATATATAGAGAGAGAGAGAGAGAGAGAGAGAGAGAGAGAGATCTAGGCATACAGAGAGGGAGAAAGAGAGCGAGAGGGGGCAGACAGACAGATGGAGACGCATTACGTACTAAATATACCAACATTCTTCACTTCCATTTTATTATATTCAAAAATGGACAAATATATATTTTGATTTCATATCATTTTATTTTTTCAAATTGAGGGTGGGGGGAGGAGGTAGAATCGAAACCGCGCACTCGATGTTTTCAGTCTGATACTTTTCTAACTAAATAATTCAGATATTAGTTAAGTCAACTTTTAAAATAACATTCGTAAAAAAAATCGGATATACACATTTGAAGTTTTAAGGGGGTTCTGTCTCCATGGATCATTTAGAGGTGAGAGCACGTGGATATTCGGCACATAGAGGAAAACGTAGAGACTCAGGACCACGTCCATTGTTTTCCTCAGAGAAATTTATACATACGATATAAATGTCATCAAAATGGTATATATTTGAAGTTTAAAAAGTGGTTCGGCTCCCATAGCTCGCTTAGGTTATGATGGTACTTCAGAAAATGTTATATATATAATTTAAATTTCATAAAAATAGGACATATTTGAAGTTTTAAGAGAGTAAATCCTTCATAGCCTGCTTAGGGGTGCACTTAGAAATTCGGGAACACTTTTATCGTCTTCCCCGGTAAATTTTACATGAGAAAACACTTTTTGATTTTATTAAACTTTTCTAACCTTTCTTTCTGTAAGTAACACAAAAACATCACACACATACACACAGACATTGAGTTATGTATGTATAAATATATATATATATATATATATATATATGTGTGTGTGTGTGTGTGTGTGTGTGTGTGTGTGTGTGTGTGTGTGTGTGTGTGTGAAGTAAGGGAGAAGGAGAGAGAGAGGTAAAAACGTGTACACAGACAGATAGGCATTAGGTACGAAATATACCAACATCTAAGATGTTTTCATTTACATTTTATTATATTTAAAGAAAAAAGGAAAATTATATTCTTTGTTTTCATAAAAAAAGCAATTCTAGACAGGATCGAAATAGCACATTTGAGGTTGTCAGTCTGAGTCTCTCCCAACTGATCGATTGGAATATTTTTAAGTCGTCTTTTTAAATAACACTCATAATTATATTTTTTATTTCTCGTGCAAAATGTTGAAAAAGGGTTCGTAACTTCCTTAAAAGGACCTGTAGAGTGTCAGGACTAATCCCATCATGTTCCTAGGTAAATTCAACGCGTAATTAAATTTTTATAGTTTAGGAACACTCTCTAGTTAGTCTTTCTATAAACGGACAGACACATACACAGATGCTCTTTTTTATTATATAGAAAAAATTGATAACATTATTTGTTTTTTTTTTTAATTTTCTGTTTTACTGCAAATCATCTCCTTTGCCATTAGTTAATGTCGAAACACAGTACCTATTATGAACGATTCATACTATACGATGACTCGAACACAAGTTGCCTTTTTTCTTATAGCTAAGCGTTTGGATCTTTCTCAACTATAACAGTGTGTAAATGACCCTGATAGATCTTCTGAAGTTTCCTCTATGTCATTGTAAACGTCTTCATCTTCTTCTCAATTTGAAGTTTGGGGTTTTACTTTTTATAGTATATAGTTGTAGGGGCCCATGCCTTAGCTTAGTAAGATATTGTGTCTTAGAGAAAATGCTAAGATCTACGCTTACATTTAGATTGTGTAAAGAAATGTTTAAAATAGATAAAACATGGAAAAACATGTATGAAAGTTGAATGAAAGATAAAGCATGCATAAGTTGAAGGAAGAATAAAACGTAGTTTAAAGTAACACAAAATATTTATATATGTACAAATCTTACATGGTAAAATGTTAGTTTGAAATGTTCGTTGGAAGTTAGTTCCGAGAATAGTAACACCGTGTGTGCGACCATGTTTGTATGTGTGTGTGTAGCCATGTGTGGCGTGTCGTTAGTACGTGGAAGTGTGTGAATGTGCGTGTCGCCTTTTGTTCGTGGTTGTACGGATGTGCATGCGTGAGAGTTGATAATTCGTTTAGGCATTTGTATGTGTTTGTGTCTTTGTCAGCAGTGTGTGGTTGCGTGCGTTGAAAGAATGATAGGAGTGTACGACTTTGTGTATGTGTGTGTGTGTGTGGTAGTTACCACCTCTAGCTTCTCGCCCAAAGGCGAGGGGTAGAGAAAAGAGAGAGATTTTGTTGAGCGGTCTGCTTTTATATTGTTTCACAGTAGTTTGGCGCACGTAGTACAGAGTACGTCACGTGATCAACATTTTTTCCTTTTTGCGCCTTTTTGCGCCTTTTTGCGCCTTTTTGCGCCTTTTTGTTTGACTGTCTCTGGGAGCTGATTTTTTGGGCCTCAGTTTTAGCTTTTGTTGTTGAAGTGAATTCGGGTTGGTTTCTGTGTTAACGCCGTTTGTTGATAAAATAGAGGATGTCAATCCGATATAGTATAGTATATAGTATATAGTATATAGTATAGTTTATAGTATATATGCATACTCATAAAATACCTCCACTATAAAGAGTGGAGGTATTTTATGAGTATGCATATATACTATAATGGGAGAGGAAGGAGCTACTAAAAAACAACTTCTCTCTCTCTCTCTTTCTCTCTCTCTCTTCTCTCTCTCTCTCTCTCTCTCTCTCTCTCTCTCTCTCTCTCTCTCTCTCTCTCTGTCAACTCAGTCAAAAGAGAAAAATCTTCTCATCACGTCAGATTCGCTGGAACACATGTAAACATTGTTACATTTAGGACGTTGAGTTTCAAGTGGTTGATTAACAGCACCCAAAAGTCGTATTTTTCTTCCCTCCCCCTTTTTTTCGTTTTCAAATTATTCTGATTATCTATCGATAAACTACCAATCATTTTCAGATTATAAAAATAAATGGAAATTATTTATTTAGTTTTTATGAGTAGGGTTTCATTTCGCTATGTAACTTTATCGTAAATTATTGCTCCCCCCAACTCTCCCACCCTTTTAAGGTTGCTCCGTGGTTACAGTCGGCGATAACAATGACAGTCTTAACGCAACGTCGGCCTTTATAGCCCAGTCAATCTTGCTGATTTTTTGGCTGAATCTCAAACAAATTGCTAACAAAGGTTTTAAAGTTGGATATTGGGCATGAATAACCTTTCTTTCAGATAATAGCAATTTACCAAAATTAGCCTTGCGGAAAGGGATCAACGGGCGCCATCTTTAAAGATTGCCACCGATTCTATCCTCCCGTCTCTCAACTCAATTTATGTAAATTCATCTTCAAAAATACCAAATGTAGCAATGTGAAATTGGATAGAACCAACAGTTTTCATAAAGTTAAATATAATAATAATATTATTTTTGTCTCTTTTGATGTATCACTAAAGGAGCTTAATATTCTGTCATATTCGAATTTTAGGTTGGCCAAAGTGAAGTACCGATAATTATGGATGTTGACAAGTGTGCTATTTGCAACAATGAACTGTCCAGTAATGAAGAAACATTCATCGTCAGCCAGAAGGGCACCGATTTCATTAACAGAGCTTCTGAACAACATGGAGAGAAGATCATAATTCAGATTGGTCAGCGTCTTCACAAGAAATGCAGACAGTGTTGGATCAACCCCAAATACATAAAAATTCACTCTAAAAACAGGTCCACCCATGATGAAATGCTATCCCGTGCAAGCCGCTCTTTGTGTGTGTTTAACTTTAAGGAACATTATCTTTTTTTGTGTGGTTCTGGAGCAACATCTGATAGAAAGAAAAGAGTGTTGATGTTTCCCATGTAGAAACTATTGAGTTTAAGGACAGAGTTTTAACAGTTTGTGAGAAAGTTCGGAAAAATGATGGCTTGGCATCCACTGTTAAAGGTAGAATAGGTTTTGTAGCTGACCTTGTTTCAGAAGAAGCACGTTATCACAGAACATGTTTTGCAAACTTTGATTCCAATAAAAACATTCCTAAGGCATTCTCTTCTGATGATTCTTCTAAGAAACAAAACCTTGGTAGACCAGAGGTTCAGAGAGAAAGCAGACATTTCTGGAATTTGCTAAATATTTGCAGCAAAATGACGAGAAGCAACTCACCATTGTTGATCTTGTTAAAAAAATGGAGGAAATTCTCGAGGACACTGGCTCTGAACCATACATGAAATCTCGTCGATTGTTAGCACATTTCAAAGACAAAATCATTGTGACTGAAATTAATGGGAAACATAATGTTGTTACATTCTTACGTACAGCAAAATTTATTCTCCATGAATTCTATGCACAGAGCGGCTCAACAGACAATTCAGCATCAGAGGCCATTAGAATCATAGAGACGGCAGCCAAGCTTATCAAGAATAACATTAAAGGTATTCAGACAAGTTCAGAATATTACCCGTCTAAGAATGATCTTGAACAGGATGCGATTTTTGAATATATTCCTAAAACATTGTTGATCTTTCTCAGAAAGATATTTGCAGACAAAGACAATAATTTGAAACTTGCATCAGTTGGTCAAGCGATAATGCAAGCTGCTAGACCCAGCGTTCTCCTTGCACCTTTGCAGTTTGGTTTAGCAGTGGAAGTGCATGACCAATTTGGATCGAGGTTCTTAATTGACACTCTGAATAAGCACGGCTTCTCTTCATCTTACTCGGAAGTCCAGAAATTCGAAAGAAGTGCTGCTCTTGTTCATGGCGCTAAAACTCTCTCCCCTGTTGAACTGAATTTGTGCAATTCGTAGCTGATAAGGGGGATTCAACACATTCCACGGTATGGGCATCATAGCATCTTTTACGCCCGGAAAAGTTAAAGCAAAACCAGTTCCAAGGATTCAGGTTCTTTCAGAAGATATAATAAGGGTTGGAAGGATCAAAATCAAGTACCTGGATTCACAGCACACCAACAAACCACAAGTGACATCTAAAGAGCTCCAGCCCAAGAAAATTGGCGATTCCACTGCTAATATTGACATCCTTTCAGATGTTTCACTAATTTCACATCCGTCCAGACCCGCATGGTCAGGCCTTATCAGTCAGTGCACAAAGGAACATATTCTGGGAAATCAGCCACAGTTTTTTTACCAATGATCGACATGGACCTGGTAACTCAACCTGCATATACTCAGCGTTATGTTACATTAGTGATTTAGCCAGGAAAAACAACATTAGACCAATTCTAACATTCGATCAACCACTTTGGTACAAAGCAATGATGATAGTCGAGTCACAGCCTAGTTCACGTCCCCTGAAATCATTTGTCTTACGACTTGGTTGGCTCCATACACCGATGAGCGCTTTCTGGGGTCAATTGGTCATTTGATGACAAGTTCTGGATTGCAAGACCTTTTTGAACTCGTGTATGCTGAAAACACAGTCAAGCACATGCTAAGTGGCAAAGCAATTGCAAGAGCCATTAGTGCTCACTTCTTAGTTGATGCTGATCTGAATGTTATTTTGTTAGCGAAAGCCTATGATTTGCCAGTTTCACATGTCACTGAGGATGATCAACCCAACACTGATGCAGAAAAGTAATTTCCTCAAAATGAAGACCTGAAAGAAGCTCATGGGCTTTTGAAAGATCTCCTAGATGGGACTGAGACATTGAATAATGTTCTGTCATAAGAGCTTATGACCAGGATTGCCCAGAGAATCAACCATGTGAAGGATGCGATGGTTGACCAGCGAACAGCAAAATTGTGGATTC
>OY744521.1:69081519-69289019 GCA_963556195.1 Sepiola atlantica
CACGAGATCACCCCGCCTCTCTATCTCAGAGACAAAGAAGTGCTGAGTAAAGAAAGAAAGAAAGTCGCAACATAGTAGTAAACAAAGAAAGAAAGTCGCAACATAGTAGCAATATAGTCACAACATAGTAGCGTCTGCTACAAATGTAAGAATTAGAGGTTCTTGGAATGAAGAGTCTTTGAAAAAAAAGGGAAGAAAAGGAGAGAATTTTGAAACAAAGATTTCAGAGAAAAACAGGGCTAAAGGCCCTTGGAAACCAAACTTCGCCAACCTGTTGTTCTAAAACGTCCTATATTTATCAGTTTTCCCTTTTTCAACCCCTTTGTCAGATTTCTGAGAAGGCCTCTTCGGTCGTTCTCGTATTTGTTTGTAAAAAAAAGGAATAATTATTTTTTTTCTTTATCGTTGTGCACAACGAATTTGACTTTTGTGACTGTTATGTGTTTTTTTTTCTTATTGTTACTCAGGTTGACGTGGTTAACCTAGCTTTGGAACATAAAAGCAGCTAGCTCCTTTTTATGTTAATAAAACTCAATTGAATCACTATCGACCCTCTCTTATTTGCTCATTTTGGCCCTTGCTATTTTTTTTATTTATTCTATTTCTTTCACCCCTTTGTGTCCCTAAAGTGGGATTTTGTTAACGACCGCAAAATGTCGACATTCTGCTTTTATGCTTTACAGATCTTGCGTATGGAAATCAATACTCGAGATTCTGCTTTTATCGGTTACCAATTCTCGTATGTACGAACTGCTACATCGAGATTCTTTTTACAATAGTCCGTTTCTTCATGTGATCACGTTCACACATAATACTATCATTTCTCCCTTATTCAGGTTCAGTGATTCAGTCCGGTTTGCTAGCTGCTATGTTCTTTATTTTTGTACTTTTTTCGTGGCATTTTTGTGAATTTTGTCCACTATTCGAGACTTACACCGCGTGGCCATTTTATATTTTCCAGCCCTTTTTGAAGACGCCATTTTGAAAATTTTCTGGGAAACGCTTAAAAATTCTAATGTTTTTTTGCATATGAATTTTCCCCAAATATTTGCATTTCATTGCAAATAATTTTGTCATTTAATAATTTGCATTTGCATATTATAAAATATTTAATTGAGCATTTTCTACCATTGTTTGCGTTCGTTTAGACGTTACGTAACATTCCTTTCTCTATGTTGCATCGTCTGTGATACGGTGGAAATCCCCGTGTATATCGAAAGATTGAAAAAAAACCCCTTTACCTCGTAATAAGTAACGCGAGTATTGTAAAAGTTCGTTTTAGTACTGCTGTTAGCTTAGCTTTCAACAGCAAGTTTCATGGGAAATATTTTCGGCGCTATAATTTCTATGCTCTCATTTTGACGCTTGTTATTTTTTCTTTATTCGGTTTCTTTCACCCCTTCGTTACTCTAAAGTCGGATTTTGTTAATGACCGCAACATTTCGACAATATAGGTAATACTAATTTAATATTATTATAAGGGGATTAACTTTTTAAACATTTTCAATTTTGTAAATTTTGAGAGGGGTATTTCGAAATTAACGACCATTGTTTTTTTTTTATAGTTACAGCATTCTTTTATTCCCAGGCAACGCCGGGACACGGGTCCTGCTATAAGAAATATAATTATTGGACAAATATTATTTACGATGGACATTATGTATAAATTGTCTTTGTTGGGAGAGTGATAGAAAATTGAGCGTAATCCTCTATATATTAATACGAAAGCGTGTGTGTTCGTGTGTCACGCTTACATCAAAAGCTCTGCGCATGCGTGCCGCACCTAGATTTGGAAAAGCATTCAACTCACCTAATTTTCGTAATATTCTCTAGTATTCCTTTTTGGCGCAACGGTTAACGCCGTAGGATTTAGACGTCGGCCCAACTGGTTTATAGTTCGATCCCAACCAACCTTTAACATTTTTTTCTACATCGAAGGGGAAGGAGGTAGGGAGGGGGCGACCGGGAAGATACATATTGATACGATAGTGTGTTTGTTATTTTGTGTATCACGCTTACATCAAAAGCAACGACCTTCCGAATCTTTGTATGCTACTCATGAATTGGAGCCAAATTTAATTTAATCTAAAGTATTTACAAAGTAATGTATAGGTTAGGAACACGATAATTAGTATTGAAAACATCATTTCGTGTAATTTACACGGGTCTCGCTAGTTAATACATAAATATATTTTAGTGGGTTTTATTGGAATTAGAGGGGGAATACGTTGACAGGTAGTTTATTTTTCCATTACTCTCAACCTTAACGATAGGGTAGATGAGCTAATTTGCAATATAAACTAGAAATTCTACTAAATTGGGAGTTATCTCGCTCTGTTCACGGGGGGGGGGGTACTTTTTCGATCTGAATCTAAACCATTGGTTGTATGTCTTAACATATAATATTAGAAAGTTTTAGACTGCCTTAAGTACGGTGATATTATGGTGTGGTAATTTAACATTATTTCCAATTTAAAAACCCGTATGATATTTTACATACGTAACAAAATCAAAACCATATTGGTCGTATGTGGTTACATCATTAGACAGTTTTCTTTACTAGGTTCTGTCTGTTCATCTCCTGCCCTCTCTACACATAGAAAAAATTTCTTTTTTAACAGATATATGGAATATATTTGGGGGGTCTGATATTCCCAGTTCGATGTGTGCTAAATGTAATTTTGGACGATTGACATATTTACTATTTTCTTCTTATATAAACCATAAAATAAAGACTTAATGATCTTAATTACATTGGATTTGAAGCATATATTCTTTATTTCTCTCCTGCTATAAGCATTTACATGAAACCTTAATGATTTTCGTTTTCAGTTAAGAAGGGAGATAACTCACTCAGCTTTTGACCATGAATTACCGCCATTCCATTTGTTTTGACTTTCGCTTTTTCTGGTTACTCGCATGCAATACTCTTGGATTTTGGTCATAGACAGTTTTCCGCAGGTTTTTTCTATATTCAGAAATCATTTTTTTTAACGAGATCTATGGAATATAATCTATTCTTTGTTCCACGTGTTCTAGATGTTATTTGGCCCATTGACATATTTATTATGCCTTTCATATAGACTATAAAAAATATATATAAAAAATATATAAAAAAGACTTAATTAACTTAATTAAATTAAAAAGGACCATATATTCTTTATTACACTCCTGCTATAAGCATTTAAATCAAACTTTAATAATTTTCTTTTTCAGTTAAGAAGGGAGATAACTCACTCGGCTTTTGACCATGAATTACAGCCATTCCATTTGTTTTGACTTTCGTCTTTTCTGGTTACTCGCATGTAATACTCTTGGAATGTTGAACGCGAGCCCCTTAAAATAGATTTAATAAGTACTTTTTCTAATAGTGATTCAATTTTATCACCTGAGTGTAAACTAATTCCAATCTTATAGGCATGAGAATTAGGTTAATAACTCAGGACCAACGTAAATGATTTTGATACATCGTACACGAGTTATGGGTGGAAGATTTGCCCATCATATAGTATTATTTGTTTAATCCATAAGGCATCCCACTAAAGATATTAGAGTGTTGGTTTGCTAATTTGTATAATTTTCCCTTTAATTTTCATTCCTATACGCAAATACATTGTAATGGACACCTTAAACCTAGCTTTTTTATTATGCTTAGTGCCATGTAGTTTCATAAATCTATACTTTGAAATGACTATCTCTCCAATTTAACTATTTTTTATGAAAAAATGTTTTCGTTAACATTCAACCAAGTTAACTGTTAACTCTTATGCCAGTTTTTATTGGACAATATTGTGCGTATTTTTCATGACTTTACTTCATAAAACAAGATGGCTGCTCTTTCTGGTAACGATTTCTAAATCTCTCTTTCAATGGAGATGAATTCAATGTAAATTGTTTTTGTTCTTTGTTTGTTTACTGCATCGCTATGTATTTTTTTCTTAAGGATAACGTTTGGTGTTGTATACTCGAATCAGTCATGTTAGCTTTCTGCTTACCTTCGAGTATCAGCTCTCTGCTCGTCCCGGCTGGCCGGTATCCAGCATTTACTGCAGCAAGCCGCTCGTCGTCGTCATCATCATCATGGATATATCAAACCGAAGGCCGTATTTGGGTTTCGAATATTTATTAAACAAACAGACAAACGGGTAAGTTCTTTGCTTACACAGGAGAGAGAGAGAGAGAGAGAGAGAGAGAGAATCACTGGAAAAACATACTCATACTATCTTCGCTACTCGTTCACGTCTTCCCCTTTAAGGGTTAGCAGAAGGGTAGTCTTCACACAACCGTATTCGTCAAGCTTCAGGAACAGAAAAAGTCCGAAATTAACGTGACATCACTTCCTTTTCTTTGCTAATATCACCCTCTCTAAATGCGTCGTCTGTATCTGCAACCACCAACACCATAATTAGTAAGGTTAATAACATCTTGATCTTTAGAATGCAGCAAAATATTGTTTATATATATATATATATATATATATATATATATATATATATATATATATATACAATGAGCACTGTAGTAAAACTTTTAAAATGTTTCCTTCAACTTGATAGAAAGACATTTCTGAGTAACGATACTTACGACAGGATATGCCCTGTGGGTTCGCAACGACTCAGAATGTATGGGTTACCTAAGATCCCAAAGCATATCCTCTCTATGATTGGGTTTCCACAATATGAGCTGGCCAAATGGTTGGCTGATATCTTTTACCTGGTCTTAAAAAGAATTTCAGCCAATTGTATTACAGATTTTTTTGTTTCGGATCATTTATACGCAAGCTGGATTGTAATTCGAACACAAGTTTTCTGTGTTCTTTTGATGTCACCAACTTGTTCACAAATGTATCCTTTAACAAATCATTAAAATATGTGCTGATATGCTTTATCGCAGCACATTAACCACTCCCATTTTCCTGGAAAGCGTTTACGGGTCTGTATATTCGTTAGGACGGCATAGTTCCAAGTGCATTCATAAAACATTGCGAAATTTAATACTAACACATTTTTGGTCCACTCAAATGTCTGGTTTATCTGAAACTCACTTTCATTGGTCAAAGTTTTGCTGATAGAATTCCGTCTGCAGTATCTCGGTGCTTTCATGCAGTACAGGCCCGTGTGGTTTTTTGGCACCAGAACAGCTTTCCCTTCCTTTTACAAAGATGTACTTCCTACACTACTAAAGAGTCTAGTTATATATAAATTTGCAGTGTGAGACTGACTATGTTGATTGTACTTTTCAGCGTTTGGAGGTCAGAGTGGCACACCATATTACTGCCTGCTTACGCAAGTCACGGGTGGGGAAAAGAAATGTATTAATAGACGAATTTGAACGTTCTCAGATCACATCCGAGTGTTTACGGAGCACATCCGACCGCTTAGAGAATCACGAGTCGTCCATTGGCCATCGGTTATGTGGCAATAAGGTGTGTGGTGATGTGTACACTTGTTGCACAAGGCACGTTCCAAACATCACCTCATTGTCTTGGAGGCAATAAGCGCAACCACGTTAATGTATATCTATTATGCTTTGCTCTACTTTGCAGAAATCGTTTTCCCCCTGTTCGCGGAAGTTGGACGATGTTCTTTCCTTTTTTTCTCCTTTCCCCTTTTTTTCTGAAAGAAACTTACTTTAATCATTAAATCATTGATTTTAATCGTTATTCGTCGACGTACGCTTTTGAAAATGTGCCGACCGAAAGGCGCCTCAAGTTTTAGATTTTAGTGAAACGGTCCTTTGACTATTTGAAAAAAATCCCTCCTTCCTTACCGTGTAGTGTTGTCTTATTTCCCGTGTGAAATCCAATCGGGAATTAATATAATATGACTCCGTTTTTACGTTTTCAGACGGTAATTAAATTTTGTACAACCAAATATATATATATATATATATATATATATATATATATATATATATATATATATATATATATTATTTGTAGTCCCCTTTTGGCCGGGCGCTCTAATGAGAAGTAATACAGGCCGTCAAATCTAAGCTACAAATGCAAGTTCTCCCTGCTGAACACTGTTATGACGACTGACTATTGTTGCCCGCTTGCTTGGCATAATATGATTTATTTCTCATCAATTCGTGTAGCTATTCAGATTATCCTCATTGGTTAGGGTGTCGGACTTTGTAGTTAAAAGTGACTCTTATTCCGGGGTTTCGAATCGTGAGACTGGTTTGAATAGTTATCTAAGAATGAAACGTATACGTCTCTCTCTCTATATATATATGAGAGATTGAGATTTTATTAGTTATATTTTCTTAAATGCAAATACTTTGAAAAATGTGTCTCTTTATAAAATCAATAGACAAATAATGATCATTGAAGATTAGATGTATTTTACACTTAAAATAATAATAATTTGCTGTTGGCATAATGGATACCAACGCGTACTATGGTTAAATTGGGCTTAAATCCCATTGAATATATTGTGTTTACTTACACACTATTGCTGATGGGAAACCCACGATGCCCCCCCCCCCTCGGTGGTTTTCAGTAAATCGTTTACGATCAGTAGTGTTTTGGCAAAAGGATCGGATCATTTCGATTATTCGAACTACAGTTCTCATTTTGGCTGTTATTCTCAAAACGTTTCGGCCGATGTAATCTGGAACCTTTTTCAGGTGCAACTTGCCGAACTCTGAAATCTTTATATTAAACTCGGGAATCTATAAGGAATTTCGAACTTAACCCTTTATTTAATCCACGGGGGTAGATTTGTCTCGTTCCGCGTGTCATTAGCGGATAGAAGTCTTAAGTATCTTTTTTATATTTTATTTGTAGTTAGTATCGCCTGTACTAAGTATTGAACCCCTCATAAGACTGCCACTTAGAATTGATTTTTACTTAATATCTTTATCTGCTGTGTCACGTGTCAATGTGGACACTACAATATACAGATCATCAATCCCCAAAAGGGTTTATATGCAGTTCATTAAAACCAAACCAAATGTGTCGCATATATCGTGGGCATTAGAAAGTTTAATTTCTGGTAGATTTCGGTCACACTGAAACGGCTTTGTCTTGTCGATCTTCTGATCGCATAAAAGTAAAAAGGAAGTGGTTGCTCTGAATTAGTTGGCAAAGGAGATTGATTGTTGTTTAACTATGTACTAATCACGCATTGTACTCTATGACTAAAATTACGTACAACAAGACAGCGAATTAGAGGAAACAAAAGACGGCCAAAAAAAAAGAAGAAACCTTCGTTTAAAGAGGGAGAGAAAGAAAAAATGGCTGCGGTGTTGAAGATATTGCAGTTTCGGGTTTCACTGCTTTGGACTCGGCTAAGTGACCATAAAATTCGGTGGCGGCCTTGAGTTGTAATATTGTATGCAAGAATATGTTGTGTGTGACTTAACAACGGGCGAAGCAGAGAAAATAAATAAGTTCTCAACATTCCCTATCGGCCAGATCTGGAATTGCGACACATGCTAGAACGATAAGTAGAACATAAATAAACATAGTTATAAATAGTTATAATGTTGTGTTGCAATAGTAATACGCTTATATGTTTATCAATGCAGAATCTATACATGTGTGTCATTTTGTGAATGTTCTTTCTTTTTTTCTTTCAGTATTTTTTCTTCTTTTTCGTACTTATCTTCTATATGCATAAAATGCGAAAATTGTCTCTGTTTATCTGTCTTTCTGCTTCTCACGCTTTCGCCATCCAATGCAGATTATAAATCGCAGAACCATGAGAATGGTTTATAGTGTATAGCGGAAAGCCAATATAAAAAAAAAAAATAACAACGTTAATCCATACAAAATTAATTCATTTTTATGACAACTTGTTAAGATAACCAGAAATAAAGAGTTGGTAGAATACGAAAGTCCAGAGAGTCTTAGAAAGGTTTCAACGTAAAGAAAAGTTATTTAGTGTGTAAGAAATTGGGTGCTCATGTTTGTTACGGCTGGCGAGTGTGCATATGTAGGGGCTCATTTGTACAGCAATTTCAAGTTCCTATGTTAGAAGACTTAAAAGTAGTTAGCAGACACACAGACAAACACATCTATCATATTACTATAGATCTACAATAAAAAAAAAACACGTTTTGAACGATTTTAAGCTTGCTCCTTCAAGGGATATTTTAATATCCACACATATCACAAACAATTTCGAATAATAAATGAATAAAAGCGAATTTAAACGAATAAACCATTTATTCGACTAAATAATACATGCTATGAAATATAAATATCCAATAAAAATCATTCTATTACCATCGTGTATCGGTTGTAATGACTCTATTTACTCGCGCCTCCCCATGAGGGCTGAGTGTGACATAAGGTCGAGCTTAATATCAGGTCTATGAACATAAAGGCTCTTATGGCTCTGTAGGGTTCATACGGGGTCACTTATTTAACTGATGAGCTCTTAATGAAAAGACATACGTTAAGAGTGGTGCACGGAAATCACTCAATAATAATTGTTTGTTTACCTGCCTCTTCAGGAGGCGCTTATGACCGGTCACAATTACCTATAAAAATTGCCTGATCGAACCCCTCGGAATTCCCTGGCGAGGGCGTCTCCAGTAACGAGCGATACACTCACCCTCGTTCCTTCTGAGTCAAATAATTAATGAGAAGGTGGTCGCCTGAGATCGAACAGAAATTTTTTTTAATGAAAATCACTCCAGACAAGGCACGAAGCCACTTGATGTAAGGAGCTAAAAAAATTACCACTTCAAGGTCAAAAATTAACTAACGATAAGTGTTAGATGGATAGATTCCGACCCATAAAACAGCAACCCTAACCCTGCCCGTTTGTCAGAAACATCGCTCATGAAATGTAAAGACTAAATCAAAAAATAAGGGAAGTACTAAACTTTCCTCATAACCCGAAGGCCGGCGATAGTTACATTTATTATATTCAAATGAATAAATGCGAAAGTTTTTTTTCCAACTTTCAGAAAATCTGAATCAACACTCTCAACGCTATAAGTTATTTGCATATTTATTTTTTAAACATTGTCTAATAAATTCACATTCAAAACTATTCACTTATAATTAAACTCTGTTATTTTATTATAAATACGAAAAACTTTTCCTGTTATTATTTTTTTAATTATTAACAGTAGTAATATTATTTTAAGTGATTTAATGAATAAAACTTAAAATTCAAAATCATTACTTTCGTTTCATTATTTTTTCGGTTACGTTTTCGCACGCGTACATTTACACATAGCAACAACCTCGATAATTTTCGATTAATTACTTTTAAAACATAAAGTTTGCATCAAACGAAAGAATTACCAATGTTAATAATTAAATTTATTATTTTTTTAAATAAATTTGTTGTTGTTGTTGTTATTATTACTGTTCCTATTAACTTCCTTTCACGAGAGCAAAGTTAGGAACAATATCAATATTTAACGTGTGGACAATCTACCTCTCCCAAAAGGAGCACTCTGGATTGGAACAAAAATTTAAATTACCTTGGTCTAGAAGGATTTCTCCTTCACTGACCGAGGAAATAAAAACAAAGTACAGATTCAGAACATATACTACATTTTGCTCCTAGCCAAAAGGCTAAGGAGTCAACATGTTGGCAGTGATGATGATGATAACTTTAACATTTATCAAAGAAAAGAAAAAAAAAACCCTCCTTCAATCTTTCTAAATTACAAAAAAAAAGATTCTTTTTCTTTAATGTTCATTAAGACTTTTTTCTATATTTCATAATAAATATGAAAAGTACAAAATACCCATTTTATTTATGTCATTATATAACAAGTTTTAATGGAGAATTCGTTTTCATTTTTATGCTGAAACAAAACAAAATTTCTCGACTTTGAATATCTTAAAGACCACATCAATTAACTTTTTTTTTCAGAAAAAAAAAAAATTTGACTATGTTCATGCACAGTAAATTTTCCCCACGTTGGAATATATCAAATAACACTACGACAATCATCATTTTGTTTTTGTTTTCCTCCAAATTACTGAAATGTCAATTGAGAATTATTTCTTTCGTTTGTGTAAAGAAGACTACAGCCTCAGTAATTGCTGCTCGGAGGGCGGGTAGTTTTTGCTAGTATTATATAAAGTTGAATTAATCAATGTTTGTTTCCCTAACCCTTTTCCTTATACGTTTCAATTAGACGAAATACATGATAAAATATTCCTTGTTTTTGTAAGTAAGTTATATTAATAAAAAAGAATCCATTTTAATTTTTCTAATTAGACTTGAATTGGAATTAACTCCCTAAGTGCCCATCTCTTACTAAGTTTCTGTCGATCACTCTCTGTCTCTATAACTATATTTCGTTTTAACACCCTGCCCGCTCTTATTTTATACTGCCCTCCACACACACTCTCTTTCTCTTTTTCTCTTTCTCTTTCTCTCTCTCTCTCTCTCTCTCTCTCTCTCTCTCTCTCTCTCTCTCTCTCTGTTTATTATTATTAACAGCCGAATGTAATAACAGAAATAGAGAATGAAAATGATTGAAATAGTCCATTAAGAACAAAAGGAAATGACACTATAGTTAGTTAAACTATTTAACCGGTAGCCAAAAGGGAACGAGAGTAAAGAGAGAAAGAGAAAGAGAAGGATATAATAGCGATCAGAAAGCGACTAATCTGAGATTTTGTCTTTGTATTTTAATATCTAACTAGCTAGACCCGTCCACCGGCGTTGCCCGGGAGAAATATAAAAGAATTAGTTAAAATTTGTCAACATCCGACAGAACGTACAAATTTAATGTTTAGAATAATTGTCGGTTTGGAATTGTTGAAGTGTGAAAGAAGGAAGGAGACGCGGTTGTAGGAGTCTTCCTGGCTATCCCATGGTACCGGTATTTCACCGATCTATCTAGGATAATGAGCACTTTTAAAATTAAAGAGGCCTACAGATCCCTATTAAATCCAATCCCCCTTCTGATATCTTTGTATAGAAATTCCATTTTTTGTGAGGAAAGAAAAAAGAAAAATGAGTATGTCTCCTGAGCACTACTAAAACACACAAAGATAACTAAAGAGGTCTGCAGAGCACTAATAAACCATGTGTGTTCGAAGAGAAATGAGGATATTCACAATAGTTAAAGTACTACCTATTACATTGATTTCTTTTCAACAACAAAATTTGGCCCATAATCCTCCCTTTCCCTCCTCCCTCGTAGTCAAAGGTTTAACAATGTAAAAAAAAATGTGTGTGTGTTGACTGGGGTTGAACCCTAAAGCTCTCGGTCTACGATCTACGGCGATAACCACTTAGCCACAAAAGCGATTCAAAAATCTATTGAAAAATAGGTCAGTAAAACTAAGCATGTAACTGGCATGCGTTTTATATTACGATCCGAAAGGCGACCAAATGTTGGGTCCACCAGTCACACGTTTTGGGTCATTTCTATACGAAGAAATAGATGGGGTTTTTTTTCAAACGTTTGAATATTATGCGTGTGAAAGGTGTAGGATTCAAGAAATGTCAACTTTATGCAGTCTGTCGCGTAGCTTGGCGTATATTGACTTAATTCGGAAGTCGAGTCGCTGAAGAAATTATAGCCGCCATGTTGAATAATGAAACACTGCAAGGAACTATGTTCGTTAATTGTATTCTCTAAAAACCGGAATGAGTATAAATGTATACGTGATAGGTAGAAATAACGTAATCTGATATTCTCGAAAATCAGCGAGATTAGCGGGAGCTTCCATTAAATGTGTGCGTAATATTTTGTATTATGTAGTAAATTAATAGCAGACAAATCGTAAACATTAACGGGCACTTTTTTAAAAAGTAGACGTTGTTTATTAGTTCCCGGTGTCAATAGGGAGAGTGTCAGTACTGAAGTGTTAGGGAGAAAAGTTTTTGCTACCACCTATATGGAGTATGTTTTGAGGAGAATCGAAGATTGTGGGCTAAAAGTAATATTTAGTGTTAGCTGGAGAAAAATAATAACACATTTACTAAAACATGCTCGAGTAAATAAGCGTAATATAGTGGTGAGTTTAGTAGCCTGTGATGCATGTGGTTATTTTCCGATTCTTCAAGAAGGTACAGGGGGAAAATCGTCTTAACTTTATATATTAGATTGGTTTTGCACACTCACCGTTTCCTGATTCAAACCATCTAACCCGAAATAAATGGGTGGCTTAACGGGTCACATGTTTCTAATATATATATATATATATATATATATATATATATATATATATATATATATATATATATATTACTAAAGAGTCACCACTTATCAAGGCCAAAAAGCCACCTGAGGATAAGGGTTAATGGGTATCAAGTGGACGGTGAGACAACACCATGGTAATTGGTAATGGTGGTGGAAGTTTGGCAGAATTTTTTTTAATTCATGAAGGCGGCTTAACAACAATTTGTTTACATTGAACTTGAAAACGACAATGTTGTAGTCAGCTGAGAAGCAGCCCAGCGATATAGAGTTCCACAGGAAAGAAACATTGCTCATGGAAGTTTCGTTTAGCGTTAGGCACAGTTAGGGAGAAAGAGAAATTATTGACGGTAGTTGTAGCTAGACGAGTTTTTGTTGTGAATGTTTTACTGGGGGGATAATTACTGGAGCTTAGTAGAGCACCTGCCATGAAAATAACGATAGAGTAGAGAAAGACTAGCAACGTCTCTTCTGTGAGAAAAATGCAGTAGGGAGGAGAAAAGAATTTCGCCCACTAGATTTCGAAGTCGGTTTTGTACTCTGTCGAGGAAGAAAAGACTGCTCTGAGCAGCATCTCGCCATATGCTGCAACAATACTCCATCTTAAGACGTATTTGGCTCCTCTACAGGTAGAGGTTTGCGTCAGAAGTGAAATACCTTCTGGAGCGGTAGAATGATCCAACCATTTCTCCAGCGATCTTGGCAACGGATTTGATGTAAGTCATCCATTTCAGGTCAGGAGTAAAGGTCAGTCAAAGCAGGAGGTTTCATCAAGACAAGAGTCATTTATTTCAATTGGGACAAAGTGGGGATCAGAGCGTTAGTGATGAAAAGAGAGAACCTTGGTTTGGAACGCATTAAACGTAACCAGCCACTGTTTCCTCCATTGCACTACGTGCTCACGGTCGGAAGAGAAAGGATCGAAAAGATCTTGGTCCTTGCTGCTCATCGAAGTGTTGCCATAGATTGTTGTGTCGTCTGCGTAAATGTCGACAAATGATCTTAAAATGTGATTTGGGAGATCGTTAATGGGGATTAGGAAGAGGATTGGGCCAAGAATAAAGCCTTGAGGCACACCAGCATTGATAGTATGAGCTTCGGACTTCTGCCCATCAACGACTACTTTTACGAACCTATCAGAGAAAAAGGATTTGATGGTTGAGAGGACATTTCCAGTAATACCATAGCTAGAAATATTGTGAAGTACACCTTTATGCCAAACCCTATCAAAGGCCTTTGATATGCCAAAAGCTATTGATCTAGAAACGAAGGCCACGTCAATGTCCGAACGTATTACTGTCAGAACATCAGCTGTTGATCTTGAGATTAATTTGTTTGTACTAAGATGCAGAACACCGATCTCGAGTATTTTTAAATACTGCCCAAACTGACGAAGTTTTCCAACGTGTGGGGAAGAATTTCTTCTTTTAAGCAACGTTTGAAGCGAGGCTCCGATTCGTTCGTTGAGTCTTGTAAAATTGTCTTGAGGTTTACCGCTCGCCGCAATGGTCATAACTATAACGTAATTTCTCCGTATAACGTGACAACTTCCTATTGTCGAGAGGATAAGACGAACGCGTACAGAGTCAAAGGTGACTCTGTGAACAGGGTTCGTGCCTTGTGACAGTTTGAAATTGTCACTTCCCTACACTGATAAGAGCCGAAAGCTCGAAAAAACGTCGTATGTAGGTAAAATATAATTTAACATTTATTTATGAATATTATATATATATGATATTTTTTTCAGTAAATATTAATTATTATTACCTACAGATATCGATGTTTCATGCTTACGCAATCTTCAGTGTAGGGATGTTAATTCATATCGGTTGGAGGGCTCGAACCCGGTTTCCAAGTCGCTACTGACTCGTAGTCCGGTGTCTTTCCCCTCGGTCGCCACCAATTAGCATAGGAATTAGGAGAAATTAAACTTTATAAATGCCAAATCAGCAGGCGATACAGTGAACAGAAGAAACAATTCATTTAAGCCGTAATATAACTGCTCATTTTTAAATTCTCTCATATGTCCCTCATTTATATATATATATATATATATATATATATATATATATATATATATATATATATATATATATATATATATATATATATATATATATGAGTACATTGTGTCTGAGATGGTATATTTGTTGATAACACCACACCCTACTCTCGCCATGTGGGTAAAACGGACGCGTAAATATCCGAGGCAATGGCTGAAGCCTTAGAAAGTGACCTACAGTCTGTAGTTAAATGGAGTCATAAATGGATGGTAACATTTAATGCTGCTAAAACAAAGCTCCTTTCCTTCAATAACTACAAGAAACCTCTTCAATCAAGGATTGCCATGGCAACTAACACCCTACATGAGAATCCAACATTCAAACTCTTCGGTAACTCACACTCAAACTCACAGGTAACATGAATTAAACATGGTCCAAAAAAAGAGGCTCTAATCTGATAGGTCGCTCACTATCCACCAAGCTCCAGCCCCTGTCCCATCGTCGCAATGTTGCATCCTTGTGCTTGTTTTACAATATATATTTTATAGGTAGTATTTTGTGTTAGATTAAGTTATTACTATTATTAGTTTATAGACTTTAATATTTTTAAAAAAATTTCTTAAATTTTCAAAAAAATGATTTATTTACTTATTTATTTTATTTATTTATTAATTTATTTATTCATTCTTTATTTTCTTAATTCTTATTTATTTATTTATTTATTTATTTATTCATTCATCCATTTTCCCTTTTCCTCTGTTATTTCATGTCGAGTGAGTAATTTGACGTATGTTGTTATATTATTTGTTATTATTATAAGGTGATGTTTTTGTTAGATTATTAGTCTTTGGTATTCATTTAAGAGTGAGATGTGAAACTGCATCAGACTAGAAATGATGATCCTAATTCGGTGGAATAGACCGAGAAAATATATAAGTAAAAAATACGAAAGACATGCGTTTAAACGTCATTAAAAATTGTCATTAAAAACCATTTTGAAATTCTCTTTATTCACTTTTTTCAGGAATATTTCGTTGAGTATGGTAGCCATTCTGTGTCTATTCGATCTGTTCATCATTCTTTCCAAAATTCTAACAAACTTAGGATTACTTTCGTATTTTTTATTTACTTTACAATCTGACTTGTGAAAGCTTGTTTAATAATATTTCAAAAATAGTATAGAAAAACAACAGAAAATACCTAACAATAAAAAATAACTGTAATAAAGACAATTGCCCTCTCTTCATTTATCAAGTAGTCTTGGACTTGAATATATATTCGAACAAAGTATACATAGGATCTATAGAAGGATAATTTATAAATTAAAATAGAAATACATTTATTGAATGAGAACTATCAAAAAGGTCAAAAGTTTTACAAAGTGCTAATTAAATCTTTTTGTTTGTGATAAGAAATAAAATTATCCATTGCGACATATTCATTTATAAGGTAATTCTTAAATTTCAATTGGGAGATGTTCAGAAAGTTCCAACAGTTCCTGGCACACCTGTCTCCGGACTAAACAACTATTTCCGATCTTAACAATTTAAGATCGGAAATAGTTATTTAGTCCGGAGACTAATAAACTCATTATGCAATCAACTCTTTCGCCGTCTAAAGATCCGGTTGATGAAACAATAATAGTCTGTAAGGAGTGTTTACTTTAATACAAGCACACACACACACACACACGAATATATATATATATATATATATATATATATATATATATATATATATATTTATTTATTTTGATACAGAAAAATTAATACAACATTCGTACCGTCGGTTTCAAGCATAGAAGTGCTTAGTCATCCGGCTCTCTTCAGCTTCTGTTGTCATCTGTTTCGGAAATGTGAAGTCACGTGTCACTCTCGTTTGGACGCGTTATTTGCTTAGAGTGCTATTTATGTTTGTTTAAATTTAGTGTAAGGAAGGTTTAATAAGGTTTGAAATAAAAGGGGAAGGGTGAAAAGTAACCCCTTTTTTAAGCACTCTGGTGGTGGAAATTATTGTTTCCATTTAAGCGTAAATCAAGATTCTTCCGTAAAGGGAACTGAATCTTCAAGATTATCAATATCGTAGAAAAGTAAACAAATGGATACAAAAAAATACTTTAAAAGCGACATGTATTTTTCTATTAACAGGTAGGCTTGCTAGCTCAGATGATAGAGTGTCGGGCTGTCACGATCGGTGGTGACTGATAACTATGGTTCTATTCTCGGGGTACCACACTGATTAGTCTTACAAAACGAAACAGCTGCACGCATACACATATATGTGGGAGTACCATGCAACAGTATAGTAAGGACTAAGGAGTAACATTTATGTGTTAGTTTATTTTCAAAATGTGGATTCTGTCCTCTTTGCTCCCTAAAAATATATTAAATATAGCTCATTACACTCCCTATAATGTCTTCTATCTGTGTTCTAATGTATTTTGTTCCAGTTTCTGTCACAGATGACTTATTCTGGATTAGAATATTATTAAACTAGATCCATTTTTTTAATACTCACCTTCACAGTATCGGCTGCTTACGTCGTTAATAAAAATTAAAATTGTCAATTTCTCTCTCTCTATGACAGGTTTTAGATCACAAATTATATTTGTTTTAAATAAATATTAACCTATTTATTTCTTATATTAACTTGCATATCATATTAATAAGTAGAATAATTTAATTTCTAAAATTTGGTTACAATTTTTTCTTACTGAATATTCGTCTATTCTTATGGTATGTCTAATTCTGTTTTAATTTTCCAGCAACCTTACGTATATACAGTCATCCATACAAAATACATACAATTTTATTTACGTTGGCCAGAAAATGTTACATTATTCCAAACAGTTAGATGCTGGAATAGAAAATGATACTATTATTTATCATCAGGTATGAAAGAAAATCATTGTAGTGATTATTTTGTGTGCGTACATTTCTCAGTGTGCAAGCCTTCGTTGTCTCTCTCTCTCTCTCTCTCTCTCTCTCTATATATATATATATATATATATATATATATATATATATATATATATATATATTTGTAGATAAAATAGTTGCCCACGGACACATGTTTCGCCGTTACTGCGGCTCATCAGCGTGGATGACTATGACAGGATTCTGAATCATTGATCAGGGGGACTTTAACAGAGTTCGCTACCACCAAGCTACGAGGTCCTGTCTGAAATTACGTGATTATTTATCGCTTATAGATGTGTACGTGGATTACTATTTCATCTATAAATAAATATATATATATATATATATATATATATATATATATATATATATATATATATATACGTCCCTAAAATGGGGAGACGTTACGTATGTAAGGAGGAAATTCTCAAATTCTTAGTTCCTGTAACACATGTTGTACTTGCCAGCGTTGATCTTAGCACAAAAGTCAACATCTTAGCGAAGCTACGGTCCACGCTGCTACAGATTTGGTTCCCCCAACTTAACAGTTAAATAGAAACTATCGTTTACAGACTTTTTGTTTACAAAATATACGCATACAAAACAAATTAATCTACTAACCAATCGTGTACAAAACATTTGTACGGTTTCAGCATAAAATAATCCAATTATCTTTTACGCCGACATGTATTTGATTATATAATGTTTTCAACATTTTGCATCAAATTCCACCCTTTGCGATCAGGACTGTCTACCTATGACTATAACCATTCTGAGTGGCAGCCATATATTTGTTCGAGATGTTGCCAAACTTATCAAGAACCTCGATGCAAGCAAGGTAACTAGTCCTAACGACATTCCAATTATAATGTTTAAGAAGCTGCAACCGGAACTAGCTCCTATTCTTACAAAGCGTTTCAATCGTTGCCTAAAGGAGAAATACTTTCCATCAGCTTGGGAAACTCCATCAGTTTGCCCAGTATTTTAAAAATGCTGAAGATCGGTCTTCTGCATCTCAGTACAGATCAGTCTCCGATGTGTCATGAGTAAGTTGTTTGAATCTGTGATAAATCAGGAAGTTGTCAACCACCCCAGCAAAAACAATTTATTCAGTCACAAGCAATATCAACAGCTGATATGCTGACTGTAATATCACACAGTATCAGCGAATCTATTGATGGAGGTTTCGCTTCTTGAGCAATACCTCTCAATATATCAAAGACATTAGATAGGGTTTGGCAAAAAAAGGTCTGCTTCACAAGCTTGCTAGTTATGAAATACCCGGAAATGTCTTCTCAACCATCAAATCCTTTCTCTCTGATAGGTTGATAAAACTAGTCGTTGATGAGTAGATGTTTGAATCACATAGTATCAATGTCAGCGTTCCTCGAGAGTCAATTCTGGGCCGAATTACTTTCCTGATATTCACCAATGGCTTCTCAAATCATATTCTAAGATAATTCGTTGAGATCTAGGCAGATGATACAGCCGTTTATGGCAGCACTTCCAAGATCATTAACGATCAATATATTTCCGATGCTCTCTCTGGAGCACGTTATGCAATGGGTAAAAGTGGCTGGTTACTTTTAGTAGATCTTTTTTCATTTCATCACCAACGCTCGGATCCTCACTTTCCCCCAGTTGAAAGGGATGGCGCCTCCTTTGAGGAGACCGCCTGTTTTGATAAGCTTCTATGACTAATTTCCATTCCAGACGTGAAGTGGAAAACTTACATAAGATCTGTTGCAAAGATTGTTGTAAGATTGGTTGGCTCTTTCTACCGCTCTAGAAAGTATCTCACTCTTGACGCAGAGCCAGATAGTTCTAAGATGGAGTGCTGTGGACAAATCTGGAGGTGCCGATCAGGGCACTCTCTCCTGCGTTGATAGAGTACACCAACTTCGAAATATAATGGAAGTGTCCCCTTTTCGTCCCTACACCTGCTCTATCACAGAAGAGATGTTGCCCTCCCCTCTTTCTACTCTATCGTTATTTTCATGTTATGTGCTAGACTGAGCTCCACTGTAATGAATTTTCCTTTCTTCCTCTGTGTACCTGGCGCCAAGCGAAACTTCCAGGAGCAGAGCTTCTTTTTAAAAACTGTTCGTCCGTGGAATGCATTACCACGGGACTGCTTCCCAACCGACTACAGCATGGTCGTTTTCATGTCCAATGTTTGCAAGTTCTTGTTGAGCCGTCCTTTTAAGTAATACAATTCTGCCCCGATCCAATCCATCGTCTGCAATCTTCAAGGTGTTTGTCTCACTATCCACCTGACACAAACCATTAACCCATGTCCTCGAGTTGCCTTTGTGCCTTGACAAACGATTATTCTTTAGTAAATAAAAAACAATCAATGAATAGGAAAGAAAACAAAAATAATTATGATAAACTAATGAACATGTCATTCTATTTTGTGAATTTCTTTTATTTAAATCAAGATTTATATTCTGTTTCATTACGAACATATAATGTATTCGATGTAAGCTTAACTGCGCAAAGATTTTGCTGTGAATAATTCTTAATACGCCTTAACAACCCCTTGAAGTCAATACAAATTTTGCTGTTTCGTCAAGCGTTTAAATTGTCTGAAATGTTATATAGTGTTGCCAAATCGCATATTAAACTCTCTTGAATCAAACGTTGAACTTTTGTCATTTTGGCTTAAAAAAGAAAACTTTCATTGATAAAGTATTGTCATACTGAGTTTGAACTCTAAGAAAGGTTGTGTTTAATTAATAGAAGAATCTGCTGATGAGCTTTCATCTTTGGACCACCAAAAGATTAAAACATTAAACAATAGTCTCATTGCACATTTCTGAACGATGCAATGTCTGAAAAGATGATATTCAAAATTACTATTAATTTTGTAATGAATTAAAAAGTTAATTTAACTATTTAACTCGTAGTATTTAATCGTGTAGAAAGACCTGCTGTACCATGGTGCACAGATCTGCCGAAAATGTAAGCTCTTTGTTACTTAGAAAATACAGATATCCGTATTTCATAAAACGTAGTTTGGGATTAATATATTTATCAAAGAACTTCCTCAGAAATGAGCAAAGATTTTATTAATAAATTTTCACACGAACTGACATAAACATAAAAGAAAGAGAGAGAGAAAGAAGAAAGAAAGGGACAGAAACAGTAGAAAAACAAGAGTGATAGAAACATGACGAATATACGAGAACATAAAAGGCTATTTTCTCCAACGTTTTAGATTGTGATCATGCATTTAATTTCAATCAACCTACACAAATAAAAACCATCGGTGATAAAAGTTTTCTATTACTTATTGTATCCGAAATCATTTTCAAATATAATCACATCCTCAAGCTACGAATTTGTTTCTACCATATCACGCCTATTTTATCTAAACTCATACTAAAAAAATTTAGACACCGGTTAAAATCTGTTTACCTACACTTCTATTTTTCTGATATACAAAAATCTTGTTTACTTTTCGATGCCCCCCTAATTTATACGTTCTCTTTCTTTGTTACGCCAATCATTTTGCTTTTTCACCAATTTATGGATACACAAATATTCAATACACATTGTCTGGTTTGCATCCATATTTTTTTTAAATTGATGAAGCGTTTGTACTTAATTTTTTTCGCACTATATTCTATCTATTGTTAGGTATCATATTTTTAGTGCTTAGTACATTTTATTTTCGGATCGAAATGCATAAATTTGTAGAAAAGAAAACATTGAAAGTTGTTTTATTTTTTGTTGTTGTCCGCGATATAACTAGTGTACTTCTTGCTCTTTGTGCCCTGACCGCTTCCTCCGACATCTAATATTGGCGGCATCATGTTTTCCTCTTCCTACATTGCTACCGGCTACAACGCACTCATAGCACGACCGGAAGACTAGGGCCGATTCAAATTAGGTTTCTGTCATCTTTAGGTCAACGAGTTATAGAGCAGCAATTTTAAAACGGGGGGCCGTTGGCTTCTAAGGAAGGAAGTTGAATTCCATTTGCAGAAATCGGGGAGGGAATTTCACAAATATCTTATTATAATGGAGAGTTGCTCGATTTTTGTGACCGAAATTACGTTATATTCTGATATAGTTTTTTTAAATTTTAAAATACTGAAAATGGTTATCCTATTTTGATATTAATATTGCTACGTACACTCAGTGATAGATTTTTTTAAAATCTCAAACAGAATCTATCGTCCGTAATATTAAAATACAAATAAAACAAAATTCTTCAGTAAAAAGAATTGAGTTATTTAGATCATTAGTATCGTAGAATTTGTAAACGAATAACAATTTATTCAAGCAATTTTTTCGTCTATTATTAGTTCACTCGCTCAGCTGGTAAGACATGCGACACGGCTGGAAGTGATCTGACGTCTAGGTTTCGAATCTCTGGGTTGATATGCTTGCTACACTGGTAAAACGACGAAGTATCAGTACGTAGATGACCACGCACGCACACACACACACACACACACACATATATATATATATATATATATATATATATATATATATATATATATATATATATATATATATTTTTCATCTGCTCTTAACGATACCTATAAAACATTAACTCAAGTCTTCTTATTTTAAACCCTAATCCTGAAGATTACTACGAAAGTCGAAAGCGCTCGAAAAAAATAACCGAATATATATATATATATATATATATATATATATATATATATGTGTGTGTGTGTGTGTGTGTGTGTGTGTGTGTGTGTGTCGTTATTTGTTGTTATTGTTAGCGAGCGAGGTTGTCAAACAGTTAAAAACAGAGACAAACATGAATGTTGAATAAATGAGATAAAATACAATTAATTGAAAGTTATTTTATTTGAGTTCATTTGAAATGTTGAGTTCTCAGATTGTAGAAAGTTCAGAGTGAGAAAAGTTACAAATGTTAGAAGTGAATGTTTCCTGTTCGTTTCCTATCAGTGTGTATATGAGTGTGACAGAATTAGTCATTGTGTGAGTGTCGCTTTTGTCAGTGTGCGTATGCGTATGACAGAGTGCGCGAGTCACTTTAGTGGGCACTGTGTGCGTGCTGCTTTTGTTAATGTGCTTATGTGTGTGCGTGAGTTGAGACTTTTGCTTTGCTCTCCCAAGCCCCAAAATCGGCAGGGGAACTGAACGTAATATCGTCGTCAGCACTGTCTTGTTTTGGAGCTCAACTTTCTGACTGCTGAAAGTTCTGGTCCTTAAATACTTAGTCATCGGCTCGGAAAGAGTGAATTATACTTTGGGCGTCAAAAGTGATTCCGAGCGCACAAGGTGATTTTATGTAGGTGAAAGCTGGGCCACATGACCACTATATTTTGCTTTTTTGTCAATATTTCTGTGGGAGCTGATTTTGTACGAAAAATGTCATTTCTTTTTATATTTAATTAGCAAATACTACCCGCCCCCCGGGTGGCAATTACTGACTCTATAGTCTTCTTTACAGAAACCAAAGAAGTAATTTCTATTTGACATTTTGGTAATTTGGAAATTTTAAAAATTGATGATTGTCGTAGTGTTATTTGATATATTCCAATATGGGGGAAATATACTGTGCATGAACATCGTCAAATTTTTTTTTTTTTTAGGAAAAAACAACAAAAAGGTTTATTGATATGGTCTTTAAGATATTCAACGTCGATAAATTTTATTTTGTTTAAGCATAAAAAATAAAATGAATTCCCTATTAAAACTGGAATGAAATGAATAAACATAAAACATAAGGGCGGAACGTCGATTGATCAAATACTCCACTTTTATATTACTGAGTAATTCGAAATGGGTACTTTGTACTTTTCACCTTTATTATAAAATAAAGAAAAATACATAAAGAATATTCAAGAAAATTTTTTTTTGTAATTTAGAAAGATTAAAGGAGTTTTTTTTCTTTTCTATGACAAATCATCATCATCATCATCATCATCATCACTACCAACATGTTAACTCCTTGGCCTTTTGGCTAGGATCAAAATGTAGTATCTGTACTGAATCTGCACTTAGTTTTTATGTTCTTTGTTAGTGAATGAGAAATCTTTCTAGACAGAGGCAATTGAAATTTTTGTTCCAATTCAGAGTGCCCAATTTGGGGGAGCTGTATTCTCCTCACGTTAAATATTGACATTGTGCCTAACTCTGCTCTTGTGGGCGGAAGTAAATAGGAACAACAACAACAACAACAAATTAAAAAAATTAAAAAACGCATGTATTTGATCATCCTCGGGTTAAAAATATCACTCCATTAGAAACTTAAAAATAAATAAATGCAAATGAGAGGATGATATCATGATGAACGAACTACATACACTACACCCCCCCCCAAAAGGAGGGGGTAATGCCTGGGAGGATGATATCATGACAACAGAATAGATAGTACACATACCCCCCCCCCCACACACACACACAACTGGTAATCCCGAGGAAATGGTATCGTGAGGAACGAATGTATACAGTACGACCCCCCCCCTGAAGAGGAGGTAATGCCTGGGAAAAATGTATCATGGAGAATGAAAAAAATACTACAGAGAATTAAATACGCATAAACCGTTTTAATGTAAATATAGTTAGAATAGGTGGAAAAACTTTTACATTTATTTAAATAAATAAATGTAAAAGTTTTTTCCGCCTATTCTAACTATATTTACATTAAAACGATTTATGCGTATTTAATTCTCTGTAGTATTTTTTCTAAATAGATAAAATTAAAAACTATGACAAGTTTCATTGTCCATGTGAAACGCCTAAATGAAAATTGTCTGGAAAAATATAGTCGCCATATTTATAAACAAAGATAAATATGCTGGCTAAAGAACGACAACTTTCATAAGTTTCTAGTTAAAAAAGACATGTTTATTATAAACTTGAGTTATCGTTCTTCCTTAGCTAGTATTATGGTGAACGAACATATACTACACTGACCCCCCCCCCCTGACCCCCCCCCCCGACCCCCCCCCCCCCCCAATGACAGGCGATAATATCATGATGAAAGAACACGACTTCCCTCCACCCAAAAAGGAGGAAGTCATTCTTGCGTGGACGGTCTTATGAGAACAGAATCGATACTACACTACCCCCCTCCCCTAAAAGATATTCTGACTAAATCGTGTTTTGGAGATTTTTTATTCTGGGAGAATTCCTCTCTAAACACCCTTAAAAACGGAGGACAGTCTTATGACAACAGAACCGATACGACACTACATTGCTCATCATTCCAATTTAATCATATTTTTTTGATTTTTTAATTTAAAAAGCCACAAAAAAAAAAATGTTTTCATGGATCCGTGACCTTTTGGCTAAGATCAAAGTGTAGTATCTGTTCGACATCTCAGTGATATTTGACATTTTACTAAAACCGGAAGTAAATTATCTCCCTTGAAAATAAAATCCTAATAAAGTTTTTAAACGATATCATTTTTAAAAATAAAATCTCTTTATCTTATTTTATTTATAATTATAATAATAGTACTATTGATAAAACGATTGCGTATGTAGAAGAAAATTTGACAATACAAAGTGGAAAGAATATTAATTTATTAAAAACTTAAAAATAAATAAATATGCAAATAGGCAAAATCGAGATTGTTTTAGTGAGTAGGAGATGCCTATATCAAAGATATTTCAATAGTTTCTTTTTACCCCGCCTAATAGACTGGTATTGTCCGGGCCTTTGGGTCTGGATTTACGCTGGTCTATTGTGGGTTGCTGGTCCTGTGCAGTTCTAGGAGGTGCACCCTCCCAGGCTTTGCTTCCTCTCTTTGGGTAGGAGTAAGTTTATTGCTTACTTCTGAGGCGCCTCTACAGGGGAATGCCGACGGGCTGCCCAGGCAATTTTTAAATGGCCAGAGTGCTCACCTCTCGAGCGCTGGCTGATCTAATCCCACTTTACCGACCTTGTGTCACATCTAACCTTGTGGGAGGTAGATAAATAAATTATACCATTAGAATTTAATAATCCTAACGTGTTTTGATGTTAATATAGTTAGGAAAAAAAAACTTTGCATTTATTCATTGAGATTTTGGAGCGTGGCTTGTGTATTTTCGCACACGGCGTTGGTCAATTGATATTTATAGGATTGGAATACGTGTGAATCCTGTATGATCAACAGATGGGGCGCTGAGGGGTACAGTTGATCTAGCAGCAGCGGTAACTAAAGGGCGACTGAAAACGGCCAAAAGTACCCAAATTCAGGCTTCACCACTGGATGCAATTGTGTGTCATACCTAGGGCGGTGGGGGTACTTGAGTAGTTGATAGGGTTGGGAAATGGAGTGAGCAATAAAAAGGGTAGAAAAGGCTCGGAAATATGGATTTCGGCGTGCACTATAGGCTTATCCAAAAGGATTGTTCGAGGCAGTATAATGTTGTGCCCAGGACAAATGGTATTTAACCCTTAGATGATACCCTGACAGGTACTACCACTCTGGGTCAGAATAAACCAGGAATAATAGTAACAAAGGGGTAACTCCACACTCCCTAAAGTTCTCAAATCGTAACCTAGCAATGCGATGCATTTTAAGGTCATACCAAGGATCAAAAAAAGGGAAAAGGAACACGGGAAAGAGACATTTTGAGAAAAAAAAAGAGGAGGAAAAGGGGGAAAAAGAAACAGAAACAAAGAAGTTAGTTTTCGATATATACATGAGCTGAACCCCTGAACAGTGCGAGTTATGAATACATCTAGGATTTTTGTTATTATGTACCATTTCCATTGTGAACTGTATAGATGGACGGATGGAGTTCACATGGTTCAGCAATGCTTGAACATTCGCTTGATGAGGCAAGAAGAAAAAGAATAAGAATAATAATAATAATAATAATAATAATAATAATAATAATAATAATAATAATAATAATAATAATATAGGAAACAAAAAAGATGAAAAGCGTCCTATAATTGTTGGGCTTGTGAGGAAATAGGACATCTTACTTTTGAATGCCTACTTAGAAAGCCCACGATTACGAAGACCAGAGTGGGCCAACATTTAGGGGTGCCGATGACCCAAAGAGTGGTGATGCCTATAAAATCACCCTTCCGAAATCATCCGATGACGACTACCGAGTACTCCCTGATCTGAGCAAACCGGATGACAGAGAGAGAAATGAATAGGTATTGATCTAGGGGGAAATACCTGGTCGTCTAGCCCTGGATCAGATGAGAGAAGAAGACAAGTATATCAAAAGGAAAAGAAAAGTATGTGGAGGTACGTGACCTTAAAAAGAAACTTGATAAAGAAAAAGTTCGAAATCCCCTCCAAATATAAGCTCGCAGTCAACTGCCAAATTTCCCTCGCAAAAAAGCAAACTCTCATCCCTCCCCTAAAATAAAGTCAACCATTTTAATTCCCAGTCTGACAAAACCACGTTCCTTCCCGAAAGCTATGCCCCCACCGATCACCTCTCCCTTGAAAGAGTGCGAATATAAGTTAATCGCTCTTAGTCCAGTAAAAAAAAGACAAGACCGTTTCCTCTCCAAAGCCTTTCCTCTCTCCACAAAACACTCCCCAAAAGCACTCCCTCTGCATCCTCTGCAAAACAGCTCACCCCCTCTGCAAAGCAGAAACACTACTCCTTCCCACTCCCCAATGAAAGAAGACATGCCACCTCCACCTCCCCCTCCATCTTAAAAAGGCAGAGAAGCCCTTCCTTAGAAAAAGGAAGAAAAAAACTGCTTTTCTCCCAGGAAATAAATCTGTGTACAGATGTGAGGTACAGGAAGAAACTGTTAAAAACTATAGATTAACAGATCTAAAAAAAAACTACTCACGTTTGGGGAGGTGGATAACAAATCAGTTGATGATCCCCTTAAGTTCCCTATCGCTTTAAGACTCCTTACTGTCGACATCCTGACTTCATCGATGTTCGTTTCTGGAGCCTAACCCTAAGAACTCTCAATGGCTCTCTATCTAGCAAGCTTAAATGTACATGGGCTGACTCTCATAAATTTCGAGTTGTTACAGACCTTCAGCACCTTGGAGTGAATGTATGTTGTATGCAGGAGACCTACTTAATTCCAGGTGACTATTTGGGTGCGCTGACTAGGGGTTTTCACGTCTACTCAGCGTACTTCGATTCTCGCTCAAGAGGTGTTTCCTGGCTAGTAAATAAGTCTTTAGATGCGTCGTGTGACCCTTGCTTTATGGATCCGGAAGGTAGGCTGTGCGTTTTGGATATTACCATAAAGGATAAGGCATTTCGACTCATTGGGGTTTATGTGCCCAATATCCATTCTGAGCTTGCTCCTTTCTTTCGATGGATCGAGCAGTTCATGAGTACAACTCGGACGGTCATCTTAGCGGGAGACTGGAACGCGGTCCTGGATCCCGATATAGATCATAATCGGGGTAGGGGATCTAACAATGATTGGGATGCTAAGGCATTTCGGGATTTTGTCGATAAGTTTGATCTCATCAATAAATTCCGGAATGAAAAGCCCTGTGATAGTGTATGGACTTGGACAGCTAGGCGCGGCTCCGGTGCGGTACAACTTTCGAGTTATATCGACCGGTTCTTAATTAGGAGAGTCGATGTAGAATTATTAGAATGTCCAAGTTTTCATAATATAGTTTACTCGGATCATAGACTTGTTCGGGTTCGAGTAAACTTAGATAGACCTAAGCCTAGATTGGCTGGTTACTGGAAGCTCAACACTTCGTTGTTCGATGTGAAGGGCTACCAGGAACAGCTATTACTAACCTTACAGCGGGAATTGACGGGGCTGTAATTGGGAATAGGAAGTGGGTTCACTTTAAGAAGGTAATTAACTCCTTTACTACCGATTTTAGCTGACGACTCAATCTAACAACTAGGGCAGCTAAAGTGACACTAGCATCTAGATTAGATCGGGTGGGGGATAGTGCTAAAGTTATTATAATAAAGGCGAAACTGGCCTCCTTGGCTATCAAAGAACACCAAGCTTTTGTAATTAGGGCTTGGTCAAAGAGAATACCTAAAAAAGCAACAAATATGGTGCAGAGGAACGTCGACAAGCTGCTGATCGTGATGTCGCACATGTCCCATTGCCGGATGGGCGTCTCGTGACCACAAACGAAGGTATTCTGAATGCGTTTCGTTCTCATTTCCAGGATCTTTTTACCAGGGAACCCGGTTTGTCTTTAGCACAATTCGACCCCTATTAAGCTGACTTTTCTCGTATCGAGGCGACCGAAGCAGCTAGGTGCGAAGGTTGCATAACAGAGGAAGAAGTTCAGGATACCTTAAAGTGAGTCGGCCTTAAAAAATCTGGTATCGATGGTTTGCCCTACAAGGTGTATTTGAGAATGTCGCACATTTTTGTTCCCTTGCTGACAGTTTTATTTAACTCGTAGTTTAGGAATGGGACTATTCCCGAGTACTTGACCATGGATATAGTGAAGTTGTTACGCAAAAGCAAAAATGGTGGGGATGGGTTAGATAATTTTCGGCCCTTAACGATGTAAATGCTGAGTTAAAGATTTTGGCCAAGATCTTAGCTAATCGACTGCAGTTTGTTTTGGCTGGTCTAATCAGCCCTGAACAGACTTGTGCTGTAAAGGGTCGAACCATTCAGGATAATTTGCACTTAATACGCCTGATCATAGATAAAGTCAACACATAAGCCGCACTGATTAATTTAGATCAGTCCAAAGCATTCGATTGAGTGGACCATCGTTACTTGGAGGCTGTTTTGTCTGCGGCTGGTTTTGGCCCGCAATTTCGCTCTTGGATTCGCCTCTTGTATGCTGGTGTGCTGGTTGAAGTGAATGGTATGAGGTCTGAGCCTTTCAGATTATCCAGATCTCTTGGTCAGGGATGTCCGCTTTCACCGATGCTCTATGTGCTTCTGTTGGGGGCCTTCCTTCACAGGATAAGGGTGAATCCGGTCCTATATGAGATTACTTTGGCAGGTGCTTGCACCACATTAACCGACGACTTGACTGTGCTTGTAACGAGCAGTGCCGAGATTAGTGTCGTCGACAGAGAAATCAGAATGTATGAAACGATAACAGGGGCCAAAATTAACTGTGACAAGTCTGTGGGCTTGCGCATTGGTGTCTGGAGGGGTGTATCCCTGCAGGTACTCTTTATCTGGACTGACGGGCCTTGCAAGCTACTCGGCGTCTGGTTCGGTCCTGATCTTCAGCTTGGAGAAAAATTGGTCGGTAGTATTGAAAGCGATTCGGGCCGCAGCTGGTCTGTGGATCCGTAGAAATCTTTCGTTAAAGGAGAGAGCGGAGGTGTGTTGCTCTCATATTTATCCGATCATCCTATATCGTCTATGAGTGCTTCCACTCCCGTCGGATACGTTGCTTCAGATGCAATGGATTCTTTTCAAGTTTTTGTGTCTTGGTAAAGCCCCTATGGTCCGTCGTGAGATTTGTTATCTCTATCCTTCTGGAGGCGGTTTGGGTATGCCAAACGTCGAAATTCGACGTCATACACTTCGGCTATTTTACCTATATCAAATGAGTTCAAACTGAGGGAAACGGTGTTTTCTGGAAGGAAGACACTAATAAAGCCTTTCAGGCTTTAAAAAGTGTGCACTTGGATGAGTGGGAGGAACACAGGTTGCCCCGAGGTGAGTGCTCCTTTTATCGCGAATGTAGACACGCTTTAAAATTCTTCTTACAGGTGAAAGAAAGCCTCTCTGACACCCTGCTGTTGTCCTGAAGGGTTATATAGGGTTATGGTGAGGGGAACCGTTCGAGATGATAGGATTGAGGGGCTCGCAAAGAGGAAGCTACGCTCAATCTAGCCTTGGGCGCCTGGGTTACGGTGCTTCGATAAAGACGAGGCAACTCTGGCCTGGCTGGTGATAAGAAATGAACTCTGGGACGGTAAGAAGCTTCATTCAGCTGGCTTGGCGGGTTCATCGATTTATGTTAGATGCGGTGATGAAAACGAAGTCGTGAGTCACGCCTTCTTTCATTGCCGCATCGTTATGCCACTGATTAGGCTTGTTACAGGTCTCATGGTTCGCATACTTAACGCATCGTCTTTTGACCTGGAACCTATCAATGTATGTAGCAACTGGGTTCCGACAACAGATAGGCAGAAACGTTTTGTGTTCTTAGGCATACTAGCCGTTATGAGAGATGCAATGTGGAAAATTCGCATGAAGGCCGAGAGGGCGAGACTCTCTGCAGCAGATTTTGGTGAAAGTTGGGTGAGAGGTGTGTGACTGTGTAGAGTGACAGGAGCTAGATTAGAATGGTATTTAGACGTACTTTAGGTACAGGATATTGGGTTACAAAAACGAACATCGATTATGACCCGTTTAAAGTTAACTAGAAAACATGTTTTTCTTTTTAAATTTTAGTTCATAACTTAGCTAGTGAATGAATGATTTCATTATGCCCCTTTTTGTATTTTTGTCCTTCGCCCTTTTTGCCCTCATTTTAGTTGGTAATACCCCAATCCCATCCCCAACTAGGTGACAGAGCGCTTGATTTGCCAGAGATGCAGGTCACCCTTCGATCATTTCGAAGTCGATGTTGGTAAATAGAGCGTTGGGGCCTGCATCGCCCCTTTTTTTCGATTTTCGATTTCGACTGGCAAATCTGCGCATCTGCCACAGTTTAGAAAGGGGGGGGGTCTTTTTACTAACTTGCTTTTTTTCATAGTAAATATTATTCATATATATATATATATTGTACATAATTTTTTTCACTATACCCCCCCCCCCCCCCCCGTTGCTTATTTCTGATATATGGGTCGTAAGTAGGATTTTCATGGCGTGAATTCTTTTGGTGATTGAAAAGGATGTACAGTATACATGCGGTATTTTGGTGAATCATGGTCCTGAATGAAGCTAGCTAAGTTAGATTAGTTAAATTTGTTAGTGCAGACCGAACCTTTCCCCTCCCCCTTTTTTGGCATTGTGTGGCATTTTGTAAATGTTTTTTCATTTATGAATAAATATTGAGTTCAACTCCTCTATCCATCGTCCCGACAATTGTTATATAGTAGAAGATATGTGGATGTTCCGCCTTCATTGGATCGCATCAGTATCGCAGAGTTGCGAAAACTCACTGGCATCCCGTCAATGTCCTCTGTCATCGAATATAAAATCTTGAGATTATTTGGCCGCATTAAGCGCCCCCAGGGTGGGACTATTCAATATATGCGTTGAACGCATAACACAAGGTCGAAAGGTAGAAAAAAAGAAAAGATTGATAGACAACGTTTGTGAATGGACGAACCAGCGAACACCTTGGCACAAGACCCTAAGGCTTAGAGGACACTCAGCCATGTTAGTGAGTATTCTGCAGCTAGCGGAGAAAACGTGTAATAATAAATACTGATGGTCATTCTATTATTTTTCTTGTGCTGAGTTGTTGATTCAATCCCTCGAAATCCTGGGTGTTTTACTCTTTGGTTATTTATGTATTTTACCTTGCTTCCTTCAGGAACATCACCAAGTGTCGTCCTCCCTTGAAAATTATTTAACAACCATATTTGCCGGGACTTAAAACATACAACCTTCACCAGCATCAAAACAGGTAAACTTACACATTTCTGTATATATATATATATATATATATATATATATATATATATATATATATATATATATATATATATATATAGCACCCACATAAATACAGCACTATTTTAAACAAGAACTCTATTAAAATTTCTTACTCCACAATGCCCAATATAGCACAAACCATCATCACATCTAACAACAAAAAAATTAAATCTGCCCAACAAACAGCACCTACCATACACCCCACTAATAACTGCAACTGCCAAAAATCTAGAGAATGCTCATTAAACGGTGATTGCATACAAAGTAACGTCATATATTCCTGTGCTGTTAAACAATACACAACTACACAAATTAAGACCAATATGCAAAATAATGCCAACATACAATATCCCCCGTTTCCCCTCAACCATCCCCATCAGCAACCCCCTCCACTAAATAACACTCTCCACACTGACCAACAACTACCACCAACTAATAATGGATCCGATCTCATCCCCCAAGACACCCCATCTTCCCCAACCAATAACCCTAACTTAAACCTTGACTTGAATCCGAGCATACAAACCGTAAGCACTCCCAATAATATAAACAACTCAAATAATACAACAACAACCCCCCACAAAATTCATACCTATATTGGTGCCAGTGCTTTCCCCATAAAGACCCGAATCTCTAACCATATCTACTTAAAAAAACACAATAATAACAGTACTACTAGCACCTCTCTTTCCAACCTTATAAAAAGCTTTAACATCAAAAATATCCCCTACTCCCTAAGTTGGTCGATATTAAAAAAGTCAAACTCATATACTCCTGGTTCTGCATTCTGCCAACTATGTTCCTTGGAAACTTATATGATAGCTACTGCACACAAGAACTTAAATATCATCAACTCCAAAAATGGACTTATTTCAAATTGCAGACACAAACGAAAATTTAAATACATTAATTTCATCACTCCCTCTGACACTCCTCCTCCCAACCAATAACTCCACCCATTCTTTAGCATCTGACAAATCTCTAAACTATATCCCAGGGGAACTTTGTAACTTCTATTCTTAACGCCCCTAATCTCACTAATTAACCCTCCCAATAAATTTGTCATCCCCATTACAACTAACAACTACTTCTACCCGGAACACTTTTAGTAGATTGAACTAACATTACTCCCCCTACTTTCCACCGATCATTAACATATCTAATATCTGGACTTATATACCTCACCTGCATTATAGCTCCTATTATCCTTTTACTTCAGCTCCACTCCTAACCCCTTATATTTATCTCATTTTTTCTCCTGTCCGAAATCCCACCTACAAACTCCTTCTTTGCCTCTTATTCCCCCCCTTATTATCTCCTACACTTCCACTATATCGTCCTTATATTTGGACTCTTCCTATTTGCAACATATTCCCCTGTAACTCCCTCTTGTTCTCCTTTTAACTACGACCTTTGAACTCCCCTCTAATTGGGTCCATTAATACCCCCTATAATTCTTATCAGTTCTCTAACACACTAGCTTCAAAACGCAAGTCTGCTTAATTTTTCAATCCAACCCTGGCCCATAACACTTATATTATATCAACTGTTACTAGCATTTCTGTCCTATCTCCTTAATAGCCTCCATAACCCCCTTTGAGAAATCTTTTTAACTATTTGATTGATTCGAGCTAGTTATATAACTACTTATTTTGGCCTATTTTTGAATAATCCTAATCCCTCTAAATACTCGCGAGCCATTTTCTATCGCCCATTCTCTCTTTGTTCAACTTATCCTATCTTTGACCAATCTCACCCCCATCCCCCCAAATCATATTTTCATACTACTTGGAAACCCCTTGCTAGTTTCTCTTATATATCTAATTAAATTTAACTGTAACCGTTAATTGTTACCCTGTTACGACTCACTCACTTTTTAAACCATAGATTATAAAATTGACACTGCACTCAAGGTTTTGAACCAACCCAATTCCACCCCTATTACTAGTAATCGAAATTAATTGTTTCAAACAATCTATCCTTATCCCTTACACTGTTCCCCTCTCCTAAATTTCAATATAACTGAGTAGAACAGACTTGATCTTAAATTTCACTAACCCTTTTCCCATTAATTTATTTCCCCCTCTGGTCTCCTTAGTCATTTAATGTCCCTCCAAATTATTCATCTAACCCTTAATTTGGTCTTTAAATTAAAAATAAATAAATAAAAAAATTTTTAATTAACTATTCCCTAGCTTCTTTTAAATTTTAAATTTTATAATTTTATTTTTTTAATTTTAATCATCCACTCTCTCACATTCCTCTATTTATTTTAACTAACTAATTCTACTTTATTCTTTAAACCCCCAGAAACCATATCTGATAACTACAATTTAATTTTCTTTTAGCTGCCTGAAATGTTAGAAGCTCACTCATTTGATTTCTATTTTTAGAATCAACTATTTCTATACCCACTTTCCCACTTAAGATTAATCCCACCCCCAAAACCTATATCCTACCGCTCGCCCACACCCTTAACCCACCTGTCACTTTAACTATATCCCCATACCAACCCTTCCTCCTTCTCCTCTTCCCCCAATTCACAAAGCGACTTTTAAAACTACCCCGTACTTCATAACCCCCCTCCCTCCCCTCCTAATCCCCAAATATTTAACTTTTAACAATTTTTGCCTTTTTGTCTCATTTTGAGTTAAACCTTGTACGAGATTCTACTGTTTTACTAGGCCCGGAAGTAAATAAAAAAAATGGCCTGTTTTCCTCTTTTCAACCTCCTTTAAGTACATCTGGACTTACCTACACTTTGAGCACTTTCTCCAATCTGCTCCTACACAAAGAGTTTTTCTTCACTTTCTACAATTTCACCGGACTTTTTTCAACGGAAATTTACCACCCGGACATTTTTGCTTATCTTCTTCACGGAACTTTTTCTTTTCATTCAATACGTTTTTAATAACAATTCTCATATTTTTCAAATATTTGAACTTTGGTTTTTTCGAAAGCCAACTTATCCATCTGTATTTCTCCTCTGATGATAAGATTTCGATCTTTGAAAAGCCTTGGCTTAAGGAAAGAAAAATAGACACTAGTTTATTACTGATTACACCTTGCATTGAACAATTGAAATTTGAAATAAATTTAGACAATCGTCGCATATTTATCACTCTTTTTCTTCTATCTCTCTCTCTCTCTCTCTCTCTCTATATATATATATATATATATATATATATATATATATATATGGGAAAATGAAAAAGGAAAAACCAAAAAATGGATGTTTTTTATGTGTACATCAACGTTTCGTCTTTATTTATAAGACTTCATCAGGATGATAAAATAGAGAAAAAATGTCATGCAAGTGCAGATACATGTAGGGTAGACATATTGGGAGGAAAAATAGAATGAAATAGTGGCCACTGCTGGGTGGACGTCCGTATTTGTTGGAGAAATAGAAATGAATGTTGAAAAGAGTGAGTGGGAAAAAATGGAGGGATGGGGTGAGCAAGGACTACTGTGGCTGGTGGTAAGAGAAAAGGTGGGGGATGAGCAGGGGTAAAGTGGATGGCAGAGAGAGAGTGGAGGAAGAGGGGGGGAGGGAGGTGTTTGACCAGATGGCTGCGGTTCAAGATTGAAGGGGAAAAAGTAAGTTGGAATGTTTGTGTATGGGGGTGTATGCAGGGAAAGGAGGATGGGTAGAGAGGGAGGGGGGCTGTGATTTTGGTGGATGGGCGAAAGTTGTGGTCTTAGAGAGCGTTTTGAGAAAATGAGGGAATTTAAGAAGGGGTATGGGAGAAAATAGTTGAGTGGGGGAGAGGGAGGATTTGTTGTGATAGGGTGTGAAATATTTGAAATATTTGGAAAATGATAGCAATGAGTGAGGGATTGGGGGGAGGAGGGCGGTGATTGAAAGGGTGGGTATGGAATATTTGAAATATTTGGAACATGAGAAAGTTTATTTGGCTCCCACTGAGGTCTTGGTGTACTCACGGTCGTTGATTCTGCCATGTCCTGTAAAATAAGGGCAATCGGGGAATAAATAAAGGAGATATCACATAAAGTGTACACGGGGCCCGTTTTTTTTTTAGTCACCCTGTATATATATGTATGTATGTATATATATATACAGAAATGTGTATATATATATATATGTATATATATATATGTATGTATTTATACATATATATATATTTATATATATATATGTATATATATACAGAAATGTGTGTATATATATGTATGTATATATATACAGAAATGTGTATGTATATATATATATATGTATATATATATATATGTATGCATATATACATATATTTATATATATATATGTATATATATATATATGTATATATATACAGAAATGTGTGTGTATATATATATATATGTATATATATATGTATGTATATATATACAGAAATGTCTTTATATATATATATATATATATATATATATATATATGTATATATATATATATGTATATATATATATACAGAAATGTCTCTCTCTCTCTCTCTCTCTCTCTTATATATATAAGAAATAGGGAAAATTAGTAAAAAAATTTAGAAAGAATAAATAAGCAGATAAAAACATTTTATAAACTAAATCAATGGATAAACACTGCAGATACAATAAACTGGTTCCTTAAAATAGTAAATAAAACTGATTGCTCGTTCATCCAGTTTGACATCATTAATTATTACCCATCTATATCTAAAGAACTTTTTGAAAACGTTATCGATTTTGCCACACTTCTATCTGATATTTCTGTAGATGAAATCAATATAATTAGAAAATGCAGAAATACAGTACTAATCTGTAAACATGAACAATGGACTAAAAGTAATCAATTTGGATCTTTTGATGTTTCTATGGGCTCCCTGGACTCAGCAGAAGTCACTGATCTAGTTGGTCTTTACATACTATATAATCTCACAAAAAACATTAGCATTGAAGATATAGGCCTATATAGGGATGGCGGATTACTAATAGTAAAGAACTCAAATGGACAAAAATGTGAAAGAGTAAAAAAATTATCCTTAGAGAAATGAAAAGATTAGATCTCAAAGTTGAAATAACATCTAACATTAAAATAGTTAATTTTTTAGACGTAACATTCAACTTAAATAAAGAAACTTATGAACCGTATACTAAAGACAATGCCAATCCGATCTATGTCCACTTACTCTCTAACCACCCAAAAACCATAATTCAACACATCCCCAGATCAATCGAAAAAAGAATTAGTGATAACTCCTCTAATGAAGAAATTTTTAACAAACATAAGGACTTTTACAATAAAGCGTTAAAGCAAAGTGGATACAAAAACACACAAATTAAATTCACCAAACCTACACCTCCCAACAACAGACGCATAAATAGGGGTAGAAAAATTATTTGGTTCACACCCCCATATAATAACATGGTTAAAACCAAACTCGGTAAAAAATTTTAGACTTAATTAATCTACACTTCCCTCCCAACAATATACTGCATAAAATTTTTAATAAAAACACCCTCAAATTAAGCTATAGCTGTGGCGAAAATTTAGAAAAAATAATAAAAAACATAACAATAAAATTCTAAATGAAAAAACTACCGCAACAAAAACAACAAACACCAAGGCCTGTAACTGCACAAACAAAAAAGAATGCCCATTACAACAAAATTGCCAAATAACCCAATCAGTATATCAAGCAACAATCTCCACTAAAGAAAACCCAACCCTGAAAAAATGCTACATAGGTATGGCTGGTAATACCTTCAAAGAAAGATATACTGGACATAAGTGTTCTTTTAATAACCCTACATATAAAAAAAGAACCTCACTTTCTATATATTACTGGGAACTATACAACAATAACCAATCACCAACAGTGACCTGGAACACAATCAGAAAAACCAGCACCTGTGGTTCCCTAAACTCACCTTGTTACCTTTGCCTAACAGAAAAACTTGAAATAATTAAATTTAGTGATAGGGGCAAACTTCTAAACAAAAAACAAGAAACATCAATTAACTGTAGGCATAATAGATTACACCTTCTTAGTAATCCACTTATAACCCCCTAGGCTGTTACTATATAAAAAATAAAAAATAAAAAATAAAAAAATTAAAATTAAAAAAATTCACCTACCCATCAACTGGTAACCTTGTCAACACAACTATCATCTTATACATTTTTAATAATTATTATTATTATTATTATTATTATTATTATTATTATTATTAGTAGTAGTAGTAGTAGTAGTAGTAGTAGTAGTAGTAGTAGTAGTAGTAGTAGTAGTAGTATTGGTAGTATTCTTATTAGTAGTATTATTTGTGGTGGTATTATTGGTGGTAGCATTATTGGTGGTGGTAGTAGTAGTATTAGTATTATTATTATTATTATTATTATTATTATTAATAATAATAATAATAATAATAATAATAATAATAATAATAATAATAATAATAATAATAATAATAATAATAATAATTAATAACGCCGGCATTTTCTAGTTATTCTATAGTTATATTTTTTAGTACTTTTAAATTAAATTAAACTATTATTATTATTTTATTATCATTCATTATTATTTTCATTATTTCATCTCAATTCTTATGGCTGTCCATTATTATTGCTATTATTGTTACTACTACTAATCCCGTTATACTTAACGAATATATTTATTCAATTTATTAATGGTAAGCTAATAAACTCTAGACAAAATATAAAGATAATATAAATTCAGAATCGACGACACATTTGATTAACACCCCACCACCACACCAATTACACGCGTCTGATCGGTTTGCCCGCATGCACACATACACTCATATACACAATATTATAGTTCACTTGAAAAATACATTTATAAGCTCTGCTTGAAAATAACTGTCGTTTCCTTTTTGACACTTGATTCGTGCATGTACACCTCCCCCTCCTACTTTCTATTTCCTATCTCTTCTCTCTCGATCTGAATCAACAAACGTTTTCTTTTCTTCTTCTTTTCCTTTATGTGTCTACCTTCCTATCACTTCTCCCTTCATTATATGCCTCTCTTTCCACCTTATTTTTATTTATTTATTTATTTATTTGTCCTGTTTGTTTCAGATTTTAGATTTTAGACTTTTTAGATTTTTTGATTTTTGTTTTTAGATTTTTAAGATTTTTAATTTTTAATTTTTTAACGGCCCCAATTTTTGAAATGTTAAATTTCTTTTCTTCTTCTTCTCTTTCTTTATCCCTCCATTTCATTCTCTCCAAATATGATCTGAGGTTAAGATCGGATTCTAACTCTGCCTGGTGAGATCTCAGTTTATAGTAACTGTTGATCGATAACATCGACATGCTAGTGTCGCAGATTTTGTACATGTCTGTGTAAATAAAATTATCATATATATATATATATATATATATACCCTAACTATAGCTCATTATCTGGTATAAATATATTTTTTATTTCAGCTCGTCATGTTTCTAGCTTACTTAATACCATGTCAATGTTGTTTTATCTATTTTTTCTCACTTCCGACGCGCAAGCTCTTCCTTTTGTTCTGTGCCAATGGTCCATTCGAATTACTTACATTTTTACGACGTAAGTTACGTCGTGGGATTAATTCATACTTCTTTTTTCGAATATTTTGTGACGATTATTTATGGTGCTTTTTTTAATTTTACATGTAAATAAGTCATTAATGTTGTTATTAGTTTAAAAAATACTGAATTTGTTTGAATTTAATAACTAAACGATAGTTTAATTTAAATTTTAAATGTTCAAGTATACGATGAAACTTGAAATAACTTAGTGTGATTAATGTTTTGCTTTTAAAAGACACTTTATTTCTTGATTTAATTACTTATATTTTGTTTTTACAGAAAAAAGCATTTTTTCGGAAATTAATTTACTTTGAAAGGAGCAATGAAAAAAAATCTTTAGTTAAATAACAAAAAGTAGGAGAGACGACACAGATTGCTTTCATGGTCCTTTTTGGCTAGGAGGACAGTGTAGTATATGCTCTGATACTGTTCTCGATCAGTAAATGAAATACTGACCTTGTGTCTAACTCTACGCTCGGTTTGCTTTTTTGTTAACTGTATGTTATACGGACTTAACTATACTTTTGTCGTGGGAAAAGGGCAACGTTAAAAGTAATGACGAAATCGATCCATATATAATTTATCAACTTTTGTAAAGAGTTAAGAAGAAAAGAGTTAGAAAGAGTTCAAAGGCTGTTGTCCGTATGTGTGTAGACTTGTTGTGAGTGAGTTCATGAGACTTTGATAAACTGTCGCTATATTTTAGTCCATGACTGATACTTGTGTTGTTTGCCGAGATGACAGTAGTCAAGAGTCCACGGCTAGAGTTCGTTTGACTGCTAGACGTCTGTGTAGTAGTGTTATGACTGACAAGGGTTCCTGTGGCAAGTTGAGTCTCTCACTGGATCCAACTGACGACTGTGTTTGGGTTCTCGCTTGTATAGTCAATGCGAACAGTTGATCGCAAACTTTTTCTTATTGGTTGAAGTCTAATATAAGCAACACATCTAAATTTAGTATTTTGATAGAATTAACCAATCAGTATTAAGTATATCAACGAAATAAGCATCATATATCTCACAGAGATCGTCTCTCTGTTGTTTGTGGTTGTTGTTGTTGTGGTTACTACTGGGACAGGGGTCCTACACTTTATTTCTGTCGACTTTTCATTTTGGCGTTTCACGTTGTAATGAGTTAGTCAAAAAGGATGGAATAGAATGAGTTGAAGAAGACTGGGTTTGCTTGAAGAAGTTTTATTCGACAAAGATCTACGCAGGGATCTAGTCTCTACGAGAAACAATGGCTGGCTAAAAAAGAAAGAGTGATCAAGGGAAGTAATTCACTTCCGAAGCATAGAAGGGGATAGAAGAGTTCTCTTTTCATCACACACGTGTACGATGAAACTTACAATAACTTAGTGTTTTTAATGTTTTGATTTTGAAAGACACTTTATTTTCGAATGAATTACTGTTAATTTTGTTTTCACCGAAGATAGTTTGCGTATGAATAAGTTGTTTGGGAATAATGCCAACCCCCATTTCGCTCAAAATAATTTATGTGATTGAAATAGGATTAAGCGAGGATCTTTTTTTGTTGGGGGGGGGGGGCTGTTATTTTATGTAGCTTCACCTTTTAAACTGAGTGTTTAGTTTTACTTTTAGTTTTTCGGTAATCTACGTCATTTAAAGAAATGGGGACTCCGGGCAACGCTAGATAGCCCTGCTCGTACGTAATATTCCTCTAACATTGTTGGCAAAAAAGGTCAACACAATATTTATTGATACTTAATGCATGAACATAGAAATGCTTCGGAGGTTAATTAAGTGGCACATTTTCTAGTGACGTCATTGGTCATACACAAGTTAGCAGGATCTTTCTACTTTGCACTCCTGGCGCCATTCTACCCCTTCCCCCATCTTCGATATTTAACCTCGTGTCATAATGTTGAGTTTTTCAGATATAATCTCTCATATATATATATATATATATATATATATATATATATATATATATATATAAATGAAAGTAAAAAATATATGTGTGTTTATATATTTTTGTGTTTTATTTGTTAGAAAAAGAGGATGTTGTTTTGTTAGACAGAATTTTCGGCAACTACCTGCGATCTTCTTCAGTGTAGAGAGAGGTGTGTGTGGAGTCAGCAGGTCGTAACATCAGTGAAATAGAGAAGAGCCAATGAAATGGAGAGGCGTGTAGTCGCGACTGGTTTGTACTACACCATCTCCCCTGAGGAAAATGTTATTGGTTAGTTTGTATGTCTGCGGAATAAATATACATTGAGTGATCCCAAATCTTTATTCAGTCCTGGGGTGTGGCTGTGATACTATCGCTCAGTGTTGTATTCTGGGTGACAATACTGAATATCATCCGATGCCACTAGGATCGCATGCGTTCCAACTAACTGCTCCCTGAAACCGTTCCGCCCCCACGTTGTGTTTAAAATTTGCAGAACTCCTCGTTTGCTGTAGCTATGTCTCAACTGGGGAATAAATCGGTCACATTAATCATTAATTCTCTGCAGAGAATTGTCTTGATTTCGGGGACGAGGAATCATTGCAGCTGAAAAATTGAATGTTTGATATAAAAAAAAATGAACAAGCTATCGTCTTGTCTGTTTTTTATGAAAAATCGAATTCATTTCTTCACTTCATTTTCACTAACCGATTAGTTGGGCGACTTTGGCAAACTCACCTGTTTCCCGTAAATTTGCATCCAGTATGTACAGTGTTGGTATTTTCTCTCCAGAGCGCGATCAACTGTATTGCTATCTGGAATGTCCTGCATTTCACACAGGAACTGTATGTTATACAGATTTGTAGATTCCCCATATTTTGTTATATTGCCATGGATGGAGCTGTTATGAATTACTTATCCCAATTGGCCATATTTTCCACGCTTTCTGAAACCGCCAGTATCAATATGACTAATCGAATGTTCACTGTATAGTATTTTCTTATATATATATATATATATATATATATATATATATATATATATATATATGTGTGTGTGTGTAAAATTAAAAAATATTATGCTCCTAATTTTTATTTTCTCAATTAATCGAGCACTCTGCTGAGATTTTTTCTGCAATCTTATAAAAAAAGAGAAAATCAAAATTAAGAGCGTAATATTTTTAAATTTATTTTTGCTACAGAAAATCAGTACAACATCAGTACCATTGGTTTCAAGCTCAGAAGGCGTTTACCTTCCGGCTCTCTTCAGCTTTTGTTGTCACCTAGTAAAGAAAATGGGTATTCTTGAAACCAATGGGACTGATGTTGTACTGATTTTCTGTACACACACACACACACACACACACACACACACATATATATATATATATATATATATATATATATATATATATATATATATATATATATATATACAGGGTGGGCAAAAATAAGGGTCCTATTTTTTAAAATTCATAACTTTTTTATTTATTGATTTTTTTTATTTTTTTTTTAGAATAAGTAAAGGACCCCTTCCGAAGCAAGCATGAGCCGTATTAGCCCTAAGGAACGTACCCGCATTTAGAAAACATTATTTTTGCTTAAAAAACTCAAAACAGTGTAAAAAACAATACTTTAGTTTTTGTAAGTTTTAAGAAGTGTTTTTCGGCTAAAATTTGTTTTGTTTATTTCAAAAAATATCGGAAGGGTCAGTCTACACACACATAAAGTTTGGTGAGTTTAACTTTTATTTTGTGGAAGTTATTCAAATTCAAGTTATTCAAATTTAAAGATAGGACCCTTATTTTGGCCCACCCTGTATATATATATATATATATATATATATATATATATATATATATATATATATATATATATATGTGTGTATATATTGTGTGTAGATTTAGGCACCATTTTCTCATTTATGCAAACATTGTTAAAATTAACTTTTTTTAAAGGTTATCTTTAATAATGTTTGCATATATATATATATATATATATATATATATATATATATATATATATATATAGTAGCAGACCTTGTACATGTTTGAATAAAAGCATTCACAATACAGCTCTATATTTTTATTGAGCACTCTTTTATAAACCCGGTTTGATTCCCTTTGGATTTCTACCCTGTGGATTTTTACCCTACCTGGATTACTATATATATATATATATATATATATATACTAGCGCGAAGACCCAGATTTGCCGGGAATTGAATGAAAAACTTAATCTTAAGTTTTTATTTTACTTTTTTAATATTGAATTTGGGACTGGGGCCCGAAGATGGGAGGTGGTGTAAGTAAAGTGACATTTATTGAAATAATTTTCGCTAAATTCATAGTCTTTCATCGCTCTGAAATACACCTGAAGTTTACCGGGATTGACTGATGATCCTTGTTGACTCCTGCTCCAGGCCCTGGACTGCATATTATCATTTCTATTCTTATTTTATAATTTCTATAATTTTAAAGTTATTAATCAAATCAAATAAAGTAGAACGTCTAATTCCTTAATATCTTGCGTGAATGCTGACCCCACGGTATTATTGTATCTCCTTTAAGTAAAGTGAATTATACTTATCCATTTCTCTGAATAACCCGTTTCAGAATATATATGGTTATAGGGGTCTATCTAAAAATGAGGAGGAGCTAGTGACAGCAATTACAATTTGTCATATATATAGTATAAAGATATACTTATGGCAAGTAAGCTACACAGAAACGTTTGTCTTTCAGTCCACCGAAGGAAATCTCCTTTTAGCCTGACGATTTTCTTTGGTAAAATGAAACACAAACATTTCTGTGTAGCTAACTTGCCATAAGTATATTTTCTACTACTACTACTACTACTACTACTACTACTACTACTACTACTACTACTACTATGTTCTACTCACATATTGAGCACTGTTGATGTAAATACTGAAACAAACAAAAAAGCATATACGTAATCTCTATAATAAAGTAAAATCGTTTTTCCATGCCACTTTAGCTATTGTAGGTTTTGAACCAAAATCTTCATATGATAATCTGTTCCTCACTCCAATTAGCTTAAAACCCTCATGAGTGTTTCCAGAAATTATGCATTCATTTCTTCTTCTTTCAATATTTATTATAAATTTACATAATATGACTTTTTCCAAACGCAAAAAAATTATCTTCTATCGATCTGCATAAGTTTTCTGTTTGGGAACTTTTTTTCATATTCTGTACAAAGGTGGCACTTTTTATGGTCGCCATTGTCCGCCTCTACCCGCCACTGTCCGCTCAAATCACAATCAAGTATTTGTCCCACGTGACTCAAATTAACCAATCAATCACGGCCATTTACAATTAAAGAAAATCGTCTGCCTTGACTATTTCGAAAATAAAAAAGCGGTGCTTATTATTAGATCTCCTATCAATGTTGGCCAACTTTAAAATATTTTTTCTTTTCGATTTATTTTTATTTTACTTTTCAAAATAGAATCAACGTTCAAGTGCGGGATCTGTTCTGATACTATACTTAATCTTTTCTCTCTTCGGTCAGTGAAGAAGAAATCCTTCTAGACTGCGGCAATTTTTATTTTTATCCCAATCCGTATGCCCCTTTTTGGGGAGATGGATTTTCCCCACATTAAAAACCGACCTTATGTCTAACTCTGCCCTCGATTTAAATAATTGCCGATTATTCACTATTTTTTTTCTTTTCGGTTTATTTTTATTTTATTTTTTTACTTTCAAAATAGAATTAACATTGATGGATTTCCCCCACATTACAAACCGATCTTTCGTCTAACTCTGCCATCGATTTAAATATTATACAAAGCAGTTTGGGTTACTTGCAATATATATATATATATATATATATATATATATATATATATATATATATATATATATATATATATATATATATATGGAACTGTAATATTTTTGTGAGTATAAAGCTGCTAACGTTATGAGCAGTTTAAGTTATTACACTATATGCTGCTGTTAGAAGCAGCACTAGCGGTGAATGTTGCTTTTACGTATCAACTATTGATTCGACAAAAGCTCAAATCATTAGTTTCTTTCAACCAATCACAACGCAAGAAATATTCATTCCCGAAATTTTGCGCACAATATAAAAACCCTAACTGCGTTTTTCTTTTTTTTCCCTTCTCTTTATTGTTTTTCTTCCAGCCCTACACACATGTTCACGTCACAATCTAGCCTAGACTTTTTGGGGCCGAAAGGCCCTCGGCAAGTAGCACACAGATCACAAGAGACATTCACGAACTGCTGTAGGCTCAGCGACAGCACATACAAACGGCTAACTGAACCCCCGTACACATGTTCAAAGAGACACACACTCTCACATTAAAAAGACAGAATCAAACTAATATACGTACATATCTATAATGCCTACTGAATTTACATACACTGTCACACACACTTGCAAGGCGACGGTTGGAAACAGCTCTTTTTTCACCTCAAACGTTCATGGGACACCCTGAACTCTCAATCTTTACCAACCCTTCGTTTTTGATTGTCTTAACAAGTTATCAATAAAACTTAATTGTTTTGTACGCATAAACTTTGTCATTCTTTCATTTGATAATGTCCTATCTCAAACACAGTTACATAATACGTTTTTACCAAACTAATATTCTTATGGTGCAGAGCATCTAAAATCGTATGAGTTGCTATTTTTTCCAAATTATATCATTTTTAAGTCCCTGTGCGAATATCAAATTGTAGACCAACTGCATCCGTTGAAAGACAACATAGGGCAACTTCGTAATGCTTTTGAGACGCATAAGTGCAAAACTTTTCTTTGTTTCTTTCTTTTCACGAATTTAAACAAGTAAACAAACTTGGAAATTTTAATTGACTTCCTTTCCACTTAACACGAAATAAAGGAAAGAAAGAAAAAATAAATAAGTAAAAGATAAAAAATAAAACAAAAATAAACAAACAAAATCAAGAACGCGTATTCTTAAGATACGTCTAAACCAATAAAAATGCTATTTCAAACTTACGCGTTACAGACTAAAACAATTCTATGTCAAACTTAACTGTGACATGTGACAGACCGACGAAGGTGCTATTTCAAACTTAAGCGTGACAGACAAACAAAGATTCTATTTCAAACCGAAGCGTGACAGACCAACGAAGGTTCTATTTCAAACTTTAGCGTGACAGACTAACGATAATTTTATTTCAAACTTAAACGTGACAGACCAACGAAGATTCTATTTCAAACTTTAGCGTGACAGACAGACTGATTGACAGAGACTCTTATAGAGATGATTAGATGCTTATAAAATAAAACGTATCCATTCAATCTGAACTTTTAACGATGAAAAGTTTCGCATAGGGATGAGTGGACGTATCTAAGTCTACACAATATTCACATCCGATGTAAGATTTCTAGTGGATGTCGATTAATGAAAGTTTTATAAGAATTCGAAATCGCCTGTAGAATATAATTTTTTCCCCATTTTTATTAGAGGGTGACCAAATTAAATGCCACCCATTCATGGAATCGTTAATAAAATTCACAATTCTTTCTGCAATTCAACCATATTTGGCACAAATAAACTACAGTTTATGCTTGAATTGTTCACCAAGTTACAGTTATGAATATTCAACAGCTGTTCATTGACATGCTCCAAATATGCACCTCTGCGTTGAACCACACCTGGATTAAATTGATTTGAGAAGTGATGGCTATCTTGAGTTCAGGAATAGCCTGAAGATTGTTTCAGTAGACATTATCTTTGAAATAACCCCACAGATAAACATCTGGGTGGTTACACTCCGATGATTTTTAAACCAATTCAAGATCACACCTCCTACTAATGAGACGATTATCAAAGTGTCTCTGCAGAATGGTGATAAAACAAAGACTGTTGGACATTCATGACTGAAACTTGGTGAACAAGTCAGGCATAGACTGTAGTTTATTTGTACCAAATATGGTTGGATTGCAGAAAGGATGATAAATTTAATTAACGATTTCTAGGTTGGTGGCAGTTTTTTGGGGTGAGAGCACCCTATAGTTAACTAAGTGGCAATAAGTCGTCAATTGAGACAAAAAGGCGGTCATATTGATTGCATGTGTTTGTCAAATATTGCGTTTTGATTGAAATAATTTAAGTGGTACATGGGTTCGTGTTCGAGGCAATGGTGGGCCAAGGGCCGTCGGTTTGGTTTGATTGTTTTGTTTTAGGCATGTATGTGACACTGGTGCGATATCAGTTGGTTAGTTAAGTTAAATTAATTACGAAACAATGTATTAAAAGAAAGAAGGCTCAACCAACTTTTGAGCAAAACATGTAGCCAATTATTTTCAGCTTTTTCATAAAATAGAAAAGGTCATATCGTTTGCACTGGTGCAACGAGAGATTGTTTTAAGTTAGAATTAACCAAACAATAATTTTGAAGCGTCGTTATCATTTGCAGTATTTTAAGATAATACCAATGGTAAAACAATTTTTGGACTAACACAGGTGATCAAATCAGGTTTACGATTTAACAGGTTACTGAGTGTACCTGTCCCATATCTGATAATATTATTCGAAATGGACAAGTTGAGTTTTCAGATTGTTAATAAAAATAGGAAAGGTCATATCATGGGCACAGGTGCAACGAAATTTCATGTAAGTTGAATTATCAAAATAGTAATTTTGAAAATAGTAATTTTCATTGATAATTTAAAAAGTCAAAATATTTGTGAAGAAATTATCCAACAAGTATCAAAATCGTGTTTACTATTTTAAAATGTTACTGAGTGTACCTGCTCCATATCTCATGATATGGTTAGCTGCCAGCAAATAAACAGGTGTGCTATTACCGTAATAGACCAAGCTCCTATATAGTGGCTGACTGGAGGCTCCTCTGCTACATGCATGAAATGAAGGCTTTCATTGACTGACCAATCTAACTGATCGGATAAAAGACTGAAACACATCTAAGAAGAAAGTTTCTCCAATTCGACCCCTCTAAGGGACCAAAGCACAGAGTAAACTTTAAAGTTCCTCAACCAAGACTTAGCACCAGTCAAATTCCTCAACTTATCTTTTCTCCCCAACAAGAGTAACATAATTTTGTGTTTTTATTATTGTTACACACCGGTGTTTCAATAAATATTTGTTATTGTTCACGGCAGGTTCTTTTTTTATTTTAGGATTGCCGACCAGATCAATTAATTACCCAAGTCTTTAACTGAGTTACATCAGCACCAAAGTTCTGTGTATCTTTTAAACACAGCACGGGAACAGAACGATTGACAGAAAAACTAGTCGGAATGCCTGTAGTCATCGCAGTATAGGACCAGATTTGGTGTCTCAAGATGCAGGATACGACCTTGTGATATCTCCACAGTACATACGTATCTCGGAAACGACCCTGAAAGATACCAATTTGCACCAAAGAAAGGAGACATTCTGAGAGATCCCCACAGCGTATTTGCACTAAAGAAAGTACCGATTCTGAAATATCCACATCAGACAAAAGGGAGATCATCACATCACACCAAAAAAGGAAGGAAGATACCACTGTCAATCTCAAGAAGGCCACAAGAAGAGACTATTTTCCTCTGTTTCTCTTTATTCTTGGCACAAATTGTTGGTTTAATCATTCTTATAAATTGTTATTAGATAAATTATTGTTCAGACAGTCTTTTACTTTCATAAGAATTTCTAAACAAAACTAACTCAATATCAGCGCATTCTCTGTGTCTGATGGCAGAACTTCCTCTCAAACAACACAGTATATTTCTTCTGCAAAGTTGACCCCTTTCACCAAGTCATCCTCACGAGACATCTATGCTGGCTGGGTCATGATGCAATTACCCCAACTATAGGGTTGGAAAAGGCGATGTTATGAACAAAGAAAAACCTGCCTGATAACATTAAAGCTGACCTGGAACCCAACCTGAGTCCCTGAATCTATGGAGTTCGTCGTTGGAACAGCGAGTGGCCAGAGATCACCCAATTGTTGACTTCAAATCGTCAGGCTTGGTCATTGGCCAGCCTTGGTGGGGGACGCAGTGGCAAGGATGGATGAAGCCGGCTCAACCCACTCCAAGTGAATGCTGTTTCAATTAGTAAGTATATTAGCACAGTATGGTGATCTTACAAACTCCACTACCGCTCCTCAATCTTTAATCAAAACAATGCAAAATTTAAGAAAATCTCTTGCTGAACAAGCTAACATAATGAATCAATAAGCTAAGAGAAGGTTCAGCAACACAGATGCAACTAGCTAAATTCTTGATGGCTGCATGAGATAAGACTTTTATTAAAGAAGATGTGGCAACAGCAAACCTGACCACTCAAGATTCAGCATCGATGGTGGAGTTTGTAAAATCACTCTACTGTGCTAATATATTTACTACTTCTACTTGAAACAGCATTCACTCGGAGTGGGTTAAGCCGTCTCCATTCATCATTGTCATTGGCAACGGAAAGTGAAAGGTTATATGAATGAATCTAAAGTAGTTGGATTAAAAACAATTTATTTTCAATAATAGTTTTCAAAGCAGAGTAAGTCGGTGGCAGGAACAACAGATTGTGTACTATATTAAGGGTATCCAAGTTGGAAGACTATAGGGGGGCATGGTCTGTGGAGGAGCATGGTTGTTAAATTTGTAGCAAACTAACATAGCCATTAGCAAATAATAGGTTTGATGGATATGCTTGAGTAAGATCAAAGAAAAGCCAGCAAATGCATTTGAACTGTGATAGGGTAGAACCTAAAGAACAGGATTGACCATGATTATCTGAGAAAGATATGAGTTCACCTAAGAAAGAAGAAAGCCATGACACCATCAAAATCGAACCACTACCATCGATTTTATCAAAAGCTTCTGACACAAAAACCATGTAACCACGTCAAATCTGCAAATAAATTATATCAGAAAAATATAAATATCAGAAGATATGAGGATCAGTTGGAAGCTCCCCAAAAATTGCATATTCAAGGCAAAACGGGAAAGTAGTTGACACTCCAAAAAGTAAAGGTGCTAGAAAATATGAACTCCTTTCCCAAGGCTCAGACATGGTGTTAAGGTAGAAATTAGTGGAAGACCAATAGATGCACATAGATTTTGGATCAAAAGTCTTGCACCTAAAAATAACAGTTTTTGAAGAAGTAAATAGTACCACTACATGGTTAAATGATTCAAATTTGACAATCAACCTGCCCCACGGACAGAAACTAGAATTAAGCAGTATGGTTCACTTACCCATGAAGTAGGGAAAATTAAAATTTTGTCAGGGCTATATATTGTCCCAGACTTGGATCGGATGATGATATTGGGTGAAGATTGATTACAAAAAGAACCAACTAAATTTTAACCGAAACCAATTAAATCTAAAGGCGATAAAATACCACTTTGTAGTGACGCCAGAAGTAAAAATCAGTATCTACTCTGTAGACAACCTAACAACAGAATGGAAACCACTCGTCTTTAGAATTGAAAAATTATCAAACCCCAATGCACAAAAGAAAATTCGTATAAGAACATAAAAACCGTGTGGTGGGGAAAATATGATGGAAAGACTGCATGAGTGCCATATTTCATCTGTGTATTTCTATATATGAGCACCAGACAATTAAAGTAACCCCTCCCTTGTTCATTCTGAAGATTCCAAAGGGCTGCACGGTGCACGTGTATGTTATCACCCTTCCACCCTATTCCTATGGCAATGAAAACCTCAAAACGAACAACTGTTTTTGTTTTTTTGCTTCTGATTAACCCCACATTTATTAGTGCGGAGGATGTATGGGAACCTTGCACAAAATATTTTTTCTAAATTTATGGGAACCTTGCACAAAATATTTTTTCTAAATTTATGGGAACCTTGCACAAAATATTTTTTCTAAATTTATGGGAACCTTGCACAAAATATTTTTTCTAAATTTATGGGAACCTTGCACAAAATATTTTTTCTAAATTTATGGGAACCTTGCACAAAATATTTTTTCTAAATTTATGGGAACCTTGCACAAAATATTTTTTCTAAATTTATGGGAACCTTGCACAAAATATTTTTTCTAAATTTATGGGAACCTTGCACAAAATATTTTTTCTAAATTTATGGGAACCTTGCACAAAATATTTTTTCTAAATTTATGGGAACCTTGCACAAAATATTTTTTCTAAATTTATGGGAACCTTGCACAAAATATTTTTTCTAAATTTATGGGAACCTTGCACAAAATATTTTTTCTAAATTTATGGGAACCTTGCACAAAATATTTTTTCTAAATTTATGGGAACCTTGCACAAAATATTTTTTCTAAATTTATGGGAACCTTGCACAAATTTTTTTTTCTAAATTTATGGGAACCTTGCACAAAATATTTTTTCTAAATTTATAGGAACCTTGTACAAAATTCTTTTTTCTAAATTTGACTCTCCCAAACAATTCCAAAAGGATAGAAAAAGTAAAAGTGAGTAGACAAAAATAGCCATCAAATTAATTGGACTCTAGTGGGAAAGTAGATGTACCATTAGTGAAACCGGAAGTAGGTAATTCCACATGAACCAATAAATTTGCTGTTTTAGGAAGGCAAAAGGCTAACGAAATAGTGGAAATGGTAGCAGTTTATGATAACAACAGTACATAATCGCCAGCCATACAGGAAATAAAAACGCTACATACACCATCAGTGGATATCTTCACTGACAAATGATCTTTGAGACCAGAATTGATAGTCTCAACTAAAAAAAAAAACAATGGATGCAGATGGACATATTATTCTATACATGTACTTTCAATAAATCTTGCCATTGACTAATGAGTAATTCATCAATTTGATTAATCACTAAGTAGTCTCTAGCATATGGTGGCAACAAAAAGAATGATACCTCAAATAAGATTCATCATCAGCACCTTTTCAATTTTTAATGATACACTAAGTTTTATTTAAGTCCGAATCTATCCAGTGTTGTTTATGGGTCTCAATAACGTAGTGGTGTCTGCCTTCTAAAATCCTAACTAACCTGTTGAAAATGGCTGTAGCGAAAAAACAGAAAACTAAACAAAACTAAAGAAAACTAAACAAAATAGAAATTGGTTGAATTAAAGATGAAGAGTACAAGAGTGTGTCAATTGTTGAGTTATGTGTTATGAGACGTTTGAAGTAGGCCAACGGACCTTTGAATTATTTGCTACTTGGAAGCAATTAACTTTTCTGTAAAAAAAAAATGAGAGCTAACATCCTTACTTATATTACAACAGCTGGAAAGTCTCACATCCTGAAATTCAAAAGACTTCTTTTATGTTCTTATTTTTTTTTGTTGTTTACTAAACAACATGTGAGCGAGCCTGTGCAATATATATATATATATATATATATATATATATATATATATATATATATATATATACGCATGTTAAGAACTTGTTTAATTAGATACATATTTTTGACCACTAGAATGCTTAGCATGGATAGTAGGTCAAATGCCTGTTTATACATCATATCAGTTTCTCAATACTTGCGCAGTTGAATAAAAACAAAGTTTAACTTTACACATCTTTTTTGAGATTGTCGGAGCTTAATGCAAGTACTATGTTTTAAATTTGTTTCCCAAAATTAGTTTAGCATATATAAAGATGGCGTCCTTACCGTTTTCAGATACGTCCATTTATATTCATAAGAGGCTTCGTCCGTCGGTTGATATATAATGCTTCATTTTGAAAGAGCATTCTCATCACAAAACTTGGATGCATCTTATTTTAGATGCGTCCAAGCCTCTCTATAAGAGGTTCTGTCTGTCGGCCAGTCTGTCACGCTTAAATTTGAAATAGCATTTTCGTTTGTCTGCCAAACTTGTCTGCGTCTGGGAGTTAAAAAGTCAAAGCTTGACACTTGTTCTAAAGTGGAAGATATTGAAAGAAACTGGTATCTGTGGGTCGCTAAAGAGTCCGTGTTTCTTCTGTCTTAATAAAAAATTATTTATATCAAGATTTCTGAAAAATTCAAAGTTTTAAATAACAGACAGGAATGCAGTATAAGAAAAAGAAGTAAAAATACATCGGGATATTCCGCCAGTTAAGCATAATATTATACCTCTAACAAGCATCCATTTATCTTTATAGTTAATAGAAGTAATGTTTCCGAATTTTTTAGATGAGGGTTGATAATTTGTAGAATTTGGTATATTCGAAATTCCCTCCAGATTCCCGAGTTCGACAGAAAGATTCCCGAGTTCGACACCTGAACAATGTCGGCCGAAACGTTGTGATAAAAGCACTTAAGATGAGAACAGTAGTCCGAATATACCAAATTCTACAAATTAATAGAAGTCGTTTAATCCTAAAATGGTGTTAGTATGATTTGGATTATTCGGACTACTGTTCTCATCTTAGATGTTATTTCGGACGATTTTACCTCCGACCTTCTTCAGGTGCATCTTTCAGGAATCTTTCTGTCAAACTCTAATGTATGGAATTTCGAACAGAGGGTAGTCTTATGAAATTCGTAATTGTATTCTTAGTATCGCCTGCAATGAGGATTGAACCTTCAACCTCCAGAATAGTAATATATAGTGATAAGTAGTAATACTTAGAACTGGTTATTACTTGGTACTTATATCTGTTACGCCACTGGTCCTTGGGACAATTCTAGTATGAATTTTAGGAATCTTAAACCTATTCTTGTTTTTGATGTGTAGTCTTACTACTTATTACTATATATTACTACTTACTACTATATATTACTACTTATTACTATATATTACTACTTATTACTACTTATTACTATATATTACTACTTATGACTATATATTACTACGTATTACTATATATTACTATTTATTACTATATATTACTACGTATTACTATATATTACTACTTATTACTGTATATTACTACTTATTACTATATATTACTACGTATTACTATATATTACTATTTATTACTATACATTACTACTTATTACTGTATATTACTACATATAACTATATTTATATACCTTTTTAATGGTATTTTAATCTATTATTTATAATTACTGGTTCCCATATTGTATTAAATTCTATACTAGGTTTACTTAGGAGGTCATTGTCGCCCAACATATGTGCTGCTTCTTTGAGCCGTCTTACTCTCCACAAGATTATACACACACAGAAACACCTTCAGATACAGAAACAAGGCAAATACGGCACTCGCGACCCGGATATGGCAACTTACAGAAGAAAATACACCCTTCACCATCAAATGGAAAGTAATTGAGAGAAAACAATCCTTCTCTCCAGCCATAAATAGATGTCCTCTGTGTGACGCTGAAAAATATAATATATCAAGGGCCATCATTGACCGAAATACAGTCTGTTTGAATATTCGCGATGAAATCTTTAAGAGATGCATCCACAGGAGACAAGCACTACTCATAAACTGGACTTACCGATACACATAAAAGCCTAGCTACCCCCCCCCCTCTGCCAAATACATAACCCCATCATTGCCCCATTAAATACCGACTTCCACTCCAGAAAATTTTCCCAACTATCACTCCTCATAAATATAAATAAAATTAAAAAATACGAACTTGCTCGTATATTTATTATTCCGTCTTCTCTGGTGTCATCTTTTCTACGTTAGTCTGACAACACCTCGAATCTTCATGTATGTATCTGTATCTTCGTCTCCTACTATCTATCTATCAGTTAAAACCTATTTATAGCGATCTATATATTTCAGCATATTTATATATTCCTGTTAGAGCATTTAATTTTATCATCCATGCCGATGAGTGTTAATGCTGGTATGGAACATATATATCTCTATGGATAATAAAATATTTATTTATTTATTTAAAATAATTATATATATATATATATATATATATATATATATATATATATTACTGTTTTATATACATATATTATATAATAATATATTGTGTATATATATTTGTTTCAGTATTTATTTCAGCACATTGCTCAATACATTAGTAGAGCTTAATAAAATTTCAATAATAAACATTTTCCTGCAACTAATCTTCTAAATAAAATATTTAATAAAAATAAATTAAAACTTAGTTATAGTTGCACCGAAAACCTAGAAATAATTATAAAGGCACATAATAAAATAATAAGTGAAAACAACAAAGATAAAAAAATTAAAATGGTAGAAAAAAATACAACTATAATAATAAAAGAAAAGAAATAGTAATGATTCACATAGAAATAGGAAAAAGTGAAATTGGGAAAAATACAAATGTTAAATAAGTGTGAATTTCTTCTTGCAAAATAATTAAATTTTACTTTGGGATAGCTGCAATAAAATAAAAAAAGCAACTTACTTAAAAATCAAGTGCACCTAAATTCTTAGTAAAATTCTAAAAAAATCAAGTGGTTGTTATAACTAAATAGGGTGGTTAAGCTATAGAACTAAAAGCTTTAATAAGGAAAGTAGTATAGAATTTTACTGTCTATAGCAGGAACACAAGTTCGATAAACTCCACAAATACATTATTATATTTTTGAGCAAACAGGCTCCAGAGATTTTAAGAAACAAATAGGTATTGTGGTTGTGCTTTACTACTAAGCCTGCAGAGTTGAGCCTTTAGTATCTATTGTAGTTAGTGTAAACATTATTTGTTTGACCTACTTAAAATAAGGTGTGCAACTTTTAGTGGAAATCAGTCAAATTTATTGGTTGATTGGAATGAATAGGGACAAGAGAAATGTAAGTATTTCTATAGGCACTAAAATCAACAGCCTTAAATGGTAATAGGCTAATGTACACATGATTTTTTATATAAAAGGGACCGTAGAACATTAATTATTGAAGTTAGCATGACGAATTCCTTCTGGGAGTAAAACACAAACGTTTATGTAGATCTTTCTTGCAATAAGTATATTTTATACTACTATATATATATATATATATATATATATATATATATATATATATATATATATATATATATATATATATATATAACTTCTTTGTAATATAGCAGGAAAAATCCCAGCAGAGTGCTCGATTAATTAAGAATTAAAGTTAAAAATTAAAATTAAGAGCGTAATATGTTTATTTATTTTGGTACAGAAAAATTAGTACAACATTCGTACCGTCGGTTTCAAGCACGGAAGGACTTAGCCATCCGGCTCTCTTCAGCTTCTGTTGTCATCTGTTTCGGAAATGTGAAGTCACGTGTCACTCTCGTTTGGACGCGTTATTTGCTTAGAGTGTTGTGTATGTTTGCTTAAATTTAGTGTAAGGAAGGTTTAATAAGGTTTGAAAAAAAGGGGGAGGGTGGAAAGTAACAGTTGAGATTTAAACCGGAGGAGATTTAAAGAGATATAAAAAAAATAAATAAATAAAAAAATAAAATATTTCTATATAATTCCCGTTAGTCAATATGAGTTTCGTATATTTGGCCGTTACTGTTTTGGGGTTTGATGATGTGTGTTCTAAAGGGATTAGGGAGAGAGAATGGGTTTAAGGATTAAAGGGGTTTAAAAGGAACAACACTAATTAATTTTGTGTTTAAATCCTGGATTCCTTTAAATCAATCCCAAAGGAATTTAAATAAAGGTATCATCCGGGCGGTCTAAGGGCAGTAACTCTGTAGGGGGTTTTAATGGTTTGAAACCGTTTAATTGGATCTGTTTGGGAGGTGTGGGAGATTAGTATTATGACCAAGAAATGGTGGGGACTTATGGGAGTAATAATAATGTTGTGAAATGGGGGTGTTACCCTCTTAATGACTGGAGAAATATTTTTGGGAAAGTTGAAATTATTTCTCTTGAAAAGTAGTGTGGATATGGGTTGATCAAGAATAAATGAATACAACGACATAGAAAAAAAGAAAAAAGTATGATAAATAAATCGATAAATAAATAGATTTCAAAGAAAACAGATTTATACCATCTGTTAAAATTCCCGAGAACGCAAGATACCTATGACATCAATTAAACTGCTTTTCTTGTTTATTATCAAATCGGCTAAAACCGTATGTAGGAGCGTGGACCTTAGTTTATTAAGATGGTGTGTCTTAGAGAAAATGCTAAGATCCATGCTTACATTAGAATTGTTAAAGAAATGTTTAAAATAGTAAAAAAAGATAAAAACAAGGGAAAACATGCACGAATAAAGGATGAATGGAAGAAGAAAGAATATTTAAACAAACTATTTATATATCTACAAAGTACAAGAATTGATTGTTCATTTTGAAATTGTTCTGTTTAGGAAGTAACAAAATGTCTGTGCCTGTCAATTAGTTGTGTGTGCAAAAGTGTAGCCATGTGTGAGGCTTCGCGTTAGTACGCCGAAGTGTGTGAATGTGCGTGTCGCCTTTTGTTTGTGATTGTACGAATGTGTGTGTGCATGCAAGTATGAGAATTGATAGGTCGTGTAGGCATTTGTGTGTGTGTTTGTCTTTGTCAGCAGTGTGTGGTTGTACACATGTGTGTGTGCATGAGTTGAAAAATGATAGGGCGTGTATGTGCCTTGGTTAGCAGTGTGTGTAAGCATGTGAGCGAGTGTGCGTGTGAGTTGAAAGTAGCTGCCAGCCTCTCAAGGCGCCACTCGTCCAGAAGGCGTCTGGACGTGTCCTTCTGTTAAACGTTGAAGGAGTGCGAGAGGAAGTTTAGCGCTGTTTAATGATTTTGTATTGGCCGTGTGACGTATTTGGGAGAAACCCACATAATCAACATTTTTGGCTTTTTTGCGCCTTTTTGTGAGACTGGTCGTAGAAGCCAGTTTTTATGGCCCCAATTTTGAGCTTTTTTTTTAAGTGAATTTTTTCTGTTTACGCCGTTTGTTGATAAATGATATTTATTTTGTTATAGAAGTTTTTTTTTTAAATACTAGAAGATAATATTACTGGCTTGACTCCCTTTGAAGGCTTCAATGTTGCCATCTTATCTGACATCTGAACTCATTGTATGACTGTAGGCCTTTGTTGATATTGTCTTCCATCTACATGAAACGATAAATAGTCAAATACTTATTTTCTTTTTAAAACTGCTTACAACAGAATTTTAGTAACCAACCATGCCTACAATAAACTGCCCAGTCGCTGACTGTGGATATACAACTGACCGCCTGGATGCAGTGAGAGTGATTCAATTTCTCCAGATGTACTCTGCAGCCGAATATAGCATCACTCAATCAGTGACACCCGAGAAAGTCAATTGACCCACAATATTGGTTGGCTGTTCGAGTGAGGAATGGTCCTACTTCCTTCACTGGTTGGAAGAACTATATCTCTATTGGAATGTGCAAATTCGACAGCTAAAAAAGAGGAGGTCGAATTCTTTGCGATGGAAAAACTTGCTTTTAGAGATGCGAAGATCATGGTTATTCAGTTCACCCTACACAACATGACACTGAACCACAACAAATCTGTGTGTATCATCAGCACCTACATTAGATGCTAGGTGGGTATACTTAATTCGTGTTGCAGTCTCAGAACTGCAACAACAAGGTCGATTATGCAGATGATATATTCTGGGGTGTCTTGGCTGGGGTGTGAGTGACCCAGCTCGACCTCTTAGGCAACCTAAACCAGGAAATGCCCCTCAAGGAATCATAATGGCATTACATTGCATTAATGTGTCCTCCGGCTTTCTTCAGGTGTATTGTTTATTATTCAAGTCACACCTAACACAAAGAAATACATAGTCAAGCTATAATCCTTAGCTAAAAGAAAGATCCAGGTAATTCTCGATGGCCATACATCCAAACAACACCACATTAATGCAGGTGTGCAGGTTGTAGGTATTGTGAAATAGTGTGTGAGTGGTGAGACACAAATATGAAGAAATAAATGGATGAAAACGATTCTATGGAGATCAACACTAAAATGATTTATTTAACAATTGTGTAACTGAAAGAATTACTATAAATGAAGAGGATTTAATTGTCTGTCGCTATTTCAGTAGCATCCTCCATTTTGAATTTCCCTGTTTGTTATGTCGTCTGGTCTATGCAGAGGCAAATAACCCTGTGCCAGTCTTAATCACCAAGGGCAGATTAATATTGCTTCAAATATCTTTAGGCAAGGGAAATAATTTCAGGGCACAAAGAGTTATCTCCCTTTAAAACAGATGTTTCTGGATGGAATTATTTATCCATCTATGTTAGGGCAACTTAACAAAACAAAATCGAATTATTTCCCTTGGACCAGAGAAAAGAGTTATCGCCCTTAGATAAAAGAGAGTCGTCTGCCTGGTCAGTGAAAAAGTAAACAGAACGGCTCTCACGATCAAACAAGCATCTCGTGTTCAGCGGTTTTCTACCTTTCAATTTAATCAGTGTGTTGTTAAATAAATCTGTTAATGGTTCTACTTTGTACTTTCTTCATTTTTTGAAGTTGTAATTGAACCGATAACGTATAAACATCCAGACGTAACAATCTATCAGTATGAAAACTTACCTAGGAAAAGTAAAACTCCGAAATAAGACAAGTCTTTCTTTGCTCATTACAGCATTAAACTATAAACTTTTAGCTAAGAGAGCCAATTTTAGTTTGGGGTTTAAATCGAGAAGAAAATCAGAATGACGAACTTGGAAGAGTAATACGTCTGGCCGAATCTGACTGAAATAGAAATGTTACATAAGCAAAAAAGGATCACCATTCTCCCACAAAATAAAAACGGCTCCACAACTAAAGAGATATGCAGTTTTATTCACAGGAACACAGGAACAAAATGAAGGTTGTACAATGGGTTGGTTAATGTTGACAAGACGAAATAACGTTATCCTGGAGTTCCATGACTCACCTACCGCAGGCCTGGTAGAGAGTGCAGGAATATACGTCTTGCCTGTTCGAAAGTAAGACTGGAACTGAAATTGTTCTGTTCATCACATGGTTTGGTTTTCATGCCAAGATGATTCATCGCATATGAATCTCATTAAAGACAGGTGTGTTGCTTGTTCATGTGGTGAACAGGCGACGGTTACATAATCGTTAAGCTGAATCACAACTCACTGCCTGTCACATAGACCGATACAAAATAGTTCGCTCATGCAACTGCTACAAACTTATACATAAACTTCTCATCTCAATGGTACCATTTCAGATGATATCCACTGTTTCCAAAAACACACAACGCAACACAAATAAAAATGATATTTGAATATTTATCAAGTCTTTGTTTTGTTGTGTGTTTCCTTCTGCTACACTCTTATGCCCTTGAGGGGAGTAACGACACCACTGTGTTTAGTTGAATATTCGAACGGGGAAATGTCATAGAAGGCATTTATTAACAGTTAATATATTTCCAACAGGTGATCTGCCAATGAGTAGAATCAACGTTAGGCATGAGTGACTGTTGTGCTTGGTTATGCAACACTGACAGAATCTGTTACTAATAATCGGTAGCCATCAAATACTTAATTTTACTAAAAGTTAAGGGTTAGTATATTAGGCAACAATTTTTATATTCTTAGGACACTTTTATACTTATTTTCAGAGGTAAATCAGTTTCTCTTCTGTTACAACTACACCGGATATTGCCACTGAAGTGTAAGGGGCTACTGTGATAGGGGCAAGATTTATAGAGAGACAACCTGGATGGACAGCAAAATGTTTGTTAATTACTGCAATCTGGGGACCTCTACGAAGATGGTGAGTGATTTTGCTGCTAGAGCAAAAACAGCAAAACGGAGAAGCTAGTGGTTGGTGCACTAGCCAAAATGTGGCAACAATACTCCATGCACGGGCGAATGGTTGTTTTATAGGATACTGATTTGTGTGTGCTGTTTTCTAGACCTATAGAGGGAGCTTTTCTTTGCAGCAGACTTGACAGCATCTTTTATGTACTTATTCAACTTCATGTTGCTTGAGAATCTCATGACGAGGAGTTTAAATGTTAGACTATCAGGAAAAGTGCTATCAATCATGATAATCGATGGTTGGAAAGGTTTGTTATAGGTGTTAAAGGAAAGGAGCTTTGCTTTGGTAGCATAAATATTACCATCGATTTGTGGCCCCATTCTTCTACAGACTGGGGGTCATTTTCCGAGGATTCAACGATTGCCTTATGCCAGGAATAGAGCGTGGTGTCATCAGCAAATACACCCATCTCAGACGAGATTGCATGAGGGAGGTTGTTTGTGAAGATCAGGAATAATAACGGTCAAGGAGCACACCCGCATTAATGTGATGTTGTTTAGATGTACGGCCATCGAAGATGACCTGGGTATTTCTTTTGGCTAAGAAGAATCTGATTATATTAAATATTCGTCCAGTAATACCGTACGAGTTTATTTTCCCGAGAATAACATACAAATTAATTTGTATAAGAAAACCTTCATGCCAGGCCTTGTTAAAGGCTTTGGATATATCAAGCGCTATCATCCTAGCTTCACCCGCTTCATCCAGTGTATGGTAGATGAATTCAGAGATGGCTGTTAAGATATCTGTAGTAGAATGGAATTGCTTAAATCCATCTTGTTGGTTAGAAAGAAATTCAGCATTTATGAGGTGGTGGACTATCGCTAGATTGATTAATGATTCAAAGATTTTAACAAAGAGCAGGAGGAGACTGATGAGGTAATAATTTTGCAGGTCAATTCTTTCACCAAAATTCTTGAACACTGGTACCATAGAGACAATTTCCCAACTATCAGGGAAGTAAGATTCGGCAAGGCAGTTATTATAGAGTTTGGAGAGGACAGGGAATTCTTTCATTACTATAGCAGGGAGAAGATGATCCGCACATGCTTTAGAGGTGTCAAGGTTTTTTATGATATCCCGGACATAATCAAATCATCAAGTGTGGCTTCTCTCGATAGTGGGAAATTTGGGAGGGAGTGGTTTATAGAGTCCAAGGTGGAGTGTAAGGCTCACAACTGGGCAAAAATTTCAGACTTGCAAGCAGCATTATGGTGGTTTAATAGTGGGGGAATTGTTGATTACCCATTATTTACCACACTATTAAAATTTTTCCAGATATTGCGAGTTCTTAATTTCTGCCACTCAGGGCCTTTTCTGGTCATCTCGGTATACCTATTTTTTGCTGCAGCTATTGCATTCTTACAAAGTTTTCTTGATGCTATAAATTTTGTCTATTTGTAGCTGACTTATGTTGGTTTAATTGGCTGAATGCTTGGTGCCTATGCACAATAGCAGCTGCACATGTCGAAATTAACTATTGGGGAGAGTGGGGCCTACTATATAATTTCCACATGCCTGCTTTGACCCATTCTGTTATCTTATTTGCACACTGTTCAGCAAGAAAAAGAAACAATTTTACTCCATGGAGCATCTTTGATTTTATCTCTGAAGGATTCCCAATCAGACAGTTGACAGTATCTCGTTGTTTTGAGTAACGGTGCTTCGGTTTGGGGTCGGAAGTTTAGTATGATATCAACCATTATCACAAGATGATCAGCGATCCCGATTTGGCTATGGGCATCTGCCACACAAGCCTTGAGAAGTGTAGTCAAGAATAGGTCGGGAAATGAGGCTTGTTGATCCTCACAATTAAGGAGGTGGGTCTGGAAAGTGACTGTGAAAGGGAATGTGCAATAGAGAAACTATGCATGCTGTTATCAGCTGCATGTTCTCGAGCTTTTAGCTTTTTGGGTTATTTGTTTTGAGATGATGGTGGCTCTGGAAGAATGTCAGAATATGAAGACAGACGTTTGGTAGATTTGACCGGGTTTAAACAAATCTGATTCGATTTGAATATCGAATAAGAAAAAGGGTCACCATCTTCCACTCAAAAACACAAAGTTCTCCACTAAGGTATAAATCAACTTTATTTAAATGGAACACTGTAATATAAAGCGAGTTTTTCGGCAGGTTGGCTTTTGTTGAAAACAGGATGTGGTATTCTGGAGTTCCATCTGCTTCTGGTGAAGGATGAGAACAGGTTATGACGTCTTGTTGTCACAACGTCTTATCGGGAACTGAATTATCTTTGGTAACAAACTCTTGAAGTGCCGATTTAAACTTGAGTTCACGCAGTTACATATGTCTAGGTGTCACCACGTATGTGCCAAGCCAAACCACAACTCAACATAACGCAAGATATTGCACGTACATACAAAAAAAATAGATCTGTCATCAAAGTGCTACAAGCTCGAGAAACTAAGCCAATCTCCGTGGTGGACATTAAAATCCCTAAATACATGGATTTGAACACTCGGATCTAAAGAGAGTGCTGCATATATACTATCAGAGAAGAATGGTCGACCATGGTACAGTCCTGGGTCGAAGAAGAACGGTAGAGGAAATATAAGTAACTAACGCTGTGTTGTAAGATTAATCTAAAGCACATCTGATTTTAGACTATGTTCTCTAATCAAAGAGAAGGGTGTTAGTAATATAGACTGAACCCATATATATGCTTGCCAGTCTTTATGGCAGAGTGGTAGGTATCCTGGAATGTCAAAACGATTCAGGAGTGTAGATTAGTTTCACTTAGTTCTAAGATATCTGGGGAGTTTACAAGGAGGAACAATCCTACATCATCGAGGTTAGGTAGAACATAGATGATATGTAAATATTGTGAATATTTATGAACACGAGCCTCAAGGGAATCTTTATCTAAGTGCAGGGTCCCTTTTCAATATGCAACATGGCACTGCAGTTATCCCGATATTAAAAAAACTGTTGATAAAGCAGCCGCTGTTAGCGCTCCATAAGAGTTAGGACTCCTGCACTACCAGTCGGAAACAGCAGCTAAACAAGCTGTCAAACCTGTACCCTCAACCTGTCAGAACAAGAGCAGTCCAAACTAGTCATGTGAAACTAAGTGACAAGAAAGTGCCCTCAAGTTGCCCAGATAGAGAGAAATAGAAATGGTGGGGCGACATTCATTGTCTCAGTCAGGAAACAAGGCCAAGCAATGGGTGTCTTTGAAGCATCCCTGTGAAGGTACCTCTGCGTCTGGCTCATAGACAAAGAAGGAGTGCAAAGTCGGGCGATAGGCAGTTAATATCTACTCCTTAAACAATTCTAGGTTTGCAAACCGGATATTTTTGTTTGGGTCTCCAGCTCTAGGAGGGTTGTCGGCCAATGGTTTGGTTTCACAAGCCACCAGCACTTCATTGTTTGAGAATGTGCTGTCATTGCTATTTGTTGCCTCTATTCCATGTAGAAGACGGCCATCCTAGACGGCCATCCTTGATATGTTGTATACCGTCAACAAGGATTAAATGTGGGCTATAGAGCTCCATCACCATCCCACTTCCAAATTGTGTTTTGCATCGCAAATGTCTGCAATCTTTTAAAATTATATTTCCTGCAAAGGAATACAAATATTAATTTAGTTTTTGTTTTAAGACTAACTTTTCAGGAGTATTTTATGTAAATTACAAAACCAACATTATATTTTTGGTTTTGGAAACGAATAACCTACTTTAGTTATCAAAATAAAAATCAATCACTCCATATAGGAACATTAGCTTACATGGAAAGAAAATAGTCCATCAAAATGTAACTGCTACGTGTGCAAGAAGTGTAAGACAATGGAGATGGATGAGAACTCAGATGTGGAGAAAGTATATTTGGATATCAAGGCTATTTAGGTTGTCCAGAAGTTTTGTTACCTTGGTGATGCCATTGGAGCACAGGGTGGAGCAGATGCTAATGTGATTACAAGAGGTAAGAGTGGATGGAATAAGTTCAGGGAACTTCTACCATTATTAACAAGCAGAGCATTACCACGTCGACCAAGGGAAGAATCTATGAGGCATGTGTGCTGATGTATGGATGTAAAACCTGGCCAATGAGGGTTGAGGGTATGCGTTGCATGGAGAGAAATGATATAAGAATTATATAATGAATTTCTAGTGTGAGACTTGAAGACAGGCTTAAATGTGATGACCTCAGAGGAAGATTAAATCTGGACAGTACAAAAGAGATAGGTGTGCAGAACAGGAGACTTAATTGATTTTGTCTCATTGAAAGAATTGATGACAAGTAGATGTAAAACAGTTGAGGTGACATGGTCAGTTGGCAGGGGAAGGCCAAACAAAACATGGGATTAGGGTTATAAGGATGGATTTGAGAGAAAGGGGGATAAGGATCTGGTTAGACATAGGTTAATTTGGAAGGCAATTTCTAAAAGACGTCAAACACATGCCAGCATATAAAACAGATGTTAAACCGAAGATAATGAATAATGAAAATTACAGAAACCATAAAATGATGTTGAGATATAAAAAAATGCTTACCTGATCTGATCTCTTCCAACGCTTGATCAAGAAATGAGTGATGATTGTTTGTTAAATTAATGTTCGAAAATGGATACTCATTATAAAAGCAAAAATGTAATTTTTTAATTTTATTTTTATTTTGAAAATATTTACATGCAATCGGCAAACAAGCGTAGAATGTAATTTCAATTTCTAAGTGAATTATTCACCAAAAAAAGAAAGGAAGATATAGAATTAAAAATAGTTTTTTTTTTTTAGTATTATCAACATAGCTTTAATTTATTTGAAGGTGTTTTTATGCTTAATTCCTATTTCAGTCACCTAAATTATTTACAGTGAAATAGGGTTATGTATTACTCCTAAACAACTCATTTTTATTTAAACACTTTTTTAGTAAAAAAAAAAAATGACAAGAAAAGCAATATGTTATGTTATAAAAAGCTTATGGTGGCAAAGAAAACAAACACAGAAATTTATATTTAAACAATTCGTATTGGTTATAAATGGATACAAGATATAAGAATGTGTGGGTCTTCATCTGTGATGTGGGTTCGTCAGGATAAATGGCGCATTGGCTCTGGACTGCTTGTCGGTCTGGTATCATGTGTGGTTGGAATGTAATTAATTGGTGGTGAGCAGATGGCCGACGGGTATGGCGCAAATTATTCGTAAAGGATAGGTTTGTTGTTGAAAAATCGGTTGTTAGGGTAACAAGGATAAGTTGTCTTAGTGTAGTGGGATCGTCGGGTTGACACAAGATGACCTCCTACTGGCTGGCTCTGGTGAGCAACACTGAGCACGACTGTCCCCTCAGCCCAGCTAATTAAAAGCAGTGTTCAGACGTAGTTTTAGACATCCGACTTCCAAGAGGTAAGGACGAAAAATGGGCACAGTAGTACGGCACATGAGTATTCAGTACATAATTTTGTTGTAACGTGCGTATGTTCTCCAATGCTGGTGTGATCGTGGAGTTAGAGAACAAATCCCAGTATACCCAATTCCATTTTTAAGAAGTTTGTAACCGCAGAAATAATGCACACTTGGACGGCGGTTGCCACCAGAGATTAGTTTGGTTTCTAGAGTTACGCATATGCAGCTGGTAACAGCACGTATAGTTTCTCTATTGCCGTTCCTGATATCACCCTAAACCTCCGACCCCAAACTAAAGTGCCGTTATTCAAAACGACGAGATATTACCAACGGGAGAATTGGGAATCAATCAGAGATCTCATCAGAGATGCCCATGGAGTAAAACTTTTTCAGTCCCTTCTGAACAGTGCGCAAATGAGGAAACAAAATGGATCACAGCAGGCATAGAAGCATATGCCTTGCTAAATCTTACTTTTCTGATAGCTGGAAAATTACCTCTGTGGAACCAGTTTTCAAGAACTCTGGTGAAAGAACTGACCTGCAAAATTATTACCACATCAGTCTCCTTCTGCTCTTCACTAAAATCTTTGAATCATTAATCAATCTGGCGATAGTCAACCACTTTGAAAATGCTGAATCTCTTTCTAACCGATCATCTTTGAATATGATATAACTTGGTTAGAAGTTATAATAACAAAAATAACCAGAGTGTAAGGTCTTTAAAAGAGGATGATTTATTACAACGTATATCTTGTACAAAACAATAGCACTACTGGTAATCCAATAGGATTAACCTAATACACTCAAATACAGTCCCCCATACATACTTCTGTTCGTAGTATATATTTACTACAGACTAGTACACTTATCAGCCTTGAGGGGAGTCAAATATCCCATCACAACACCTCCCCCGAAGTGGAAAATCTCCTTTGAAATTTCTGCTTCTAATATTTCTTCCTTTTAGGATCAGGGCTGAAGTGTTCCACTGGTTTTCTTTCACGTGTGCTCTTTCTTTTATTACGAACAAATGGAATTGGATCCTTTCCAGTTTGGGGCAAAGACAAATTTTGTTCAGCTGGTAAGACTGGTCCAGTAGATGTATACATAGGTTCGTATACAATATTGGGTAGTGGCATGTCAAAAGCATCACATAGAATCTCTATTGGGACTTCTTACTCGCTTTTTACATTATTTTCAGCATATCGTGGTTTAATTTAGTTAATGTGTCTTTTACACACAAATTTTTGACTTTTTATGATGTAGACCACTTTGCCAATCATTTTCTGAATTATACCATCCACCCAATAACTTTTTTCACCTTTGAAATTTTTAAAATATACTTTATCTCTTGGGGAGTATCTTATCATGTTTACATCTTCTTCCTTGTTAGCAACTTTTTTATTCAAGTAGGGTATTAATATATCGCAAATCGATCGTATTTTCCTTGTGTTATATTTACATATTTTGCCCCATAAAGCATAAAAAAGGGAGCAGGGGACTTGTTGGCACATGTTCCACTATGCATACAGAAAGGGGGGCAGGCGGGCGACGTTTGTCAAAAAGGGGTCAACAGGAAGCTAGACAGACAGGCTTTCATAATTCAGCCCACGCATTTGCGGGGACGGAGGATTCAACCAATCAAATCAAAGAATACTGTAGCTATGCACAGGAGAGCGGGAAAATCGAAGCGAGAAGAAACACGAGAAGGTCCTCGGGCAGCGTTGAGAGCGGACGTGTCTGAGATTGGCAGCTACCCCAGTTGTCATATCGGACAATTTATCCCCCCACACAAAAAAAAATAGGAAAAGTGGAATTCGAAAATTAACGGTTAAGAAATACAGCGACATTTAATACTGCTGTCTACTGGACGCCAAAAGAAAAAAAAATTCTGGTCCAACAAAATTGATTACAACAGACCAGTCAATCATATTACCTCTCCAAAGTCGAGATTACGTATATCTCGAGACCCTAAAAACAGCTCATTAAGAACGGACCACAGAATCTAAAATTCTGTTAACATATCCTTCCCTCTGCCGTCAAACCAAAAAGGTATGTGTTTACAACATAAGGACAAAACAAAAAAAAAAAAATACTATATTAATTCGTCCTAAAATTGAACTTTCAGATTGTTACATATTGTCGTGTTAAATGATCTCATTCAATCGTTCCCCACGATTTTAACACATTTACCTTCATATCTCGAAGTCCCGTGGGAGGAGAAGGACTTCTCATTTGTTTTCCTCGAATTAAGAAAAAAAGACTTTCCTATTTTCATTTTCCATAAAGGCCTTCTTAATTGCTATATTTGGACTTTTAATTCTTATCTTGACTGATCAACTTTCTTGGAATAACTAAAACCAGCCTCTTATAAAGAACTCCGTTTGTGCAGAAAGAATATTAGTTGATCTTTTGAAAAAAAAAAATACTTGTTATGTATTGTTAATTTGTCTTGGTTGTTTTATACAAATGTATGATTATAATTTGTGATACGATGTGTTATTCATTTTTATGGAGTACGGGTTGTTTTCCTTTCATCGAGTTTTCAACCTTTTCACATTTTTACATTCGTGGCTGAATTACGTAAGTTCCGCAGAGGACAACTTCATATCGTTGTTTCCATTAGGAGTCACCCTATAAATTGCTAAAACTTTCTGGATAGTTTTTCTTCCGCGCCCATATATTTTTCAGCTTGACCGTTCGATCTAGGATGATATTTTTTTTTAACATAGTTCACCCCAAACAAGGCAGGCCGCCACTGTAGACGTAAGGGGCTACTGAGAAGAAAGAAAAGGGGAGAAGGTTGGGATGGGGGGTCAACCTAAACTGGGTTCTGCGCAGTGAGATGTCTGTTTACATTAGTTTTAAATTTCTGCATGTCAGTACTGTCGGAGAAACAGGAGGCAGGGAGGGAGTTCCAGAGGCCAGCAGCACGAGGAAAGAAGCTATTTGAATAGAAAGCTCTCCGGCATCTGGGGACCTCCACAGTGAATGGATGGGATTTAGTTGATTGTTGAGTTGGTCTAGTGAATTTATGTTGAGGGGGCACCAGAGTAGCCAATTCATCGGAGCATAATCTTAGACTCTATGTCATCAGGGAGATCGTTTATATAGATCAGGAACAATAAACGTCCAAGGATAGATCCCTGGGTTACACCAGCATTTATGTCATGTTGCTTAGATGAACGCCCATCGAGGACAACCTGGATTTTTTTTTGGTTAGGAAGGATCTAATTATATTAAGTAATTGCCCAGTAATACCATATGAGCGCATTTTCAGGAGAAGCCCTTTATGCCATACCTTGTCAAAGGCCTTGGATATATCAAGCGCTACTGCCCTAGCTTCTCCTGCCTTGTCGAGTGTATAATACATGTGCTGCCCAGGCAATTTTTAATGGTCAGAGTGCTCACCTCTTGAGCGCTGGCTTTTCAACCCCCACTTTCCGACCCGACCTTGGGTCACATCTTACTTGTGGGAGTAGGATAAAACTGGCCTTGTGCCTAACTCCTGGAGAGGAGTAAATAATACATGCGTTCAGAGATGACCGTTAGGATGTCTGCATATACTGGTGTAGTAATGTGTTAAATGTCCAAAGAAATACAGAAATCTTTAAATTCTATTCCTGTGAACGCTGTACCATTGGCGCTGACCAGTGTCCGGGGGATCCTGAAACGACTGAAAATTTCATCTAATGCACTGATGTAGGATGCTTGCACTTGAATACCTCATGCCATTTCGAGAAAAAGTCCACCAATATCAAGTAATAATATCCATTAATCGGTACAGCATAGTCTATATGTAGACGTGCCCACGGCAAATCCGTTTTTTGGCCAAGTATTCGTTTATTTTAATAATTTATTTATTTTTACGTTGGTGGGCTTTTGTCCGGGTTTGACTTATTTTGGTGGGCTTTTGTCCGGTGGACTTATGTCTGGTGGGCTTTTGTCCTACCACCGTGAAATGGATCCATACCATGAACATATTTTACAGATGGCAAAATTGCAATTTTGTTAACAGTCAAGAAATCGTTAAAAAAGGGTACTTCTGCAGTTTACGGACCGTGCTATTTTTTAGACAGGATTTTCAGGTTTAACTCAATTTTTATAGTATCTTTTGTTTTTAAGTAAAAGTACAGAATAGTTAACAAACCCCCTCCCTCCCCATGCTAAGAATGGGTGTCTAAATAATAACGTTATTATTTCAGCACGGTTTATAAACTGCAGAAGTACCAACAAAAACAAATAAATTGTACCAAACGCAGCAGAATTTAATTATCTACCAACCTGTATACTTTTAACGTGCTGAAACTGGTTTTAATTTTTTTTTCCAAATTTGTTTTCGATGTTCATGTCACACTAAAACCAAACCAAACCAAAACCCTCGTAAAACCACAGTTAAGTGTACCGAGGTAATGCCATGTTTTTCGTCTGTCGAGAAGACACACCACACGATCATAGAAATAAAATTCTAAAAAAACAAAACAAAAAAAAAACTTACAAACAGTTTCCACACGATAAAATTATACTGGTCGATAAAGAATTTAATTCTACTTCGTTTTCTATAAATTACTAGTGTATTTATTTTTTAACGATTTCTCGACTTTACATTTACACATCTGATATATTGACGCGATTTTCTGTTTATTTATTGCCAGAATGGAGCCATTTGTATGGTTAATAATTATTATTTTTTATGCTCGTCTCCCAGTTTAAGTTATTTTTTTATATTTTCTTCACAATCAAACTATCCTACTGGAGACAGAAATAAAAAGAATGTTAGAGAGGAAGCGAAAGAATACATATGAAAAAAGTGGTTAAGGAAAATAAATTATATCTCTTTTGGTCATCCGTAGTTCGTGATTTCTCCACGCATAATTTCTGTTGTGATTTCAAAGGCGGATGTACTCGTGCATTCTGGGATATATTTAATCCATGGGTTTTTTGGGGGGTTAATCGACAGCATGGAAGTTTTTTATATTATTAAGAATCCAGCAAAGATTTCTACGGAACTCTACGACTGGTCTCCAGACGACCAAATATGTTGTAGTTTATCAAGTAGAAATATTTTGGCTTTTAGTTCGGTGGCTGACGACAGGTAAATGCCATTTTGGGGGATACCTTTGTTGTTGAACGAAGATGCCGGTAGTAACCACCTAAACAATTTCCTTGATTTTTACTTTGTGTTCCTGAATCTTTGATTCATTTAACAGCATTATTATTATTATTTTCTGTTATTTAATTCTTATTTAATTTATTTAGTCTTTCTAATTAATCTGATATAATCGTGGTAAATTGAGTTTCCTTACTCAACAAACAACGTGCCGAGGAAGCTTTGTAAACAGTATCTTTCTGTTTTTTTTTAAAACATAAACGTTTTTGAATTATTCAATTAATCACATGGCCACAATGTTATGTATATATTATTATTATAATATATCATAACTAAGTATTACTTATTTTAGTCCGTTAATTCATATTCCAGTCCTGTAAATTATTTAAAGTGAAATTGGTTTCCGTTATAGTTTTAGCATTACTCTGAAAAACAAAACAAAAAAAAACGTATTTCTACTTGAAACCTGTTTTAGTAAAATAAAAAGTTATTATTTTTTTTTTATTGATATTAAAAACAAAATAACTCTAAAAGTATATTATATATAATATGAAATTTTGTAATTTTTAATGTTTGTCTTTTTTACAATAGAATTTAGTAAATTATGTTTAAAAACCTTTCAACAACTATAATATATATTTTTTTATATTTGTCTTTTGAGAAATATTTTTATTGATATTTAAACCCGAATCTTGGACACATTCTACCTTTTTTAATCAAAGAAATTTATTTGATAAATATTAAAATCTTACAACTTTTAGATGTTGTACTTTCAATTATTTAAACTATATTTAGTTTAATTTCACTGAAACTTTTGAATAGACATATTTAATATCTTTACAATTTTTCAATAAAATAAAAGTAGTTTTTTAATGTAGGGAAAATCCAGATTCCTCTAAAAAAAGGGGCACTCTGGATTGGAACAAAAATTTAAATTGGCTCAGTCTAGGACTTCTTCACTGATTAAAGACAGAAAATACAAAGTGCAGCATCAGAACATCGGCCCTCCCAGGCTTCGCCTCCCCTCTTTGGGGAGGAGTAAGTTTATTGCTTACTGTCTGAGGCGCCCCTACCGGGGAATGCCGACGGGGCTGCCCAGGCAATTTTTAAATGGCCAGAGTGCTCACCTCTCGAGCGCTGGCTTTTAACCCCACTTACTCGACCCAAGCTGTGGTCACATCTTACTTGTGGGAGTAAGATAAAACTGGCCTTGTGCCTAACTCCTAGCGAAGGAGTAAATAAATATTGTTCTCGGCCTTTTGGCTAAGATCAAAGTGTAGTATCTGTTCCGATGGATACTGCACGCCTGTCCTGTGCAGGACTAGGAGGTCCACCCTCCCAGGCTTCGCCTCCCCTCTTTGGGGTGGAGTACGTTTATTGCTTACTGTCTGAGGCGCCCCTACCGGGGAATGCCGACGGGGCTGCCCAGACAATTTTTAAATGGCCAGAGTGCTCACCTCTCGAGCGCTGGCTTTTAACCCCACTTGCTCGACCCGATCTTGGGTCACATCTTACTTGTGGGAGTAAGATAAAACTGGCCTTGTGCCTAACTCCGCGAGGAGTAAATAAGCATCAGAACAGATACTACATTTTGCTCCTAGCAATGAATATTTCACATTGTTTTCCAAACATTTTGCTAGCACAGTCAACAATACTCAAAAGTTTCCCCTTTTCAGTGAAAGTGAAACTAAATATAGTTTAAATAATTGGAGGTACAACATTTAAAAAGTGTAAGATATTTTTTGGTTATTCGAAAGAGTAACCCAGCCCTGATTTATACGTTTAGTTTTTGTAAGTATGGATGTTCGGAAGGACAATAATCTCGGTAAAAATCTAAAAAATATTTTTTATTTATATTAGATAAAAATAACGTCATGGAATGTTTTCATTTCAGACGTATTTCTTTAAAAAAACTTTTGGTAAAAACGCATAATAAGGGCCGGCTGACTGGCTAGTGGGCCGTGCGCAAAACCAGTTTGGTCTTTTTAGGGCCAAACGTCACGAATTTGGTGTGTTTTGGCCGTTTTTTGTGAATATTCTGGAGTTCACTTATGCGGGGACAGGTGTATCGCAGAATTGAAAACACAAATACTTCGCAAAAATGAAGAACAAACACAGAGAATTGTCTGTAAACTTCAGAATATTTGGTTATATTTTTTAAATTTCTTTTTTGTGTTTTTCATTTTTAGCGATATGACACAAGTATTTATAAAAGTTTTTTTTGCGAGAAAAGTGTACTTTTTACTTTTTGTTTTTATTTTAAAATTTTTTTTCTGTGTTTGTTCTTCATTTTTAGCTAAGTATTTGTTTGTTTTCAATTCTGCGATACGCCTGGCCCCGCATAAGTGAACTCCAGAATATTCACACAAAAAAGACCAAAACACACCAAATTCGTGACATTTGGCCCTAAAAAGGCCAAACTGGTTTTGCGCACGGCTCACTAGCCAGTCAGACGGCCCTTATGCGTTTTTACCAAATTTTTTTTATTAATATTAAAAAAATAAGTTAATAAAAATAATCTCGGTTATGATGACACTCTGCCACGATCGGCGCTAAATTGTTCGTGTATTTGATTGATTTTACACATTTTTCAATTGTGATTTCCATTGATTTTTACACATTTTCCGCAATATCTTATGCTATATCCGTTTGTATTATGAAGTTTACAGAAATAAATTATTTGTAAACACAGAACAAATACATGAATTTTGGACAAAAAGCAAATTATTTAAAAATCCCATGACATTAATTTTATTAACTTATTCTTTTAGTATTAATAAAAAAAAATTCACATTTTTGACAGATTTTCTTAAAAAATATCTCTAATGAAAAAATTCTATGACGTTAATTTTATTTATTTTTTTAATATAAATAAAAAAAATGTTGTATGCAAAAAAAAAAGAATTCCAGGACTTTCCAGGACTTTTTTAATTCCATTATTAACTTTATGTAATTACTTTAAAAAAAAAAAGAAAAAAAGAAAATCATTGAACTAGATTTTAGATTTTTATCGAGATTATTGTTCTTCCGAACATCCATACTTAGAAAAGCTAAACGTATCAATCAGGGCTGTGTTACTCTTCCGAATAACCAATTTCTTTCAGTTGAAAATATCAATCGATTCAGGTAATATCAAGGAGAATGGATGACATTCAATCTGTCTTGCACAAATCACTAAAAGGATCTGTTCTCAGATTGAAAACAATCCACCTGCAAAAAAATATCGAATTTGAAATTTCAAATTCGATATGTTGTTTCCTTTCAACTTTTTTTTATTGTTGCTTCAGTTAAAAGGGAGATAATCTTCATCAAGAGTTATCTCCCTTTCTGACATTATAATTTCTAAAATAAAATAATGCACAAACTTGTGTACTAACCTGACCTGGTTTTCACAAATCCTCAGGCTTATATCAGAATAGAGTATGGCTCTGTTTGGGCGTAGGCGGTCATCCTCCCAGGCATTATCTCCTCCTTCGTGATGGGGATTGGTTTGTTGCCGGTCGCCTGTAGCACCTCCACTGGAGAATGCTGACTAAACTGATCAGGGCAAATTTTGCAACCGTCTAGAGTGCCCCCCTTTTTGGACGGAGTGGGCTGGATTTTCCGCATTAAACCAACCCCATGTCACATCCATTCTCCTTGGGAAGAGAATGGTAAATATATAATCTATTTGAATTCACGTTTTCAAATATTCCTGTTCAACTTCTATAATTTCACATTTAATGGATACTAACACTGACTATAAAATCGATTATGACAAGTTCAAATCTAGTCGGATCTATTGTATTGACTTTTCATCTGATTGAAAATGTTGGGGGAATCAACTTCTGGTCAATGAATTCTTCCCAATAGGTTTTGTTTTCAGCATTAAATAACTACCAGATGGTTGATTTGCTGTTAAACAAAAAACAAACCAAGTTGCATATTTACATGCAAATGTTGTTGGGACAAGTATACATCTGCAACTTACCCCCCCCCCCCCTCCTTAGTGATAGGTAAAATTGCAACTTGTGTTTAATTAATCATATACAATGAATCATTTACAATAGCCATTGCTTCGCCATTAAATAACTAAAAAAAGATTGATTTGCCGTCAAACAGCAAAACTAAGTCCATCAACAAACAATCTGATCTCTATCTGAATAAATATGGTATCATGTTTTTTTCAATTTTATTTTTTTAATACTGTCTTGAATTTCTTTAAAACTCTTTTTCTTTCATATGACAGAGATGAATGTGAGCCAATCAGTACGACCCAGGTTCAGATTTTGGACTTGGACAAACCATGGGTTGTTTATAAAGTGGCAATTTTAGCGAGTGAAGTGGTCAGCCTTGTGTGGGATCGAAATGGAACGAATTTATTGATTGCCACAAGTGAAGGACATTTAGAAGTTTGGCAAATGAAAGTAAGTAAAATGAAAGATGTTCTCATTCATGAAAAGGCTAAATTTGTATTACAATATAGGTGTCTGTCTGCATGTATCTCTCTCTCTATATATATATCTATATCTATATCTATATATATATCTCTATATCTATATATATATCTATATCTATATATATATCTATCTATATATATATCTATATATATATCTATATATATATCTATATATATATATATATGTATCTCTATATACACACACATAAACATGTTATGCATTAATGAAGGTTTGTTTATTTCAAATACATCATAACCTCTGTATAATAAAGGAAATACATATCTGTTTATATATGCTTGTGCTATGTTTGCTTTTGATGCAACTTTAGAAATGCCTCAATACAGAAAAACAAATAAATATATACCTGTATTATGTAGTTTGCCGGGCGGAACAAATATATCGTACACCAAAAATTATGTAAATTGATCAAGTAGTTGTTTTTTTTTATCATAGAAAATCAAATTTTTTTTTTTTTCCACGCTCGCTAGTCACGACAGCTGGTCTTGTTACGATGGGCTGACTTACGTCCCTTGTTTTTCAAAGATGACGACGTGACAAGCGAGCATGGAAAAAAAATTACAAAATTTGATCATGTGTGATAAAAAAAACTACTTGCTCAATTTACGTAATTTTTTATGTACAATGTGTTTGTTTCGTCACGGTCACATCCATAATGCCAGTATGTCTTTATTTTTTATTTATTTGTTTTTCCTTATTGAGGCTTTTCCGAAGTTGCACCGTGCTTTTTTATCAGGATTGTTAAAACTTAGACGCATTTCCACCAGCAACAAGCTGCTTGAGCGTTTTCAGTAGGAATGTCCAAGACGCAAACTACGCATAAAATTGCTGAGCAAAACTTCTGACACTAAGGTCCTTGTCAGAGCAGAATGCTTCAGTCTGTAACATCTTGTGTTGGACAAGGCGCATTGTTCACATGGAAATGGTAGACTTCTGAAGCAACTATTTTATGGTAAGGTTCATCTCGTATGACATTTTCAACGCAAGTCAAAAAAAAAAAAATGTACAACTAGCAATACCCATCGACCATAAAACGATTTGAATAATCACAGATTTCAAGGTAGTTCTACTAAAATAGTCATATTTTAAAAAGCAAAGCACTTTAAGTCGTTAAAATACCACTATTTTGTTCGTAAATGAATATCCTTTCACATGCATTAATAAATAATAATCTACATTATATATTTTGAGAATTTTCAACAAATAAAGTCATAAAAATTTGAACAGCATTTTTGGCCATTTACGTCAGTTTTTTTTTTTTTTTAACCCTCCCCCTTCTTTTAAAGACATCGTACCATTCGTCTTTGGGAAATTTCGTCATGAAATTTGGAAAACAATCAGGAAAAATATCAATTTCAATTGTTGTCGGGGTACAAAATTAATTGATCCATTATTTTTTTTGTAATCTTAAAAATAAACCATCAACATGACGTGTATTGAACATTTTTTAAAAACTATATTTCGTACCCCAACTAGTAAATAAATAAATCTTTTATCTTTTTTTATGCATTAAAATTATAATATGTTTTGTCTTTCGGTAGTAGTAATTTTAAATTACCTTATCCGAAAAAATAGTGTCCCTTTTTGAGCGAAAGTCAACAATGGCTGCTAGTATTGCTGATATAACAATCAATCAGCAGCAGCAGCTAACTGTAAACCAACTTTGTAAAGCTTATAAAGCTTTGTAAAATTCGTTTACCAACTTCTTTTTTTAAAAAAAATGACAAAAATGTATTGTTAATGCTGTTTGTGGTTCTTTTATAAAAAATAGTTCAAGAAATACTGGTTTTTACTCAACTTTCGAACTTCTAGTAGTAATGACTTTCTAATTGCCAATTAAAAAAAAAAAAGGATTCTACTTTTTTAGGCGATTACGTGTGAACATCCTAAAAATCTTGGCGAAAAAAAAGACAACAAAAAATAATTTAGAGTGGAGAGATCAGTTTCGCATATAAATTTAACGTAAAATGATCTCCCATTTCTCGACCATTCTTGCCTTTTAGTGCAATTTAAAAAATATTCTTTCAAGCTGAAAACTTGATATAAAATAAATAATTACTCTACCACTAACTCTAGGTTCGAGTGACAAACCCACCTCCTAAAAATGCCTTCTCTTGAACGTGTCATACATTAACCTTAAATCTGAGTGACAAGCCACCCCCTAAAAAACTTCCTTAACCCTAACACTAAGTCCGAATGGCAACCTCCATCCAAAACAAACCCCCTTCCTTAACCTTATCACAAACCCTGTTTGGCAAGCCCCCAATCCTACAAAAAGCCCATTAAAACCATACAAACCTGACAACTTAGCAGAAAGAAAAAAAAAACAATTATTTTAGAATTTCACATAAATTTAATGTAGAATAATTCATTATTTCGGGGCATTCTAGCGTTTTAGGGCACTTGATCAAGTTTTTCTATGTGAAATAAATCCTGTGCGTTTTTCTTTATGGGCGTCTGTCCCCCCCCCCCCCTTTTTTAGACGATTATGTATGTTTTAAAAATTTAAAAAAATAAAAAACAGAATCTCATATTTTGGGGAGGCAAGGGGGTGATTTAGTGGAAGGTGTTAATCTACAATAATGCCAAAGAAATCTTGCAATATATTCATTTTTAAACAGTCCTAGTATTAGATTTTAGTTTCTTGTACATAAAATCTATTACAATTCAACTTTGATCTATCTAACTTCTTTTTTTAATGGATACATGGTATTTTTAAGGTATTGCAGCATATTTATGTGCATTTACTGCGGATTACTTGGAAACCATTAATTTCTGGAGATTTTTAGTGGCACATTCTGATTCCTTGTACAAAAATACACTTATATGGCAAATTTCATTGCTTAATCTTATGTTTTAACAAAGATATAACATTTTTACAGAAAAATTAGTGTAAAAAATGTGACAAAACGCATATGGTCTTAAAGAGGGGAAAATATCCAATCGTGCGAGGCACAAAAATAGTTATAACTTCCTTATTTATAGTCAGATTTAAAAAATTTAAAAGGATTCTTTCTTAGATCATCAAACTCTTTTTATATATGCCATTATTGAGATATTTTAAGCAATTTAAATTTTTTCATGTGTATTGCTAGTTGAAGAACACCATTAGGAAAAGGATATCTATGAAGGGATAGATTTAAGTGGAGAGAGCGTATAAATAATACTTGTAGAACTTTCAAAAACATTTTTTGGAGCCAGATCAATTTGAGTATCAACTCCGAAAGAGCGATATTAACAATCTAAACATAAACATCAAAGCTGAACGTATGAATTCTGTCCATGTCTACTTCTCTTGAAGGTTGTTTACGTAAATAATCTAAAGATGCCCAAAAGAACAACTATACAAATTATTTATGTAGCTTAAACATCATTTCATTTAGTAAACACTATTTTCTTTTCACACAAAGTGTGTGTGTGTGTATATATATTATATATATTTATTTATTTATATTACTTGCCACCTCACCTCAAAGCTCCATATACCAACATCTTATAAAGCATGGCATCCCAAAGAATGAATTTAGGAACATTTTAACAAATAACACATCCATTCTGGCGGTTTCGGGTTGCAGTGTTTGCCTCCCCATAATGGAAGCATTATTTATACGCATTAATAACCCAAACATCAACCATTCCCGTTATGAGGGGGGGTGAAGGTGTATAGTAGTGCTGTTGAAATAATTTAAAAGAGCACCCTTTTGATAGTCACCAATTTATTTCATTTTACAGCCGCCTGACGACGACCGATGACGGTCAAAAACGTTCGCACAAAATACAGAGATTTTTTACACTCCTTGGATTATAACATCAAATACGAAGACTGGAAAAACGGATCAAAAGCTGAATAAGCAGAAGTTGGCACTCCTGTTTAATCAAACATGTATAAGGGAGGGAATGCTGCCCAATTATATATATATATATATATATATATACTACTATTACTAAAACTGTGGACGTTGTTTATTGTGTATGTTTGTTTCGCTCTCTACACAATGGATCACGTTGCTAAACGAAGTTGGAAGAAACCAGGCAAATCTTTTATAACGTCACAAAGGGATGACATCATCCAGTAAAACATGTTAAAGATATCAGGAAGAAGAGATGACGTAATGGAGGCTGAAATAATAGAATGATGATGTCATCCATTAAAACATGACATAGCTGTAATTTATAATTAACTGAACAAATCACCCATCTCTCTTAGCTATCTATGTATTTCTCTGATCCCCTTCACTATGTTGATGCAACCACTCATATTTCTTAATGGCTCTGAGAGCAGTTAGAGAAAGGATGACTTTTTTTTTTCTTTTCAGCATAGTCATCTAATTTACATACATGTATCTGTCCACACTCCAACACGTATATAAATTAAATGGCAAAATAACAAATCTATATAAGAATAAAAATAATCCTCCACTCTATAATAAAGCCCAATGTGTATTTAAATATATATAAGATGTACTTCCTTCCCGTCACGCAAGTAAATGTACTTCTCTCTCTAGGGACTTCCAAAGTGCACCTTAAAATGACGTCATCAATGTTAAATATGTATGGATGAGCAAAAGGAAAACAAATTACTTAAATTTAATACTACACTTATGATAACTAAAAAAATATAACTGAAGTGAACACTTTTAAGGGAAAATGTTTTTAAAATTCGAATGAAAATTTTGAATGGATAAGCCTTTAAATTTGAAAAAAAAAATGATAGAAAGAAAATGATGAGGGTTGATAACTTGTAGAATTTGGTATATTCGGACTACTGTTTTCATCTTGGATATTTTTATCACGTTTCGGCCGATGTAACCTCCGTTCGAAATTCCGTCCAGATTCCTGAGTTCGACAGAAAGATTCCTGAGTTTGACAAGGTACATCTAAAGAAGGTCGGAGGTTACATCGGCCGAAACGTTGTGATAAAAACATCCAAAATGAGAACAGTAGTCCGAATATACCAAATTCTACAAGTTATCAACCCTCATCTCAAACATTCCGAAACATACCTACTTTTGTCGTAAAGGCAGTTTCTTTTTCAGCTTAAAGAATGTAAGCAACAAAAAAAACTTGTAAAGAGAAAATTATTAACACATGTGCGTTTGCTAAAGCGATAACTTTTTCCTTACGAGTTGATGTTAATAAAGTCTATTATGATTTTCCATAGTTTGACAATGTCAGGAATTCAACAAACTCTCGATCAAATAAACATTTTATAAAAAAGCATTTAAATAAATTAAAATTATAGAAAAATTAATTATTGTTTAGAACATATTTTTCTTTGCAATTCACCAGATCAGAGTGTATATTAACAAGAAAATGAAGTAAAAAAAACAATTAGAAACGGAATAATATCGTATTTGTTTCCACTTTTTATTTATGAATTCATGTATACTTTACCCAAAAGTGTTTACCAATAAAAAAAATTTTAAAAAAAAAAGAAAAAGATAAAAAAGGTAAATCTGATGTGCTTTTTAAGACTCTTTCGCTTTATATAACATAAAAATTTCGATCGATCAGAATGTATTTTTCAGATTTCATAAAATTACGTAAAAAAATATTTTCCCTGATATATTTTACGAAAAATAGCATTTTATAGATAAATTAGTCCAGTATTGAAAATTTAATTAAAATCTGATCATTACTTGATTTTTGCTAGATTAAACACACAGGTGTTAGCACATAAAAATTGGTCACTACATAGGAACGTTGTTTTAAGGCAGGGGCGGACAACCTTTTCAGAGTGAGGGCCAGATGAGACTTTAGGAAGGAGATCGCGGGTCGGAGTGAAAAACGAAATCTCAGAATTACTATATTCTGTTTAGATGAATAAATTGTACAAAAATTGCATTGAACAATCTACAAATCTGATATTTTTTCTCAAGAGACTTCTGTATGTGATGTTATAAAAGGCGTCGACGAAGAGCCATTTTGGAATCATAAAAAATAATGACGGGGGAAGTAGCAAGTTGATCCAGCATTCGTTTTGACACACCCACATAAGTTCTCTGATTCATGCCCTTTCCTCGTCTCTCATTTCCTCTTTGCCTCTCTCTTTCTCTTTTTCTATTTTCATCTCGGGCCAAGGATTTGAAATTAATAGTTAAAGAAAAATGAAATATACATGCATTATCGCTCGCTGATATTTATACATTTTTATCCCACTGTAAATCTTAATTGAAACCTACTTTTACGTCTATGTCACAAAATGATATGAGTTTTACTGAGAGGTCCGCGGGCCGGATTGCAATAATAAAGCATAGCAGGGTGGTGGGCCGGACGCTAAGCCTTCGCAGGCCGGATGTGGCCCGCGGGCCGGAGGTTGCCCACCCCTGTTTTAAGGTATAAATGAAGTATGCACATTTTTATTTTCTCATTTTGATTATTTTCATACGATGAAAAAAATTTTTAAAATTATCAGCAGTTTATTTTATGTTTCTTCTTTTGAATGATAACAAAGTTATGATGATAATATAAACCTATATTAAAGTTACATGTAGGGGGAGGTAAATTCTATGGTTAGCTTTGGAGGTCCGTCATATCATGGGAGTAAAAGATTTGCCAGACAGAATTATTTCAAGTGTTTAGGAGAAGGGAGAAAGCAAATTGCAAATTTGATGACGAAATGAAATGAATTTCGAAAGAAATACTTCACTCTATTTCCATAATGAGACGTCTTTCTTTTTTCCTTTTTTATACCAATTGTTATATTGTATTTATTTTTACCTTTCTCTTTCTTATTTCTTTTTTAAACTTCACCGATTTAGACATTATTTTATATGAATATTAGTGCGAACACTGGCGAGGCATATTTTTTTTTCCATCATTTTTGATGGGTGTATACTAATAAAAATAATAAGGAGAATAAACTTATTTTTAGTTATGCAAGAATGTTTTAAAGATATGACGTCACAGTTTATGCATAGGTAAATAAGTTAGAGATAAAACTTGTTTTATTTTTATTTCGTTTCTATGGTTTTAATTTATAAAATATTCACAGCAGTTTTTAAAAAAATCATTCTGACACATGCGTCGCAAATAAACGATATACACATTTCAATTACTTTAAATTTACATTGCATTAACATGGAATAATAAAAAGCAGAAACGAGATTCACAGAGAAAAGTTGTTTTTCTAAGTACCTTTTGGAATAAGAAAAAAGAAAAATACCAACAATTTTATTAAAATGATTTTGCCCATAAACTGTTTTGAATGTATGTTAAAAATTTTGCACATTTTAAATTTTCAAATGTAAATTGTTTTTTTTTTTTTTTTTTTTTTTTTTAACTAGCTTAGATTTTCATAACATCTGTATTTCAATATATATCAAGCAAGTTCTGTCAGCGTCAACAACCATTTATTTTTTACTTATGTTGAACATTAATTTAGAGATATACTATTTTTCAAATTAAAAGTTATACCAACCGGGAGGGGAGGGAGGTCATAGTATTAAATGAGAGGCTTTAAAACATTTTTACTAAGTTTGGGTGGAAGTGGGGCTGGGAAGACCGTTTCAAAAGGGAAGCGAGAGAGAGGGGTGGGGAGGCACTACAATTCTTTCTTTTCATCTCCTGTGCTTTTAATTAAAAAAACTAAAAAAACTCGTAATTTTTAAGTTTGTTTTCCCCAAAGTTTCATAAATTTTCCATTAAAGCATTATTAAAATTTCACACATTATATATCAAAATAATTAAAATTACACATATTATATATCAAAATAATTCTTAAATTATTAAAAGTTCACATATATATTTCAAAATAATTCTCAGATTATCTTCTATTAATAAGTAGTGGAGCTTTTTTGCATACTTTATAATTTTTGAAGGAATTTCTGTTAAGTTTACTCAGTCGTATTTCCTCTTCAACTGGTCGGAGAAGAAAAATACAAGTTTCTCGTTGTAGTTTAAGGTATGTTCTGATTGGGTGTACAATTTAAAGAATATTGATAAAGATTTGATGCTTTAACTTTGAAAAACAAACTAACATGTAAAATTGAGTCATATTGATAATTTTTAGACTGTTCGAAGTAAATACCGTTTTAACTCTTTCCTTTTTCTCTTCTTCCTTCCTGTTTTCTCTTTCCCTTTTCTATTTTCTCCCTTTTCTCTCTTTTTTTCCTTTTTTTCTCTCCTCTCTCTTTTCCTTATAAATATTATGAATATTCTGAAAACTAGAAAACTTTGCTCTAGTCTGGATTCAAATAATCTAATCGTTTAAACAGAATTAAATTTCTTTTTTTATTAAATTATTTAATAAATAAATAAATAAAAATTAAGCTTTTTTTTGTACTTTTTAAACTCAAAATTAGCAAGCAGCTTCAAAAAATTGAGCACCATGTTGGAAGATGACTCTAACGATAGATTAAAAGTGACAATAACAAATTCATAGATAATAAATGTTACACTCAGTATTGACACTTGAAACTTATACAGGTACTTAGAAAAGTAAATGAAATGTTAGCATAAAATACTCATCAAGTTCCTCATTGTCACTAAGCACCGATTGCATGACTTTTTGGAAGAGATGTGGATCAGGAGACAAGAGCTGCTTTGAAGAGCTGTCCTCTAACAAATCTGTCAGGTGAACATGCCTTTAGAGATTTAGATTTTAGCATGCAAACAAAACAACATGCATCGCTACATGATCGATCAACCTCAAATATGCTCAAGCACAACCAGACAGCAACTTGGTTGGAAGGGATACCATCAACTGAGAACCAGTCCATCTTTAGCATCTCAAGAAAACCTGCAAAACATCTTCGACAAAGACGCACCGAACAAGAAGTTCTTGTGAAGCTATGCATCCAAGCAAAGATTATACAAAATGAAAAGAAAAAGAATGTCAAACTGCTGCTTAGAAACGGAGAATCATCACTCAATCTGTTATCAAGCACGGTGGTCCGATAAAGTCCGTTAAAGAGATACAACTGGTTTCAGGAAGTAGCTTGGTAGCGCTAAAAGACCAATTGAGATGTCTCAAGGTTGTCTTAAGTTTCAAGATCACCAGTGGAAATAAATTTCAACTGGAAGCTATGCCCATTCAAAGTTCGTTAAAAATTAGAAAATTTGCCATCTGGTGTTGGTATTAGTTTCCCCGATGTTTTTCTAGTTAGAAATCTTTCTGGAAGGACATCGGGTACTTACGGGTAGGACCACGAGAAGGTTGTCAACATCCCTAAGTGAAAGTAGTACTGTGGAACCAACTGGATTCGAACTTGGAACACCCAAGTCTTCAGTGCTTGTAGTGGCTTTAATTAGTTTCCCCACATGTGGACCCTGTTGCTGCTGCTGCCACTTTCCATTTCATTTTCTTGGATGAATTGCTGACTACAAATAACTTAGAATTTTTTAAATAATTTAATTCTACAATCATTGACTGGTTGCTTGCTCTTAGCATCTTTTAAAAATTTTAATCATTTCTTTATTATTAATTTGTTAAATTAAAATCTTTTTGATTGATTGTATTCCATAAATAACTATGCATAAATCATGTTTCAATTACAAATCCTGTCTAGATTCGTAAGTACTATTAAAAAAAAAATGTTGATATAATTTTATTTTTCTGTCTCTTCAAGGATTATTTGTTAAACAAATGGACCTGCCTTGGAGAAATAGATTTATCTGGTGAAGATATACTTTCTCTGGCTTGGTTACATAATGGAGTTTTGGTAAGTATTTAACTTAATTTTCTGAATTTTGATTGTATGTGGACAGTCATTATAATTCATATTATTGGTAAAAATATGTTGAAACTTGGGTTAATTGTTTCTTTTGTAAACATTAATTTTTTGTTTGTTAAATATTACATTTCCAAATATATGTACACATAACACGGACATTCAAGAGATACATATTTATGGAAGATTATTTAAATTCTCATTAATTCAAGCAGCTTTAAACTTTACAAGAAAGATGTATACAAACTATTTTAAATGGGAAAACTTTTCAATACTTTTTGTACCTACGAGGGACGTTCAATAAGTAATGCCTTTGACCCATTTCCCATAGCAGTAGATTAATGAAACTTAGCACAGTTATTAGTCTTTCTCTACATAGGAACCATCCAGAGTTATGCATTTCTCCCATCGTTTGATGCAGCTCTGGACACCGTTTTTGTAGAACATCCCAGGTTAGTCCTCCAACCACATCGTAACTTCAGAAATCAAGGCTGCATCATCTGGGAAACGCTTTCCTTTCAAAAACAACTTCATTGCTGGGAAGAGATGAAAGTATGAGGGTGCAAGGTCAGGAGAGTAAAGGGGATAGAGGAGGATTTCGTAGCCACACGCCCGTGCTTCTGATCTGGCGACATGCGAGTTGTGGACCTGAGCGTTGTCCTGCAGGAGGAGGATACCTTTGCTGATCTTGTTCCGCCTCTTCATTTTGATAGCTTCTCTTAATTTCATCAAAAGTGAAGCGTAATTGGCTCCTGTAATTGTGGTAACCTTTGCCAGGAAATCTGTCATCACTACTCCGTCCTGGTCCCAGAAGACTGTGAGCATGACCATGCCAGCGGAGGGCTGCACCCTTGCCTTCTTTGGAGGTGGTGAGTCCAAGTGCTTCCACTGCATTGACTGGGATTTGGTCTCTGAATCATAGTGATGGACCCAAGTTTCATCCTGTGTAATCAATCTTTTGAAAAACTTTTACTCATCTTCTTGGCACATCTCCAAATTCATCCTCGAGCACTCGACACGTTCTTGCTTCTGGAAAGGTGTGAGCAACCTTGGAATCCATCTGGCAGACATCTTATGCATATGCAAATGGTCATGAATGATCGTTTCCACAGACCCTGTACTAATCTTAACCTCGTGGGTTATTTGGCGAATAGTAATGCGTCGATCTTCCAAAATGGCAGCCTCAACTTGACAGACAGATGCCTCATCAATGGCAGAAGAGGAACGACCATGTCTGGGAGCTGTGTCTACAGACTTCCGATCATGTTTGAATTCACGATGCCAGCGTTTTACAAGGTCATATGATGGGGCATCATCACCATAAGTTTCTTTCAATTAGTTCAGAGCTGTTTTTTTGCAATATAACCCATACATATATAAATCATTACACATGCAAAATTTCATCTAAATCAGACAACTGGAAGTGGGTCAGGAGCATTACTTATAGAACGCTAACCCTCGTATATCATTACATTTCGACAGATCTTTCGTGATGGTTTACTTTCAATGTTATTTTTCAATGAAAATAGTTTTAACCCCTAAAATATGTAGCATCAGAACTGGTGTCTCCCGACATCATTTCAGGAGCTATCTAAAGGCCTCATTAGTCTTTTTGTTGTCCCTTTAAAATTTTGTCATGAAAAATTATATAGTTGCTTCTGACAGTAACAACATTTAAAAGAAATTTCTTTTTAAGAAAGCCTTATTCCTCATATGTATTAATCTGGCCCAAACTTAAGTTTTGTCCAACTTCCAGTTAAATTTGAAAACTTGTATTCCTTATATAATTTATTGAAGAAATGGTGAAAATTTTCTTTGAAGTTGGAAAATTCTCTCTCTTAAAAAAATTAAAACTTTGGTATTTTTAAAGTAGTTTCTATGTGGGGAGGGAGGAGACATTATTTAGTGGATTAAAGATCTTTGGGGGATGACATAATCAACCCAACCCAAAGGAATTGATGTTTGAATGAGGTTAATATTTGATGCAAACGTTTTAACTGCTAAATGTCTCTTTGAATACAATGTTACCTCATGACTAAAATTGCTGCATGGAATTGATGTTTGCATAAAATTTACTCTTTAAAAGTGCACTTTAAGGTCAACACTAGATCGCACATTTTTAAGAGCCAATTTTTAATTTTTTTTATCATTATTAGGTAATAAAAAGGTCTAATCTCACTTGGATACAAATAAAAATGAGTTATTGATTTTCTATAGATTTCAGAGTTTTTATACTTACCGACCTGTCGTGTCAACATTGTAATTAGTACATACTTTTAGTCAAGATTGTAATTAGTACATACGTTTAGTCAAGATTGTAATTAGTGCATACTTTTAGTCAAGATTGTAATTAGTGCATACTTTTAGTCAAGATTGTAATTAGTACATACGTTTAGTCAAGATTGTAATTAGTGCATACTTTTAGTCAAGATTGTAATTAGTGCATACTTTTAGTCAAGATTGTAATTAGTGCATACTTTTAGTCAATATTGTAATTAGTGCATACTTTTAGTCAATATTGTAATTAGTGCATACTTTTAGTCAATATTGTAATTAGTGCATACTTTTAGTCAATATTGTAATTAGTGCATACTTTTAGTCAATATTGTAATTAGTGCATACTTTTAGTCAAGATTGTAATTAGTGCATACTTTTAGTCAAGATTGTAATTAGTGCATACTTTTAGTCAAGATTGTAATTAGTGCATACTTTTAGTCAAGATTGTAATTAGTGCATACTTTTAGTCAAGATTGTAATTAGTGCATACTTTTAGTCAAGATTGTAATTAGTGCATACTTTTAGTCAAGATTGTAATTAGTGCATACTTTTAGTCAAGATTGTAATTAGTGCATACTTTTAGTCAAGATTGTAATTAGTGCATACTTTTAGTCAAGATTGTAATTAGTGCATACTTTTAGTCAAGATTGTAATTAGTGCATACTTTTAGTCAAGATTGTAATTGGTACATACTTTTAGTAAAGATAAATAGTTATTTTAAAAGTACATCTGGAGAGTTAGAGAATAAAGTTACCGTCTTCATTCAATTTAACAAAATTAGCGAGATTTCACAAATAAGCGTCATAGATGCCATTATAAAACATAGTTTTACCATCTTAAACGCTTCTAATACTGCATAAAATATATTTATATTAACCAATCAGAACCCTTGTTGCCATGGTGACTGAACAACCGTTTATGGGTTTATCCTTTATTTACATCATCTTTTTACTCTCATCCTCCTTAGCTGCTGATACTATTAATCCATCTCTATATTTTTTCAACGGTAATTTTAAAATCTACCTTTCAAGGAGTTTTTCACCGCCAGCACCTAGTCGCAGGCACCCGCAGAAGATATACTATTATTGCTTTCATCTCAACAGAAGAAAGGTATCATTCTCTGCCCATGTTTCTGCACTATGCAACAGCCTGCTGCCAGAGGAGGTTGTGATGATGCTTACCATATCCAGGTTGAAAGTAACCTTGGACAAACATTTAGACTGTATATAGATGTAATATTTTCAAGCTTTTATACAGCCTGTTGCACTTAGATATTTTTTGTCAATAAATTTGTTTTGATTATTTCCCTCTTCCCACCACTTCTCATCTCATTCACTTTTCCTTCTATCATTTAATATATTCAATGTGTCAGCAAGATTATCAGAGTTTTAGTATTATCTAGATGTTCATAAATTGATTATTTTGTCTACTGCCCTGTAGTAGCCGAGTGTGAAAGATCTGCTTAATTGTTCAACCATAACTGCAACTAATCCTAAACAGAAATATTTAAAGGTAAGAGAATGGGTTTTTTATTGGATAACTTCAATCAAATAAATGTTTTTACAAACCAAAAATTGTTTCGCATTTGTCTTTTGCTTGTTCCAAAAGAAAATGGTTGACTTTATTGTATAAGTATTAAAACTTAATTTTTCAATAAAATGAAATGTTTTTATTTGTACCGGAGTGAGATTTTTTACCTTTTTTTATGACTAGATAAATATCTATGACAGGAATTACTTCTTTAAAAAAGTGATCTACGGTCGCACTTAAATTGCACGTTTATCATCTTTAGGATTGTAGCCTTTGTAAATCGCTTTACACAACTGCTTTTTTTTTTTGTTTTATTTGGGGTTTTTTAATATATAAAATACTGATTTTTTGTTTTTCCTTTCTCTGAGAAATGTAATATAGTCAAAAAATCATTTAATTTTCTTTAAGCAATCTTTAGTCACATTTGAAAAGAAAAGCGTTTTTAATGTCATGAAGTTATTTATTCTTTCTTCAGATAAAATTCAATGCTGATAAACGTGATAATTTGAAGTATGGTGAGAAATTTCCACACACTCCTTTTTCACCTTCTCTCAGTCATTTTGGAGGACGTCCATTGGATGGTTTTGTTGCTGTTACTTCAACTGGGCTGGTAGGAACTTTTTTATTGTTTATGAAAATATTGTAGTGTGTGTGTGTGTGTGTGTGTGAATATTTCCATTTGATTACGTTACATGTTTATATTTTCATCTTGGTCATGATGACAGGTTGTTTTGATCATCCAGTGGTGGGTGGGGCTGATCTGCTGTAGAAGTACTTTCTGGCGTATTTCAAAATGAATAAAACTGACTCCAATATTATTTGTTGCTGATCCTTTATTTGGAGTTTTACGTGCAGCAGACTGAGGAGGAAGAGAACGACGAACTCTTTATTTGGTTTAACAACTTCTCTTTATATTTGTTGTCCAACTTGGTTCCAGCCGTTAACTCCTATCATTTTGCAATCTCTTCTCTCTTCTGCGATGAAACCATTCTTTATTCGCTTCTTCTGTTCGATGCTTACGAATGATCTGGCATTTGACCATGACAAACTTGAATAATTAAAAATAAGATCTAACCATTTATTTTTTCAATTTGGTTCTAAGGTATTTAAGATTACGTTAGATTAAATGATTAGAAAATTATGTGGCTGTTGCTAGGGGTAACTTATGAAAACACCTTTTGTCAGTTGATGGTAGTGTTACGACATGTTATGTTCGTATTACTATCCAGACGTTCCACATTTATATTTATGTTACCAGAAAGTTTGGCTCGAAACAGCGGAATACACAAGATGAGGTAATTGGAAAAAGAAACCAACACAAAGGCAATGATTTAAAAAAAAAAAAAAAAAAAAAAAATGAACATTCAAATTTTATATCGGAACAAATGCAATCAAGAATCAAAACAAACATGTAACTCAATACAAAATAATAATGCAAAATGTTCTTTCCAGCGAATTCAATCCTTGATTTTTAAAAAAGAAAAGTTTTTTTCTCTCAATTTTATGGATGTAATTTTTTTTTTATTCAATTCATTAAATCATTTAGATTTAAAATAAGCATTACATTTTCTATCAGAAATGTGATCAGAGGGAGCATATATTTGCTTGTATTTTATAATATAACCTTAAAGGCAACAAGAATTCTTCTCTGCCTGTTGTTTTAATTAAATTTTGTTTTATATAAAAACTTTTAACAAATTTCCTCTACATTAACTATATTTATTTACTCCTCTGCAGGAGTTAGGCACAAGGCCAGTTTTATCTTACTCCCACAAGTAAGATGTGACCACAGCTTGGGTCGAGTAAGTGGGGTTAAAAGCCAGCGCTCGAGAGGTGAGCACTCTGGCCATTAACTATATATTATGTAAATTTCTTTTAAAAATATTTTACAATTCTTTACTATAACAATAACGTTTTGGGTTGATTTAAGAGATTAATTGTCTACTTTGAATAATCATTCCTACTATATTTTTGATATAATTTTTTTCTGATAATATATATAATATATATAATCAGACAATATTTTGTTTAAACTTCATTTAAATATTTGTCTGGAATTTCTTGTTGAGCCCCTATCTAAATACAACCTGTTTTTTTCTAGGTTTCAGTTGGCTTGATTCAGAGAAATGAACCTCGTATCAAGTCGAGCATTGAGAGTCTTTCTCCTGCTCATTTGCGTGCCTGCCTTGCTGACATTGCTTATACAGCTAATGGAGACCTGATGATCGCCACTAGTGATGGTCTGCCTTCATCTGCCATCCAGTGTTTCCTTGTGTCTTTGTCCATGGAGCAGACCAGCTGCGTCATCTCAAGTCGTGCCAGCGCTAGTCTGTACGTCAAGTGCCACACAGAAACCACTGGTGGGGTCGGTAGTGTGGGACGCAATTCCAGCGGCCCGGCCTCAAGTGGCGCAGACCACCAGAATCTGTGTGTCACCCACCTCCAGTTCGTGAACAAGGACTATAGTGACACACTGGTGATCTGTGTTGGAGCGCAAAACTATAGCTGGATTGACTTTTGGCAGCTGGTTGAACAAACCCATTCATTGCACCGAATGTTTCATACAAACAGCAAACCGAACACAGTTTATAAAACGCCCAAGTGGATGCATAAAGCCACGATTACACATCACGCCATGGTGACGGCTATTGCTGGACCCAAGCTTCCCACAATGCCATGTGTTATGGAAACAAGTGGCTTCACACCATATATTGCTGTGGCCTATAGGGATGGTACCATTAAGATGATTCACCGATATAGTTTTCAGGTAAGTTATAAAGATTTTTCTGTTTTGTTTTATTCTATGTGTTGGGAAAGGTATCCCCCCCCCCCACAACTATGAGTAAAGATAGTATTGTGTTCAATTAATCGTCTACACTGGATTATTTACAAGGTTTGTCATGAAACAGACAAACCAAACTTCTTTCAGATTTAGGTACAGTTCTTGTCGTTCAATTGATCATTGATGTTTTTTAGCATTCAAAAAAAAACAAAAGCTAACCGTGTTAGTATGCCTTAAAAAAACAGAAATTCAAGTTAATTCTCCCTAAATGCAGGGGTGATCGAAAAAGCATGATAGTAAATAAGAATGATAACCTAGATGTTAACGAGATATAGGTCAGGAGTGTGTGGTTAGATGTCTCGTTTGGAATGCGACTGTGATTGTTTGATAATTGCAAGGTTGAGACAAGAATGTAAAGTATAAGTATTTTATTGTTTGTATTTTGAGGTATACTGATTTGAGGAATGTGCTAAAAGCAATTGTCAGAATTATGTCACCGATCAGGAGAATGTGGGGGGGGGGGGACAGAACGAGACTTATGATAAAAGTGAGTGGACGTTCCACCTTTTGCTCCCTCCAGTTGGGGCTAGAAAGTTGACTATTTTTAAAGTGGAGTGTACCAGGAGAATGTTGAAGTTCTACTACAGTAAATTGTTTTGCTTCTTCATTTTTGCTGCAACACCTTTACGTTTTGGGAGCAGTTAAAAAGGGGCCATAATGTGACAGATATAAACAAATCATTATATTTGTATTTTTTTCTTTATACTAGAAACTTTTACTTAAAGTTGCAATGAAACCAAAGAGATTTTAATATAGTTTATATATATATATATAGGGTAACCTGGGGTATTAAGCAGCCTGGGCATTAGGCACCAGCAACTAGATAACCTTCACAAACCTCTCTATAGCATTATTATGACACTTGTAGGGCAATAAGTACCAAGCTTGTCTGATCACTGACCAATCACAGGCCTTGTTTCTCACGAGTAGCATTTACTGAGCCAAACAAAATTCGTCTTTTTGTGCCAAGTTGAGAAGCTGTTTTTTCTCAACATCTGCAGCCATTTTGAAACAGACTTCAAAACTTTATGCTCCAGAAGGGCAACTGCACAAAACTTTGTTTTTCTGCAAAACCATTGAACCTGCCAACTGTTCCTTTGCTGCTGAAGCACTGAGATATATCAGCGATAAGTACCAAAACATTTTTATACTTGATTTAATTCAGATTTTGATTTTTCAGAGCTGAGAAGTGTGTCATGGTGGTCTGCATCCACAGCCTATCAAATGTGATCATGATTTCCACACCAATTTTAAAAACTTCTGCAAATTCAACTTGCCATGTTTTTGTATGCTATTAGTAGTTAGTCATTTAAGCATACAAGCATGTAATTGTGTGTAATTTATTTGTTCAAAAAATATTTTGATCTTTGAAAAAAGGGGAAGCTTAATGCCCTATGTCTGTATTTTTTCTGAAGAGTTGAAAATCCCTTAAAGGTTGTCCTCGATGGCCGTTCATCTAAACAACATGACAAAATGCTGATGTACCTCAGGGATCTATCCTTGGACCCTTGTTGTTCCTGATCTATATAAACGATCTCCTTGATGACATAGTCTGAGATTGGTTTATTTGCTGATGACACCACGCTTTACTCTCACCATGTTGGCAAAACCGACGCGATCATATCAGAGGCAATGGCTGAATCTTTAGAAAATGGGGTCATAAATGGTTGGTAACTTTTAATGCCGCAAAGACAAAGCTCCTTTCCTTCAATAACTACAAGAAACCTCTCCAACCACTGATTGTCATGGCAAATAACACCCTACCTGAGAGTTCATCATTCAAACTCCTCGGCCTAACTTTCACAGGTAACATAAAGGTAAAGGTCGCATAGCCTGGACGCGCACGAGTGTCGTTGCCAACATCGCACACTGCCCAAGGCCGTAGCGGCGGTGATTTGTTAAGAATCACCGTGTCTAGGGCACAGCATATGGAAGGCGGAGCCCATCCCTCTCCTTCCGCTGCCTTGAACCTTCCCTGAGTTTTATTCAGGTACCCATTTACTGCTGGGTGGACAGAGGGAGTTTTCAGACCCGAAAATTCGCATGCCGTGAGTGGGATCGAACCCGGGTCGTCCAGCCCAAAGACAAGTGCTATAACCACTCGTCCACAGGCCCTCCCTTGAAGGTAACATGAATTGGAACAAATACATTGAAGACATTGCCAATGCTGCTGCAAAGAAGGTTGGCTCCCTCTACCGTGCTAGTAAACTCTCACACCTGACATTATCCTGTATCTCTACAAAGCCACCATCCGCCCATGCATGGAGTATTGTTGCCACATCTGGGCTGGTGCATCATCTACTAGTTTCTCCCTCCTTGACAAGGTCCAAAAAAGAGTCGCCAACCTAATAGGTCCCTCACTGTCAACCAAGAACCAGTCCCTGTCCCATCGCCGCAATGTAGCATCTTTGTGCTTGTTTTACAAATACTTCAATGGATTATGCTCCGATGAATTGGCTACTCTGGTGCCCCCTTGACGTAAATTCACTAGACCAACTCGACAATCAACTAAATCTCATTCATTCATTGTGGAGGTCCCCAGATGCCGGAGAGCCTTCTACTCAAATACCTTCTTTCCTCGTGCTGCTGTCCTCTGGAACGTCTGATGTCTGATAATCAAGCAACCAAGTATTATGAAGTGAACAAGAAGTCATTACTCAGGAGAACGTCTGGGGAAAACCCTATAAACGCGCATATTTGGAAGAAAGCAATAATGTCTCCTGCTGATGAAAATGAACTTAATGAGTACATCAAGCTCCCCTAAAACAACTTTCGTTCAGTCATTAAAAAAAAGAGAGAAATTTAAATTAATTCAGGACCATTAATTTTGTTTGTTGGAATGATAAAAAAAACTTGGTCTGAAGCCCTGTAGTTTAATATTACAAGTTATAAAAAAATTAAGTTGAAAGCCATTCACCATCTGTGCATCCTGGGAACTTTGTTCATTAAAAACCTATCAGCATCACTGACATACAATATTGTGCATTAGCTAATGTATTAAAAAATTTCAAACTATAAAGTGGTAAGTAAATTATATTGAAGCAACTGTTTATGCTTAAAAAGAAAACAAAAATGTCCTTCAAGATTAACGAGTACTCTCATATGAAATGAAACAGCATTTTTTCTCTCTTATTTCAGGTGATCTGTAATTGTTCAGTGGATCAGTTACGAGAATTGAGCCTACCTGAAAAGAAGAATGTGAACCGTAATCAAGCGTCCCATCTCTCTGTACTTTTGCAAACCCATAGCAGCTGTGGGTTGGTCGGGGTTCGAGACAACAATATCTATTTATTTCGTTCTGTTAATGTCAGTGAAACGGGGGTTCAGATTTCCCCTGCGTACATTGTGCTACTGCTTGAGTATGCTGCCACTGCTGGTTGGGATTGGTGGGATATTCTCTTGGCTGCCAAACAAAGTAAGTTTTTTTTTTCATCCTTTCTCTCTCATTTATTTTGGCTACACATTTTCAAACATGTTTCAGTTCTAGCTGAAAATCAGCTGAACTTCTTCAGGCCAAGTTCTTGGTATGAAGACAAACAAAATGAGAAACATTCTTTTGGAGAGGTTACAAGTAGCAAGGTCATATGATATTGCTTTCATCTAAAAATGTTGATTGTTGATGTTTTATTTTTCCTGTTTCAACAACGATTTTATGTTTTCACTTCATTATGGAACACGCGATATGAATTAATATTCATTTCAATCTTCCCAATCTTAAAGCAGGGTATGGGGTCACCACCAATGAATTGAGAATTAGATCAAATAAAGGCTATGAATTTTGATACTCAACATTATCTACCCCCCCCCACCACCAATGCTTCTAAAAACAAAACAAATGGTGATGCAAACATTCAATAACCATATAGATTCAGACATCAAGTTTTTCTTTTTATCATCGGCACACATTCGCTCGCCATACAAATTAGGTCTATTATTAAATCACATATGTTGGTAGATTAAATTATTAGTCAGGCATCCATATATACACATTTTAACTAGTTTCAGTTTATAGATGGATATACATGCAAAGTTTCTGATATCTAGTAAGCAAAAACGATTATTAATGGGATTTTTATTAAGCAACTGATTATATATAATATGCACACACACATATATATATCTAAATGAATAAATGTTAAAGTTTTTTCATTTATCCCCACTATATTCATATCAAAACACGTTAAGCTTATTTAATTCAATTTTACATTTATATTTTCAAACATATTATATATACCCAACAGAACACTGCCAAAACACACTTATCCAGATGCTTCATTTGAATAATAATTTTATAAACATTCTCAAATAAATTAATATTTTGCACAATTCATTTCTATTTTTGTACTCCACTTTCCTGACATAAATGTAATACTTTTCTTCATATTAATATTATTAGTAGTAGTGATGTGAATCTGTATGTAGCACATTTACTGCACTGACCGCGGTCATCTTACACATTGTGCCGGTCCAAGGGTTGTTTAATCTGGTCAGTGCTGCAACAAAGAATTCTCATTCCAAGTAAAACCATGACAATAAAAAAGTTTATTGGTTTAAATGATACTCGTGTTTCCAGGTCTCTCCTCTCCCATCTCTGTCACTGGTCACCATTCGACCACCCAGAGGCTGACCACTGGAGATATCCATTAGAGATAACTACCAAACAGTCTACTCAAGGGGGCTTATCATAGAGACAATCTAAAAACATTATTTTTAGAGAAATGAGATTGTGGGTTGATCGATATAAAACCAATGGCATTTTCAAATTCCTCTGTGCCATCCCCCCCTTTTCCTTTGACCGAGCATCTAACACCTGCAACGTCTGCCATTTGCATGCACTACTAAAACCTGCAGTAGGCTGCAGGTTTACAGTAATATTAAATACAACGACTTGATGAAAAACGTTTAACATTCAAAATAATCATTTTGAAATTCGAAAGATAATTTCCATGTTTTTGTTGTTGACTGATAATTATGAAGATAACTTACATTTGGCATAAAAAAGATCCCCTCCTCTCACCTCTTTAAATTACAAAAAAAAAAGAATCATATATTTTTTTTTTAAATCATCATTAAGTTTTATATTTCTGTCTTGAATAATAAAAGCGAAAAACACAAAGTAACCATTTTAAATTATTCAGGAATATATAATTGTTTTATTTGACCAATTGATGTTCCGCATTTGGCGATGGCCAAGAATAACCAATAGAATGACAAGGTGCACAAAAAACAAATAGTAAACAAATAACTGTTGCCAAAAGCAATAAAAGTTACTTTTCTACCTACCTGCCTAATTTTTTTGTTTTTGAAAGTACTTCAAGCCGTTTGTCTTTTTTATTTAAATTAAAAAGTTTGGTCAAAAATATTACGTTATACTAACAAACAAAGATGGCTGACAGTCTATGAAGTCTGATGACTTTTTGGCATTTTTTCCCCTTCAATTAGGTATAAAAGTAAATATTAAGGCGTTTGGGACAGTTATTTGTTTACTGTTTATTTCTTCACCTCAAAAGATGAAAACAAACTTCAGGTATATCCGCATTCGTCATCTTGAAAATAGAACTGTAACGCAATCGGATTCAGACAAATTATTAAAATACAATAAAAATGCTTTTAAAAAATTATAAAATAAAGAAACATAGGCAGGTAGGTAAAAAATTAACTTTATTGCCTTTGGTAACAGTTATTTGTTGATTATTTGTTTTGTTTTATCAACGCTTTTTTTTTCTCTTTGTCATTCTTGACAATCGTCCCGATTTTTCGTTTAATCCTTTCATTATGGGTAATCTATTTTTAATGATTATACAAAATCAAATCTCAACATTTAGAATATATCAAATAACACCATGACAATCATCTTTCTATTGTTTTTCTTCAAATTACCAAAATGTGAAAAGAACATTGTTTCTTTGTTTTTCTGTAGAATAATTGTTGTAGATTAATTGTTGCTCAGAGTGTGTGTAGTTTTTGCTATCTCGCATTAGTTTTAAATTTTAACGTTTTTTCTTTCTTTGGGTGGTATGGTACAGTTTTGGTGGCACTCCCCTAAATGGTAAAGTTTACAACAACAAAAATAATATACTCACGTTACTCACCCTGTTTCCTAGAATACATATTCCATAATTCATAATGATAAGTTACAATAGTTTAGGATTTTACCTAGAGCATACATATTATTGATGCTCACACACACACCGATCATTTAAAAAATGTATTACTTAATTAGCATTCCCATTGATTTTTTTATTTTAAATTATTGTTATTTAATCGCAATAGTTATTAAGAGCTCAGTAAATGGAGTTCAAAACTGTTTAAATTATGCAAATATCCCTAGTAGTTCAAAAGTTATGAGAATTTAAAGGTCTAAAATTTGGGGTTAAAAGTTGACATTATTTTAACGCACAAATTATTTGAAGTCACGGACCAATTCATAACAATAAATTCAGTAATTTTGTCATAGTTTCTTTATTCCTGGAGCAATTTTGATAAAACTTGGCTAATGTAAAATTGTATGTTCTTTCAGATTCTGCACTCAGATTTTATGTATCTCTATGTTGTAACCGATTATTTAGAGAATAAAAGTATGAATATTAGCGTGTTTTTTTTTACTTATTACTTTATCACAAGATTATTCAACATTTTTATTTAAACATATGAGATTCAACCTTTCTTTTAGGCAATTACATGTGAACACTGAAAAACTTGGCAGAAAGAAACAAAAACAATTATTTTAGAATTTAGAGTGAGGATTAGTTTCACATAAATTTAATGTAGAATAATCCCATATTTCAGGGCCATTATAGCGTTTTAGGTCAGGTAATCATTTTTTGTCTATAGGAGATGAATCCTGTGCGTTTTTCTTTGGGGGGGGGGGGGCGATTATTTGTAGTTTCAAGAGGGTCTTTGTGGAAGGAAGAGGGGCTTGCCACTCGGACTTAGTGTTAGTGGTAGGGCCAGGGGAAATTACGTGTGAACACCTTGAAAACTAAGCAGAAAGAAAAAAACAATTTAGAGTGAGGATTAGTTTCACATAAATTTAATGTAGAATAATCCCATCTTTCAGGGCCATTATAGCATTTTAGGACAGTTAATCAATTTTTTTTCTATGGGAAATAAATTCTGTGCGTCTTTCTTTATGGGGGTCTGCTTTTTTTGTTTTTTTTGTTTAAGACTGTGGTTTTAATGGGGGCTTGCCACTAGGACTTAGGATTAGTTTCAATATATATTCACTATTCATCTTCAAGGGAAAAATACATAAAATGATAAAAAAACATAAAATTACATTATTTTGTTGCCGTATGAATTGGTTTTGAGACTCCTTCACGCAAATAAAAATTCATTCAAAGTACAAATAACTTACAAATTTTAGTATAGATTTTATTTTTCAAAAATATAAAGCAGAAAACTTTTCATAAAAATCGTGAACATTTTCATGGCATGGAATTTTCCATAATCTCCCAGAACTTAAGCATTCTGAGACCAAACCAATTTTCAGAATAAATTGTGTGCTTACTTCCTGCACATCATCTCTGTCTGGCCAAAAATAAATCCTAATAATATAATAATATACCTAACTCATAATTTTTCAGTCCGTTTTTTTTTTTTTTTTTTTAAACTAAAGTTTCATAAACTTTTCTGACGTTAAAATGTCGCATTCTTAATATTTACGTATAGCATCGAAATGAAAATGTCATGAAAAATACACTCGCGACGGCTGCGTGTTTGTTTACACTCGACCGAGTATAACGCGTAATTTTTCAGTCCGTTTTTTTCCAAAACTAAAAGTTCAACAAACTTTCCGGTTATTTAAATATTATTCAAATTTCACATATTATATATCAAAATAATTCTAAATCTATTTTCTATTTAAAAATATTTGCGAATAAGATGCGTACCTTATAATTTATGAAGAAATGTCGGTTGAGTTTACTCTATCGTGTTTCGCCTTCAAATGCTCTAAGAAAAAAAAATATAACTACCTAGTTGTAGTTTAAGGTGTGTTCTGATTGGTTGTAGAATTTTGAAGAATAATGATAAATATTGGCTGCTTTAACTTTGAAAAGCAAACGAACATGTAAAATTGAGTCTAAAAAAAAAAGCTCATATTTTTGATTTTCGGCTGTTTTAAGTAAAAACCGTTTTAACTTGCTGTAAAAAATAATTCAATGAATAAAAGCACACACAAATGACATATTCGGAAAGATTTTTTAATTTTCTTTCCAACCATATATATATTAAAATTGGACCAGAAATAAGCGAGAAATTGCGATTTGAACTCATTAAGGTACAAAATCACAAATATCGCACGATATTGGCAGCAGGCTGGGAATGCTAATATAATTCAAAATTTGATGTAGAGCCATTCTTTTTTTTTCTTAAATTTTTTGTATTCAACTTATTTTAAAAGATTTTTGTTGGGTGGGTGTACATGTAACAATTAAATGTATAGACATGTTTGTAATTGTATATAATATGTGTATACAACATGAAAAGCACAAATAATGATGGCAATTTCTACTGTTCAAAAGGATGGAGCACCACTCTACTGACAATGAAAAATCTGTTTGTAGACAAATCTTCTACAGATCACACAATAACCAACAATGAGTTTGCTATTATGAGATCCAAAGATAACTGCTTGTAATTTTATCTTATGAGAAAAACAAGCATATATTTTAAAGCTTGCTACTTGAACCATTGGCACAGTTTAAAATAATAAAAGTGCAAATAAGTAAACAATTTATTGCCAAAAACAATAATTAAAAAAAAAAATTTTTAGCTACTATAGATAATTACAACTACCGTATATGTGTTCACCAAAGTTAAATTCTGTTTCTCTAAATTCTTTGTAATTTAAAAATATATGTATTATATAAAAAAATATATGTATTATATAAAAAAATATATGTATTATATATATATATAGTTTATTTACATTTTTGTTAATCGTAACAATTTCTGTATAGATGCTCAAGGGCTTAGTTTGTATTTCTTTAACCCCTTTTCTTAAAAATGTTAAATTTTCTCATTCTGCTGCTTTCAGATATTATTGAAGACATGTGCCAAAAATTAAACGACAATTTTCAAAAGCAGCCAACTGCAGTACAAGAGTTGATGTGTTCCCGCCTGCTAGCAATCAAGATGGCCCTGTACAAGAGCAGTGAAACGAGTTATCACCGAGCAGCAGATTGCCAGGCTAAACTCTTGCTCTACACAATTTCCACAGTATTTAAAGGTATCTTACGTCCAAGACAGATATCTTCATCTCAAGACCATGTAAGTATTTACTCGTGGGAGGGGGGGGGGGGTTCCTTGATGCGGTAGCTAAAATAATGTGTTAACAAAAAAGATTAGTTCAATATATTTCTCCTGAACGAAAATTAAAAATAGTAATCGTATCCACCTTGTAGAATCTCAAAATACAATTTTAAACCTAAGCATGTCAAGTGAACTGACAGACAGTGATAAATAAATTTGAGAAAAAACACATTTCCGGCCAGATTATAATCTCAATGTCTCTGTCTCTGTCTGTCTGTTTCTCTCTCTCTCTTTCTCTCTCTCTCTCTCTCTTTCTCTTTCTCTCTCTCTCTCTTTCTCTTTCTCTCTCTCTCTCTCTCTCTTTTTCTCTCTCTCTCTTTCTCTTTCTCTCTTTCTCTCTCTTTTTCTCTCTCTCTCTCTTTCTCTCTCTCTCTCTTTCTTTCTCTCTCTCTCTTTCTCTCTCTCTCTCTCTTTCTCTCTCTCTCTCTCTTTCTTTCTCTCTCTCTCTTTCTCTCTCTCTCTCTCTCCTTTCTCTCTCAAAAGTTTGAGAAATGCAAATTGATAAAAAGATGGGCTTTAGCAGTGGCTGGATTGCTAAAGCCCGACAGTTGAATGTGCCAACAGAGAAGACCACTTCTGGCAGACCCAAGTTGTCTTGGGAAGACGTCAAACGTGTTAGGAGAGCCATGGGTATGGATTCCGTCAGCCTCACCAAAGACAAGAATGGAGGGGAAGACTAGAAAAGCAGGCCCCGCCTTCATCAGAGGATTAATTGTGGCCTGATTCAACAAATAAACTGGTTGATGTTGGTGATGATGATGAGCAGGTGTTTATTGATGAATAGCTACATATGAAAAAAGTTTTAACCAGATTAAGTATTATTCAAAAGAAACTAGCGAAATACATTTTTTGAAAAATTGACTGGTCAGAAGCAAATAATGATTTAGCAAGTTCATTGCTATCAACATCAAGATAACTTTATATGTTAGATGAATAAATAAGCAGAAATAATACATGATATAATATGACAAATTAATCTTTCATATGCTTGTGTAAAAAAAATAATTATAACACATGCACACATAAAATAAAACTTTGAAGATTCAATAGATTGTCGTTTGAAAATTGATTATTTTAAAACAATATTTTATTATCATGAAATAATCATATCCATATTATAAATAAAAATGATAAAAATAAAAAAGTTTCACAAGTGAATTGAATCACATGATTTTTAAAATTATTTTAAAATTTTGTATAACAGTTAAATCCACTGTTAACTTCTTAGTTAACCACTGGAGGATTTCAACAATACAAACCCAACGGAATGACTAACAAGATGCGCATTCTGCCTCTAGTTTTCTCGTGCGCATCTGAATCATATCCTTTTTTTTTTTTCCGACAGAAACCCAACAGATATGTTCTTGCCAGAGCATCGTCTGCATAGTGAAACATAAAAGAATTTCTTAATGTCTATCTGCCACAACCTGTTCAGAAAAAGAATACTAAAATTGAAATTTTTTGTAGTTTGTTCAGAAGAATCTTCCAAAAATTTTAATCAGCCAGCTTTTAAAACTTGTCTTCATATTTGGTTTAACATCTGTTTTACATGCTGGCATGTGTTAGACGGCTTCAAGAAATTGACTAAACTAACCTATCTTCGCAAGGTCTTTATTTATCCCTTTCTCTCAAGTCCATTTTTATCACTTCCTCCCATGTTTTCTGTAGCCTACTCCCGTGAACTGAACCTACTATCTCAACTGTTCTACATCTACTAACGCAAAAATTCTCATCCATTCTTTCAACATGGCCATACCATCAAAGTCTCCTGTTTGGCACACATCTTCCTATACTGTCCAGATTTAATCTTCCTCTGAGGTCATCAGAACTAAGCCTGTCTTTAAAACTCACATTACACATCCATTGTATTATTCTCATAATTTCTCTCTATACAACGAATGTCCTCAACTGTCACTGCCCAGATTTCACTTCCATACATCATCACACTGCATACACATGCCTGATAGAATCTTTCCTTTGGTCAACAGTGGTAACACTCTGCTGGTTAGTAATGGCAGAAGTTCCCTGAACTTACTCCATCCACTCCTAACTCTTGCAATCACATTAGCACCTGCTCCACCCTGTGCTCCAATTGTATCACAAAAGTAATAAAACTTCTCAATAGCTTCGCCATCCAAACATACTTTCTCCACATCTGAGTTCTCATCACTCTCCATTGTCTTACACTTCTTGCATATAAACTGATTTTCCTCTCTCAAGCTACCAATAATTCCACTTCACTTCTTGTGTACCCAATGCTTACAGATAGCACAAAAAATTGAATTGCCTTTACACAAACTGAGCAGGGGAACTTTCCTCTTTTTGGGAGCTTTCTGAACACATTTAATAAATAGACATCAAAATCCTGTCGATTATCCACCTAATTCTATTGAAAATTGACACCTCATAAAACATCTGACATTAGAAGAAAAAAAATAACCAAGTACCCAGACATAAAAAATGACCTGAAAACAACTTGATCATTGAAAGAAATTAATATCACACCAATTGTGGTAGAAGCAACTTGATTGGTCAAAGAAAACTTGAAAAATAGCCTAAATCAATAAGCCAAGTTTATGTAAAATTCAAATAGCGGCTATAAAAGGTCCAAGATCAATCTTGAAAATAGCCCTTGGATACAAATACAACCATGTCATGTGCTAGCCCCAGGGTAGAGACTCTTGATATCTAAAACTTAACTAAAAGAAATTTTTTTTTTAAATATTTTTTTTTTTCTCTTTTTCTTCCCCCCCCCCTCTCCGCCTCTTTCTGCCCCACCTCTCTCCCCCTCTTTCTACCCCACCTCTCTCCCCCTCTTTCTGCCCCACCTCTCTCCCCCTTTCTACCTCTCTCCCCCCTCTCTCTGTCCCCCTCTCGCTCGTGGTTTTTCTCTCCATTCATTCAGCTGTTGCCTTGAGTTTCTTTTATTTATCTAACACATGGATAGATATCTTAGCATCACTTATTAGAAGCTATATTTTATATCAATACTCCCATTGTCATTACTGGTTTAGTATTTATATAACTTGGTTAGTGTTTAGGAGAGAGGGAGAAAAATTATACGTTATTTGAGTCATCCATAGTTATTGAACTTTGAATTTTGTAAAGAAATACTTTTACGGCTGTGTGCAATGTGGTGCTATTATATAACTACAGGATTGCCTATGAAAACCAGTGTATTAGTCGGTCTCTTAAATATCTTTTTATTTACTTGCCTCCCCACAAGGACAAAGTTAGACACAAGGTCAGTTTTTTTTTATATGGGGGTTATCCAATTCCCTAAAAAAGAGAGGCACTCTGATATTAAATAAAAATTGTACAAGTCAAGGATGTTTTTCCTCCACTCTACCGAACGAGGACAGAACAGACACTACACTTTAATTTTTATCCCACCCCAAGCTTAAGGAGTAGTTCTTGTTGCATGACTACCTGTGTATACGTTTGAGAGATTTGACATATTGTAGATGAGTATTAATATTTTTCCTTATTTCTGTCGATCAATTTAAAAAAAAATAATTCCTTCTCCAATGTAAATTTCAGTCTGAAATCCTTCAATCTTTTTTTGGTTTTATTGTATCCGTTCTCTATTTGTTTTGTTGCTTCATTGAGTTGACTGAAAAAAAAATAGATAAATAAATGTGACTAGCGGTTTTTTTTGGGGGGGGGGACAATGGACAAACTAGTCTGACACAAGTCGGTCTGTCCATCAAACTCTTTTCTGCATCAACAGTGAACCTGTTAAATACTTTTGTTTACGTCAACCCGGTCGTCACTGGCTACGACCTGATTTCAATCGCAGCTTCCTCAGATAATACCATTTTTTTGTTGTCCATACTTTTCGACCTACTCACATCATGGACAAGAAATGTTTTTGCTTTTTTCATTTATTTACAAAATAATTTTTTGTTCTTTTTATTTTTACCTCAAATCCATATTCAACCCCACGTCATGTCTAATAACATTTTTAATTCTTTATCCAGAATAAAAATAATGTGTATTTAAAAACTATAATTAAGATGATTTCTTTTTACTTCTAAAACTATTCCACTTTTTAAAAAATTCACATCAAGTAAGTAAATAAAAATAATACGTTTTTGTAAGAAACTTTTTTTCAGAGTTGGTATCATTAGTAACCATTTGTTTATATCTGGATTGTAGCCTTATTTTTTCTTGCGGATTATTTGAATCGAAACTTTCAATTTAATAAAATTTAATTCAGATTTCTTTTTTGTTTTAAATTGCTAAAAATCTGAATTACTACGAATAATTTGTTTCGATAAATTGAACGTAATTAAGCAATACTAAATTACTCAATTTATTTTTATTAATAACCTAAAATTATAAAACCGGTATTTAGATATAGTTTCTTTTACTAGTTTATTTTCTTTTCTTTTACTAGTTAATGCAAAGAGGTGATTACTCCGCTTTTTAGCAGAATTGCACTTTTTTTCTTTTAATCCAGTAAAAGTGGATTTTCTGCTGAAATTGCTAGAGTCTCTCATCGATGTAAGTTCTCCGCTTTTTGGTTGAAATCTGCTTCTTTTTTAACTCTGTGTTTTAGTTACTATTTTCAAATTTAAAAGAATACTTTTTCACTAGTTTATTTGTGTATTGTGTTTAAATATTCAAAATTGAAACGGATACTGAGAAAAAGATTATTTTTTCTAATGAATGTAAATGATTTTATTTAAATGTAAAATGTCACTTTACAAAAGTAATGCTGTAAAAATGTAATGGAAACAGTTTTTGGCATTACACATATATACTCAGGATAATAACAGAATAAATTTCAAACTCATAGCACTTCCAAAATCAGTGATGCTGATAGCGTTTTAGTTTAGTGAGTCCTGGGACCCACGGGATGTGATTTTATGCGTTCCGCCCCCGCAAAATTCTATCCAGCACCCACTTTGTACCCCATTCCATTTTTATTTTATATTGAAATCTATTTCTTTAAATTCCACAGTTAGAAAGAAAAAAAATAGGAAATTTCTATGAGTGAAATTACCTAATAAAAAAATTTAAAAAAACGAAATTGCTTTCACTGCTGACGGATTTGCCGTGTGCATCTCATTGTATCAGGTTTTATGAAAAAAATTGACGTGCATCCCTGGGATGCATGAATAAGATTTTACTGCATCATTTTAGATTTTTATGCTTCCCTGCTGCAGGACGCATAGCCATCAGCATCTCTGCAAAATATTAATAATTTTATTAAAAAATATTCACAAATTCACTTAATCAAATATGAAAGGGATAATTAAGCAAATAAAAAGAAAAACTGCCTTCTTTCAGCTAAGGGATTACCAAAAAAATTGCAAGGTTTATACTGATCTGATATATAAAGATATTTCTATACTTGTATGTATTTCACGAAGAGTCATTAAAATGTTATAAGTTATATATTGTTTTTCAACCAGAATCCTTCAGACAAACTTTCCATGGTGTGCAATAAGAGCAGTGAGTCAGAACTTGTAATCCTTTTGACCAATTTGGAAGTAAATGAATTCATCGTTGACTCGGGTGAGAATATTTTATTATTGCCTAAAATTAATGACTTATAAATTTGTTGTAAACAAATATTTTTGAAATTTTATAAACTTGAGAGCTTTTGTTCTTCACAACTTTAATCATTTAATAGTTTATAAACTTTTTCTTTGGCTCTTATTTATAAATGTATATCTAATTTGTACATATTTATATTTTCTGCATGTGCACTTACATTAATTTTTATATCATTTTGCAAAATGAAAGTCAAAAATCCAGTTTTCATCAATTTGACTTTGATTTAATTAAAACTTTTCCATCAATAATTAACTATTTTAAAATTTCTCTTTGGGGCAAACTAAAATCTGTTTACATTTATTTCCACAGTGAAAATAACTAAAGATGCTTGCAGCTTATATCAATATCTATACTTATATAATCAATGCAATTATACTCAATCTTGTTTAAAACTGCCAGAGAACAACTTCTTTATTTTTGATCCCCTTACTCCAGAACTCTTCTGTGGTAAGGGTTAGGGTTATACTTCACTTTTTTATACTTGGGCAAAGAGACTGCATGTGTTAAGAATTTATTCCATAATTTTTTTTTTTTTAGTTTTACTGTACCGAAAAAAGAAATTGTTTCTTCTGAACAAAACATTTTTTTTTTAAATTGTGTTAGAAATTTTAAATAATGTTATAATATACAATTGTGTGTGGAATAATTAATGGGTTAATATTCTACATATTTTTTTTTTCATTCAGTTGTTTTAACTTTAAAAGGAAATTGGAAATCCCTAAGGGTGACAAATATTTTAGTCTCCCAGTTTTTGATGATAAAAAAGCAGAAGCATGAAGTGTCTGGACTAATGATCAATCTAGTTTTAAGAAGTCCAGCTTTTTGAAATCTTTTGTCTCCAATAACAGTAATCAGTTTGATGTCTCAATGTTAGAGGACAACTGGCAGGATACTTGAGGGTTGGAAGATCGTTGTTGAATTTTGAATATGGTCCGGGAAGGATTAAGGCTTCAGTTTTGCTCAACACCAAAAGAAAGCCGTGTAAAAAGGACAGCATTAAGTTTGTCTTACAAGAACAGTATTATTTCAGATGAAATAAAACTTATTAGGAAAACAAGCAATAGAATTAGTTCCCTCTCAAGGTGAAAACTTTCCGGACTTGAGAATGGACGATTGGGTAATAATTACCGTAGAACTGAAGGATGGTTATGTCCATGTCTTTGTTTTCCCATGTCACAGGCAATAGTTACCATTCCACTTACAGGGGAATCACTACCGATTCAAATCTATGCGATAGCCCCAAAGGTTTTCACAAAGATCATGTCTGCACTGGAGGGATTTCTAAAATGTCAACAAATACATATTTTCATGTACTTACACGGCTGGATAGTCAGAAATTAGGATCAGATATTGATATAAACTGGGTTATTTTTTAGTAAAACCCCTGTTTATTGGATAGCTATACTTACCTGTATACTTCCTTCCTCCCTCCCCACTTTAAGTATTCCTGGGAATTATTAAAAAGAAAAAGAATTCTCTTGTGGTTTTATGCACTTGAAGCGTATGATTATGTTGGTTATACAGGTAAGAAAAGAGATGGACATGTGTTTTACCATCTTTTTAGTTGCAGGCAAAAATCAGAGCACACACTAAAAAGAATTATCTTTGTGAATGTCGCTATAATCAATTTAGGTAAAAGAAAAATACTAATTTTGATGTTGTGCCGGCATAAGTCACAGTAACAAAAATATTTTTCCTACTTAATAAAAATGTGATTGTACAAATTTCTTTGGATTTTCTTGTTCCAACAAATTTATACCTATGAATTCTGAAAAAAAAAGAAGTGTTTTTAAACTATATTATTAGTTTTACCTGAAACGAATTGGGCATTATGTGTGAAAGCATTAACTTTAATATTTAGTATAATAATAATTAAAAAAAATGTAGTTGATAAGTTTGTGGTGTAAATGTTTGTGGGATTGTACAAATAAACATTTGAACAACCACTTTTTTATAAGCTAGAAATATTTATAATTGTATTCATAAATGTTTTGTTAGTGTGGTCAGATGTTTGCAACAAATAAAACCGTAGTGGGCTCAAATAAGTAATATTAACTTCTTATATATTGAAAATGAATCTCTGCTTGTATTTGAACTTAGGATCAAATGCTGCTGGATAACTAACATGCTGCTGGATAACTAACATAATCTAACATTTTTTCCTAAGCTGAGATTACACTTTGAAATGCGTTTTGCTGGCAAATTATTATTTTTAGTTTAATATTAGTGGGTGACTGTAGACACCCTCACCAGGAAAATATAGATCAAATTCTTTAAATATTATAATTATATATTGAAAGTGTTATATATTTGTGTTTATTTTGTTAAGTCGAACTGTGATCCTCTATTGAAACAAGATGCCCAAAGAGGCATAATTAAAAGAAAGTTATCATTGATAAGGAATTTCTTTCCTCATAAATTAACATTGAATTTTCTTTTCTTCTTTTTGTTAAGTAAACATTAATTTCAAAAAATTGTCTAATCTTTTCGTTTTTCTTTCTTCAGCTTCGTTGCAATCATTCCAACCTTTAATTCAATGGATTGCAGATTTTACTCTGCACCTTTTGGGTTCCATCCCTCTACAACAGTCCTATTCTGGCATTCCTGGCTCTCTGCTTATCCGTGACAGCTCTGTGCTAAGTGTTCTACGTGAATTATTTGTCATTATTCGTGTTTGGGGTCACATCAACCCCAACTGCTTGCCGTTCTTCACGATGAACTCTTCCATCGACTGTCTGTCCCACTTGTTCAAACTGTTGACCAAGGCGTGGCTGTGTGTGAAGGAAGGGAGCAGCGTGGAGTACGACGAGGGACTGGTCAATGACTGCTGCCATTTGGCTAGTGAGGTGATGATCAGAAATACTCGGCAGAGTTTCAGCCAGGATACTCTCGGCTTTGCCATGTTTCATCAGGCGGGTCCCCTGCACTTTGAGCTGGGCATGGAACCAGACTACGTGTACAGTTGCAAGCAGAATCAGCAGTACATGACGCTGCCCGACATCACCACAGAAACTAAGCAGCTGTATGATGTTGTGCGGCAAATCAATCTTGGCAGCAAGGCTGCCGAGCCGGTTAGAGAATGTAGCCGTTGTGGCTCAGCATCTCTCATTCAAAGTATTTCCACATCAACTACGATGAAAGCCTGGGAGAAAAGATGGGCCAAAGCCTGCCTCTGTGGTGGACATTGGAAGTGGACATGAAAGGGGGGGAAAAAAATATTTTTCAAATTTCTGGCAGACATCAAGAATCATAAATCTTCTTTTCATTTTACGTGCTTTTAAAAACGAACAATTATGGTGAATTAAAAAAAATAATAAAGTGTTGGTAAGTGAAGTCATTTTTATTTTTCTCTTTTTTTCATTAAATTTATTTTTTTATCAAACATGGAATTTCTTTGAACTGTTATCTGCGTTTTCTCAGGTATTTCTAAAGCTTGGTGCTTAAGTATTGATATATTTTTCTTCCATTGAAACATAGTCCATAAACTGAGCTTAGAACCAACTTCTTCCTGTAGGTAGGCAGTTCATTCTCTTGACCCTGTTTTAGTGGAAAGAACATCAGAGGAACTTTTAAAATACAATGTCTGAAACCAGTAACAGTCCTAATAATCTGGCTGTTTTAGTCATTTCCTTTTCCTTTTTTTTCTTTTTTCTTTTTTTTTTTGGTTGAAAACTCGCGGATTTTTTAGATTTTTACTTTACTTCTTCGGAGATCTAATTATAGTTAGGAATTGCCTCTTGTGGACTGTTAAAGGAAATAACTACATGCATATACTGCAATTATGCCCCTTTTTAAGAATTTAGTTATATCTTTATCAACTATACAAAACCTTTCAAATCACCAAATGGACTCTTGGCCATCGTCTGGACATTCTCAGACAACATGAAGTAGAATAAGTACATAGAAGATGCTGCCAACTCTGCTGCAAAGGTAGGCAGGCTCCCTCTACCGAATTATAAAACTCCACACCTGCCAGTATCCTCTCTGGTGCTACCTAATCAGGCTGTCTGAAGATATCGGTTTCCTGAACCAAAATGCACCAAACATTGATGCTTTATTGTTCTTTTTTCTCTTTGCAAAACTCAATCATGTTCTGCAAAGCCAAAAAAACAACTTTCCCTCCCTTCCCAAAAACTTTCACCAAAATGACCTGATTCAGCATTAAATAACCCGAAAAGTGTGGATATGCCGTAAAACAATCAGTATCCTATATATCTATAAAACTACCATTTAACCATGCGTGGGGCATTTTTGTGTAGGTTTCGCATTGCCACAAGCTTTGCATACTTATTTTACAAGTACTTCTACGGAATGTGCTCCAGCAGACTTACTGCACTTGTAGCTCCCCCATCCCCGCTGCCCAGTTGACCACTTGTCTTTGGAATCCCCTCCCTGCTAACCAGACTGTACCAACATGCAGAAGTTTAAATGTAATGTGAACATTTTACAGCCCTTTATCAATTGGACCCCTATCACAAAAGCCCCTTATGCTTCCGTGGCAATATGCCTTGCTTAGGGTGAACAAAATTGTTTATGGTTTGTAATTGCAAACCAGTCCTTAAATAAATATGTGTGTGTGTGTGTGTGTGTGTGCACAAGAACAACTTTTGAGTCAAGCTCACTAAAAGAAATAACAACAAAAACCAATTAAATTTTATTTAATTTTTATTATGTAAAAACATGGATACAACCCAAACAAAAACTACAAAATATATAGCTCTCAAACTGACAGGCTTCGTATTACAACCCATGGATTGGCCAACTGTTTCCATTAAATTACAACCCATGGATTGGCCAACTGTTTCCATTAAATTACAAGTTTAAACCTCAAAATTAATCTGACATGTTTCTACTGATCTAGTCAAAAATACCTTTCAAGAGTTCAATCAAATATTTATTATTAATAATAAAATCTATTTTAGTGCATATTTACAAAGAAATATTAAGAATGGTGTAATTTTTTAATATTTTAATGAAATTTTATATGTTGGAAAAATATAAAACTTTTTAAACATTAGATTCTACTTGAATTCATTGTTCTTTATTAAATAAAATAAATTTTTTAAAAAAATGAAGAGATTCGATTTTGAGTATTATTTCATGTGTAAATATTGCAGAATCTATTTGATTTTTAATAAAGTCCTACAAAGATTTTATATTTAATTCAAAGGTTGTCACAAACAAAAAAAGATTTAATAAAAGTCTAAAATACTCAATAACTAAGTCTAGTTGTGTAGAAAACTTAATAAACCCAAGATATTCATTCAGAATTTGCTATAAACTTGACAAAAAAAAAATATGTAGCAATTAATGTGTTACTTTTTTTGTGAATCGAAATCAAATTGGCATTAAGAGATGTTTTGAAAATAAATGAAAATAATAAATATGGAAAATTACTAGAAAATAATTTCAATGAAAAAGCGATTGTTTTCAAATGCAAATTCAGAAAAAAACATAAAACCAAGTTATTTCCATACAATAATTTGATAATATTCCTGAGTGTGTTGATTCAAAAAAGAAAAACGATAAGTGTAAATGTTTTTTTAAAATCTCTAAGAAAAATTGTGATATGTAACTTTTTCCCCTTAAAAATAGTGTTTTTTTAGGATTAAGATGTTTAAGTCATTATACTCGTAACTTTAACAACACATTCTTATATGATGTCTAAAACTGTCAGTGTTATTAGATACAAAATAAATTAAAATAGTGATTTCTTGAGATTTAATAAATTTCAAAAATCTTTAAACGAGATAAACATCTTTATGATACAAGGAAATTTGAACGTGTTTAAAGAAACAAAACTTGCGTAGCTTGGTAGAAGATTAAAGAAAGGTTTTTGCCTTGTACAATTTAAACAATTATTGCTTCATTATTTTACTTGGAAATGTTTCGATAAGTTATTATTGCAAATAGAACCTTAGTGAAAAAAAATCAGATATTTAATTCAAAAGTTGTCACAAATATAAAGGAGTTTAAAAAGAAATTCAGTTATTGGGCATTTTGGACTACAAAAGAAAAAAAAATGCATTATGAAATTCCTTTAGTCTTTCAGGAGGTGGGGGGGGGGCATGATTTTTAAGTTTAATTCTGCAGTAAATAAAAGATGATGTTTTGAATAAGTCCCAACAATTATATTTAATAAACGTTTATTAAATATATCTTCAGTTTGATAAGTTGAAGAATGTTGTTTTTTGAAAATCTTAGGATTAAGCTATTTTAATTTTTTTTTAGCTTAACAAATTGCATAATAACTAATGAAATTAAATCTTTAATATCTTTTGTTTATAAGGATTTCCCCCAACCATGACTGGCCATATTTCTTTTTTGTTTCATTTTTACTTCAGTCGAAGTTCTCAAAAATCAAGGGGACTAACACTTGATCTCTATACGAGATACATAGATATTTGAATATTCAATTAATGTTCTCCTTTTACCTGTCAAACATTGAGTTAGTAGAGAAGTTAAGAACATTAATTTTCCTCTCCCCAATTGACCCATGAACTATGTTATAGTATATCTTTCTTGTGGTCTTACCGGATTCCAGGACAAGAATTCATCTAGTCTGGTGGAGTATCCAGTTGAGTGCTGTTACTTGAGGTAACATTGTTTGGCAAAAAGCGCACAATTCCTCGTATGAGCCAGTGTATAGCCGTGTCTAGGGGATCTTATTTGTGCTTCGAATACTATGTTATTTTTAATATTTGGTCAGGGTTTACTTGTAGGGGGAGTATCCTCATGTCAAGTTGTCCTGACAAACCCTTGTACAGAGAGACCAAAGACACTCGAGGATGGTGTAAACGTTTAAGATTGGAAGTATATTAAACTTGTACCTAAATATCTGTTAGTCATGGATGTAAATTGTCTGGTGACAATATAAAAAAGAACTTAAATTATTTCAATTTATTCAGCGAACATATTCTGCAATTGAATGACAAAATGGCAATTTCATTTGTATTGCGTCATTTAATTTTTATAACTTATTAAGCATGTTTCATTTACATTTTTGATTTCTATCAGAATTAAAATACTTTTTCCATAAACCTAAACCATTTTTTTGTAAAATTCCCAGCGCACAAACACTATCAAAATATGTAGTAATAGTCCTTTATGTATCCAGATGTACTTAGTTGATCTGATAGCAAATGGTCACATCTTTACTTTTGTTTTATTGAAAAAGTAGATTAATTCTCATTCTATCTAGTAATCACAAATTTATTAAAAGTAAGGAATTTCTTAAAACAAATCTTTCTTGCCACACACACGTCATTCATTTCTCGTGTGCATACATTCAGAATAAACCATATAAACATAATTTGATTACCGTTTTAAAATATACTTTTATTTTTAACCAATTCTTACAATCAATATATAAAAAAGACATCAGCAGGAACTCCACAATTTTGATGTCACATTCTTTGTTTTTGTTTTTTAAAATATAAAATACCTTGAAAAGTGTAAAGAAAATATAAGTCTAATTACCCTGTGATGCCAAATTTTAAATCTCTTATCGAATTAAAAAAATAGATTTACATTCATAAAATTAAGAAAATCAAACTAAAAAAATTTTAAGAGTAGAATGTTCACTGAACATTTTTATTAAATTCTTCAGAACACTATAAATTATGCACCACATTTTTCAGATTATAACATTCTTTTTAGCAAAGAGGCAATTTGCTATGTAAGTTTACAACAAACTGGTCATTCTGGTTTTGATATTTGCCAAAGATCCATTCTTTGCCCATTTAAATATTTACCATTTTTAGAAGGGAGGGAAAAAACAGAAATCGGAAATAATGAAGATTCCATAATCTTTTTGTTTTAATTATTTCTACAAAGCAGATATTGAGCTGTTTTGTTTTTTGTAGAGAGTGGTGAAGAAATCCTCAAATATCAACTTGTGGGGGCGCATGTTACTATCTAAAGATTCGGTGTTTCAAAAAAATATTTCAAAGAATATAAAAAAATATAATCACTAAAAAAAAAAAAAATGTTAGTGCTTTAGTATTCTGAAGAATTTAAAAAAAAAATCAAAACAAATGTAGAAGGTTAAATTTAAAAATAAAATCTGAAATAAGTTTTTTTTTTAAACTTAAGGAAATTGTGACTTAGTTACAGACAAACACATAATCTCAATTATAATACTATAGTATATACGACCATAGTCCAATTTTTTTAATCACATTCTGGAATGCTAACATTTGGGGGATATGCATTTTGTTTATCCCTCAAAGACACTGCAATTGTTAAACAAAATGTTTTGCTGAGGAAAATGATGTAACCCTAATGCATTAAAAAGTAAAAAAAAAAATCAAGCATTATAATTTAGTATTTTATTATTAAACTTTAAATATTTGTTTTTAAAAAAAATCTTAATTTTGTGAAATTGAAGATAAGCAATAAAATAGCGACCTGTACATTTTTAATATTATAAAATATTATTTACTTTATAAAAACATATGTAAAACAGCAAAAAGTGTAAATCAAAATATAGGTGTAAAATACCGAGTATTTTAGGAAAAAAAAAGGTAGTTAATAACAATTTTGCAAAATAAAAAGTGAGTATTATTTTAAAGTTTGAGTCCAACTTCCATCATTTCTTTTTTCTGCTTACTGTGCGGTGTTGCAAAAGCAATGGAGTTAACGATTTATTCAATTATTTCTACCCATTTGTGTTCCACTTGACCAAACTAGAAAAAGAAGAGAAAACAATATTAAAATTTTACAATTCAATATAAGTTTAACTTTAAGGATTAAAAAAAATTATATTTTCTATAAAAGATTACGTATTTCCTACTATTACACATTTTTTTTCTTTTTACATGTTCAACTTCAAATGAGGGGGGGGGGGGGAATACTCAACTGCAAATTAAGTCTCCTGTGGAATTAACTAACCAGATGTTAATATAAACAAATTAATAGTTAGTTTTAGTCATAGGAGTCAGTTTTTTAATCTCTGAAGAATCAACTAACACTCTGAATATTGGATGACTTTAAAATAAGGAATTTGGAATTATAGGAGTCAGTCGGACTTTATACATTCTGACTATGCACCCCTGGTTAGGTTGGGTGACCAATAAAGCTGTTTGGATTTAATAATGATTTTATTTTTAAGTGCTCAATTTGAATATAAAACCATTTGGTCATTTTCATTCTATTTTTGGGGTTTGTAAATGAAACGATAGGGAGGGTTCATTTGCTTTCTACAAAGTTATTTTAAACAATATGACTGTCCTCCTTTTATTTACAAACCATGAAATGAAAATGGCCAAAGATGTCCTTATTTACGTTAAATTTAACGTAAATAAGTATATTTAAAAAAAAGAATTCAGCAATAGCAACTCTAGAGAGGGTGAAACGCTTAACATCGTACATTTTAATCTTACATTAAATAAATAAAATCATCAAAAAAAAAAATTGTTTACACCTGCACACATTCTACATTGAAGAAAAGAACAAATAAAAAAAAAAAACAAAGTAAATACAGATTTGTATATAAATAAACAACAAATAGCGAGAAAACGGTAAATTAAAACAGAATACAAAAAAATTTGTTTATTCTTCCTAATCTTTTAAATAATAAATAGCATTTATTTTTCGCTTTAAACAACCCATTTTAAGAATTGAATGGTTTAATTCAAAATAACTACCACGGATTAAAGATCAAAATTTTAATTCTAGATTTTAAAAAAGTGAGTGGATAATGAAATTATTCGACGGGGCTAGTGATCAGGAGATAGGAAGAAAATTTGTATGTTATTTTTTGACCGTCCAGAACTATCAGTTGCAAAGTCAGGGATTTGGAAGGAGTCAGTCGTACTTGTAAGAATGCTAAGAGTCGGAATCGGATTTTTTAGTCTTTGAAGAATCAACAGACATTCTGAATATTGGAAGACTTTAAAATAATTCTAGGTGTCCGACTCCATAACCCTGGTAACTATGAGTCTGATTTTTTAAAGAAACTAGCAGGGCTACCCAGCATTGACCGGGTCCATAAAAAAAACAAAATAGAATAGATTAAAAAATGTGTAACATTTATATTAAAACTTCTACCTTTCTCAATTTTTACACATCACCCCTCCCCCCACCCAACCCCTTTTTCACCTCCGCTCAGCCTATTCCGTTCTTTATTTTAATGTATTTAAAATAATAATAATAATGATGTAAGTAATTCACCTCTCCTTTATATAAGAGATAACATTGGAAATGGCTGAAAATCTGACCTCTCCCCCTGACAAAACCTGGCCCAGTTAACACCCAAAAAATGAATATATTTTTTCTTTATATTTAGATATTATTCAGCCAGGGTAACACCGATCAAGAATATACCAAGTTTTTGGGTGTTTTTTTAAAAATACTTTTAGCTGGACACACGCACATACAGACAACTGCCCTTTATATAATGGACTATTCGAGCTATTCGGCATTGCCTGGGGCCATAAAACAAAATAGAACACATTTCTGTTAAAACTTTTATCTCTCTACCTTTCTCTATCCGTCTCCTTTTCTTTCACTCTTTTCCATTTTTCCGAGCAACACAGCGTTTAAACACAGCTGCTCTACCTAAGATATTTAGCGATTTGAATTAACTTATACCACTTACCAAATGTAATCTTACATCTATTGCTCCCAGACAACGCCAAGTAGAACAAATGCTCCCGGCCAATTCCTAGTTTCTTGTCCTCTTTCTCTCAATAATGTGAAGAAAAATGATGTTGATAATGACAATAGTCTGAAGAGAATTAATATATAGCACTAACCAAATATAAAACTTTAATCTTACATTTAGTAGCACAAAACACAATGAAGTAATTCCTCCCTCCCTCTTTCACAATAATATGAAGAGATGTTGATAATGATGATAGAGAAGCTTAATAAACGTTAAATAAAAAAGTTAGTGTCTAATAATTTGGGGGGAAAAATGGCAAGTCATTCCCGGAAGTCGTTTATCAAGGTATGACTCAGTATTTTTCCCCCCAAAAAATTATTTCATAGACTTCATACTGAAAATTGATGAAGAGAGTTTACTCTCCTTACTAAATCTGGCCTCGTTGACCCCCAAAGAATGAATTTTATTTTAAAATTTTAGATACTATTCAACCGGGGCAACGCCGATCAAGAAAATACAAACTTTGTGGTGTTTGTTTTGTTGTTTTTTTTTACTTTTAGCTGAACACACGTCATACACAGATGACTGCCCTTTATATAATAGAAGAAGAATGGCTATTTGTATGTCTTTTCTTTCTAATTATCTATCAATCACTAATTACACTATCTATGATGTTAATTCTGTTAAATTTCTATGGATGCAGATAACAGCAATATTTTTTTTTCTTTTAACATAGTTCACCCCAAACAAGACAGGCCACCACTGTAGACGAAAGGGGCTACTGAGAAAAAAGGGTGAAGGTGTTTTGTTTGTTTTTTTTTTGGGGGGGGGGGGGGGGGTCAACCTAAATTAGGAGCTGCGCGGCGAGATGTCTGTTTACATTAGTTTTAAATTTCTGCATGTCAGTACCGTCAGGAAAACAGGGAACAGGGAGGGAGTTCCAGAGTCCAGCAGCACGAGGAAAGAAGCTTTTGGAGTAAAAAGCTCTTCGGCATCTGGGGACCTCCACAGTGAATGGATGGGATTTGGCAGATTGTCAGGTTGGTCTAGTGAATTTACGTTGTGGGGGTACCAGAGCACAATCCATGTTTTTAATTTTATTTACTTATTTGAAAATGTCAGTGTCTTACCTGAATGTCAGTGAGAGTTTTTAGGAACCGAGTGGTCATCATTGCACCATTATCCATTGTAGGGATGTGTAGATTCTTGTCTTCATACAAAATTCTTTCGACAGGGCACACAACACAAGCAGTTCCAGCTCCAAATATCTCTATAATCTGTCCAACAAAAACCATGACAATTTAAAAGTTACAAAAAAAACAAACTTAAGAGCATTAACATTTAATTATTCTTTATTTTAACTTTATTGAGTTTGGCTTCGGTATATAATGTTTGTATGTTCGAAACGCCAAACTTGTTTTATATTAATTTAAAACAGATAAATCAAAAACTTCTTTAAGTCGTTTCTGTTTGTGGTCTGTTTCCGTCTCTTCATCTTGCTAATGTTAAAAAAAGAAAGGCAGATTGAAAGGCAGACGAAGATGAACTTTGATCCCTGCTTGCTATCATCTTTTACCGGGTCTTCTCTGCTGGTCGGGTGACTTGTCAAAAAGTTGCCCTTTAATATCTCATTTTATTGGATCCCAGCCAGATTTTTACATTTTAGTCTGATGATGATTAATTAACTTGTTACTCGTACTTCTTTTTAATGTCTCCAATTATTTGTTTAGCCGATGTTATCGATTTAAAGTAATTATAGATTTTCAGGGGGGGGGGGGGTGTTAATAAACATAAATGCATGTGATCATCCAATTTAAAATGAAAAAAAAAGTATGTGGTTGAATTCACTACACAAACTACTTCTATTTTAGAACCTCTAACTTGCCTACAACTTCTTTCATACAAAACAGATGTTGCTAGCCTCTCTCTACTGTATCGTTATGTTCATGGTAGGTGTTTGACAGGGCTCCAATCGCTGGTCCTATTCCCCCCCCCCCCCCTCCAGAAAAAAACATTCACAGCAAGAACTTGCCAAGCTACAACCACAGAAATTAACTTTCCTTTCTCCATCTTTGTATCAAAAACAAAACGGAGAATCCATAAACCAAATTTATTTCATAGAACATCTCATCTGTGGAACAAGATACCACGAGTCTGCTTCCCAACTGACTACAACATGGTCGTCTTCAAATATAATGTAAACAAATACTTGTCGAATACTTGGATAATAAATTCCTCTGAAGTAATCTTCTGCCCATCCCACCTGTTTGATTCCAATCCTTTTATGGTGGCATTCATCGTTCAATTGAAAATCTCTAACTCTTATCCACGATTGATCCTCGGGATTGATAAGTGGCGATCCATTAGTAAAATATATATATAAATAAATATTATATACACATACATTCATTAAAAAAGTTATTTGACATTCTTCAGAAGGGTATTGTGAGGACAGCTGTTTTTAAAGAAAGCAATTAACACAGAAAGATGCCTCAGAAGTGAAACAAAAACAAATTGTACTCACTCTGTTTTCTTCAAGGCCTTTAACAAGATGTTTCATGGTGATGATATCTTCTGACACTTTAAACTCACCCTTAAAAAAAGAAAACAAGAATTTTTTTTAGTCCTGAGTTTAAATAATCATTTATTCATATCTATATAAATATCCATCCAGTCACAAAAGTTAGCGACAAAACCATTTCAAGTGTTTAGGGACGTTTTCTTTTTTTTTTTCTTTTTTTAACTTTACTGATTAAGACATTGCACCAATATTCATATTCGTATAAACACTGGCAGTGCACAAAATAAAAACAAGCAAAGCAATAAAACAAAGTCACAAATCAAATTCAATCATCGGAGCCGGTGTAAGTTTCAAAAGTTGGCAAAAAAGAAACATTCACAGATCATAACCAAATTCTTCAATACAACTTGTCATGGCACCTCTCTTACTACTCGTTTCCTTCATCAAAAAGTAACTTTTATATAACAAAAAAAAAAAAGAAAAGAAAAAGCAGTTCATGATTGGTTTCAACAGAATGGGATGAGGCTGAAGAATTAGCAAATTCAACGTCCTTGATGTTACTTTTTTTTCTTCAGACTACACAGATAGTGAAATCTTCTTTTTTTTTTTCAGAGGTAAGACTTTATTTTCTCCCCCTAATAAGACCTCCCCCCCCCCCCAAGAAAGAGAATACAAATTTAAAGGTCAACGTCTAACAGAAAAGAAGAATCCGCAAACCAACTCCAAATCGAGGTGGTTTATTTCCATACTTATTTTTTTTTTAATCACTTATGTTTTACTTTCTTTAGGTTTTGTTATTAAAGTTATTTTACATGGCATTTTGGCTAAGATCAAAGTGTAGTATCTGTTCCGATGGATACTTCACCCCATAGACTGGTATTGTCTTGGCCTTCGGGGGTTTATTTACGCCGGTCTATGGGTCTGTCCTGTGCAGTTCTACGGTCTTTACGGTCATCAATAATGAAGTTATATATGCATGTGTTTAAACCCCCCCCCCCATCACACTTTTATAACTGTCCCGCCGGTCCTGCATTAATCCAGAATCTCATAGGATAAATTTAGTTAAAATCCAAACGATAGATAGTATTTTTGAACATTCGTTTAAGTACTTTTTCTTTGATTAAAAATAAATGTTTCACTAATACTGTTTGGAAAGGTATTAACTCCTAACTTTCTTCCAGCTTTGGTTAAAATAACAATTCGAAGTCAGACCCAAATAGCATTTAAGCTGCAAATCAAAGATAGAAATAAGAATAAGCAAATATAGAGTTACTTCTCTTGAATATGAACAAAATAATGAAGGAAAACTATGCAGCAATTTGGAAACATTAACTTAAATAAAAATTAATTTTAACTTAAATAAAAATTAATTTTAACTAGTTTTAAAATATTGAAAGTTATGGCTTAGTTTGAATACGAAAAAAAAGTAACCAAAATAAAAGTATTAACATTGACTGATAAGTACAACTAGTGTACAATATAATTATTGTGTTTCACTATTGAATAATATTCAAATTATTATTGAGCGTTCATGGTGTCAAAAATGCTAGGTTTGAATTTAACTTTTTCAAATGAGAAAACCTTTTTTCTTTTGATAATAAAGATTGTTGTAATTTGAGAAAGTTTGTCTAATTATTACTTTGGACAAAATTAAGAATGTTTTACTAAGATTTTTTAAGTTACAAATACATGGCTTATGAGGTCTGTATGGAAAGTAGTGAGATTTCCTTTTCCAGATAAATTACCCTGTTTAAAAATAATTATTACGAAAGAAAGGATTTTATTAAATTATTCAATATGAGCAGATTGCTGTATTTTTTAATAGAAGAAAATGTATTTATTGCAGAAAATAATAATAAAAAAAAAAATTTGAAATGTTAAGTGAGCATTTTAGCCATAACTAATGAAAGCCAAATAATTTGACGACAGAGAACATTGATGAGATGCCAGTGAGTTTTCGCAACTCTGTGATACTGATGTGATCAGATAGTTTATGATCAGTAATGAAGCGCACGATGTGGCTTTGGAAAGTTTCGACTTTCTGACGTAATTTTACAGTTCAGTTGACACATCCAAGTTCATATAAGACTACAGGAATGACGCATGTGTTATAGATTTTAGCTTTGATGTTGTATCATATGCATTTAGAAGTTAGGGCAGTTTTGTTTCTTGTGAAGGCAGCCCAACCTAAAAAAAATATTAAGCGTTCCAGTGTAGGGATGTGCAAAATATGCATTGAAGGCATAATACAAGGAAGCCGGTCGAAAGATAGATAAAAGAAAAAATGGATAGACAATGTTTGTGAATGGACAAATGTGAATATAAACCAAGCGAACACCTTGGCCCAAGATCGTAAGGCTTGAAGGATACTTAGCGATGTTAGTGCGTATTCTGCAGCTAGCGGAGAAAACAATAAAAAATAAATGAAAGACTATTCAAGTAAACTTGTAACGGCCATCACCCTGGTCAGGTTAAGCCAGCTACCTCCCGAGCAAGTACAGCATCTCTGACCATCGCAGCCCACTTTTGCCGATCGTGAGCTAGGCCATTCGATATGGCTAGCCAATTCTGATTCCATTGTGGAAGACTAACTTGGGACCCTTACCTCAACAAAATCGTAAAGAAACAATCTTTCATGAACAATAAAACTATTTAAGTATCTCATAGGACAGTAGCAGAAATATGGATGGCAATTGATGACAAAATCTGAGAAGAAAATGACAAAAAGTAGATTTCTGAACTATCAAAATATTTCAAGTTTTTAAATATGATAAACTAGCTGTAATACCCATCCCAAGATCGGTTCATAATAATGAAACATGTTTGGACCTTTTAAGAAGTTCAAGAAACCAGACCCTCGAAATACTTTAAAAATTTATAATTTTTTGCTTTTTCTATGGCGAAAGTTTAAACTTTAATAAGTACAAGAGACCAGATCTCTGAAATATTTGAAACCAATGAAAAACATAGTAATATGTTAAAAGTGTGTGAAAAAAGAGATTACACAACTGAAGTTATGGGGTTCGAAAAGTTTTAATTTTGTAGAATTAAACTCGTTTTTAATTTTACTCATATTTAAAATATAATTTTCTGTTTCTTATGCTTTAAATTTTATTAAAATCAGCAGTAAATAATTCGGAGGGGGGGGGGGTCTGTTAAAAAGTGCAAGAAATCAAGCTCCCAAATACTTCAATGCAATCAAAAAAGATACTGATGTGGTGAAAATAAAGCTGACACACCTAAAGTTATGAGATTAGAAAGGTTTTTAATTTTGTGGAATTCTGTTCCCATTTCGAGCATTTTAAAATTTAAAATAACAAAAATTACTAAAATTTACGAATGCTTCATTTTGTCGAATGTAACTATGGTTTAATTCTTATTAAAATCAGAGACAAAGTAAGTTAAATTCATGCTACCGATAAACGATAAATATGACCCATTAAGGTCAACCTACATAGATATGCCTACTCAATTTGTGTGTTTTAAAGAATAAGCATATTCGATATTATATTTCTACATGTTTGGGTTTCTTCCACCATGTAGCTGCCATGTTGAATAAGTTATGTTATTGTGGATAACACGAGGTCGGAATATAAAGGAAAAAATGACAATTATGAAGAAACGGGTGAATATACTTTTTTTTTTTTAATTCTCACAGATAAGACTTGCCACAGAAGAGGGTGAAAGTCACGGATGTAGTTCCTAACGAAAGAATCTATGGTTAATAGTCACAAATACAATCGAAACAGACATGAATTGTCTGGGCAAACAATTTATATGGGTGATGTAAAGTAAGTATATGGGAGCATAGCTGCGATCAGTAAAAAACAAAGTTCATGGTTGAATATCAGGGAATTATAGCTGTGAAACGTGAATAGCACCTCTAACAGTAAACATGCCAAGGTCATGAGCAGCGAGCGTAGATGGAGTGCTAGCCGGACATGTCCGACTAGCTTCAAGCTTACCGCCAGAAAGAGTAAAAGCTTCGTTTTGAAATTTGAATCTCGCACATGCGGGGAGATAGCTACATTCTTTTGTTGCCTATTCAAGGGAGATAACTTGAATATGGTTCAAGGGAGATAATTCATGAATATTCTGAACTTACAATAATAATATTCTGAACTTACAGACAATTTCCATCTTATATGATTTTTTTTTACTTACCCAACTGCGGGCCAATTCTAAAAGACTCTTCCTGGTGATTCCTGGCAAGATGATACCATTTAAAGGTGGAGTAATAAGTTCTTTTTCTGAAATAAAAACAAAAAGTGAAGACTTCAAGTTTTTCTATCACAAAATGTTTCATTTTCGCAATTATTTTTTTATGAAAAATTATGTTTTTTTTTTATTGCAACTCTCAGAACATTGCTTTATCGTCATTAATCAAATTACGTGGCTTCGAACTAAAGACTACATTTTTCGTTAGCTATTTGTATTTTTTATTTATTTTTTATTTATTTGTATTTTTCATTTTTATTTTTTCAAATGAGAAAATCTTTTGCTCCTTTTGGAATAAAGGAATTTTACAATTTGAGAAATTTTCGCTAATTTGGATTTTTTTTTTTTTTACCAAATTAATGATCTTTCTAAAAATCTAATAAATTTTAAAATCTTTTCATTTTTTTTTCTCAGCTTCAGACATTGATTAAAATGATTGTTCAAATGTTAGTAAAAGGAAGCTGTGAGATACCAAAGAAAGGCTCAGATTGGTCGAACAAGATAACGTAAGGTTAGAGATAGAGTACTTTTGAAATAACAGTTACGTCAAGGTGAAAGGCACAGTTGACCGAAGGTGGGTCGTGAGGTGCTTTTCATGGTGAACCTAGAAAAGGGAATGGACAGCATAAAGTTCGAGGCAATTCTGAAGCAATTCACAACCGGTCAGGAAATTATTGATTTTTAGGCTTAATGAATAAATATCTTTTTAAAAATGCCTTTTTAGTCATCAATTCCTCCCAAAGACGACGACAGCTCAGAAAAAAGATGGAATCTGAACATGTTGATATTCAGAACGATGATCATGAGAGAATATCAAAGACAAATTTTATTTGATTAAAACGAAAAAGAAATGCAGTTCAAGGTAAAAAAATGAGAAAATATAAAATAACATTTTTAAACTCCATAAAATATTTATATATCTATATATCATTGTATTATCTATATATCATTGTATTATCTATATATCATTGCATCATTTCAACATAAAATATTAAAACATTATCGATATATTTTCCAGTATTTACCACAAAAGTGATCAATACAATGTAGAGTTTTATAATAATAATAAACATAAATCAGTTTTCGTGAATAGATCTGCGATCTGATCGCATTTGTATAGCCATTCAACATGGAATGCTTAGTATATGGAATAGTAGATAAGCATTTTAACAGACTAGTACGAAAGATTAAGATCGTTTGAGCAAAATATGTGTCTGTATTATTATTTCTACTCGTCTGTTTGTATGCTTATCCACTATTCCATAAACTATACATTCATTTTGTCTAAAATTGAATTTTATCTTTGAAACTCTCTCACACATTAACCCAATCCACACATAATAGACATCGAAGTATTATTAAAACATTTAAAAGTATCAGTACTGACTTAATTGCATGTCACAATTTGGAACTCTTAATACTTTGCTAAAAAAAAAATCACAGAACCTACAATCTTGAAGGTTTAAACATAGATTTTCTTTTTGCTCATCTTGATAATTTTCTTATCAGCATAAAATACAAAAATAAAAATTGTAAATGTTTGAAAAATTCAAATAGTAGTTTTTCATTGTTTTTAGTTGTCTCTCTTTGGGTCGAAAACTCTTCTTGGCGAGAGATGTGATACTGAAGTTACAAGTCAATAGTGTTGAATAAGAGTTTTGACAGATATTGTCGGTCTAACGAGGAAGACAGGCACCCCATTAAACTGTGCTGATTATATCTTTCTTTTGATGTTAAGCATTTTGTATAAATATAAGAAGAGTCTTCCTTTTTTTCCTTTTGCAAAAGTTAGTAAAACAGTTTATAATAGAAATTGACTTGCATTTGTTTGTGCCAGCAAAAATGGTATTACAGAAGTTATAAGTTAAATTAGAATTTGAAGAAAAAAAAAAGAAGATCCCGAAAGAATAATTATTGTTTAAACTGATAAAAATAGATGACTAACCTCCTTGTTCATTAATCCAAAACATAAACATGTTCATTGTTCCAACTTCAGTCATTTGATGGTCCTCACCAAACAGCCATAGAATTTGTTGACATCCTTTTTTGATGGCTTCTGATTGTGGCCACAGAGTCGGAGCATAATTCCTAGATAGTAAAAGAGGGAAAAGATTTATTATTATTTTTCTAAAAACTTCTTTTTTTTTTTTTAGTTCTTGACAAAAAATGTTAATTTCTTTGATTTATAAAAATGATCAAAAGTATGAAATGCAGATCTCATCAGAAAAAGACCCCCCCCCCCTATTCTTTTAGTAACTTTCATAGCTGCAAAAAAAGTGTGCAAGAAAGAGAATTCTTGCAGCAGGTTCCAACCAAGAGGTAAGCGGATGCTGACATTTCACAAAACTCCACTGTTCGAGAATCAGCCAATACTAGTTTGGTTTTTTTTTGGTTTTTTTAACATAGTTCACCCCAAACAAGGCAGGCCGCCACTGTAGACGTAAGGGGCTACTGAGAAAAGAAAAGGGGAGAAGGAAGGGGGGGTCAACCTAACTTGGGATTCGCACAGCGAGATGTCTGTTTACATTAGTTTTAATTTTCTGCATGTCAGTACTGTCGGGGAAACAGGGGGCAGAGAGAGAGAGAGTTCCAGAGGCCAGCAGCACGAGGAAAGAAGCTATTTGAGTAGAAGACTATCCGACATCTGGGGACCTCCACAGTGAATGAATGAGATTTAGTTGATTGTCGAGTTAGTCTAGTGAATTTACGTCGAGGGGGCACCAGAGTAGCCAATTCATCGGAGCATAATCCATTGAAGTATTAGTAAAACAAGCACAAGGATGCTACATTGCGGCGATGGGACAGAGGCTGAAGCTTGGTTGACAGTGAGGGACCTATTAGGTTGGCAATTCTTTTTTGGACCTTGTCAAGGAGGGAGAGACTAGTAGATGATGCACCAGCCCAGATGTGACAACAATACTCCATGCATGGGTGGATGGTGGCTTTATAGAGATACAGGATAATGTCAGGTGTCAGGAGTTTACTAGCACGGTAGAGGGAGCCAACCTTCTTTGCGGCAGCCTTAGCAATGTCTTCAATGTACTTGTTCCAATTCATGTTACCTGTGAAGGTTAGGCCGAAGAGTTTGAATGATGAACTCTCAGGTAGGGTGTTATTTGCCATGACAATCGGTGGTTGAAAAGGTTCCTTGTAGTTATTGAAAGAAAGGAGCTTTGTCTTTGCGGCATTAAAAGTTACCAACCATTAATGACCCCAATCCACTACAGCCTGGGGGTCATTTTCTAAAGATTCAGCCATTGCCTCGGATATGATCGCATCGGTTTTGCCAACATGGCGAGAGTAAAGGGTGGTGTCATCAGCAAATAAACCAATCTCAGACTCTATGTCATCAGGGAGATCGTTTATATAGATCAGGAACAACAAGGGTCCAAGGATAGATCCCTGGGGTACACCAGCATTTATGTCATGTTGCTTAGATAAACGGCCATCGAGGACAACCTGGATTTTTCTTTTGTCTAGGAAGGATCTAATTATATTTAGTAATTGCCCAGTAATATCGCATGAGCGTATTTTCAGGAGAAGCCCTTTATGCCATACCTTGTCGAAGGCCTTGGGTATATCAAGCGCTACTGCCCTAGCTTCTCCTGCCTTGTCGGGTGTATGATACATGCGTTCAGAGATAACCGTTAGGATTGTGCTTGTCTAAATCCATACTGGCAGTCAGAAAGAAGTTTAGCATTAACTAAGTGCCATACTATCGCTAGATTGGGCGATAGTTCTGAGGATCGGTTCTATTCCCAAAACTCTTGTAGACTGGTACCACAGAGGCAATTTTCCAGCTATCGAGGAAGCAAGATTCAGCTAGACATTTACTGTAGAGTTTGGAGAGGACAGGGGCCAGTTCATCAGAGCATTTCTTTATTACTATTACAGGTATAAGATCAGGCCCACAAGCTTTGGAGGTGTCAAGGTTTTTTATGATGTCTCTGACCTGGGATGGGGTGATGACCAGGTTATCAAGTGTGGCTTCGGTCAGCAAAGGGAATTTGGGGAGGGGGTGGTTATCTGAGTCCAAAGTAGAGTTAGAAGCAAAGCGTTGGGCAAGTAGTTCAGCCTTATCAGTGGCCGTGCAAACGACATCATTGTGGTTTGATAGTGGGGGAATCGTTGATTGGCCATTATTCACTACACTGTTGTAGATTTTCCAGAAATCACAAGTACCTAGTTTCTGTGACTGGATGCGTTTTTTTGTTAACTCATTATACCTTCTCTTTACTTCACCTATCACGGCCTTGCAATTATTTCTTGACTCTATGAATTTATGTCTATTAGTAGCTGACTTATGGCGGCCGAATTTACGAAATGCTTGTTGTCTCTCAGAAATGGCAGCTGCACATTCCGAGGTGAACCATTGAGGAGAGTGGGGCTTGCTAAAGAATTTTCGCATGAGGACATAGGCTTCAATGCCTGCTTTGATCCATTCAGTTAGTTCGTTTGCACACTGGTTGGCAGAGAGTGAGAAGGTTTCCCTCCATGGGGCGTCGCTGATGTGATCTCTGATTGACTCAAAATCAGCCTGCTTGTAGTATCTTGTTGTTTTGAGCAACGGTTCATCAGCTTTTGGGCGACTTTTTAGGGTGATATATATCATTAGCACAATGTGATCAGCATTCCCGAGTGGGCTATGAGCTTTCGTCACACAAGCCTTGGGCATTGAGGTCAAGAAAAGGTCTAGAAGTGAAGTGAAGCTTGTTGGTCTACTCGATTGGAGATGCGGGTCGGAAAATCGACAGTCTGAGAGAGGGAGTGAGCTAAGGAGAAATTATACGTAGAGTTGCCAGCTGCGTCAGTAAGGCTGGAGAATCCCAACCAGTCACGGTGGTGGGCATTAAAATCCCCAAATACATGTATCTGGGCATTCGAGTCAATTAAGAGTGCTCTATCTATGCTTACAAAGACAGAGTTTAGCAGAGTACAGTCCTGGGTCGACGGGGAACGGTATAAGAAATATAAGTAGCTGACGCTGTGATGTAAAGTCAATCATGTAGTCGTGGTCATCCGATTCTAACCTATGTTCTCTAGTCAGGGGGAGGGTGTTCCGAACATAAACTCCTAGCCTGTGCATATGTTTGTCAGAGTCTTTACGGTATAGTGGGAGGTAGTCAGTCATGTCAAAGTGGTGAGAGGAGATTGAGGATTGAAGATTAGTTTCACTTAGAGCTAGGATATCCGGGGAATTTATCAGGAGAAAGGTTTCTACGTCGTTGATGTTGGTTCTAAGTCCCTGGATATTTGTGAATGTGAGCCTCAAGGGCGGAGGCGAAAGTGTTTTTTGTTGGGTGTCTGGTTTAGGTTTGCTTTTATTTCTTTGTAATGACATGTTTGGTTTGATTATAGAGTGGGTTGGCCAAGGTGGGTACTTGTTTGGTGCCAATAAACTCACACAACCAGTCCATTAATCACGACCTGGTCCATGGGGGTTGTGGCCTCGGGAAAGCCCACCGGAGATAATTGCAGGGCCCCTTTCCATGCGCGACATGGCACATACAACTACCCACAGTATTATGCAACTGATGATGGAGCAGCCGTTCTTAGCGCTACCCAAGAGTTTGGGCTCCTTGCTTTCAGTCGGAAACAGCAGCCAGACAAGCTGTCTAACCTGTACCCTCAACCTGTCGGAACAAGAGAGATCCATAGTTCTTAAAATTACGATTCTACCTTTTAAAATCACAAAGTCAACGTGAAATTATGAACATAAATTTTATATTGCAAATGTTGGGTAAGATCAAAATGTAGTATCTGTTCTGATGCTACACTTCATCTGCTCTGTCCTCGATCAGGGAACAAGAAATCTTTCTAGACTGAGGCAATTTAAATTTTTGTCCTAATCCAGAATTCCCCTTTTTGGGGAACTGGATCTTCCCCACATTAAAACTCGACCTTGTGTCTAACTCTGCCCTCATGGGGAGAATAGAAGAAATGCAACCCTAAAAATGTTAGTCATGCCAGGCAGTTTTGAACCCTAAAACAACTGTTATGATTGCATCAATCACTGAACTCCACTGTCGTTTAAATAACTTCAAAGAAGAAAAATAGAAAGTCCTTTTGTCTGCATAAAGATAGCTGTCTTATACTGATATCTATTCCAAAATCTTGAAATCGCATGAAAAACAGTGTTTTAAGACTTTTAATATTCCAACACTATTTACATAACTTAATATTTTCCCTTTCTTCTTTTCCTTTTTACTTTATTTCATAATATTTTACGTACGGCGTCTCTCACCACACTTTGTGAAGGTTTCTTCATCTTCACTAGCATCCATGCTAATAGATATATTTTGATGTTTCGGAATTTTTGAGATGAGGATTGATAATTTGTATAATTTTGATTATTCGGACTCTGAAGGTTGGAGGTTCAATCCTCGGTGTGGGCGATACGAAGAATAGTGAATTACTGAAGACTTATCCCAGTCATGGCTGACGGAACGAGTGCATGCTACCCCCATGGATTAAATAAAGGGTTCCGTTCGAAATTCAGTCTAGATTCCCGAGTTCGACAGAAATATTCCTGAGTTCGAAGAGATACACCCGAAGGGCCGGAGGTTACAGCGGTCGAAACGTTGTGATGATAACACTCAAGATGAGACGAATAGTCCGAATAATCGAAATTATACAATATTTTGATATTGTCTATTTAAAAAAAAATTTTTTTAAATTAACTTATTCTTCTCTAATGAGAGACTAGAAAATAAATTTCCCACAAGTTTATAAATGTTTTTAAAATGTTTCTGCTGTTTCATGTCATTTTAAAATGTTGTACTTATGATTCAAGTATAAAAACAAATTGCACTAAAAAATAATAATGTAAAAATAAAACTTTCTTACGATTAGTTAAAAACTGTAGAATTCAAGGGAAGTAACTCTTCAGTTTATTTCAAGAGTTACCTCCCATGGAAATTTATTCATGACAAAAAATACTAATCTATGGATAATTAAAATAATATAGGGATAATTCGCCAAAATAAATATTAATAAAGGCATTTTTAAAATATTTTTATTGTCGACTTTTTCTTCATTCTAAGTCGAAATACATATTAACATTAATCTTAGAAATTCAGTAAAAAAATAATTTTTTTAAAGTAAAATCAATAATATCTTTAACTTGAGAAAACATGCAAACAGTTTATAATCCAATTGTAAATTTGAAAAATCTTGGAAATTAAATGTTCTGTTTATCTCTTTAAGGATTCTATTTTGCTTATTTTTAGGAGCCATTATATTTCGCTCTGACGTCGACGATAAAAACGAAAATCTTACTCATAAAACTAATTTCATTTTCACCCATTTACATAATGTAAAATTGATTGCAGCAAAGTTAAGGGTTGGACAAAAATGAATAATAAATCAAATAAGCAAACCGACTGATTACATAGTTTTTAAATATACTTTTTTGTTGCTTTTTTTTAAGGAAATTTCTCAAGTAATATGACTTTATTGAATGTATCTTTTTTGTATTTCTTAAAAACTAAACTTTTAAGAATAATGAAATGCATTGGAGACTTGCTGCCTCTTGACTAATATATTATTATTATTATTATGTCAACACCACATCAACATCATCATAGTCGTCAAGGATACCTGCTTGTATTTGATCTCGAGCAAAGCCAACTACTTGCTAATATGAAGAATTAAATATCAGTGAAAGAACAATTGTAGTAACTAGCTTTATACATGAAATTCCATGGACTTTCGATATAATAAAATGTGATGTAGGTAGTAATAACATGTGATGTAGGTAGTAATAAAATGTGACGTTGGTAGTAATAAAATGTGACGTTGGTAGTAATAAAATGTAATGTAGTTAGTAACAAAATGTGATGTAGGTAGTAATAAAATGTGACGTTGGGTGTAATAAAATGTGATATAGGTAGTAATAAAATGTGATGTAGGTAGTAATAAAATGTGACGTTGGTAGTAATAAAATGTGAAGTAGGTAGTAATAAAATGAGACGTTGGTAGTAATAAAATGTGAAGTAGGTAGTAATAAAATGTGACGTTGGTAGTAATAAAATGTGAAGTAGGTAGTAATAAAATGTGAAGTAGGTAGTTATAAAATGTGACGTTGGTAGTAATAAAATGTGATGTAGGTAGTTATAAAATGTGACGTTGGTAGTAATAAAATGTGACGTTGGTAGTAATAAAATGTGAAGTAGGTAGTAATTAAATGTGACATTGGTAGTAATAAAATGTGACGTTGGTAGTAATAAAATGTGATGTAGGTAGTAATAAGATTTGACGTAGGTAGTAATACCATACAAGTTAATTGTCTTGAGAAAACCTTTATGTCAGACCTTGTCGAAGGCCTTGGAGATGTCTTGCACTATTGCCCTAGTTTCACCTATCCAGTGTGCGGTATATACATTCAGAGATGACCGTTTAGATATCTGCAATAGAATGGCATAGCCTAAATACACATTGTTGGTCAGAGAGAATTTTAGCATTTTTGAGGTGGCGAACTATCGCTAGATTGATTAATGATTCACAGATTTTAGCGAGTTTTTTTTTAATAGAAATCGCTCCAGACAAGGCATGAAGCCACTTGATGTAAGGAGCTAACAAGAACGACATATAATTATCGCAAAGACAGGAGATGCCTATTGGCCTTAGTTTTGAAAAGACCAAAGCTATAGGTAGAAGGAAAACAGTTAGCAGAAAAAGAGTTCTACAAGCCTGCAGTTTTTGGAAAGAAGCTACTGGAATAAGAAGCTGTATTACAATGAGGTATCAAAACAGCGAATTGATGGAGACCAATGAGTCAAACGAGCTGGAACAAAGGAAGCAAGGAATAGATCACGTAATTCTGAAGAACACATGCCATAATAGCATTTATAGAAAAGACCGAGAATAGCAACTTGTGAGAGAGAGGGTGCAGAGAAAAAGAAAGGGTAGGGTCAATCAAATTACTAATACGTTTCTGCACCTTATCAAGAACCCTCAAATGGGACAGAGATTCACCAGCCCAAATATGACAACAGTACTCCATACATAGTCTGATAGTAGATTTGTAGAGATAGAGAAAAGCCTCAGGTGTGAGAAAGTGTTTGGAGCGATAGAGAGAACCAACTTTACGAGAAGCAGAAAGAGCAATGGATCTAATGTATGAACTCCAAGAAAGATTTGATGAGAGAGCAAGACCAAGAAGTTTCAATTTCTCCTCAAGAGCAAAGACATCCATAAGAATCTCAGGAAGAAAAGGGACATGCCTACGATTGAAAGACATGAGCTGAGTCTTAACTGGATTAAACGAAACAAGCCATTTCGTACCCCAAGTTAGTTAAGATCATGTCAGATTGGACGTGAAGAAAAACAACAAAATGTTCAATTGTTGATCTACTGAACGTGATATCAGGAAACATCACGTTCAGATTGCTGAGACCTAATGTATTTAGACGATAGTGCTGAAGCTTACTGTCACATAGAAATTCTTCTGGATTAATAATTGCTTCATTATATAACAAATTGAAATTGAACAAAGAAAATAGTCATTTACATCGACTATCAATAATCATTTTTCATATTTATAATTTTTTATGTAATCTAAACCAGTTGTATGAATAATTGTCAAAAATGTTGAATAACTCTAAAAAGCAAAAGTTGAACTTGCTCTCTAAAAAAATAAATAAATAAAAATGATTAGCCCCAGTAAAATGTGCGCTAAAACAATTTTCTAATGACTTTTATGCAGAAGATAATACGCTATTTTGAAAATTTGGTCTCCATAATGTTGACATTTTTTTAGGATTAACACAATCAAAGATCTCATCAAATCAAAAACTCATATTTAATTCACATTTTAGCGCAAGTTTGTCATAAACTTCCATAACAATGGAAAAAATGAAATTTCTCAAATATTAAAAAAAGACAACAAAAAAACCCAGGATTTACCAAAAGCGGAATTAATGAAAATTAAAAACAAGGCCTGAATTTTGGATTTTGATATGTTAACATCAAAATCCACCATTCAGGAGCATTGGATACACAAATCGATACAATGTTTGGGTGGCACACGATTTGAGTGAAAAGAACTTTTTTTTTGGGGGGGGGGGGGGTCGTCACATTTCCATCTGTTATTTGCTTTATAAACGGAATGAAAATGCCCCCTTTTAAAGCAAATTGTTAGAGGCGATGAGAAATGGATCATTTACTGCAATATTGTGAGAAAACAATCCTCGATTAAGCGAGATGAGCCACCTCAAAAGCAGATCTTCACCTTTGCCTTATGTCTGGTGTGATTGGAAAGGAATTCTGTACTATGAGCTTCTTCCAAGTAACCAGACAATTAATTCTAAAAAATACTGCTCACGACTGGATGAATTAAAGGCAGCAATTAAAAAAATGTTGTATTCCATCATGATAATGTCAGACCAAACGTTTCTTTGGCGACCGCACAAAAATTGTAGCAGCTTGTCTGGGATGTGTTGCCCCATCCTCCTTATTCACTAGATATTGCTCCTTCAAGTTACCAGTGATTCAGATCTTTGCAGAATAATCTTAAACTTCAATTCTTTGGATGACAAAAAACACCTTGAGTTATTGCAATCCTGGGAAAATAGAATTTTCAAGTTGACAGAAAGAGTGTGCAACAAAATGTTTTATATTTGGTTGATTAAACATTTAATGGAATATATTTGCAGTTTTATTTTTCATTTCCTTTCAGATTCAGCACAAAATTTCTGGACAATCGTTACTTAAACAATATCTCTAGTAAAAGATACTCTGGACCCTTCATAAAATGGACAAAAGAAGAACTCTGGTACATGCATCAAAGAACTAGGAAACTAATGGAAAAGCACACTGCAGACAAAAGACGATACTGATCAACTCGATGAAAAAAGGAAAAAAGGGGGGGGGGGACTGATAATAAGTATTTCAAACTGCATGGACAATGCAGAAAAAGGACTAAAAATATATATATATAACACAAAATCCAGAGAGACTGGTTACCACCGCCAAGAGAGCAGCGAAACAGGGAAACAAAAAGGTAAAAAAAAAAAAAAATGGGAAGAGAAGCAGTTACATGGACTATTTATAAGACTGGCTAAAGAAATAGTTAATGACATATGGCTATGGAAAGGACATTTGAACAGCTAATGAAACAGGAGTCACTATGAATAGCCACACACACACAAAAATCAGAAGAAACTACATAAATACCAACATAGACCAGATCTAGGAAAACAGTAAATGTAGGCTCTGTGGACTAACCACATCATAAGTGAATGTAGCAACTAGTCCGAAAGGAATATAAAACAGACGTGATTGGGTCGAGAATGTAGTCAACTGGGAACTGTGCAAATGACTGCACTTTGAACATGCAGATAAATGATGCAGGTACAAATCAGGAAAAGGAAAGGCATAAAATCATCTGGAACATGGAAATGCAAATGGACAAACTCATCCAAGCAAGGATATCGTACATGATAATAATCAAGAAGAAGAAAAAAAAATGCCAAATATTAGATTTTGTCTTCCCAGCAGATCAGAGATTGGAGATGAAGGAGGCAGAAAAGCAGAAAGCAAATACATGGCGCTTGTCAGAAAGCTGAAGGATATATAGAACATGAAGAATAATTGTAGGAACACGAGAAACGGTTCTGAAACACCTGGAACAAAGATTATGAGAAATTGGAATCAAAGGGAGGATTGACACCATGACACCATACAAAGCACAGCACTGATGAAAACAGCTGAAATATTAAGGAAAATCCTTGAGTGCAGAAGCTAACCCACAAAACCAGGTGACATCGATGAACCACAGGTAAATTGAAATAGAAAAACACTGTAAATGCAATTTAACTGACCCATTTGGCATAATGGTAAGAGTACTTGCTAATGGGCTGGGAAACCAGGGTTCAATCCTCGGTTGAGTCATACCAGAGAATTTTAAAAATAGTACTTGATGCCACCCCCCTCTTTTGATAAACACTCAGCATTATAAAGTGAGGGTCAAGGGTAAGTGGAGTAATCCTGTGAAAAAAATGGCGTCTTCTGTGACACGTCTGTGTAACAGCCAATGAAAAGGGAGCCTTTGGGTCGCCCTCGAATATGGTCGACCATTTTACTTTTTACTTTTTTTAATGCAATTAAAAATACAGAAAGAATATTAGACGAATCAAAGGAACTGAAACTGCCAGGGTAAAGTAAGAAAAAGTCGCATACTACCCCAGACCTTACCCCCTCCCCCAAAAACAACACCATCCAAACCTCCATGGAGAGTACTGTAATCCTGAGTAAGTTTATTGTCACTCAAATTCCAGAGAAAGCCAATGGACGTTATCAACAAGAATTCAATGTAAACGCAAAGTGATTTGCAACAATGATTGAAAGAAACAGAAAGAATTGGAAATCTGGAGAGGCTTGTTGTCACTTGGACTACAGAGAAGATCACCTGTTTTTGTTGGTAAACGATCATTGGTAACGTGAGAACTCCTAGTGAGTAAATAATAATGATAAACATTTATGACTTAATAAATACTGGGGAAAAATTCGGTGCTTCTGCTGTTTAGCTACGACATGAAAATATTTAAGAAATGTATAAACTTTGTTATGTACTTACGTGTTAGCTGAAAATAATATGGTACAGAAAAAATTACGTAAATTCATCCAGTATTTATTAAATTATAAGGAAAAAAAAACGATCTTAAGTTTCGTTAGACATTTTCACTTATGAAATCGACAAGGGAGATAATTCAAATTTTCTTTTACTGGTTTAACAAAAATGGCTACAGAATGATAAAATCGTTTTTTATTTTTAACTTAATAAATACTGGATGAATTTGCGTAATTTTTGGTGTACAGTCTTCTTTTCAGCTAGTACCACGTAAGTACATAACAAAGTTTATACATTTCTTCAGCTATTTTTTTTTAAAGAGAGGCCTAACATGTCGGGGTTAAACAGCAGAAGCACCAAAAATTCTACCAAACATGAAGAGTTCTTATGATGCCGGGTATGTCATAGCGAGGTCAAAATTAAAATACTAATACTAGGCTCTAGAACTATTGAATAGAATTGCACCAAATTTGGCATGAAACGCTTTTGTGGCACCGAATGAAATAAAATGAAGATTAAGAATACTAATTATGATTTTTAACTAAAGTTCCAGCAGTCATCTACAAGAGCTAGACTAAAAGTCGCCCTCTAAGCAGCTATTTGGCTAGTATAAAATTTTTTATTTGACTTCAAATGCTACAATTGTTGTCAACGTTACTTGAACCGAACATTTATAACAAGAACCTTCTCAAGTTATGAATCCTTAAAAGATGCCAGATTTGCCACCATTACCAGAACCTTGCTTTCCTTCTCCCAAAAGGGTTTCAAGTCGCCGCTGAATGCATACACCAATGAATGAACCTTTTTTTTTTTAAAGACATTTTCTTTTCTCAAACAAGTGTTTTTCTTTTTGTCAATGAAGACAAAAAGAAAAACACTTGTTTGATTCTTAAATTTCAGAGAAACAAAAATTTTACAAGAATATTACAATATGGGGTCATGCACAAAGTTTATTTATTTACATTTGAATCCAGTATGTGGTCACCCTTTGACCTCTACATATATCTGAGGTCATCTTAAAGATCGGACAGATTTTGATGTAGGTTGGGGGATTATGAGAGACAGGGAACAGGGAAACACTGTATCTATCAAAATGGTGAATGAGAATGAAGAAAAAAGTGGAACAAAGACAGCAAAGATGTGTTTATTAAATAGAAAAATATGAAAAAGTGTAGAGAAAAGAATGTGTTTATTATACAAACGCAAACATTCGTTTGTATATTTCTATATACACATAAAGAATTTAAAGTATGTACATGCTAATTACTTCTGAGCTATTGGCCTAGGAACTCAAGATTTTCAGATAATGATCCTCTATCAATGCAGATTATCCTAAAGTATTAGGTCGTTACAAAAATAATGGCCACCTGAAGTGCTGGGTTTTAAAAAGTCATTTTAACACAGAATTTGTAGTTTATTATTGGTAAATTTTAATATATATAATAATTAATGTGTTCTCAATAATAATTTGTAACTTTTTTTCAGATAGAAAGTATTTTTGAAGCATAGAAGACCCTCAATAATGAACATGCCAAAACATGCCCTTTGCCTTCTTATGTTGCACGAGTTCAAACTTGGGCACAATGGCTCCCAAACTGCTGCCAATATCAATAAAGCATGGGGAGATGGATCCACAAGCGGTCTGGCAGTACGAAGGTGGCTTCAGAAATTCCGTAATGGAAATGAGAGCCTTGAAGATGACGAAGGTAAAGAACGGCCGTGTAATCTTGACAATGAACAATTGCGAGGACTTGTTGAGCAAAATCTACGTCTAAGTGTCAAAGAAATGTCTCAGACACTTTCTGTCAGCACTGCAACAGTTTCACGTCATTTACAGAGTATTGGAAACGTGAAAAAAATTTCTATGGATAAATGTATGTTTCTGAAATCGGCCATTATTTTTGTAATGCCATAATAGACATGAATCAGGGCTTCATACATCGCGAGTACTCTGAACCCCTTGAGAATATATATGAATGTATGCATATTTGAAGAAAACTAAAAAATTCTCATTAGATTTGAAACAGGCATTTTATTCTCAGAGCAAGTTTTTTTGTTTTTTTTTGTAAAGGGACCCATTAACTTTTTAAAGGGACCCATTAACTTTGACATGACTTGAGTCATCCATCAATTGATGGTGAAACAAATGTTTTTTTCTTAACACTTATCGTATCTGCGCGACGTCAAACCTACACATAGTCCATGGTACTCTAACTGGAGCAGTTATGCCTTTCCATTGTCAAATATATAAAATCATCCACGAAGTCATGTTGTTGTTATAGGGGGGGGGTAATCTAATCATATTCAAATTATCTCCCTTTCTCATAATATTTCTCGGACTTATACTTGAGTCTTTGGGCCATGCGATCAAGGAGTTGGCCCGGGCATCATTATATCTCTGCACGCCACTAGTGTGAGGCATTAAGTTATAAAATCTCGTCGTTTCAAAGAAATCGGGAAAAAAATAAACCATAAGATGAACTCTTTAAAAAACAAGACTGGCAGTCAGGTTGTCATATCATTTGGCATTTAATAAGCCAATAAAGAAATAGTATGAATGGATGATGACATTAATAAGCGTAGAGATAGATAGCAACAAAAAACAAAGATTAAGATTAACTACAAGCATAGGAGCCAACATGGCAGACATTATGATTATAAAGACATCGCTTGATTGGTATAAGTTATTTGGGATAATTATCTGGTAGTGACAGATATTCGTTATGTCTGGTGTAGACAGTCATCCTATTGAATTGGAGAACATCATTATCTCTCACCTATAAAAACATAGCGAAGAATACAAGTGTCGGTTATAACAACAAACAATGATTGTACTTTGTTAGCTACTGGCTGAAGTATCCAACGACAGATGCGTAGGGTCATATACGTATAAAACAAAGACATGTTATTGATATTGAAAATCGTATATTGATTTGCTAATTGGATCTCGGCATTGTAACACTTTTTCTTTCTTTTTCACCCTCCCTCCCTCCTTCCCTCCCTCTCTCTCTCTCATGGAAGCATGCATGGAGCCTTGCATTTCAAAAGGTTTTCTATAGTTAGAAAAGGTGCAATGAAGAGCAACAAAAATGGCGCCTAAACTAAGGCACCTCTCATATGAACAGAGAATGGCAAGGATGAATTTAATTACTTTGGAAAAAAAGGTGACCTCATTGAACCTTCTGCTTGATTATGAAGAAGAAGATCTAATGAAATGTTTTATTCATCATTGTTATAATCAAACAAGGGGCCAAAGGCTGAAGCTGTTTACTCCGCATGCAAGACTTGAAGTACAAAACAATTTTTTAGTGTACGTACAGTATGGCATTGGAACACACTACCTGAGAAGGCAGTTAATGAAGAATCAATGAACAGCTTCAAGAACTATGTGGACAAACAGGTGAAGATGGGGTAAATAGCTTCTAATTTTCTGTCTGTGCATTAAATTAACTATAACAAAATTAAAAATGAATTTTGTGATAAATTTGGGTTTCAGTGGAAACAGTAAGACCGTATGGTCTCGACGTGTCTCAACACTAAAAATGTCCGTTTTTCAAAGAAAGTTGTGAGCTAATGGAAAAAGAATAAGACTTCATTTTTGGATGAGAGAAAGTCCAAACTGTAGAATGCACAGAAAAAGAAAATTTTCATTTTCCAATCGTGCCACATACTTTTTTAAGGCTTTGTAGTCCCACACCAAAATTTAGGCAAACATGTAGAATAACTAAAAAACAATTGATTTCAAGAGGGTTTAAGTGTGCATTTTGAATTCCTTGTGTAAAAAACACAATTTTTAACATTATAGATAGTCTAGAATTCATTTTATAAACAAAAATGTAATTTTCTAATGTAGCGATTTCGCAGTCTTTCACGGCATACTTGAAATCTTAAAACTTCAATATTTTGAAAACCGCTTGGAGTTACATGCTCAAATTTTCAGGATTGTCTAGCATTAATGATACCAACAACTAGGGAAAGTTTGAAGAAAATCTGAGCAGTATGGGTGACATTCTCAAAATTTTCTGGATGATTTGATATGGAATTACCCAGGTAGAACCAGCCGAGCACTTTCCATGGAGATAACGATAGAGTAGAGAGAGACACTAGTAACGTCTCTTCTGTGAGAAAGGGGCCGAAAGGAATGGAAGAGATCATCCCTTAGTAGATTTTGAATTCTGTCATCGCAATGAAGAGTGCTCTGAGCGACACCTCCCCAAATGTGGCAGCAATACTCCATCTTAGGACGAATTTGACTCTTAAATAAGTAAAGGATTGCATCAGGGCTCAGGTACTTCCTGCAGTGGTAGAATGGTCCAACCTGGGGACTACTTGTGAATTTAATATTGCCTATGGTGAATTCTGTTTTGTTTCATTTTGAATACACACACACATTGACATATATATATATATATATATATATATACCTTTCCTAGATCGAATAGAAATTTAATTAGGCATAGTCCACAATGGTATTCATTAGGTCAATCATGCAACCCCAATCCTAATTATTTTATTTATTTACATATAAGTCACCACTTATCAAGGCCAAAAGCCACTCGGAAATAAGGGTTAATGAGATGGATAGATTGTCTGTTGAATGATGATGAATATTATGAGAGGATTGATGAGAGAACTGAATAAAATTTGATGACTTGTGAAGATGCTTTATGACAAGTGTTTACTGAAATTCATTTTTGTAGAGGACCATGTTGTAGACCTTAGAGAAGAAATCGTGTGGCAACGTGTTCTGCAGATGGGAGGTTCTTGGAAAGAAACTTTGTTCAAGAAAATTCCATTTTATGTTAGGCACACAAAGAAAGTGTAGTGTAGTGAAGAGAAGAATAAGAGATTAGTAAACCTTTGCAAAGGTTTTATTCACAAAAGGAAAGCTACAACAAAAATAAAGTTAAAATGACGAAGCATTTTTAGTGGAAACGAAAGAAAGTCTGGCGGACGAGTTCATCCAGTGGGAGGAGAGGTTAAGAATATTCAAGTTTCTTTTTTTTTTTTTATGTATTTTATTCTATTCTATTTTTTTTTTGTTACTAGTGCCTTATTTAGTGCCAAAGTCCTTGTATTTCTCAGGAAATTTCCATATTCTGCCAGATTTTCGAAGTGGCTCGGATGGCACTTCGCTCTCAACTGGCTCCACACGAGTGTTTTCTTCTATCTGTTCAGAATATTGTGTACATTCTTTTTCACTTTCTGGCTTACTTACGGGTGGCATGCAAACATCCTCTAACATGTTGTCTCTATTAATTGAGTTGGAAGCCAAATCTCTAACGTTGACGGTAGTTTCGATGTCAGAAGGTAGATGTACATGGCCATAATGAGTATTGATTTTCAGTAACGTAGCAGGTGTAACCGTTGGGTCATACTTACTCGACTTAATATGATCTCTGACGTATACTTGGCCTGGTTTTGCCCACAGGGGAATAGAAGTACCAGAAGTGGATTTACGGCTGTACTTAAATAGTCTATCGTGAAGGGTCGTATTCGTAGCTGTGCAGAGCAATGATCGAATTGAATGTAGAGCATCAAGTAGAATATCTTCCCAACAGGATAGTCTCATATTGCGAGAATGTAAAGTTACTTTTATGGCCTTCCATAGTGTGCCGTTTAGTTTCTCAATTTGGGCATTGCCTTCCGGGTGATATCTACTCGTTTTTGAAGTCGCAATACCTTTCCCATGTAAGTAATTAGTAGTTTCCTCTGACAGAAAATCAGTCGCTCTATCTGTGTGAATCATATCGGGCATACCAAATATCGCAAATAGTTGATTCAGGCATTGTGTGACAGTTTTGCTTGTCATATCTTTACATGGAAATGCAAAGAAAAAAATAGAGTATTCGTCGATTATCGTAAGTAGAGATTATCTACATAGACAAATGTATCTAATAATTGCTCTCTGCTGACAATGCCGTCAATGGTTCTTTGGAAGGCACTTACTCCATTAGTAACACCGAACGGTAGGCGAGTAAACTGGTATAATTTACCATCCACCTCGAATGCTGTAAATTTACGATCCTCCTTACTGATAGGGATTTGATGGTATGCTAATTTAAGATGAAGAGTAGTAAAAATATTGTACCGGGCTATTTCCTCGACTATTTTAGATATACTCGGTATAGGATAAGAGTCTAATTCCTAAATCTGTCGATTGTGTCACTATAATCAATCACCATTCTTTTTTTTCGGTTTTCATTTGATGTTACTCGAACTTGCGCTCGCTAAGGTGAAATTGAGGGTTCTATTATATTTTCCTCCAACAATTTTGCAGTCTCTATTCTTATGAATTTGCCGTCAGCAATTGTGTGGCGACGTGACTTGATGCTGATTGGTGTTGTGTTTGTAGAGAAGTGAGAAAATAATGAGGGAGGAGAAAAGTTCATGGATGGAAAAAATTATTCCTTGTGACTGATCCGATAATAAGTTCGTCCTCTGGTCCATCAAATTTGAAGGTTACATTCTTATATCTGCAGAGAATATCTTTCCCTATGATTAAGTTGACAAATAAATTCTTAATGACCTCCACTATTACGTTAGAGTGTACATTATTGTTTAGAGATATATCGACTTTAGTTTCTCCCACAATTTTCGCACACATATTAGGGTCAGCCAATGATATTTTGTTTGGGAATAATTTAAAGGTTCATTTTTTTGCAATATTGCCGTTAATAAAAGTCCCCACATTACCAGAATTCACCATGGCATTGACAGTGGATCCATTTATTTTACTTAGTAAATGTAATGTCTTTTTCTCTTCCTAGGGATTTACAGACTTTGGCCCAGTGTCCCTTTTTTGAACACTTATTGCAGTTTCAGTCACGGACTGGACAAAGGAGACGTGGATGACGAGAATTCCCCACCCCCCAAATTTTTTTCTTTGGCCTCATATTTTTCTGTGTCACTGCCAGACTTGTATTTTCTCCTGAAGTGATTATTGGCACAGAAACTATACTCTCCTTGTTGTAACATGCAAAGTGTTTTTCTGCTTGTTCAAGGCCTCTTGCCATCTTGTATGCTTCTCGAAAAGTTAGCAAGGATTTCTCGAGAAGTCGATGTCGAATTGAGGGAGAGGAGATACCGCTAATAAAAGCCTCCCGCATATACTGGCTTTTATTTATTTCAGCACTTACGGCCTGGAAATATCATGTCTTAGCAAGGTTTTCCAACTGTAACATGAAAGAATCCACTGTTTGTGCCGGTTGTTGTTTCATGGTGATAAGTTGGTGTCGGTTGTAGACTATATTAGTAGGCTTGATGTAGGCCACGTCCAGAGCTCTTATGGCAGGTGTATAGTCGTTTGTGTCACTAATTATTTCGAATACCTCTGCCGATATGCTATTTATCAAAGCATTGAAGTCGGTTTTGGTGCTTCCAGTTTCTTCAGTGCCGTTAACCGTACATAGGTAATTTATGAATGTAATTTTCCCATGTTTGTATTTTTTTCTGCATTGAAGGCTGTGGACTCGATGTCGAATCGTTCGGGACGAAGTACTCTGTTCATTTCTTTTGTGAATAAAATTGTAGTGTAGTGAAGAGAAGAATAAGAGATCCATAAAGGTTTTATTCACAAAAGAAAGCTACACAAAATAAAGTTAAAATGAAACGAAAGAAAGTCTGACGGACGAGTTCATTCAGTGGGAGGAAAGGTTAAGAATATTACAGGAAGAAAGGAAAGTTCTTTGCAGTTGTGGTGATAAGACATCTTTCGCATTTATTTATTCAGAAAAAAGATCTTATTTTACATCTTCAGGCATTGAAGACTTTCTGAAAATCGAGAAACTACTTATGATTTCAATAACGCTGACAGAAAGAAAGTCAAACTATCTGAGGCTTTAGAGAATGAAACTGAAGAGTTAACAAAGAGTTCACTGTTGTCATTAAAAAACAAAAGCTGGCAACAATACAAAAAACAATGAGGAAGATAAGTGTCAGCAGATGTGTGTGTAAAAGAAGAACATTTGGAAAGGCTCTGTTTCAGATGAAACATGTAACAAGATCAGATGTTGGATGTGTAAAAATAAAGTTAAGATGAAGCAGTCACATATTCTAATTGTATTGTGTACCACTGGAGTGACTGGTCCCCCAGCCAATCAGAATATTTAGCTAGGATCACAAATCGACAGACTTTTTCTTACAGCACCCGCACAATTTTGTTCCTCTAGCGAGAGTTGGAGCCAATACCCCATCCAGAGCAGACGTACTTCATTGGTTTCCTTAAATCGCCAACGATATTAGAAATCTACCTTATTTGCATGTCGCACTTTATAAAGATTGATTGTGTAGCTGTTTAATTCCTTTTTCAGTCTAGACCAATAAAGGGTATTTTCATTTGAAACTGCGATGTCGTCTCCTGATTAACTGTTGGCGACAGATAAACTTTCTATCTATTGCAGCCTACAATTACTTCAACTATAGGTAAAATTGAAAATTCTGCATAAGGTTAGTTATGTAAGAAAATAGAATTTTCCATTAGAGGTTAAGTTAGAAGTTGGGCCGATGTGTATGGGAAGTGCATCATGGACGGAAGTACATGGCAGAAAAGCAAGAAAGTTTCTGCCTTTGGGGAATTTGGTGTCAAAGTGAGCGGACGCTACTTTTGAAGCCTCCACTATCCTACAAGGATTGGAAGGGGGAAATGCACTTATCTAGATGTAGATTACTGTTAAGATTTTGGTAAAAAGTAAAAACAAATCCCAGAGCATAAATGGAGTTATTTGTTGTTCTTTTTAATTGCTTCGATTATTCTAGCAATAAGGAGAAAAAAAGAAAAGAACTGCTACTGCTGCTGTCCCCAAGAAATTGTTGGAAAGAAAAAATAAATAATAATACAGACTGAAATTATTAAAAAAAAAAATTTTTTTTAATTAAAAATAAAAATGTCAAAATTACGTCTCTAAGCTTGTACATCCGGGGCTCTCAGTCGATTTACAATCAAAAGAATTAAATTCTTTAAAAATCTTTTTAAAATCTGATATTTGTCACACAGATTTGTTTTGACTAAATTAATTAACACAAATGTTGGATATAAAATAAAAAAATTAAATGTGTTTTGCTTCAAATATATATTCAAATATTAACAGATCCATCAACAAGATTATTTAAAAAAAGAGATTAACATGGTTTGGACATGTTTTCCGGCTATCAGATGAAGAATTCATATTGAGAAGATTTAATTCAAGAAAGATGAAAAGGACGATCACCAAAGGGATGGGCCGGCCAAATAAGGCTTGAGAATAGCATGCGGCTCCTAACAGCTGAAAGACTCGCCCAAGACTGTGATAAATGGCAGAATTTTGTTTCCAAGCATATGGAGAAGCTCCTTGGAGGAGACAAATAAGTAGAGTCAAGTTAATCATATATTCAAACATGCAAGCTAAAGAGCTCCGTGTCGATTGTGTTGTCATTTCATTAAGATTGATAAAAAAAATGTTTGAATTATTGAATGAAACAATTGCTTAAGAAATTGCATTGATTGATTACGGTTTAAATCGTTTTGTGAGAAATGAAATAAAAATATTTCTAAACAATAATGTTTTTTTTTGTTTCTTTTTTTTTTTTACTAATGAATCAACACTTATTAAGGCCAAACTCCACTCGAGGATAAAGGTTAAAGAGAATTGAGAATGATTGCTGGGATGCACCAAGTTCGAATACTTGTGGACGATTCATAATAGAAATCTGCTGACATTGGATATGAAGACGACCATGTTCTCATCTTGAGTGTTATTCTCACAACGTTTTGGCCGCTTTTCAAACTCAGGAATATTTCTGTCAAACTCGGGAATCTGGACATAATTTCAAATTTATTTATGTTTCCCTATCGACGAAAATATTGCATATATATAAGAAAGTATGACAATGCAACATTACTATTATTACAAAATATTAATTTATTAGTTAGTAGAGAATAGTAGTTTGCTTGAAGCATTGCTGGGAATTGTAATAAATGTACTAAGAAGGCTGAAAGCAATCTCTCTGCATTGTCTCCAGCCTTCTTAATACACTTATTATAATTCATAAGTTGTTTCTAAAATAAATATGCAAATTAAGAAGAACTAAAGGTGTTTATCAGTATTTGCAGTTTACTATATATACAGTATTATAAAATATTATATTGTATCATTGAATTAAATAAGTACAACCTGTTTTGATGGTAATATAGTTAGAATAGATGGAAAAACTTTTGCATTTATTCAGTTAGATATACCATAAAAGGCATAATAGTTAATTTAATACTAATTAGATTGGGCGAGTGTCTAGAAGAGATGGAGACAAATTAAGATTATTAGAGCTATTTATAACTATAGGATCCTGATTTTATAAATAAATCCTTATAAGCTTTGCTTGTTATGAAGTAAAATCGATTATTCGCACATTTCCCTGAGTTACATTGCTTTGCTAAGAAAAGCTGCATACTTAAAACTGTTCAGTCAGTTTTGGGCAAATATTGGTCCGTGTTGATAAAATTTATTTTCAATCGATTTCATCAATTTTTATATTTAATCCTGATCAATATTTTATTGTTTTAGTCATGAATAAAGAAAGAGAGTGAGTTTTCACTCCCTAATTCAGATGTACTCCTACTCTCCCCATGGGCACCAGGAAAATGTAATAAAACAAATCTTTAAAACGGTCTATCGGTGAAAAAGAGGGAAAGGAAGTCGTGATTTATCTTTTTTGGTTTTTTCTCTCCTGTTTTTGTTGCCTTTGTCTGACAAGAGGGAAAGAAAGAGAAAATAGTGAGTGAAAGGAAACGAAGATAAAGAATGTTGCTTGTTCTGATATTTAAGGATGGAAAAGAAAGTCTTAATTTGTTTTTTCGCTTTCGTTTTCTCCTTTACTTCGTGGCCTTTGGTTGGCAAGGAGAAAGAAAAAGTAAAGAGAGAGAGGAGGAGGCAGACAGAAAGAATGCCGCCTGTTCTGGTTTTAACCAACATTCAACTGTGAGAAGAGAGGAGAGATAGTTGATTCAGTGATTCAATCAGTTAGCACACTGTACTTATATTACAAAGCGATGGGGAGGGGGCTGGAGAGAGGGCGCCCTAAAAGGTGGGGAGCCTAAAAGCGGAAGTCAAGAAATCATGTAACTTCCGGCAGAGAATGGTTCTGTCTCTGAGGCTGCCGACAGCCGACCCAAACAGCCGCAAGATGTGTCCTGACCAGTTCCGTCAGAGGGGTCGGGGACAGTGGCGTACAGGTAGCTAAAAGTCAGCCTGCCTTCTGTATGTAATTATTATCACTTCCTCCAATTCGTTCGTTCGTTCATTCTCTCTCTCTCTCTCTCTCTTTCTTTTTCTCTCTCTCTTTCTCTCCCCCTCTCTCTCTCTAATTCATTCCTTCTCTCTCTCTCTCTCTCTCTATTTCTTTCTCTCTCTCCCTCTCTATCTCTCTCTATCGTACATACGCAATTCAGTTTTCTGTATTTGTTCTGTTAAAGAAAACTTTTAATGCCAAACCAGCGTCAACATGGTTTTCTATCAACAGCCGAGTTTAACAGTGCTATACAGTATAATAGTTATACAACAGAAGATGCAGGGTGTATAATAGTTATACAACAGAAGATGCAGGGTGTATAATAGTTATACAACAGAAGATGCAGGGTGTATAATAGTTATACAACAGAAGATGCAGGGTGTATAATAGTTATACAACAGAAGATGCAGGGTGTATAATAGTTATACAACAGAAGATGCAGGGTGTATAATAGTTATACAACAGAAGATGCAGGGTGTATAATAGTTATACAACAGAAGATGCAGGGTGTATAATAGTTATACAACAGAAGATGCAGGGTGTATAATAGTTATACAACAGAAGATGCAGGGTGTATAATAGTTATACACCCGCGACGGTAAGCAGTATGCAAGGTTATGAGTTTGAACTGTATTCGAGAGGCATAAGTATTTTTACTGATTTTGTTCTCAAATGAATTTAAATGTTTCAAATTATGACATTACGCACACAGTTACGTTTTATTTCAATTTGATTTCTGTAATCTACGTATTATACAGAAATTAAGATCCCAGCAATGACGAGTACCCGTTCTAGTTTTTAAAATATTAAATTAGTGGATACTTACGATCCCATCTTGTAAGCTCCAGATCCTCCTGGCCATGCCCTCACAAAAGTTGGATCAGCAACAAGTGAAACGGGTTTCAGTCCAGTAGGGAAGTAAGGTCCAACGGGTCCAGTAAGAACAAACAAAAGAGCATGATCGGCAGCACTCACACCCAGGGTCGGCTACAACACACAAACGAAAGAAAACAAAACAAAAATTAATGTCAACGAGAAAATTGCAATCAAATTACATAATATTATACAATAGAAAATAACATTTGTAGGATAATTATTTTATACAATATTTCAAAATCAAAATAATAATAATCATCATCATCATCATCATCATCGGTTTAACACCTGTTTTACATGCTGGCATGTGTTGAACAGCTTTTAGAAATCGACTTCAAACTAACCTACTTAAGCCCAAGTATTTATTTATCTCTCTTTCTCTCAAATCCATCCTTATCACTTTCTTCCATGTTTTCCTCCCCCCCCCCCCGCGACCTCAACTGTTCTACATTTCACCCATTCTTTCAATTTGATCAAACTAACGAAGTGTCCTGCTCTGCATACATCTCCCTATGCAGTACAAATTTAATCTTCCTGTGAGCTTATCAGATCTAGGCTTGTCTTTAAGACCCACAAAGAACATTACGTCAGTTTCAATTTGCCATATTTTTCTGAGATCCGGTGAATTTCTTTTTCTTTTGAAAAATCATTTTTAGCAATATAGAAGAACCTGAAATGGCCATAACCGAATCATCAAATATTTCAGAAAACACAAACTTGATTTGAAGAACCTCACATTATCAATTATCAAAGCCAACCTTTATAGGCCAGCACATTCTTCTTAGATTATAACATGGTCAATACCAGACCTGTAAGATTTTAACTGTACCATAATTCTGTTTCTAATTATTATTATTAGTAGTAAAATGTTATTTTGCCCCCCCCCCTCAACATACCAGGCATTTCAAGGGCTCTTCAAGCTAAATTTAATTTGATTTTATCCAATAAGTGTTTATTATTATTATTATAATCAGTAACATGTAATATGAGTGTACACCTTCAGTCAAAAATGATGGTGAAGAAATTATGCTTCGCCAGTGTTTGCACCAATATTCATATAAAATAACGACTCAATCGTTGAAGTTAAAAAATAAAAAATAAAGAAGACGTCTCAAACTGGAATTTTTTTAAAAAGTAAACATAAAGAAGAAAGGAAAAAGAAGAAAGAAACCGTCTCATTATGAAAATAGAGCTATGGATTTTTTCCGAATACATTTCAGATGGCGGGAGGTTGTCTGACTTTCTCTAAACACTTGAAATGGTTTCGTCCGACAGTTTCTTTACTTGTTAACTTTTGATGTGATGGGATGGATATTTATATGGATACAAATAAATACACATTGGTCTTTATTATCGAGTGGAGCATTGTCATAATATAATTTTGAAGTACTACTACAGTGTCTTGCAGAAGCTCGATGAAATACCAACCATCTCTGAGCTAAACAAACCTATAGACCAGATTTCCCCTGGCAAAGCTCCAGGTAATGATGAGATTCGCCCTGATCTCTCAAACAGTGTGAGACAATCCTCCTGAAACCCATATATGATATTCTTTGTTGATGCTGGGCAGAAGGTGAAGTACCACAGGACATGAGAGACACCAAATTGTTTACTCTCTATAAGAACAAAAGTGATCGGAGTGACTGCAACAATTACAGGGGCATATCTCTATTAAGTATGGTGGGCAAGGTTTATGCAAGGGTACTACTTGTAAGGTTACAGGCGCTTGCTGAACGTGTCTATCCTGAGTCTCAATGTGGCTTAATAGCAGGGAGATCAACAGTAGACATGATCTTTTCATTGAGACAACTTCAAGAGAAATGCAGGCAACAAAATATGCCGTTGCAGATTGATTTTGTGGATCTCACAAAAGCATTTGATACTGTCAGTCATGAAGGGCTGTACTTGGCACTGTCTAAAATTGGTTGTCCTCGAAACCTCTTGAGTCTCGTAAGATCATTCCACCAGAATATGAAAGGGACAGTTCAATTTGATTAGAACCTGTTTGAACTATTTGACATTTGCAATGGAGTGAAACAGGGCCGTGTTCTGACCCCAACCCTCTTTGGGATATTTTTCTCAATGCTTCTGAAACATGCTTTTGGTGATGCAAATAAAGGCATCCTTCTTAGGACAAGATCTGATGGGTGCCTCTTTAACCTTTCCAGACTCAGAACAAAAACTAAAGTAAGACAAGCCATGATAAGGGGCATGCTTTATGCTGATAATGCAGGCATTGCTACTCACACTGAGGAGGAGCTTCAATTTCTTATGAACCGCCTCTCTGTTGCCTGTAAGGATTTCGGCCTGACCATTAGCCTCCCAAAGACCAAAATACTGTCCCAGGGCTCAACTGACAAGCCCTATATCAAAATTGACAACTATGAGCTAGGTGTTGTTGAAGATTTCTCATATCTTGGCTCAAACATCTCAGAATCTTCTCATTTGATACAGAAATCAACAAAAGCATTGGTAAAGCAGCAGGCACCTTGTCTAAGCTAAATGGTCGAGTTTGGGTAAACTCCTTACTCAAAGTCAGCACAAAAATGTCAGTCTATAGTGCTTGCATTATAAGCATCCTGCTGTATGACAGTGAGACAGGAACACCCTATGCTAAACAAGAAGGAAAAGCTGCAGATATTCTACTGAGAAACCTGCGTTTTATCATTGGTATCAGATGGGAACACAAAAAGACAAATGTCGAGGTGCTTGAAATAGCTGGTCTGAAATCCATGTACACACTGCTAAAGCAACGCCGACTGAGATGGCTTGATCACGTTCACAGGATGGCTGATGGCAGAATTCCCAAAGATCTCCTTTATGGAGAGTTAATAGAAGGAAAGATACTGTGGTCGCTCTCTTCTAAGATACAGGGATGTCTGTAAGAGAGACATGAAGGCCATTGACATCGATCCGTCATCTTGGGAAAGCCTTGCTTGTGACAGGGATGAATGGAAAAAATCCTTAAACAACTGCTTGAAATCGGGGAAGCAAAGTGGAAGACAAAAGCCGTTTAAAAGTGTGCAAGGAGGAAAGAAAGGGCAAAAGCAAGTGAGCTCCTCATCCACCATCCTACTTCATGTGTGACAACTGTGGCAGAGACTGCAAGGTCCACCTAGGCCTTCTCAGCCACAGCAAGAAATGCCTAGGTTAAGTCAATATGCCCCTTGGGGAATTGGCATCGCTGACAAGACTGTAAATACTGAAACTAGCCGGCAGGATCTGCAAGTGTTATTCATGGTTGGACACGGCCGACGATGGTCTACTACTAGTAATATGGTTACCCTCTTATGAAATATCCAGAATTTCAAGGTTGCTTCATGCTAAACTTAGTGCAATTCTGTCAAGTAGTTTTGGAGTCCATAATTGACCAAGAGGTAAACTAAACATGCTTGATTATAACATAGATTAGATTTTAATTTAAAGGTAATTATTTTCAAAGAAGAATTAATTATATCAAATGTGAAATTGAAAAGAAATAATACAACTCTTGAGAAATAAATAATAAAGTTCGAAACTGAACACTTTATTTCATCCTCTGGGGAAGCCTTTTCTCATTCCACACATTTTAATATTTCGCATAAGTTAATGAATTTATTTCATTCATTTGGGAAAATTCACTCAAGAATACCACTTAACCAACGGCTTTATTCACTAGACCATGTGTTTAAAATTCTTGGAAAATTTACCAACTACAACGAAAGACACTTTGTGATTTTATTTGTTTAAAGGTAAATCAATGCTTTTCAGGTTATTTGGTGCCAAAAATAAATACCTATTGTATACGATTAATTGAACACAACTTGCTTTTTTTACCCGTAGTTGGGAGGGTGGATTGTGGGTTTATACCTTTCCCTACAATATTAGTGCGTAAATGACCACAATAGATTCGATACGAAGTGAATTTGGTGTAGCCAATTTAAGATTTCACAATGGTATCCTATGGGCTATTAGATCAATACCCCTTCTACAAAGGCACCAGAGCAGTGACATACATGAGGGGGGGGGCGAGGAAAAGAGCAGTGACATACATGGGGGCGCGAGGAAAAGAGCAGTGACATACATGGGGGGGGGGGGGCGAGGAAAAGAGCATCCAATCATATTCAGACTATCTTTCTTCTAATATTTTTTAGTACTAGGACTTATATTTGAGTCCTTGTTGCATACAATCAAGAAGTTGGCCCCAGGCATAACCAGACCTCTGCATGCTACTGCACCAAAGCGATACATTGTTAAAATCATTGATAATATAAAGGTAAAAAAAACATATATATATATATTAAGGTAAAAAAAAATATATATATATATATATTAAGGTAAAAAATTGGGAACATGCGTTTGACTGATGGCGAATGTGTTTATTTGAATGCCCATAGTCGTCACAAGTTTCAACGCAACCATTCTCAAACTGGCTCTTTTCACCTCAGTTTTTAGCCCAGATGCAAACATTGCAGGTTACGATGCACCATGCGGGTTGTTTAAAAAGGTGGTGTAAATGGTGTATGTCCCTCTCGCTAATTAATACTGGCAAACAAAAAAGGGAAATAACTCACACACATTTACAATAACAATTGATGTTTAAGAATTTTCTACATGACAATTGATGATTACTATTATTCCGACTACTTTTCTCATCTTGGATGTTATTCTCACAACGTTTTGACCGATGTAACCCCCAACCTTCTTCAAGTGCGTCTTGTCGAACCAAGAAATCTGTATGGTATCATAAATAACCGGTTCCATTCGAAATTCCATACAGATTACTGGGTTCGACAAGATTCACCTGAAGAAGGTCGGAGATTACATCGGCTGAAACGTTGTGAGAATAACATCCAAGATGAGAACACTAGTCTGAAAAATTCAAATAATACAGATGATGATGATGATGATGATGATGATATATATCCAAAACATGTAAAACAACAACACGTCATCTCAGCTCATAATGAACAGTTAATACGGTAAGCCCGGCATTGCAGATATGTTTGAATGTTGAACTGGGTTAAGGGAACGGCTTGGCCCCTTTTTTTGCAAATTAATACAAAGAAATACAATAAAGAAGAAGAAGCAACATAATAAAGTGATTTTTTAGGAGAAGGGAATAAATAAAGAGCAAAGTTCTCTTTTATCAAGTGGGGTGAGGTGGGAATACAATAAAACGAAAAAGGTAAAGGAAAAGAAAGGAGGGGGAAAGTCAGCCTGAGGAAACACAAATAAATAAAAGCTGAGATAAAAAGTGAGGTAACTAAAGATTTACAAGAAAAGCCCCTGCTCCCAAACCGGCGACCATTAGCTAATGCACCTGCTGAGGAAGGAACAACACACAAAGTGGGGAGAAAACACAGTTAAGTTTATATACTTAGATATGAAGGGGCTACATCTATATACAAATTGCCTATATATATATATATATATATATATATATGAGAGATTAATATAGTTGTATAATTGCTAGACTTATTTGTGTGTGTGTGTGTGTACACATACATTACATACACAAACATTCAAGCAAGCACACATATGTAGACACACTAAAATAAGTTAAATCAAGTAAACCTTATATAAAACGATATGAGAATAGTATATATTTATCTATTTAATACAGAAAATCAGTACAATATCAGTACCGTCGGTTTCGAGTTCGGAAGGGGTCCGACCTTCCAAACTTTCATCAGCTTTTATTTATACTGTTATATATATATATATATATACACACACACACACACACACAAAACCAACCATGATATAAACACAACGACCTCTAATTTAGTTCAAATGAAGCCAATCAAGTATAACATAGTAATAAAATTAATAGCACAGAAATATATATCTTTGTAAGATTAGTGGAAGAGAACCCCAGCAGAGTGCTCAATTATTAAGTAAAATAAAAAAATTAAAGCGTAATATTTATTTATATATGTATTACAGAAGTTCAGAACAATATCGGTACCGTCGGTTTCAAATCTAACACGGGAAGAAACAGAATGTTAACACCCTTTATGGACTTTCCTCAGCCTTCATTGTAGTCAGCAACAGACCACAACAGAGGCTGAGGAGATTCCATGAAGAGTGGTCACGTGCTGTTCCCCCTTTCTTATATTTGAAACCGATGGTACCGATGTTGTGCTGAACTTCAGTAATATATATATATATATATATATATATATATTGGAACCAGAAGAGAAAAATGTTAATATTAAATGAGCGATTGTTAAAAATTCAACTCTGTAATACAAATTGAAAAAAACTACCAATAATGGTCAGGAGATTTATTTCCAATAACTATATCCAAATGACAGAACAGATTACTGAAAAAAAAAGAAGAATTCTCGCTAAGTGTAGGATATGAAAGTTATTGAAAAATAACATGCCTACCGTGGCAACAATAAAAATATATTATCTCTATCAATAATTGGTTACGTCTTTTCTGACACCTCCGCCCCCAATGGGAAGACAGAGGTATTTTTTTAAATGATCCTGACCATCAAAAGGTACTGAGTCCCCACCGCCACATTAAACCGATCTTTGGCACATCCTACCTACGTGGGGGTATATAAACGCCAACAGATAGTTATTCCAAATTCAAAGAATATGCTATAATGGTTTTCACATTCTAACATGTCTTAAACATGCACGGTGAAAGATGTTGAATTTCAATCAATTTGGAAATTAAACTTTATTCATTTTCTATTCAACAGCCTGCAGTCAACACAGATGCGTCCGAACTGTTAGAATAGGAAACTGCAGTAGATCACAATAAGCAGAAGTATTTTTAATTGTATGTGTGTGTGTGTATATATATATATATATATATATATGTAAAGGAGTAAGGCTACCAACATTTATAAAAAGTTTTTTTTAACATTCATTTATTATTTTATCATTTTATAATTTTATATAATGCGTTTCAAGCGGTGGTCCGCTCTCATACATATCTGATGAGAGCGGACCACCGCTTGAAACGCGTTATATAAAATGATAAAATAACAAAATAATAAATAAATGTTGATAGCCTTACTCCTTTACATATATACTTTTCTCTCGTTGAAACTGCACTAATACTGCACTACCCTCTTTTCTATGTATGTATATATATATGTGTGTGTTTGTGTGTGTATGTATATATATATATATATATACTAAGTTAGGTATGTGTATATATTTATATGTACTGGATTCACTCCTAAACTCATTAACCGATCATTATGAACTTTGAAACACAACTGCTAGGCGTAAGGGTGGTTAATATGGTCTATATTTAGTTTGATTTCGGTTTATGCAAAAGAGAAAAATTTATTTGATCTTTTATTCGTGTGTGTGTGTGTGAATTCAAATAAACGAGTAAAAGTTTCACTAAAGATATTCATTTGGTGAAACTTGGCTAATAAGCTCCTGCTTATTTATTTGAATTTATATCGATATTTCTTAGTTTTGAAGAAGGTAGTCAAATAATGTTATTATATCATATATATATGTATGTATATGAATGTATATGTGTGCGTGTATGGAACCTTTTCTATATACATTATATATGTGTAAAATATATATGTGATTTGTATATTTCCCTAGAATTTAATATCATAAAGTGTGTGTTGGTTGGTCAGCCTGTCATACAAGAAAATTAACTATGAAAGAATGCTGAAAAATGACCTTTCATTGTGTATATATTTGTCATTCGATGTTGTTTACTTTGTCTGATTGATAAGGTCTTAAGCATTACTGTTGCCAGACTGCACAATATGACATGTTTATTCGCAAATAGACAAATATACAGATATTTATTAGATTGTGTATAACTACATATTTTTCTTTCATGCTATCTTATACACACCCACAGATCCCTCTCTCTCTCTCATATATATATATATATATATATATATATATATATATATATATATATATATATATATATATATTGTACCTGTTAAAGGTATTTGAACACAGAATTATGTTAATCCTTGTGGCATGAACTTGAGAATTAAAACCAAAAACCTTACACAATAAGTACCACCTTTTGTTTTCCATGCAAAGTTAAAATTGGCATTTTAGGAGAATGCTGTTCCTATCCTAACCTTAAATAAAGCAAATCACATTTAATAAACTTATAATTCTAAATTATTCTTTTCATCACATTTTTATAATGTTTATAATGACAATCACTGAAAATGTTTATAATGACAATCACCGAAAATTTTTATAATGACAATCACTGAAAATTTTTATAATGACAATCACTGAAAATTTATAGAGATGACTGTCTTAGCTTTTGGCAGGCTCTTCTTTGTCGGAATGAGTTATAGTTTCGTCCTAAGAGGTCCTTGAAGCAGGGAGTGGGTGTTGCCGTTCGCTTGAGGCATCCTTAGCAGGGAATGCTAACATCCCTATTTCTAGCTATCTTTGTACCCTTCTGGAGTGTCCCAAAAGGTTGGGAGAAACTTTCACTAGGCTCTGCCACCCTCTGCAGCAACATTTCACTGATTCTAACCAGAGCTCAATCAGTGACCCAACATGTTACATTTTTTGGAGAAGACAATTTGGATTACATCCGACCAAATGTTGAGAAAATAAGTGAAAAAAGCGAGTTACTACACAGATACAAAAGCAAATCAAATCAAACTCATGCGAATGACTAATATTTCGTCTTTAGTCATCGAAAGACTTCTTTAGGGTAAAATTTGGTTTTGATTGCTAAGAACAAAGATTTATGCGAAAGTAAATATGAGGAATTAGGATGGACGAATAAAGAGGGTAAGGCTAAAAATGAAGGAGGGAGGGGGCTAGAAAACACAGATATAGAGAGAGGGATAGGAATATTCAGAGTGAGATTTGGTTCCCCCTCCCCAGGTCTATTCCTGTATCTATGTCTACTGTGTTTTTCATTGCTAACACCCCCATTCGTTTTAGCCTCATTCTCTTTATCTTTATACCTTATATTTACATTGCCATGCATCTTTGTACTTAGCAATAAAAACCAGATGCCATTTTGAAGAAGTCTTTCGATGAATAAAGACGAAATATTAATCATGCAAATGAGTTTGATTTGATTTTGTATCAGTTAAGTTACTAACTTGTTTCACTTTATATATATATATATATATATATATATATATATATATATATGATTATTTTTATTTACATGTACAAAATCTGCGATACTGGCATGTCGATGTTATCGATCAACAGCTGTTATAAACTGAGATCTCATCAGGCAGAGTTAAAATCCGATCTTAACCGTTGATCATATTTGGTTTCTTTCCAAATATGATCTAAGGTTAAGATCGGATTTTAACTCTGTTGTAACAGCTGTTGATCGATAACATCGACATGCCAGTATCGCAGATTTTGTACATGTCTGTGTAAATAAAAATAATCATATATAAAAGCTCTTTGGATTACTATCCTGTGGATGTTTACCTGGATTATTATATATATATATATATATATATACACATTCTAGTCTACTTTTTCTTTGCATTAGTCCCGAGTGATAACGAGGTCCGCAATAATGGATTTTTGTGTCCACTTAGCACGATCACATTAAAGGACAGTTTCACAGGGATCATTGTGCAGGGCAAAGGAATCTTGGTTGCTTCCCCGCTACTTCTAATTTAAAAAAAGAGTTTTGTGACAGCGCCATCATTGCCCCTTTTTTCCTAATATATATATATATATATATATATATATATATATATATATATATATATATATATATATATGTATTTCTACTTTATAGTTGCATTCCAATGACCATAGGAAAATCAATCCAAAACCATAATTTTCATTTATTCTTACAATTTCTTTATTTTCATATCTCAGTGAATACCTGTATTTATTCTTCATCTCACAAACAAAAAATGTTTTTATTTATTTTTTTGCAAATTTAATACCTTCTGTATATCTTACACGCGTTTCACAGCAAAGTCAATAGAAATATATCGTCTTTAGATAACATTGCTGATCATCAGAGCAGTAGTTCATTTAATGGTTATAGGAAAACATATTATTCCAAAGACAGAAGAAAAAAGATTGAAAGAGTTTAACAAGTCTTGACAAAAATAACTGCATGCCGAAATACATGAAAAAAACTCACATGAAGAATCGTGACAAAAATTCAGGGCCCCTCCCTTTCAGGGCCCCTCCCTCTCCCATCCCCAGAAAAAAAAATGACTGGATCCGAAATCTGAAACAACTCCTCAAGCGGTCACTTTTAACCCAATCCCAACTGAGCCAGTGAAACAAACTTCAAGAACAAAGTAAAACCCTGATTGAGGGATTTCCCACAAAAAAAATTGAAAAAAAAATCAACTGATAAATTATTATTAACCTTGAAGATAAATAAAACCCGTTAAAAAACTTTCAAATCCTTATAAATGTTTAATACGAAAATGTAGTTAGTTTAAAATGCTAACGAATGTAAATAATAATCTCATAGAATTATCTTTAGGTGCGAATTTACATGACCTAAATTCCAGAAAGATAAATGGTTCCATCATGGATATTATTATTTTATTTTTTAATGAAAATAAAAGTTAAAATTACAGTTGATCTGATTTAATATCTAACTATTTATTTCAATCTATTTTCGTCCAATTAAACACCATTTATCATAATGATCCGTTCATTAGTTTAGGAGATTAAAAGTTTTTTTGGGGGCGGGGGGAGGGGGGTGAAACACCCCCTAAATGGTAAAGTTTACATAATTTAATATTAATTGGATGTTTAAAATAAACTAGATTGTGAAGAGAAGCAATTTGAGCTTTTCATGTCTCTGAAAGTGAGGATGTTGTACCCATTTTCTAAACTTCACGTACTACATATTAGTTGATAGTTGATTAAATAAACAATCATGAAAAACTTCATGACTCTAATAAATCATGTGTTCATAATCGTTGATGGAACAGCAATACATGATTGCAGAATGCAAAATCGTCAGATGCAATCACCCTATTTTAACTGAGTTATGTTTAACTTGCATGAATTATTGAACTTATATATACTAATATGAGAGACATGAGTCTATGTTTACTTGCCTCCCCATGAGGGCAGAGTTAGACACAAAGAAGTCGGGTTTTTAATGCAGGGAAATCCAGCTCTCCAACACGGAGCACTTTGGATTAGGACAAAAATAAAAATTGCCTCAGCCTAGAATGACTTCTCCTCCACACATTGTTGTGATACAATTATAAGTTCTGCTGGTCAAGCAAAACGTATATCAAACAAGCATTTGAAGAAGACACAATTGGTTCAAGAAGTTCTAGCATTGCCAATTCAGTCTCCAAGATCAGCCATGAAGCGATCAGCCCTCATGCACGGACAATGAGAATCAACGTGCAAACTGACCGAGAAGTTTTGAATCAGTCATTTTGCATCATTTGAAAAAAATGGGCAAAGACAGCAAATTAATGAATTAAAACAGTAATTAATTAGCAAACAGCTGCCTGCACAGACTTAAATTTACCTTAGGCTAACAATATGTATTGTTAGCCTAAGGTAAATTTAAGTTGTTAGGTTTTAGTTTAGTTTAGTTTTTTTTTACTTATTTGTTCATTTATTTATGTAAATAAATGAACAAATAAGTAAAAAAAAAACTAAACTAAACTAAAACCTAACAACTTAAAAACTAAAACCTAAAATAGAAATACAAAATGTTAAAATAAGTTAATAATTAATAAAAGTTGTATGGGAATCTTGTTAGCAACATGTTCGGTTATGAGGCATAGCTACTTGAAATTTTGTAGGCATGCTCACCTGTTTAGGTAGATTGTTTTGAATTGTATTTTATTTTATAAAAAGGCATCCAGGTGGAGCATGAAACTCTCTCTTACAATATTTTTTGCTTTTGATTTTAATGAGATTTAGACCATCGAAAATGAAACATTTTTCACTCTATAATAAAGATCAATGTGTATTTATTTGTATATAAATAAACCTAAAACTCCGTCGTACAAAAGTTAGCGAGTAAAAAACGTGCCTTTTTCTGGCACCTGGCGAAACTATTTTAAGTGGTGAGGAGAAGCGAGAAATAAAATAGCATATTTTGCCTGAATTGAACTTGGAAAGAAACCCTCCACTCTAAATAAAAGGACAAGGGTTAGGGTTTTGTTTTATTAGGTCATCAGAAATGATAATAATAATTTATATATAAAAAATAAAATTACTCACGTAATTCTATGATTTTATATGAATATTAGTGCGAACACTGGCAAAGAATTTTTTTTCCTTCATTTTTGATGGAGTGTGTACACTAGTAATTATATAAATTAGAAAGATCTTGTGGAAATTCCATGGTGCTTTCTACATCAATCTGTATAATTTACGGTTAATAATAACATTCCTTTTAAAATAAAACTCTTTCTTCGCCCATGAAAGTAATTGTCATTGTCAACTGAATAAATTAAATTGTCTCTTTTATATTTATTTACAATTGTAGCAGTTTAATTCTTTATAAAACAATAAATATTCTTTGTATTCATACCATAAAAATAATTGTCAGCTAAATATTCTTAAAATCAATAAAACAAATTTCACTTTTTTTAATTCTACAGTTTTAACCGACCGGACGACATAATGACTTTGGAACAATTCATTTTCAAATGAGTAAAGTCAGAATTCTTTTTATCTTAGCAACATCAGATCAATCACCAAACGATCTCATTTTTGTAATGTAGGTGAAAGGTGATAACGTACGTATGAACATAAAATGCCTTAGAATATTTTTATAATAATAATAATAATAATAATATCCAAATGGAGTTTGGAATAGAAAAATGTGCACTGCTAGAGATCAAAAAAGGAAAACTGGAGACGACAGAAGGTATAGAACTCCCCAACCAAGAGGAGATGAGGGCGCTAGGAGAACATGATAGCTACAAATACCTGGGAGTTCTGGAAGCAGACACAATCAAATATACAGAAATAAAAGAGAAGATTGGAAAAGAATATCTACGAAGAACAAGGAAACTCTTAGAAACTAAACTATATAGCAGAAACTTAGTAAAAGGATAAACACATGGGCTGTATCACTAATAAGATACTCTGGACCATTCATAGGCTGGACCAAAGAAGAACTCAGGCACCTTGACCAAAGAACAAGAAAACTAATGACTATGCACAATGCTTTGCACCCAAAAGACGACACGGACAGACTCTACGTGAAAAGAAATGAAGGAGGTAGAGGACTGGTAAGTATAGAAGACTGTGTGGAAGACACCAAAAAAGAGCTGGAGAAATATGTAACCCAGAACACGGAAAGACTGATCACCACAGCAAGAGACACCAGCCCAACAAACAACCCCGGAAGTACTGAACCCAGAAACAAAAAGACAAGAAAGGAAAAGTGGGAAGAAAAACAACTACATGGACGCTTTATAAGACTCACAAGCGATGAAGCCAATGAAAACAGCTGGGCATGGCTAAGAAAAGGACACCTGAACAGAGAAACGGAATCTCTGCTGACGGCCGCACAGAACAATGCGATTAGGACAAACTTTATTAAAGCAAAGATAGATAAAACCCAGGAAAACAGCAAATGCCGACTGTGTGGACAAAGAGACGAAACGATAAATCATATAATAAGTGAATGCAGCAAGCTAGCACAAAGGGAATACAAGAACAGACATGAAAGCATGGGGAAAGAAGTACACCGGGAAATGTGCAAACAACTGAATTTCGAATATGCAAAAAAACGGTACACACACAAACCAGAAACTGTACTAGAAAACGAAAAACACAAAATCATATGGGGTATGAATGTACAAACAGACAAACCCATAACAGCAAGGAGACCGGATATGATAATAATCAACAAGAAAGAAAAATCCTGCAAAATCGTGGACTTTGCCGTTCCAGCAGACCACAGAGTGAAGATCAAAGAGACGGAAAAGAGAAGCAAATATACTGAACTTGCCAGAGAATTGAAAGGAATATGGAACATGAAGAAAGTCAGTATAACACCAATAATCATAGGAGCACTAGGAACAGTCCCCAAAAACATGGAGAAAAGACTGGGAGAAATAGGAATCAAAGGGATAACTGAGACCATACAAAGGACAGTAATGATCAAAACAGCTACAATCCTGAGAAATGTCCTCGAATGCGGAAACCAACCCACATAAGCAACGAATGGAGAACAAACACATGGAAGCACAAGACAGCAGAACCGGGGAAAATACAACCGCACGAGAGAGGCGCAAGCATAGGCTGACGCCACGAAAATTATGGACAGAGGGTCGAGGAGGGAAAGCACAAAACCAGACCTCCACTGGAAGAGCGCGGACAGCTCTGGGACCTTGGGAAGGCTTGTTGCCACTCGGGCCCCAGAGGTGACCAATGGCCCTTATCAGCGGGAAATCGTTGGTAGGTGGCTGTTGCGATTACCGCAAGGTCACCAGCGGTGATGAACGAAAAGAGGTGGAGCATACTGGAGGCCTGAGGAGACTTGTTGTCACTCGGACTCCAGGGAATACCACCGGTTATCGGCAGTGGGTGATCACTGACGATGACCAGTGTGATAACTCCTAGTGAGTAAATAATAATAATAATAATAATATATTTCAAGTTTGAATGAAAAAAGCTAACAAAATCAAACTTTATAAAAGTGTCATCAGCTTGAAATTTTTGTTTAACATTTTTGTTCTATTATTAATTTAAAAAGTTTTTCATATAGAACGATACTATTTTAGTCAATGTGACGACATATGATTTTTGAACAATTTATTTCAAAATGGGTAAAGTCAAATTTTTGGCATTAGCGACATCAGTAATATTTTTGCTGATCAGATGATCCCCTTTTTTCTTAATGTGTGTGAAGGTGATATCATGCCCACGAATATGAAATGCCTCAACGTATTATTATACAAATTCTAAACATTCTGATCATTTTTAGATCCTCTAATCGGGATTTAATTCTATAAAATGTAAAACTTTCTGACTTCAGGTGTGTAAAATATTTTCATGCAGTTTTTGTAGGAGCAATATGTTTGTGATTGTTTTGAAGCAATTTAAGATCGTACTTTTTGCACTTATTAAATGGTCCAGCATTATGAACCTGCCATGAAATGAGGTATTCTCACTCGTCTTCTATCTGTGTGTATGTCTTTGTCGAGAGATACACACTTAGTTAAAGTATTACATTTGCACAAGTATTCGGATATATGCATACAGACACACTGAAAGTAACAATTCGGATATAGTGTGAGCTTGTGTTTATAGATACACTCTGAAAAAAAGAAAAGGAAAGGAAATGTTAACCCCCACCGCAGATTACAAGAGCGACTGGAATTTCAAAAAAGCCACCCAGTAGCAGAGTGGTAACAGAAAACAATGGTTGGGAATGACAGATAACAGCCAGATATTGCGTGGGGGGGGGGGGTATTCTCAGGAGAGAAATCAGATTGTCTCAATGCCGATGTATTTATTCACATACATGACACAGACATATATAAACACAGACATATACATACGCTAATGCAGACAATGATTTTGTTACTTTCTTTTTTTTTTTTTATTTATTTAAAATTTAAACAAAACAGTTAAGTGTACATAGTCATCTGAGAAAGAACAAGAGACGAATAAAGTTTATCCCCCTTCGAAAATAAAAATAGAAAAAGAAAAAAAGCTTCTTTTTTTTTTTGTATGAGAACAGGCTATATTTTAACAGCCATTGCGTCCTCAAGTGACACAAACAAAAGCGAAATAAAAAGGAAACAAAAGAAATGAAGAAATCGCTTGTTTAACTGGAGAGTTCCAATATCTGGCAATCGTTGGGGTTGATTCAAAAGAAAGAAGTAAGAATAAAAGTGTGTATGTGTGGGGGGGGGGGGGGGTGAGGGTGATGAAAACTTTTTAGATACATCAGATTAGATCAAATAGCCAGTTCTGCTGGAGAATGATAGTATCTCTTGGGTCTCTTACCAAAATCGTGTCATTATTTGTATACCTGTGTGTGTTATATTGAGACATGAAGCGGCCAGATGAAAAAAAATTAGATACCCCCTAGCAAATCAGAGAAATGATAGGATCGATATATATATATATATATATATATATATATATATATGTATATATATATATGTATATATATATATATATATATATATATATATATATATATATATGTATATATAATAATGGTAATAATCCAGGTGAAAAATATCCACAGGGTGGTAATCCAGAGAATTTTAACCGGGTTTATAAAAAGTGCTCAATATCAGAATAGAGCTTTATATGTGATAATTTTATTTACACAGACATGTACAAAATCTGCGACACTGGCATGTCGATGTTATCGATCAACAGTTACTATAAACTGAGATCTCATCAGGCAGAGTTAGAATCCGATCATATTTGGAGAGAATGAAGTGGAGGGATAGAGAAAGAGAAGAAGAAGAAAAGAAATTTAACATTTCAAATATATATATATATATATATATATATATATATATATATATATATATATTGCTATTCTCAATTCTTCATATAAATAGAAAAGTTACATTAATGCATACCTACATTAAGATATTTATACACACGTGTCTTCATGGTAAAGAAAAACATATATATATATATATATAACTTCTTTGTAATATAGCAGAGTGCCTGATTAATTGAAAATTAAAGTTAAAGTTAAAAACTAAAAATTAAGAGCGTAATATTTATTTATATTGGTACAGAAAAATTAGTAAAACATTCGTACCGTCGGTTTCAAGCACAGAAGGACTTAGCCATCCGGCTCTCTTCAGCTTCTGTTGAGATGACAACAGAAGCTGAAGAGAGCCGGATGGCTAAGTCCTTCTGTGCTTGAAACCGACGGTACGAATGTTTTACTAATTTTTCTGTACCAAAATAAATATATATATATATATATATATATATATATATATATATGTGTGTGTGTGTGTGTGTAATTCTATAAACAAAATGAAGCCTGTATCGTTCTATAAGAACTTCTTCGAGAATGAATAGAACAAAAATGTTAAACAAAAATTTCAAACTGATGACACTTTTGTAAGGTTTGATTTTGCTAGCTTTTTTCATTCTATCTTGAAATATATTATTATACATATTTTTCTCATGGAAACCAGCCAACGATAAATGTAATATGGATGGATTGTGACGCAGAAAACAGTAATTCTTCCCCCTTTGTTAGAAACATCGCTCATTGAATGTGAAGACTAAAGGACAAAATAAGGTAATCGAGAATTACAAGGCTGCCGAAAGTAAACCTAAGATCCACTTTCTACCCCCATTCTTCTTATTATTATTATTATTAGGAAAGCTTTCTATCATCAATACATGCAGTTATTTTTGCTTTTTTAAGTGGGAGTGCTCAATATCGAAAGATAGACCTAGCATGTATATATATATATATATATGAAGGTTGTTCCTGATAGATTTGACCCTTTCTAGAAAGGAATGAAAGAATGTCATATTTTGATCAATAATTGATATATTCTCAAAATTCAAAGTGTATCTCTTAAAGGATCTTTTTCCTGAATAAAGAAGCTGCCCTAAACTTCTACCATGGCCTCTAAGCAGTACCTGAACCTTGAACACATAGCCTTCATGGTGTCCTTCGAGAGAGACTTGAACATCAGTTTGATCCTGGCAATCAGCTTGTCTTTGATGTTGCAGGCGGTACGGTTGGTCTCTTTCTCAACTGAACATAGTAATTTACGGGGTTGCAATCAGGTGAGTTTGGGGCACAGGTGTTAGAACTGGTGAAGTCAGGAAATTTTTCAGACAGACCCTTTTGAGTTTTCCTTGAAGTGTGACATGGAATTGCATCCTGCTGTCACACATAAGCTTCTCGCAGCCAGGCTCTCCACCCAGCGCTTGACAACTCAATATAGTCATCTGAATTGAGTTTGAGGCTCTTTTCAAAGATGTAGGGCAGCATGACGTGGCTTTCCTTGCAAACACACCCAAAAACCATCACAGTTTAAGGACACTTGGTCTTCATGATTCATGGGGATTCGTGCAAACTGTAGACTAGTCACCTGTTTTTCATCTGACGGGATTCAAAGAAGTATTGTGGCAGTAAATAATATCATATATGAGAAAGTGCTTTAGTTGACAGTTCAATATTCATGTCATCATGATACCGGATGTACTGTACGCATCACCACAATGTCTTTTTACTTCAGCTTTTTGTTATATAGAGTAAGCCACTGATTGGATAAAAAGGGGGAAATATATACCCATAGTTGTCAAATATTTTCCCGTAGTGCTACCATGGGCAAACACTTAGTATATGTGGCCAGTATTTGTTTGTTTTACACATGTATTTAAAATGACATACATTTTCGGTTAGTTCACCAGTGAACAGACAGAAGACACACGAACATATATTAACTAGCCATGCAAGTGATAACATACAGCTTTGGCATTATTGATTTGCCACAAAAGGACATTAACAGACTAGACACGAGGAAATGTTAACACTGTACAGAGTAATGTACAGAAACCAGTGTCTCCCAAGGCTGTATCTGCCAAGAGGAGTAGGAGGTATGGGTCTATCAGAAATCGAGCCACTATTGTGAGCAGTGGTAATATCTGATAAACTCCCAGGACCCAAACCTTATGATAATACGTCAACACCAAGAAACCAGAGCCAGTAGAACAACCTCTATCTCAAAACTAACCAAACATTTTGGACAGGACTGTCTTACAAATGAGGCAGAAACGGAAAACAAGCCTGAAACGGAAAACAAGCCTGAAACGGAAAACAAGCCTGAAACGGAAATAGCCCGCAAGAGTCGCCAGAAATACACCAAGACCTTCCATTGCAGAAAACTGGAAGAATGGGCCAACTAACAACGTGCAAAATATTTCCTAGATTAACTATAAGGAAGGCTTTGTAGACTGGCTGAAAAGAGGATCTCTCCACTTTGATCAGGAGAGAATGATAATGGCTGCCCAAGATCCATGCTTGATGACCAATGCCTTTAAAAAGATGAGTGGTCTCAGCAACAACAAGTGCAGGTTCTGCCACACAAGTGGAGAGTGTGAACCACCTGACATCCAGTTGTAAGGTTCTGATAGGGGAACGGCTACTCTCCAATGCGACACGGCGGAGTGTGCAAATATCTGCACTGGACCATCTGTAAAAAGTTGAATATCCAGTGTAGCAGCAAGTCCTGGGAGCATATACCAGAAATAACAGTTGGAAATAATTTATACACCATCCACTATGACTATGCAATCCCTACAGCTACATATTTAGAAAACGGAGCTGTTAAACCTGACATCGTAATATGAGACAACAGGGATAAAATAGCAACCCTAGTTGAAGTCAGTGTCCCTAATGATGCAGGATTAAACAGAGCTGAAAGGGGAAAGATAGCGACATATCAAGGTCTTATGTACGACATGAAAAGAAACTGGAATCTCAGGAAGATGTCCACCATTCCAGTAATTATAGGAGCAACCGGACTAATGAAAATGAATGTCAAAAACTACCTGCCGAATATACCCGGTGAACCAAGTGCAAGAGAGATACAAACAATTGCACTGGTATCTGGTAGGATGCCCCATCCCCAGCAAAAATAAAAAGATAAGAAAATTGAAAAAACATATTAGTGAACCACAGACAGCTATTTCGCTGTATTACGGCTCTTCAGTGTGACTAGATGTGACAAGATTCAAAACACGAATATAAATTTCTATAATATGTAAATCTATTTATGCTTGTACACATTTTCTTACATATATATATATATTTATTCAAAAAGGCATTTTTCTTGCTTTGAGTGAAATATTAAAATAGTGATTAGAATAAAGCCAAAAGTGTGTAGGGAGAGAGGAGGGGAGAGAGAGAAGAGAAGGAGGGTGAGGGATGGGAGAAAAAGAAAGAGAGTGCAAGAAAATTGACATTTTTTTTTACTGCAGCCATAATTACAGTATTGAATTCGCTATTTGAAATTGGGGGAAATAAATTGCACTTATGAAGTTACTAACCTAAACAACTGAAAGGACAACATTTTAAAATTGAAGAAGTTGATGAGCAATCACAAATATAATTATAACGTGTGCGTGTTTGTAGGTATATATACATATTTTAATTATATATATATATATATATATTATACATACACGCATAGTGAGAGAAATATATATATGATTAGGTGAGTTGTACATATAAAAAAGACCTGTGTTTTTGTTAAATATATATATATATACACATGTGCATTCATTGAATTATGCACAAAAATATGCTTATATACAATTAAATATACAAAAATGAATGCATATTTTGTATTCAAACTTGTAAATACCTTTATAAATTTAATTAATAGGTGAATATACACACTTTTTTAGGAACTCATAAAATGTCTACAATACCATTTGATAAATAATTGCAATTATTGTAATACATATAAGAGCTGTGATACAGTGAAACAGTCTGTCTGTGAATGACTATATAATCCCTCCTTCTTGGTTGAGCACTGTGGTAAGTGATATCTTTAACTACTATTAGTGACAACTGCAAAACCCTTTCTAAACAAATGGGGCATTCTCTAGTAATTGTCAATATTTATATAAAGCATTGAGATGCCACTTGCTAACAGTGCCCACCTCGAGTTGTCAGAATCACCCACTATCAACTCGATAGTCGTAGGTTCGATCCCGACTTGAAGCGAGTGGTAGTCTAGCCGCACTGAAGAGCTTGTCTGTGAATGACAATATATATATTAAAACATACACCTTGAGAATACTTCTAGGTAAGTTGTTAGTGATGTGCTGGTTTTATCTCTCATTTCAGGTTTTTCAATATCATACTATCTCTACCAGTAACCCAGCCTTGATTTGTCTGGAGACAAGCTTTCATTATGAAAGTGACACACTACGCAACTAAACAAAATGTTACTAATAACACTTTGGAGGTTTTGTATATTAGATTAGCCACTTTATCCACTTTTAGATTTATTTGCATAAGATCTCCTCAGGGTATTAGAATTGCTTGTAGCTATGTGAGTTTCCCCGCAAAGACCATATAATCTTGGGTACTAAACTAGATTGTCAAGTTTGTCATCTTTCTCAGGTTGCCATCTGGACTATTCCAAGATATCACTGTTACTACCAGAACATTTAGTATATAAATTTTTATTAAAACTAACATTTTGGCTACACATTTGCAGACATGTTTCAGTTCTAACTGGGAATCAGTTTAACTCTATCAGACCAAGTTCTTAGTATAAAAGCCGAGATTACAATAAAAAAGGAAAAACATTCCTTCGGAGAGGTTACAAGTAGCAAAAGTACTTGACATGGCTTTAATTTAAAAGTTATTGACTGATGAGTATTAAATGTTTATATTGCAATTTGTTTTGTTTCTAAAAGCGTCGGAGGTGAGTAAAAATGTGAAGCGTCACAGAAGTGACTTCAAAAACAACAACTGTCGAGCAGACTGGAGAAGAAAGATGATAACTGGTTTTAATGCAGCAAGTGATGGTGGTTTTAAAACTTTAATTTCACCATTATTCATTTAACCCCAATGAAAAATGATGCCCTCTCTCCAAACAAAAGGAAAGCTGTAATAAAGTTTAAACTTACAGTAGTTGATGTCAGTATACAAAATTCTGAAGTCGTTTTTTATGATGTGATGTAATGTATGGATGCACATATGCATAAAAATAGCTACAATGGTTTGATCTGTTAACCTTATCTAAAGTGTATTTGAAATGCGCCTTTGAATTTTAAAAAGTTAATTAATGAAAAATAATAATCCGACTAATAAATAGTCAGTGTTTGCTGTAAGTTAAATAATTGGGTTTTTAAAATAATTCATAATCATATGTGTGAAGATTAGAAAATGTGATAGATTATAACGACATTGTGCGCCCATAGTGTTAGCAACCATTGAATCGAAACTTAGGTTACGGTTGCAGTACACATTAATGCGAAGGTAAAAAACTGTGCCAACTTTCTTTTAATAAGGTGAAAAAAAGAGGAAAAAATCGATCCAGTCATATATATATATGTTATGTATGTCTATATGTTTATATAATTGTATGTGCAGGATTCACTCCTAAACTAATTAACCAATCATTATGAAGTTTGTTATACAACTGCTAGGCGTAAGGGGCCCAAATGTGGGCTATATTTAGTTTAATTTACTTTTATGCAAAAGAGGGTAAAAAGGAGGTAGAAATAGGTATTAGTCATCAATTAATAAGTATTTCAGTTTCTTCAGAGTATTTTAAAGGGTTTTAGGGGGTGCATAACATTGGCACAACCTCTCATTTGAAAATTCAAATATTTCAGTTTGGCATTGAATTTGATCAATAGTAATTAGACACCAATAAGCAAGATTCTCTAAATTTCAATTTCTTTTTCAGATCCGTTAAGCTTTACATTTGAGACATGTTCTAGAACAAAGGCATATAATGGATTTTGATAAAAATTATAATAAGGATTCTAGACACAAGGCTTAGTATCATCATATCTTGATTTTGATCTTTCTAAGGGAACATAAAAGTGGGTAAAACTGTTCTGTTTGGGGATTTAATTATACCCGTCTTGGGGTGGGTATTCTTTTAGTATATATATATATATATATATATATAATTATTATTATTTCATGTCACCAAGAGTGTGTTTAGAAATAACTGTTGCTATGCAAGAATGCCTGCAGAGGTAACTTTTTGAGTTCTAGAGAAAAATCAAGTTTTAGCAATTATTTGTAAAAATTAACATTTTTGTTTTTCATTCTAATTGCTTGATTCAGGAATGTTCAATCATGTCTTCTGCAGGCTGCATTGCCACACGCCATATATGCTTAATCAGAAATAAACAAATATTAAAGCGGACGTCATGCAATAACCTCAAGCAGCCATCATTACAATATAGGTCAGAAAATGCCATCCACAGACTTCTGATTACAGGACCCACAAAAAGCATTACAACTGAATTAGAATTTATATATAGAAACTTAATTCCTTTTCCATTTTATTTTAAGAGTTTAGATTAATTCTCTGGAAGCCAGTTGATAATTTGATCCCAATAACGTTTTCTTATACCATTGAGCCTCACAGACATTTTAAAGATATAATGAATCATATTTTCATAATTTGGTTTGGAGACATTCAATTTAGAGATGCAAAAATTGATAACAGATTCCAATATAAAAAATGACGATATAAACATATATGCACTAGCTGAAAAGCCAGGTTTCTAGATATAGAATGAAGAGATGACCAAAAGGAATGAAGTATTCAGGATATCTAAACCGATGGCAAAGATAAATATGGATATTGTTGGAGAGAAGTGCATTCGAAATGACAATGGAGTGTTAGCAACAAATGAACAGACAAGAGAGATGCTTGAAAATGCTATTATACGAAATTGTTGAATACCGAGTTTTCATGGAACCGTGAATATCTAGAAGTTACTGAAGCAATATCTGATCCAGCTATAAGAATTGAGAAAGAGATGGTATGGGAAGCTGTGAGTAAGATGAAGAAGAGTAAGTCTGGGGGACCCCCAGGCATTGCTGCAGAAATGTTTAAGGCTGCAATGAAACAGGCATTAAGATGATCACAGACTTGACAAATCAAATATGTAATCCCAAAAGACTGGGAACTTAGTACAATTGTGAATTGTTACAAAGGTAAAGTACTAGATAGAGATAATTACAAAGGCTTACAATTCATGAAAGTGATTGAGAGAATAATTGTCCCAGAATATGATTGTACACAACCCAACAACCAAGTTTTACAGGCAGACAAATGGGCAGAGAGCACACAAGCCTGGTATACAGCCAACTTGATAGCTATCTTAATGTCACGTTGACTTCAAACCCTCTTCATAAGTAAACCAAAGGATCTCTTGAGATAGTGTGCTCTCAAGATAGACAACATGATTGATAACTCTAGGACACTCACCATACATGGAGATAAAACGATCCACAAAGTGTTTAACTGGCATAGGTTGATACATGATATGTGATCAAACCAAAGATTGTATAGGTTTCGGGGAAAAAAATTCATAAGGTTCCTGCATGTGTGTAAACAAGTCACGGTCACCTGCGTATAGCAACCTCTGGAGACCTTTAAACTAGCCATTAGGCATCTTATATTAAATACTAGCAAAACCTACCCGCCTTCCGAGCAGCAATTATTTGGGGGGGGGGGATCAATTAAAAAAATGTTTTTTACTCATAGAATTCCATAATTTTGATAAGCTATGTTAAATTTGTAGATTAACATCCTCAGCTAAGAATCACATTTTTAAGAGAGGGTGGGGGGCCTCTCTTAAAAATGTGATTCTTCTTTTTAGGGTCTAGATTGTTAGGCCAGTCAATATGTTTTTAACATTAACCGTAAGTTTGACTGAACTGCCCTAAAACTGACCCAGAAAAATTTAATTTATATACAAAAATTTTCCCCACTTTAAATTATAAAATAATTGCCTTTTTTTACTCTTCTTTCCATCAAGTTAAAAAAGGTAGAATTTAGCGGATGCTGTTAATCTACAATCATACCAAAATATGAATCTCTATAGTGCTATTAAACTTTTGTTTTCATTTGTCAATTAGAATAGTGAAAAGGTCTTTGTAAACATTAAAAAATTTAGTTATTTTTCCGATTTATTTATTAAATAACTTTAATTAATTACTGTTAATATAGACGAAACTATTTCATATAGATTTCAAACATAAGCCAATGCAATTCCAAATTAATAATACTAAACATTAATTAATTATGAATGGTTTAAAAAATAGTTAAGCTAATTAGGCAGTCAAAAGGTTCTCTCTTAATCTTCAATATATATACAGAATATCAAACTGTTATGTTGTATTATTGATTTAATTGATTTAAATAAAAGTAACCCGTTTTGATTATAATATAGGAGTGATAAATGAAAAATATTTTTCTCATTTATTCATTTAGATAATATCACATTATCAGCAACGAATATATGCCATTGACAGGATGCAACGTTAAAAACGACTGCAAAAAAAGATTCAAAATAATTGTGGTGTAAGAACACAGCCTTGTTTCACACTATGAACAAACTGAGACATATGATGCAAGGGTAATGTTATAGATAACCGAATATTGCAACAGATTGAATAAAGGTTACAAAATGGGGAGGACAACCCACCTCATCTCAAAAAGGGCTTTGCAAGATTAATGAAGAGGTCAAGAATCTGCTCAAACTTTCTGTCGAACTGGGAAGATTATGTCAGTGGTGCCATATCTAAAGCGGAAACCATATTGGGATTCTGGAAGAATGGATTGTGGTATGTGCTCATCCAAGCGATCAATAAGAATTTTTGCAAAAACCCTTTCCAACAAAGAGGAGAGCAAAGTAGTCCTTCGAAAGTTGTCGTAGAGGCTTCTAAAACCATTCTTGAACCAAAGAATGAGAAACGCATCCCTCTAATCTGAAGATACACCTTCAGTCAAGTATATATCAACAATTCATACGAGCAGCTCAATCAAATTTAAGAAGTTCAACACTAATATATTTCAGCAACACTTCTTGGCCTTTTGGCTAAGATCAAAGTGTAGTATCTGTTCCGATGGATACTGCACCCTATAGACCGGTATTGTCTTGGCCTTCGGGGCTTGATTTACGCCGGTCTATGGGATTGTCCTGTGCAGTTCTAGGAGGTCCACCCTCCCAGGCTTTGTTCCCCCTCTTTGGGGAGTTAATTGCTTACTGCTTGAGGAGCCCCTACCGGGGAATGCCGACGGGGCTGCCCAGGCAATTTTTGATGGTCAGAGTGCTCACCTCTCGGGCGCTGGCTTTTCAACCCCCACTTTCCGACCCGACCTTGGGTCACATCTTACTTGTGGGAGTAGGATAAAACTGGCCTTGTGCCTAACTCCTGGAGAGGAGTAAATAATACTAATGTATTTCAGCAACCATTGTTATAAACAATAGACACTTCATGTCAGCTGCGTAGTTTCCAATGAACAGACGATCTTTTACAAGTCTGGGGATGCGTACACACACACACACACATATATATATATATATATATATATATATATATATATATAAAATAAAATATGAAACTAAAAGTATACTTTTAGTAGATAGAACCTATAGTGAAATGGTTTAAGCTCAATATACGAGATAGAGCAACTATAAAGATAGATGAAAGAGGGATAAACATGTATGAATGACAAATCAATTTCAACTTCGATTGTTCAATGCAAGGTGTACTCGGTAAAAACATGTTTATTATTCTTTCCTTAAGCCAAGGCTTTTCAAAGATTAAAATAGATGGATAAGTTGGCAGTGGAAAAGCCAAAATTCAAAATTTGAAAAAATATTAAGTAATGGAGAGTGAGAATGTGCATGTGAAAAGATATGGGGTTTGTCCAGTTGGTAAATGTCCGTTAATAAGGTGTCCGGTGAAAGAAGATTTAAAGATGTCATTCATACACGTTTATCCCTCTTCTTTCATTTATCTTTACATATATATATATATATATATATATATATATATGAGGATAAAATACACGATATATCAAAAAATGAAATGCCATGGAGACAGGATGTGTGAAAAGAGAAAAAAAACGTCCGTTGATCCGAACGAAACCGGTAAAGCTCTCGTTTTTGATGATTTATTATTCTGTTGTTTTTCCTTTTGTCTTTTTTGACACACACGCACACGTCTGTGCGTGTGTGTGCCAACTTTTCAGAAAAATGCTGTTGTTATTAAGATTACTATTTTGAACTGTTATCCCTATTATTATGTGTGCTGATGTGTTGCTTTGTAAAATGAGGTATTCCAGTATTGTGAGGTTAGAAATCAGTATCAGCTGAAGTGAATTGAAACTGGGGTTAAGTTGCAAAGAGTCAAGTCCTGGGGAGTGAGGTAGCAATTGATAGGGATCAGGTGCCGTTTCACATTGCTTCTGCTTGTTTTGCCATTAATTGGAAAAAATCAGCAAATCTCGGCTGAAAGACCCCACACATTATGGAACCAATATCAGAGATAGGAGGATAAGGAAAAGCTAAAAAAAAAAAAAGCTTAGAAAACAATTCGTCTCTCTTATCCATACATAGAAGAAAAAGTGGTAGGAGGGAGAGAAACGATCCTTCTTTCTAACCTTCTTTTCTTTCTTTTATGTCGTTGGGTTACGATTCCTTCCTTTCTTCTATTCACTTGGTGTCATCTACAAACTAAGGCTTAGAATGTGATCTCCACACGCAGGAGGGACGTACCTCTCTCTCCTCAACCACACAGATGGATGCATTTTAATACTTTATGATTGTTCTTAAGGAGGAGCATAAAAACAAAACTAAAGAAAAAAACAACTTTTTTTCTGGGTCCCTCGTTATTCAACATAACCCAAACTTCAGCATCACCCAATATTTAGATAGATGGTTTTATCTTGTTTGTTTGTTTTTTAGCATATCGACCCTTTTGGGTTATTTTATGCTGAAACACAATTTTATGCTAAAACACAATACCTATTGGAAACAATTGGTTGGTCTGGTTTGGTTGTTTTGTCTTAAGGCTTATCAAGTCATTTCGTATAATTTCTGTCCAAATAAGTCATTTTGATAAATGTTTTTTATGCCTCAAGTTTTTTCTATATCTTCAAATATTTATTGGGTTATTTTATACTGAAACAATATCTATTGGAAACGATTGATCATTTTTTCAGGCTTATTAAGATTTATTTCTTATTTGATGACAAAATTAGTTTTTATGATTCAAGTTCTTAATATCTTCAAATTTTTTATTCACGGTGTAAATGTTTATATCATTTGTTTTATGTAGTAATTTTCAAATGTTAACTTGAAAATGTTTATATTTTTTTCATTTGTCAGATCTTTCAATTGTTTCATATAGACCCACTGCTTTTAAGACGTATGTTATAGTGTTTAATTTAGTATTTTCAAACAATTGATTGTGCTACAAAACAACTGATTCAGCACAAGTTCCCATTTTATCCAGAACTCGGAAGAGGGTGTTCATACCTTTCTAAATGGTATTACAGTGTAAGCGAATGCAATAAATCTGATTTGAACTTGGCTTGATAAATTCCAGAGTCAGATGTATTTTTCCAGTCATATTCATTGCTTTTTCCTCTAATAATAAAATGGAATGCATTTGGTTGTGATAGTGGTGGTTGCAAACACGCTATCACTTCTTACTGTCGTATTGGTTGGGGAAGGTTCAGGAAGCTGCTGCCAATCCTTAAATCAAGACAATTTTTTCAACCTGTGTTTGCCCTGCCAGCTGGCATAACGGTGAGACATGGGCCCCAAACACTTCTGATCTGTAATGGCCTTAGCATAATGACCATACCATGATCAGGTGGATGTGCGACTGCAAACTGGAGGAAAGAATCCCTTCAACAGTGCTTCATCAGAAACTTGGTATTGGTGGGATTAAGATGCCTTATACGTACGGTGTCTCAGGTGGTTTGGACGTGTACAGCGTGCCATTTCTTGTATCAATTCCATAATGTCACTGGATATTCCAGGCACAAGAGAACATGGTAGATCGAGGAAAATCTGGTTCGAATGCATAAGAAACGATATAACTGCATGCAACCTAATCGATGTCAACCCTTTGGATCACACTTATAATATAACGAGCAGGTTCTCTGTCTGTCTGTCTGTCTGTCTGTCCATTGAATCAGACTGCATGGAAAATAGGTGTGAGATGTTGTCTGGTGTTGTCCACCCCAGGGTCTGGGACACTTGCAGCACCTTAAATACCAAAACTGGATGTAGAAGAACAGCAACTATATGTAATTAATTTCTAAGAGTGTTTTTAGAGATATCTTCTCAGGTTTCTCTAACATGTAGAGAGAAATAGTGAGAAAGATGTATGAAGAATTGAATAGCATACTCCAGATTTCAGACATAATTGATGTCAATCTTTCGGGTTAATTTTGTTTTTGGCTTTACCCTTTTTTTTCTTATTCCTTCGTGCTGTTTACAGGTAGATTTTTTGTCTTTTCTGATGATAATCTTTTTGTTGGTGTGTGTTCAGATGATAAGATCAAGTCTAATACTTTATCACTTGTAAAGACATTAGAAAAAAGAATCGAGCAAAGGATTAAGATAACCGAAATAACAGATGGCACACAAGGAATCTAAGCAAATACAAAAGAAATAAAAAACGATCATTTTGTCTCACTTGAAAGCCAGACCCTTTTTTTTTTTTCATTGAACCAAATAAGGTTTCATTCATTCATTCATATATATATATATATATATATATATATATATATATATATAGGACTCTCTCCCGTCAATTTTCGAGGTATGAGTGCCCCGTCAGGGCGGCCCGTGCATATAATTGCAAGGGTTGCGCAATCCCCAACAACCGCTCTCCTGAGTCGGCATTGCTTGATTCCAATGGCAAGTAGTAGTACAAGACGACTGGAAACAATGCCGAGATAAGCAGAGAGCACATACAGCACCTAGTATTCCCAAATGGTCACCCATTTAGTACTGGCCAGGCTCAACGCCGCTTAACTTCGGTGATCTAACGGGAACTGGTGTGTCAACATGATTGTGCCATATATATATATATATATATATATATATATATATATATATATATATATATATATGCATACACTAAGATCATACATAAAACAATTGCACCAACAGACTAAAAATCTTCGAAGCCCTACACATAAAACAATACAACCCACAATTAATAAAATAGCATTCACCACCGGTACTAACGCCTTATCAGTCTTCAACAATTAATACACAATAATAATAATAATAATAATAATAATAATAATAATAATAATAGATTAAAAAAAAAAATAAAATATAATAAAAATAATAAAATATAATTATATTAAAAATGTTTTGTACATGAGACAAAGAGGAATTACAGGTATTCGTCGATATATGAAAATAAAGAAATTGAAAGAATAGATGAAAGTTATGGATTGATTGTTCCTAATGGTCATTGGAATGCAAGTATAATTTTATATATATATATATATATATATATATATATATATATATATATGCGTAACAACGTAGAAAAATATGTAGTATTTCTGGATATCTAATGGACTTAATTTACTTCACCTTTCATCTCTGACTTACTTTAAGGTGTTGTTTTCTTTGTCGAGTTAGAATACTAAGCATTTGACTTTATATCTCTCTCTCTCTCTCATATATATATATATATATATATATATATATATATATATATATATATTAAAGTGTTTTTCACCTACAGACGATATCGTTTCGGGTTTTTACCGTCATCTGTGCAGGAGTGACGGTTGAAGGCGGTTGAATGAGCTCGAACGCCGTTCGTAGATTCAGTCTAGAATCACGAGATAAACGCTTAGGACCACACGGCCGTGAGAAATTAAGATACAGTTACCCGGGAAGCGAGGGAAGTGTCTTGTCGTCTATAGTGTTTGACGCTCGTGCAGAACTTTATATATATATATATATATATATATATATATATATATATATATATATATATATATATAGAGAGAGAGAGAGATAGATAGATATATAGAGAGATAGAAGGGTTAGCACATCTTATAAAACATTCGTAAGGTTATTTGAAGAGTTTAGAATAACAAGTCATGTTATAAAATTGTTTTTTAATGTTTATTAAATGAATAAATCATTTATTTAAATATATATCTGAGACTTTCGGTGTTTTTATATATATATATATATATATATATATATATATAGTAAAAGTGTGTGTGTGTATGTGTGTGTGTATGTGTGTCCGTCCAAGCCTCGGTTTTCAAAAGTTGATCTCATAAAACCAATGACATATTTGCAATCAATATTTTAGTATGGCTTTACATTTATTTTGATTTGTTATTTGGAGGAGGTGTGTGTGGGGGGGGGGGCGAGATCTTCCACCTCAAAATTCAAATATTTCCGATTTGCATAACATTTAGAAGATACCTATAACAGAATACCTTCTTTTACAAAACTATTATAGGTTATAGTCGTATTCTATCCACTCGGGCAACAGCGGGTTCCCTTCTAATAAATAAATAAATCGTTCAACTTGAGAAGCAAATATCTTAATCAAGAAAGTAAGTTAGAAATATATCAATATAAAGAGAGTTATTTCAATTGTAAGACTTTCTTATTGAAATAGGCTAACCAAGGCATGACTTGTTTCTTTCACAAGATTACAAAGAAAAGCACACACCATTTAAAGAAGGTCTAACTTGGATCACCTTCTGTATGTATTGGTGTAGACTTTATCAATAGTCAAACCTTTCACTCTTTCTTCTGAACACCTGCTGGGCTGGGAGACACCGTGGGTGGGCATAACTTATTTGTCAGTGTATTGAGGTATAGTTTCTGCGCATATATATATATATATATATATATATATATATGCAGAGACGATATTGACATAAAATGTTGTTTGGCACAAGACAAATGAAACGGACCGTAAAAAATATATCTCACAGAAATGTTATGTTTTTTGGAAATGTGATAAAATAAAAATAAAATAAAAACATGATTATTGGAATATAATATGAACCTGACTTATATATATATATATATGTGAGTTGACAAGGAGGATTAATATTTATTTGAAATTGATGTCAAGGAATTGAACAACAAAAGAGGAGGAGGAGGAGGAGGAGGAGGAGGAGGGGGAGAAAAAAGGACTAAAAGTATATATATATGTATATATATATATATATATATATAATTAAACATTTTTTTAATGGATTCGTCTACACACTTTAAAATGCAGCAACATTTTTGTAAGTAACGGATACATTTTATTAGACAGACGAACAACACAGGTAAGGAGGACTTTTTTCTTTTTTTAATAACTAATATAAGTTAGCAAAACATTTATACGGAACAAAACTTAGGTTTAGTATACGGAACGTTTATGTTTTTGTATTTTAAGGGAAGTGGAGTCTGATCAACTCTGCTGGGAAGCCATGAAATTAAATACTGTCTTGTTTTTAAATTCCCGAAACAGTTTTTCATGGTAAACAACTGATGATCCCTTAAATAATGTTAGAAGCAAACTAATATAATAACTGAAAAAGTTAAATTGACTTACATGAGTGATTTTCCACTGAACGACTTAGGACTTAGGTTTTTTTTTTTTTTTTTTTAATATAGTTTTAATGGTTGAGAAACTTCCAAGACTATATATATATATATATATATATATATATATATATATATATATATATATTGTTTATGACAGTTGAAAGTGGTGAGGTTTCTATCTTGTTCCTTATACAAAATCATTTGTAATTTCTGACAAACTTTTCTATTCCTGTTGACCTCCCCCCCCCCTTAAAATTCCTTAACTTTTTCTAAAATGATGGCTGACCCCATGATCCATTAGCATTGTTTAAGTCTGACTTCAACGACAAGTGGAAAACAATGTAATACGGAACAAGTGCAAAGACACCAGAGCGAGAGAAGCGATGGTAAAATCCACGAAACTTGGTCGAAAGAAATTATGTATAGTGAAAGGCAGCAAGAATTACACTGTTGGGATTGCGATTCTGTTGTGACGAGGATTTCCGCTAACCAATTCCATAACTTGCCAGATTTCCTCTATTTTCTTTTAGTCTTTGTCCTGCTATCATCGACCAACACTAACACCTCTTGTTACAAGTGGACACGCAACATTTCTATGGATTCAGATTTCAATGTGTATGCGAAACCTCCAAGAATTTGCAATGGCTTTGTATGCATATCAGGAGCAGTGAAATAATGCTTTTGACCCCTTGATTTTTGAGAACTTCGACTGAAGTAAAATTAAACAAAAAGGAGAAATATATATATATATATATATATATGCATTTCTTGCGCGTATAATAATTCATGCATATGCTATTATATGAGAAATGCATGTACTTTGTGCATATGCATGCACATAAATATATATATATATATATATAATCTTTGGTTTTGTTTGGTAGAAAGAAATCCAACCGAGTACTAAATTATTTCGTAAGAGAATAATATTTATTTATTAATATTATTTCATACATTGATGAATAGTATATATACTATGCAACCCATTACAATTTGTTGCATAATTTGGTTATCGGCAACTCAAACAGTATCCCATCAAGCTTAGCTGCTGAGGAGGAAGGTGACTCACACTTGTGGACTCAAGAACATAAAATATCAATGTACGTGGAGGACACGATAAAATATCCATTCGATTAATTATAACCCCGGCAGAATCCTGCAGCGATGGTAGAGCCCTTGTTGTCTTGGGTTTTGTTTTGCCACTATCTTCCCCTTTCTTCAGTAAATACATAAGGGTGGAATATGTGTACTACGATGCACTAAATTATCATGTACAGGTATCTTCCTCCATCTGAGATAGTGCGGCTTACATCTGGCAACTCTTGCAAGAAAGTTGGGCAGGACTATCTTCAATCTACCCGAAGTCTTTGATGGGAAGAATGCTGAGAATCTGTGAAGCATCCAAAGCAGGTCATTTTGATGAATCAAAAGTTTAAGTAGTTATTTGTGTTTTTTGTTGTTTTTGTTTTGTCTAATTTGTATTTAATATTATAAATAAATCTATACTTTTAGCATGAGAAATAAAATAAAATTCAGGATGGCCAAATACTTTTTATTGGTTATATATATATATATATATATATATATATATATATATATATATATATATATACTAGAAGAATACCCATCCCAGGATGGGTAAAACTAATTTCCTGAATCGAACAGGTTTTCACAACTTTTATGTCACCTTACGAAAATTAAAATCCAGATATAATGATACTAAATCTTATGTCTAGAATCCTTATTCCAATTTTGATCAAAACCCATTACATGATTTTGACTCTAGAAAACGTCTAAAATTGAAGGTGTAAGCGTCACAAGTTTTAAGAAGGAATTTAAATTTAAGAAATCTTAATTCATTGGTGTATAATGTGTATGAATCAAATTCAATGCAATTCTGATATATTTGAATTTTCAAATTGGAAGCTGTGGCCATATTTTACTCGCTAAAATCACTTTAAAATTCTTCAAAGAAACTGACATTTGAGGAATATTTATTAATTGATATCTAGTACCTATTGTTAAAATTTTACAAAAATCGGGGGTATCTGAATTTTAACAAACGGCTTCAACCCCCACTTTGCAACCATTGTATAGAAGTAAATTAAACTAAATATAACCATTATTTGGACCCCTGGGTTCCCAAATTCATAATGATTGGTTAATTAGTTTAGGAGTGAATCCTCTATATACAAATATATAAAATATATGCATACCTAACTTTATATATATATATATATATATATAATGTAATAATTATTTTAATAAGTAAAGCTCAATTCTGACTCCCCCTCCCCGATCACACCCTGTCTCGCCATTGACCCACTCATCTAATAAAACAAAGTTAGTACAGACACTAAACCCTGACTTCCTTCATATTTTTAGACCCAACAAAGCTGAAAATGTTCGCGCTCGCGCAAAGAAAATTGAGTGCCAGTGTAAGCATTATTCTTTGAACATGATGTTTGTATGCAAAGCAACAACACCGCCCGAGTCCATTCTATTAGTGAGGGTCGAAGCGAACAATTGGTGTTGATTGTTTGACATGGGCTGTCAAGGCAGAGTCAAAAAGCTTGTTTGAGTCCAGTGGTCACTAATCCTGCCAATTACAATATATCACAGTGTCAGTCTCAGTCTCATTAGCAAATGGTGCCCAGCTGACCGTTTCACCATATTTCACTCGGCCAATAAAGGTCGCCTTCTATAATCTATGGTCTGTGTTTTCTTTCATGTGGTTCGGTATAAACTGTTAGATCTGGAAAAACAGAATTGACCAGTGAAAAGCAAGTACTCTACTCTAAGTGCATAAAATGTGTTTTGGACTATATTTTCTTATATATATATATATATATATATATATATATATATAGAGAGAGAGAGAGAGAGAGAGAGAGAGAGAGGGAGGGAGAGAGATATGAACACGGTATAATAATAACAAAAAACGATTGGCTAGGCAAAATAAAATATCGATTCTTCAGATGCGATGCTATTTAGGTCTAAAGTCGAGAATCAGACTAACTTTTCTTTATATATATATATATATATATATATATATATATTATATATATATATATATATATATATATATACCGGTTGCTTTAAAAGATGTTCAGTCTTATCTTTTTTCTTATAAAGGAGTCCCCGAGAGAGCATGAACACCTCTCCCACCCACCTCTGGTTTTAATGAAATTTTAACAATCGTTAAATTACACGAAATTAAACAGATTCTCAAAAGTATTGATTATTTTAAGACCAGCTTATTAACATTTTCCCAAGTTCACAATTTCAGCTACGTAAGGTCAAATTTCAGTTTTTGCCATAACAGTACATTTTTTATTGCTTTGAAATATGTATACATCTAAATGGCCCAAGTGTGTCTCAGTGATATTAAACCGTCATGTGATGGGTTCTCCAGTTATTAATAATAAAAGTTAATATTCAGTTATTAATAATAAAAGTTAATATTCAGTTTAGTAAAGTTGTATGATAATATGTAAGGCATGTCATATTGGAGATTATTGCTATTATCCATTAATTGACATAGATGTATATTTCTGCTCGAATCTATATATTAATACTCCAAAGCAATTTTATGTTCGTATGTACGTTATCACCCTCCACCTGTTTTACAAAGACGGGATCACGTGATCGCTGAAGATGCAATGCAAAAAATTTTTTTAAAATTTTGTCTGATGTTGCTGCGACGGCTAACGTGAAACTCAAACTAAAATACATTTTCCTAGCTTTTGGGCTAGGATCAAAGTATAGTATCTGTTTTGTTCCAAAATAGTACAATAATATTGTGAAAATGAGCTCAACCCCATATCACATATCTAGGGACTGGTGACCATTGGGTATAGCATTTGTCTCCGTCCTTCTGACATCCATCTGCCTGTTTTACTTGCCCCCTGTTGCGTCCCTACCATTTATTATCTTTTAGCACCTCTATACACACCTCATATCTAGTGTGATAGTCACTCATCCGAAAATCAGCTGTTCGTTCCATTAACTCAAAGGAGGTAGCTTTTAACTTTATCCAAAACATCCGTTACTCAGACTGGCCTAGTGTGGCACAAGGACATTCAATAATGTACACGTGCAGTTTCATGAAATAAAAATAATGATGGCTAAGTTTCAATTCAAATAATCGTGGAGCAATGGCAGAAAGATAAGTCAAACAATATCTTTGTTTTCCTTTTTTTGCTTGTTAATCGAGGTTAGATTGGCCAACCGGAAGTTAAATGGCAGAATTCGGATTAGTAAATTGTTAAAGACAGAAGGTACTACAGGAGGCTGTCTGGCAAGCAGTCAGGCCCAGCGCTAAAGTTCTGGTGTCAAGCAGAAAGATGTGCATGTATTGTTGTTTTAGAATTGCAATTATCTTGCTTGCCAAACACCATAAGAAAGAGGAACCAAAATAAACTTTTGGCTCGACTTTCGCAAAGAAAATAAAAGGAATATGCACGCACGCACACACAAGAAATAAAAAACAAAGCTACCCAGCAAATGTATAATAATATAAGAGATATCTCTGTCTGTCTGTTCATATGTCTATTAACTAATTTAAGGTTTTTAGACTAATAAACATGAACTTTGGTAGGAATGATCCCAAGCTTCTACAAATAGATGACTGTACACATCTCTTTGGTACCTTGCCCCAACAAATTATATATATATATATATATATATATATATATATATATAAGATAGATGAAAAAAGAGTGATAAACATGTACGAATGTCCAGATTTATTTCAAACTTCAATTGTTCAATGCAAGGTATATTCTGTAATAAAATTATGTTTATTATTCTTTCCTTAAGCCAAGGCTTTTCAAAGATCGAAATCTTATCATCAGAGGAATTATATAGATAGATAAGTTGGCAGTGGAAAAGCCAAAATTCAACATTTGAAAAAATATTAAGAAATGGAGAGTGAAAAAAAGTTTGTGTAAAAAAGATATGGGGTTTGTCCAGTTGGTAATTGTCCGTTTTTCACTCTCCATTTCTTAATATTTTTTCAAATGTTGAATTTTGGCTTTTCCACTGCTAACTTATCTATCTATATAATTCCTCTGATGATAAGATTTCGATCTTTGAAAAGCCTTGGGTCAAGGAAAGAATAATAAACATAATTTTATTACCGAATATACCTTGCATTGAACAATCGAAGTTTGAAATAAATCTGGACATTCATACATTTTTATCACTCTTCTTTCATCTATCTTTATAACTGCTCTATCTCGTATATGGAGCTTAAACCATTTCACTATAAGTTCTATCTACTAAAAGTATACTTTTAGTTTCATATTTGATTCTATATATATATAGAATACCCATCTCAAGTTTTATAATACAGTGACCACCTTGGATCCTTTAATAAAATGCTTTAGATCAGACCCCAAAATACTGAAAACAATAAAAAATATAATGCTAGGTTGAAAACTGTAAAAATGGAACTTACATGACTGAAGTTATGGGTTTAAAAAGTTTTAATTTCGTGGAGTGAAGCCCCATTAAAATGTTTTAAAATGATAAAAATTTGCTTGAATTTAGTAAAATCTGAATAATTTATTTTTCAAAAACTTTTATTCGCCCCAAACAAAGCACATTGTCTCTGGGGCATAAGGGACCATGCCTACAGGGGCACTCTAAGTAGGGAGTTGAACATCCAAAGGTTTGTTCGCATTACATTTAAATTTCTACATTTTAGTTTACAGTCAGGGAAGCAGGAAACAGGGATGGAATTCTAAAGTCTAGCAGTTCGAGGGGAGAAACTATTAGAGTAGAAAGCTTTTCGGCATCTGGGGACATCTACAGTGAAGGGGTGAGATTTTGCTGCTTGTTGGGTTAGTCGAAGGTATTTACGTCGAGGGGGCTACAAGCTTGTCAGAACACATTCCATTAACGTACTTGTAAAAACAAGCACAGGGATGCAACATTGCGGCGATGAGACAGGGGTTGGAACTTGGTTGACAGTGCGGGACCTATTAGATTCTTTTTTGGACCTTATCTAATAGGGAGAGACTAGTGGTAGATGTACCAGCCAGATGTGGCAATAATCCTCCATGCATGGGCGAATGGTGGCTTTGTAGAGGTATAGGATAATGTCAGGTGTGAGTAGTTTTCTAGCATGATAAAGGGAGCCCACCTTCTTCGCAGCAGCCTTGGTAATGTCCTCTATGTATTTGTTCCAACTCATGTTACCTATGAATGTTAGGCCGAGGAGTTTGAATGATGAACTCTCAAGTAGAGTGTTATTAGCCATGGCAATCGGTGGTTGAGAAAGTTTCTTGTAATTGTTAAAGGAAAGAATAATTGTGAATAGTTTACTTACGTTTTAAATCTTGTTCATTTTAATGAATATTTTCATTTTTCTGAGATACTCTTTTACAAAAAAAAAAGAAGATAAATATAATCTCCTTATGACAATCTGTACAAGTAGAGGATCATTCTTACCAAATATTACACGTCTAATAACCTAAATGTTGTTAGCGGACAGACAAACACACTTCTCTCATATTAGTAAACGAGTAAGAATACCCGCCCCAGGACAGGTTCATAATGTGAGACACAGTTGGATTCTTTAATAAGTGAAAAGAAGTCAAACCCCAACATAATTCAAAGCAAGCAAAAACATGTTGCTAGGTGAAAGCTGTACGAAAATAAAGTTTTTATAACTCTAATTATGGGTTTAAAAAGTGTTAATTCTATTGAGTTAAGACCCCTTTAGAGAGTTTTAAAAGTATCAAAATGCACTAAAACTTTGAAAATCGAATTGATTTTGTGTAACTATTGTTTAAATAGTATTGATATTTGAGGTAAAAAATATTCAGTGGGTGTTTTTATCTGCCCGCATACATCCCTTCATATAAATATATAAAAAATATGATTTACTAAAGAGGAATTTGTTTGGGGGAGGGATCATTATAATAAATTTAATTTGTGTCTGCATGTATATTCAAACTTTATTTATATACTTAAGTACCTGTTCCATCAAAAATGACGGAGAAATGTCACAGATTTCAAACAAATAATGAGGAAATTAAAAAAAAGTAGGAAAATATTCTTATATCACAATAGTATTTCTATTTAAACAATAAACTACTTAAATAACACTTATCAAAATGCTAACTTACATCAAGTGACCACAAACAATTTTCACTTTTTAAGATACTTCGTGTCAACTACTTTTGATATTACATACTGAATTACATCCCTTAGTGTTATGCACTATATATATGTTTGTGTGGAAAATGAAAAAGGAAACACCAAAATTATTTAAATATTCATCAACGTTTCGTCTTTATTTCAAAACTTTCTCAATATATAAAATGTAGTTATCCACAGACACGTGTTTCGTCGTCTTTACGACTCATCAGTGTGGCCACACCTAGCAAGATTCGAAACCAGCACTCCAGTGACTGACGTTCATCACTCTATAAGAGCCACACACCTGCTAATCATAGTGTTTATATATATATATATATATATATATATATATATATATATATTGAAACAGATACATGTATTATTAGGCTTTATTCTCACACATATGTACAAGCATAACTATATATACAGACACAAACATCTATATAAATGGCTTATATTTCACCACATACACACACATTATATATATATATATATATATATATATATATATAGTTCACTTATCAGAATAGTCCTATTATTATTAAATCTACAGGAAGGGATTCCTTTTTTTTTTCTTCTTTCAATTTGTACACAAATACTTGTTTATATATAATATTTGAAGTGATCTTCATCTTGTGAGTGAGAAGAGGGGTGGGAAGTCCTCCCCACTCTCAGCCGTTACCATAATCTTGTAGACAAGATCAGGAAGTGAGATAGCAAATGCTGCCAGAACCCTCCAAGAAGTTCAGCCCGAGTAAATCTCAAAGTAAAAGTGGGTGGCTCTATTTTTATTTCTTTTTTATTTTATGACCAAACAAACACAGTGGGAGGCCAACTGAGAAAGGATTTTGTATTTGTTTTTAGGAGTGATCTGATGTATTCTCATAAAACAGGATTAAAAATCAAAAACAAAATTGGATGTTGTCTTCTTTAACATCGTTTCTACTTTAGTCTCTATGCATAAAAAGGGAATGGCATAATTACCTAGAAGTTCACTGATAATACTAAATATTAGAGTTAGAGATAATTAACCAAATTGTATCATTCCTAAGTTTATATGAACTGATAGACGTACCAATAGTGAAGTTAAAGAAGTTGACACATATTAGACTCTTGAACCAAATCCCAACCCATCTAAAAATGGTTTTACTATCGATTGAGCACGAAATTTCCAGATTATTAAAAAATTTTCTTTGAAAAATATATATAACTCATTTAATTCTTTTGTATGACTAGAAGGGACACTACTTATTAAGGCCAAAAGCCACTCGAGGATAAGGGTTAAACATTTATACGGGGGGGGGGGGGTCATTTCAGCAAGTAAGTTTATTGTAGAATGATTTGGTGCTTAATTGAGAGTGATACATTGAACTTAAGAAAAACATTAAGAACATTTCTAGAGGTGAACTAGGTAAAGTCTACCAAAAATGTTTAGTTAAAGTAAAAAGGCAAGAAAGATCCTTTGTTAAAAGAATGCAATATCCTTGTCTTGATGAACATGGATGGATAAACCTTTGTTTGATATAGAGGTGCCCCATTGGCCCAAATTACCTTTGATGTATAGGAACATTTAAGAAAGCCTTTAATAAAGCCCATACAAGAAGTTGTGTTCGATACATTTAATCAGTTTTATGAGCAGCGCAATTGAAAAGACGTTAAAAAGTGAGAGAGAGTTTGCTAACTGTATTATCTCGCTCACCCTTTGCCGAAACACAAGCCTTGAAAACGAATAAGCTTTCAGGGGATATTAGTCTTATTATTCGTTTGTTTTTTCTTCTTGCGTCTTTTATTAGATTTAACAAAACACACAAAAATCTCTATATATAAATCTGAGAAAATATGTTTTTACATATACTTTCTATTTTTTCATAGACCAACGTTTTCAAGGTAAAAGCTCGATGATTGCTAACATTTTACAACAGAGCAAATCTAAATAGGCAGTGACAAAGATTTTATTCATTTTACTATTTATGTTTTCAAATTCAAAACTTTGGTACATTTTGACGGATCGTTTCGCCTATAGACTAACAACCAAAATAATTATATCAATTCCGGATCTTGAATCTTGAAAGATACGGAATTGACACAATTATTTTGGTTATAGGCGAAACGGTCTGTCAAAATATACCAAAGTTTTGGATTTGAATCAAATAAACAGTAAAATAAATAAAATTGTGGTCACTGGAATTTAGTTTAATATTGCCTATTTTTTTTCATGGCTCTGCCTCGAATAACAAGATGGCTGTCTTCTCTAGATAGTGTTTTATGAACCCATCTCGGTGGAGGTGAATGCGATGCGAGTTGTTTTGTTTTCTTGGATTTTTGTTTGTTGCATCGCTATGTATTTTTTTCTAATGAGTCTGTGGAAAAAAGATCCGTAAATTATACTCTGGGTTTTTGTTTTGTAAAAAACTGATTCGTAAGATGACTAAAATCTTTGACTTTGGAGTGCAGCAAAATGTTGTTGATTTTTATATGCTCTGTTGTTACAAGTTGACAATCATCGAGCTTTCATTTTGAAGAGATTGGTACACATAAAGAATAGAAAATATATGCTAAAACGGAATTTAGCTTAATATTGTATTATATATATATATATATATATATATATATATATATATATATATATATATATATATATATAGTACACGTATTGTATTAGTTTCTGTAGATGTAAATCCGTTGAAACTCAAGTGTTTATAAAAAGTGTTCAATAACAAGTAAAGCTGTTCTTAAGTATAAATTCTTCTCTGTCTTCTTTGGTCTGAAGAGTACAACCGAAACATGTACAAGTTTATTTTAGGGTATCCCCCGGTTTCAGAGTTACAACTTACCACACCATAGATAATGCCACACTGGCTTTAGTTCCACACAACAGTGACAAAAAAAGAAGAAATCAAATATATTCACAAATAATCCATTTCAAATGACAGTTTTCTAGAGGTTTATGGTTCAATCCTCAGAATGGTCGATACTAAGAATACAATTACTTAAGACTTCTATCCAGTAATGACCGATGAAATGAGAGCAAGCTACATTCATGGATTAAATAAAGGGGGTTGTTCGAAATTCCGTACAGATTCCCGAGTTTGACCAGATGCATCTGAAAAAGATCAGAGGTCGAAACATTGTGAGAATAACATCCAAGGTGAGAACAGTAGTCCGAACAATCCAAATTATCAATCCTCATCTTAAAGATTTCTATATTGATTTTTTTATTTTGTTTTTCTTATGGACCGATTTAACTCACATTTGTGTGTCTCCCCCCTCTCTATCTTATATATAATGGCTGTATCTTATAGTTTATATTTTCTCCAATAAATAGTTTATTAATTCAAATATGTTGTTGTTCTTCTTCTTCATCATCATATCATCATCATCATTATTATTCTAACCACTCAGTTATATGACCCAAAGACCAAAATAGTCCTCCACAAATTTATATGGAATAAACACAAAAGCACACAGAAACCGTACAATGTGATATAATAGATAACACATTTACAATGCAAAAGAACTGCCAATTCACAAAAGTATCAGATGAAGTGATTCTATAAATATATGAAAATTCACATATTTTTAAACAGGCCGTTGCGAAAAAAAAAAACAACAAAAAAACATAATTTAACAGAAAAGTGTATAAGATATTTAGAAAATTGGCAAAGTCAGTTTCCAGAATTGAAAATTGATGATGTATCCCAAAAAGAAAAATTTTAAAAACAATGTTTTATGCTTATTAATCAATTCTGGGAGATGGCAACGTTTGCATAGAAAAATATTGTTAAATCATTTATATTAAATTTTAGCTGTCTATGCCCACTCATTGTCGCTTCAAAACATTAACTACTTGAAATCATTTAAACAAAAATGTTTTATAATAAACATTTCATTCATAGCTTCGTTGTAGACATGAAATAAATACTTTCACATTTCCTCATATAGATAAACGTATTAACATTTTGGTAATTTTGATACGAATTAAACATGGTAAAACTAAAGAATGGTTTAACATATATTGACATAAATAAAATACAGAATGAAAAAACAATTGGAATTCAAAATAAAATACATTCTTAAATGTTTCTTATTGTAATGCAGCAGATAAACAATATGTTTTGTTTTTCTATTTTGTGCATATGTTAGATATGGATCGCTTGTCCCATGCTTTAACCGGACTTGATTTTTGACGGCGACGGTTTGTTGGCTTACTGTCCGTCATCTTTCATTCAAAGAATTTGGTTGTTTTGTTTTACGGTATATCAACCTTTTTCGGGTCATTTTATGTTGAATCCGGTCATTTTGGTAAGTTTTTTTTATATATCTACAACTGTTTATTCATGATATTTGGTTTGGTTGTTGTTTTACGACATACCAACCCTTTTCGGGTCATTCTATGCTGAAGCCTGAACTGCTAGCACCAAGTAATTCAAAGGAAACACTAGAAAAAGGAAAACTCTCCGAAAACAAACCACTAGATGACACGAATAAATTCAAACAGTTTACTGGCTTCTTTCTCTAGAAAAGGCAATCTCTGTGGTTAAGTTCCCCGGTGGAGGGAGTGGAGCGTCCTCTAGTAGCTTAGACAGCAGCTATTGGCTGACAGACGTCCGACGTTGACGAAATCTCTAACTCAAAATGCTGAGTTCACCGGTGGCCAAATCGACCCCTCCCCCCCATATATATTCAATACATATATTAAGAGACTACTTCTATTTCCTACCCTTGAACAGCCAACATGAGAAAAGCAAGGCTGTATAAGGTTAATTTCAGTAACTTTCATTAATTGGCCTTGGAATTTATTTATACTTATTGCAAAACTTACATTGACAGGGAATTGTAATCGCTTAAATTCAAAAAGGCATATCCGTTGGAATCAATGACATTATGGAATCAATACAGTTTCTCCTTTTCTTGATCAATTACAATAAGAGCTTCCAATTAGTGAGACAGCATTTTCTTCACAATAAGACGTATTCCCTTGCATAACATTGGATTACTCTGTAATTCTGTGGACTGGGGTTAATTCTTCAGATTATCTTCTATTAAAAATAAATGCTAGGTAAAAATATGTTTACCATAGGACAATGAGATGACAGTGGATATAGTACTAAGTAACATTCAGTTCTAAGTGATAATCATCTGAAGGTTGAAGGTTCAATCCTCAGTGTGGACAATACGAAGAATTGCGAATTACTAAAGACTTCTTCCAAGTCATGGCTGATGGAACGAGAGCATACTACCCCTGTAGATTAAATAAAGGGTTCTATTTGAAATTCTGTCAAGATTCCCGAGTTCAAAAAGATACACCTGAGATTACAGTAGCCGAAACGTTGTGAGAATAACACTCAAGATGAGAACAGTAGTCCGAATGACCCAAATTATACAAATTATCAATCCTCATCTAAAAAATTCAGAAACATAAAATCATTGAATTAAAAAACAATAAAACAGAACAGTTAATTAATAATTGTTTTTAAAAGCAATATGCAAATTAGTTAAACTTACGACTTTAATTTCAGATAGGGTGTTGTTCGTGATTTCTCGGCCTTTTGTGTAGTATCTGTTCCGATGGATACTGCATCCCATAGACTGGTATTGTCTTGGCCTTCGGGGCTTGATTTATGCCGGTCTATGGGTATGTCCTGTGCAGTTCTAGGAGGTCCACCCTCCCAGGCTTTGCCTCCCCTCTTTGGGGAGGAATAAGTTTATTGCTTACTGTCTGTGGCGCCCCTACCGGAGAATGCCGACGGGGCTGCCCAGGCAATTTTTAATGGCCAGAGTGCTCACCTTCTCGGGCGCTGGCTTTTCAAATCCCACTTTCCCGACCCGAGCTTGGGTCACATCTTACCGCTGTGGGAGGAAGATAAATAAGGGTGTTGTTCGTGTGTAAATACGTATTACCTTGAAATAGGGCCTTTTGAACTCACTGTTAGAAATGAACCCAACTTTCACATTTATTCACTTAGATATATCTTTCAATACTGAATGGAATTTGGTTGGTTGTAAAAAAATGAATCAAAAAGATGTTACTTAATGCTAAAATGAAGAAATTATTTTCAAAAAGGGATTTTTAAGACAGATTATGTAATTTTGTTTAAATAAACAAACTTCAATCTTCATTGAATATTCGTTTGACTAAATGTTTGTACCTCTGAGTTAATCTTAATTTCTTTTATGGAAGTTAAGATGTATATATATACTAACTGAAATATCCATCCCAGAACGAGTTTATAACATTAAGACAGCCTTTGCTTTTTAATAATTGGAGAAGTCAGACATCAAAGTACCAGAGCAATCAAAGATGTCCCAAGATGGCATACTGCTGTCACATCTGAAGAAGTGCCGCTCAGAGCGCTCTTCGATTGTTTTGGCAGTTCAAAATCGATTCCAAAATCTAGTGTGAGGATGATCTCTTCTGTTCCTTACAGCTCATTTCCCATGGAAGAGACATGGCTAGTCGCTCTCTACTCTATTGGTATTTTCATGGAAGATGATTGACTGTGTTCCAATCTCTGGTTCCTTTTTGTAAGACACTCACAGCAAAAACTCGTCTTGTTACCACAACGAAGAAAAAAACTTTCCTTTCTTCCCCAGTGTGCCTAGCGTCAGGCGAAATTTCCATGAACAGAGTTTCTTGGCAAGGGCTTTCCGTCTGTGGAACACATTGCCATGGGATTGCTTCCCCATAGATTACAACTTGGCAGTCTTCAAAGCCAATGTAAATAGATTCTATCCAGAACCGTCCCCAAAAGTATTCGAACTTGGACTTGACAATCATTCCATCTAATCAACCCTTATCCTCGAGAGGCATCAGGTCTTGATAAGTGGTGACTATTTAGTAAAAAAACCCAAAAAAAACTGAGGGTAGTGGCGGCAGCGAAGTGGACACGGCACACCATGTTTGAGTCCATTACACCAGTTTCTCTGGAGTTGTTGACATCCTTCACACAGTAAATGTTACCAAAAAGAATAAGTATTGTTTCTTACTTTTGTGACCCAAGCACCATTAACAGTGCACTGTAGGTATAGAGAAGACAGATACACAGATGAGAAACACAGGAATTCACTTAAGCCTTTCTTATTTTCAAGTCTAACAACAATCCTCATGACAACCACATATCATCATCTGTTAGCTATGAGCAAAAGGACTCACTGGCTGCAGTAATGGCAGTAATTGTTGGTGATGGGTTGTTGTTTTTCAGGTAGGATGGAGAGTAAACATTTCTGTTGTCATCAGAATGTCTGCGATTGTCAGTGAGGATCTTCTTGTTACTCTTTTGGTGTGTTGTATTCAAACAAACGTCTGGCGCGGCCAAGTTGGAGGAATTACACAGGTCAAGTTCACATCGTTGCCGACGCTGCCCTCTCTCTATCTATCCGCGCCCAGACCCCTCCCCCCAACCTTTGTAGGGTGTTGTTCTCTGTCATCTGCGTAGAAGAATTCATTCTGCAAGGCTGAGTGACTCTAATAGAATCCTAAATCCCTTTGTTCGCAGCACATGAAAAGCAGGAAGAGAATAAATGAATATGAAAAACCGAATAAAGGATTTGTCATAAATGAAAGCCGTCGTCGCAATCGGCTGAAAGGTTGGGTGGGCAAAGCGCCGTCATCGTCGTCGGTCGGGAAGAGGGCGGAGGCAAATGTTCTTTCTTTTTTTCTATTACCAGTTTTTATTATTTGTTGTTCATTCGTCTTCTTTTGTAACTGAAGTTATGGTAATTGTTATTTGCAAAAAGTTGAAGATTTTCTTTGTCTCTTTCTTCTTTTTTTTCTTCTTATTCAATCTTTCTTTATTTGCATACATGTGGCTGAGTGTGCGTGTGCATGCATGTGTAAAAATGTGATTCTATGTAGATGCCAGTGCATCTGAATATATATATATATATATATACATATATATGCACACACACTAAAAGGATGGATAAAATTAATTCCCGAAACAGAACAGTTTTGCACTACTTTTATGTCCTCTTACAAAGATTAAAATAAAAATATTATACTAAACCTTATATCTATAATCCATATTCTAATTTTGATCAAAATCCATTACATCATTTTGATTCCAAAAAATTGTCTAAAATTTAAGGCTTAAGCTTAAGGGGTCTTGAGAAGAAATTGAAATTCAGGGAATCTTGATTGATTGGTAATTATGGATCGAATTCAATGCAAATCTGATATACCTGAATTTTCAAATGGGAGGTTGCGCCCATATTATGCCCCCCCCCTCTCTAAAAAGCCTTTAAAATACTCCAAAGAAACTGAAATTTGGGGAATATTTATTAATTGATATCTTATCCCTATTGTTCAAATTTCACAAAAATCGGAGATATCTGAATTTTCATTAAGGGCTTCCACCCCCTTTTTATTCCCATTGGATAATTTGGATCCCTTACACATACCACCTGTCTCTCAAAATTTATAATGATGGGTTGATTAGTTTATTAGTTTTCATTTTAAAAAGTACTTAATCCGGTCTGGTAATATGTAAATATTCTTAAATAATCACCTAAAGTAAAAAATCATTTTAAATGATTTTAATTGAATAATATAATAAGTTTAAAAATGGGAAAACAAATAAGTTTAAAAATGAGAAAACAAATAAACATTAAAAACTAAAATGACTTCACTGCCTCCCGGACAACGCTGAGAAAGTACAGCTAGTATATATATAACTTTGAGACATGAAACCTGAATTATAACAATCTACTTAGCAAGTTTAAATTTAGTCCAACTTAATACGTGGTGCAGCCAGAATCGAATCCAAAGTTGGGATGCACCAATAAAAAATTACATTTGATCTAAATAATGGCAAATAATAACATTTTTAAGTACTAAATGATAAAATTAAAGTCAGAATTTAAAGACAAGTTTGGCTTGTTTGTTCTTCTACGGAGATTTAATTGAAACAGGCTATCTCAAAATTCACTGACATTTTCATTAAAAAAGAAAAAAGAAAAAACAGATATAAAAATAATTTAGAACATTGACTTGAAGTAATACTAGCTGGAATACATGTTCCAATAAGGGTTCATAAAGCGAAAACCTTTTTTTATACTAATGAGTTACCATTTACCAAGGTCGAAGATCATTCACAGATACGGGTTAACCAGCTTGTCAGGTGGATGATGAAACATGAGAGAATTGAAAACAATAAATGGCTAAAATTTGATTACTTAAGAGGACGGCTTAACAGTGTTTGTTGACATTGGACTTGAAGACGATTATGTTGTAGACTGCCGTAAATCAGTCCTGTGTAAGGTGTTCCACAGATGGGAAGTTCATTCTCTAATAAGTGCAAGAGTTCCAATTCTAAAAATTCATCAAAGCAATAATAATAAAAATGATGGTTTTGGGGAAAAATGATGTGAAAATAGAGTTTACACAATTGAATGCTTGGACTCAGAAAAAAATGTTAATTTTGTGGTCTTAAAATGATGCATAATCATGTTGATACACCGGTTTTCGTTAAATCACTGAAGTTAAGCAACATTGAGGCTGGTCAGTACCATTTTGGAATACTAGGCGTTGTATGTAGGAGGACGTCGACTCCTTGCAAGAACTGTAAAAACCTAACGTCATCTCCCCTAACCGGGATATACATTCGACTGAGGACCGCTTGTAAATTTGATATTCCCATGAAACTTCCTCCTTTGGAGGAAGCCGGTTCAACCTGTGCAGGGTGAATACCGTACCAGGTACATAGAGGTACCTGAAGAAGGGTCGAGGGTTAACTACGTTGATAACCCTACCCAGTAGTCTGAATAACCCAACTAATACAAAGAGTATACATGTTCATAAGTGATTTAAGGCTTGTAAAACAAGTGCACAGGGGTCCTAATTGATACCCAGAAAATGTCGACTGTGCTTGGGGGAAAGAATTAAGACTATAAATTTCAGAATCATAAACATAAATTTGCGCAATTTAACTATTGTTTAAATCCCAAAAAATATCTTTCTGTGTCTGTAGATTCATGGGGACTCCTTTATAAGAAAAAGGATAAATATGACCAACGTACAATAATCTGCATTGATAGGAGTAGTAGATATATGTGATCAACTGAGTTGCTTTATTCAGATTACCACGTGTGAACCGGATCTGGGTCATCATCTTGGATTTTGTTCTTCAGGGTGGTTGAACTGCATGGAGTAATTGATAACCACAAAAGACATGGAATATTTATACTTTAAACTGGTCATCCCCTTTTGCCACATGACCATTAGGAAAGAACCTTTTCTCAGTCTAGATTGTTTCTCTTGTTGACTATTTTTAAAGTATACTCTCTTCAACACCACATGATCTTGCTGGACCAATCAGAGACTTTGATATCTTCCAGTCTCCTCCATTTCAGGAGAGTATTCTTAGCAATTTTTAAGTTGATATACTTTATAGCCTTAAAGTAGTTAGCAGACACACAGCCAGACGCGCATCTCTCAGAGTCGTATAGATTATTGATGGACGAACTGTTTATTTAAAAAAATCTCTTACAGAATTCTATGAACAGATATAAAAAACAAAAATGGCGGACCAATTGTCAAATATAATTAATGATATTATGGCATCCAATATTCTGCTAATAATTTTGCAAAATGAACATCCAATAGAATGAAGCATTGTCTCTTTTACACTTGTACAAATACAGGCGCAATAGATTCCAATATCAATATCGGAGAAAAAGAAAATCCTATTAACAGGTTTCGGTGTTGATTTGACTCTTAATTTATTGTCTTTTTGCAACAATCGAATCTTTTATAAATATACGTCTTTATTTTACAGTAGTTTTGATCAGACATATAACGGTTTGATGTCAGGACTTTTTTGTTTTAAACGATAGATTCCTTTTAAAGGGTTCAGTTCGAAATTACGCATCGACTCCAGAGTTCGACAAAGACGCAGCTGAAAAAGGTCGAGGGTTACATCGGCCAAAACGTTATGAAAATAACATCCAAGATGAGAACAGATAATCCAAATCATAAAATCTTTTTATTGGTTAATAAGAGTATAACATCAATCAATAAGTCCCGGGTCTAACAAAACAACAACTTTTAGGCAAAATTCGACTTTATTCATAAACAGGGTATACTTCAAATACACGGATTCCAATGCTTCTCTAACTATTTGATGCCTTTTTTATACAGTGATTAGTCACAGTTTCCAATATCACTTCTTCATTGGAGTTAAATCTCTTTCCCTGGAGAATTCTTTTCAAGTTTGCAAACAGCTAGTAGTTGTTGAGGGCCAGATCTGAAGCATAGGGTATATACAGAAGCAATTCGAAGTGCAATTCATGTAGCTTTGCAATCGTTGTGATTGGTTTGTGACACGGTGCATTGTCTTGGTGAAAGAGTATTTTTTTCTTCTTCGTTTGTGCCAGTTTTTCTGCGATTCCTTCTTTCACACACACCAATAATGCTATATTATATTAGCTGTTGATCGTTTTTCCTTTTTCAAGGCAATCGATTAACAAAATACTTCGTGCATCCCAAAATATGGAAGATTGCCAGCTGATATTGTTTTCTTTAGTCACTTTGGACGGCTTTCACCCGCTGCTGGCCACTCAGCTGACTGCTAACTTGATTCTGAAGTGGTGGATATCCATGTTTCATCCATTATCACATATTGATGCAAAAAACTTTTTCTTGCATTCTAACAGATGCAAATACCGCTTTGAATTGTCGACGTATTGTTGTTTTTGATTGACTTAGAGCAAACGCAGCACCCACTTTGAATGCAGTTTTCTCATTTGATTGACTGTGGTTGAACGTGGCACTCACTTTAAACACAGTTTTCTCATTAACAAATCTTCATGCAAAATGGTGAATACACTTTCGCCTTCTGATATCTTTAACTCCTCTGCTATCTCATGCAACTTCAATTTATGATCGCTCAAAACGAGTTTGCGGACTTTTAAAAAATATTTTCTGGGACAACTGCTGAACTTGGGCAAGCTGAGCGTTCAACATCATTTGCGTCTATACGACAGTGTTTTCAGTCATCGTACAACCTCTGTTGTTTCCAATGGAGCCGAGTTCGAGTAATACTTATCAAGCCATTGCTTTGCTTGAACAGTATTTTTCTCATCAGAAACCAATGCTTTATCAACAAAAAAAATTGTGTTGAAACGCTCTGAATTGTAAACGCGTTGTTGTTTTTGATCAACTATGAGCAAACGTAGCACACATCTTGAACACAGCTTTCTCATTGACAAATCTTCATGCAAAAATGGTGAATACACTTTCGCCTACTGATATCTTTAACTCTTCTGCTATCTCATGCGATCTCAATTACAATCGGTCAACACGAGTTTTCCAGGACAACTGCCAAATTTGAGCGACCTGAGTGATCAGCATCATTTTTGTCTGTACATTTAAAGTCAGCATACGATCTCTTAACCATTGTTTCCTATGGAGCAGAGTTCGAATAACACTTATCAACCATAGCTTTGCTTGACCAGTATGTTTTTCCATCAGAAAACAATGCTTTGTCAACACACGGAATTCAAATTGTTCCATTGTTTTGAAAATTTGCAACAGTAGCTTCATTGAAATAATTGTAATTTGTAAACTAATAATCCGATTGGGCTTAAATTTTGACACATGCTATTTGAATGGTAGTACTTTATAAAAATCATATACATCTTTTGTTAGTGGTGTCATCTATATGTTAGGCCTTGAACTTATTGAGTGATGTATTACTATTGTCTTCACCGATCCTTGTTATCTTTGCCCAACAGATTAATATTTAGGAGAAAATTAAGTCCAATCAAGCAATTGTATAAGAAGAAGAAGAAGAAGAAGAGAAAGAGGAAATGATAGTATTGCTAAGACCAGGGTTATCTCTTAGAAAGAAACTAGCCAGAGTTATGAGCTTGTGAAAAAAGGGGTTAGATATAAAATCTTATGGTGAAAACAAGATTTTGTTGTGAACTCTCGCACAATTACATGATCAAATATTAAGACTGGATTTCGTCCTCATTAGCCCTTTGGATGTCATGTTAAGCAGACTGGGCTTAGACAAGTTAAATATCAAAAAGGTCACCATGTACATCTTTTCTTCATGCTTCAGAATACTCTTTTTACCTTTTAAAGGAACAGTTTGTGCATTCTACTCTTACGAGAACAAATGTATTCTGCATGTTTAACATGTCTAATTTATCGTAGACAAACTATTAATAAATGAAATGTCCTTGCCTCTCCCCAAAGTTAAATTGCCTTTTAGTTTCTAATACGTATCTGTATTATCAATGATAATACATGGCGAATTTTAACAACCCTACATTAAGTTAATTTCTCTATACATGCATTGTTAAATATAATCTAAAATAATGTATTTCTTTAACATATTGGTATGGTAATATTGAGTTGAATTAAAATTCAGATATGATAAAGCTGAAAATATTTTTCTATTATGGCAATTTATAACTAAATTATTTTATCATTTAAGAATGAAAACATATATAAAATTTCATTTATTTATTTATGTGCCAATGGGTCGTGGATTTATGCAAAAAAGAAGCAAAATCCCATTAAAATTTTTAAAAAGAAAAAAATCAATACCACAAAAACTTGCCAATTAAAACTATTCTTCCTTAAAATCAAACTACATTCTTATATTACAAAAAAATTATTAAAAAACTCAAATACTTTAGAAATTTAATGAAAAAAACACATACACAATTTTTTTATATCAGTATACGATGTCTCAAGATAAAATATCTTAAATCTAATATATAAAAAAGTCAGTCAGTTTAGACCGCTATAACATTACAGCTGAAAAATCGATATTGGATTCTGCCTAGCCACTTAGTCATTTTCTCCTTCCAACATGTTTTTTTTTACAATACCAACATGTCTTTCGCTTCAGTTTCTTTAAAAAATACTTATTCCAGCTATGAAGATTGTTACAATGGAGACAATTTTCAATAAAAAAAGTTCCGTCTGCATAAAATGAAAATAAAAATTCTTCATTAATGTAACCTGTTCTGATATTTGATAAACAGTTACATTTGCTTACAATAAACTATTTTTTTCTTACAATTGTATACCATAATACTAAGTAACTATTTTTTTCTTACAATTGTATACCATAATACTAAGTAACTATTTTTTTCTTACAATTGTATACCGTAATACTAGGTAAACTATTTTTTTCTTACAATTGTATACCATAATACTAAGTAACTATTTTTTTCTTACAATTGTATACCATAATACTAAGTAACTATTTTTTTCTTACAATTGTATACCATAATACTAGGTAAACTATTTTTTTTTACAATTGTATACCATAATACTAAGTAACTATTTTTTTCTTACAATTGTATACCATAATACTAGGTAAACTATTTTTTTCTTACAATTGTATACCATAATACTAGGTAAACTATTTTTTTCTTACAATTGTATACCATAATACTAGGTAAACTATTTTTTCTTACAATTGTATACCATAATACTAGGTAAACTATTTTTTTCTTACAATTGTATACCATAATACTAGGTAAACTAATTTTTTCTTACAATTGTATACCATAATACTAGGTAAACTATTTTTTTCTTACAATTGTATACCATAATACTAGGTAAACTATTTTTTCTTACAATTGTATACCATAATACTAGGTAAACTATTTTTTTCTTACAATTGTATACCATAATACTAGGTAAACTATTTTTTTCTTACAATTGTATACCATAATACTAGGTAAACTATTTTTTTCTTACAATTGTATACCATAATACTAGGTAAACTATTTTTTTCTTACAATTGTATACCATAATACTAGGTAAACTATTTTTTTCTTACAATTGTATACCATAATACTAGGTAAACTATTTTTTTACAATTGTATACCATAATACTTGGTAAACTATTTTTTTCTTACAATTGTATACCATAATACTAGGTAAACTATTTTTTTTCTTACAATTGTATACCATAATACTAGGTAAACTATTTTTTTCTTACAATTGTATACCATAATACTTGGTAAACTATTTTTTCTTACAATTGTATACCATAATACTTGGTAAACTATTTTTTTCTTACAATTGTATACCATAATACTTGGTAAACTATTTTTTTCTTACAATTGTATACCATACTACTAGGTAAACTATTTTTTCTTACAATTGTATACCATAATACTAGGTAAACTATTTTTTTCTTACAATTGTATACCATAATACTAGGTAAACTATTTTTTCTTACAATTGTATACCATAATACTAGGTAAACTATTTTTTTCTTACAATTGTATACCATAATACTAGGTAAACTATTTTTTCTTACAATTGTATACCATAATACTAGGTAAACTATTTTTTCTTACAATTGTATACCATAATACTAGGTAAACTATTTTCCATACTAACACCTACTTTTGATTTTCCATCCATGAAATAATACAAGCTGTTGATTTTCAACTCTGAAAAATGAATTTCCTATAAGTGTTCGGTTATAGTATTTGTTTCTAAAAGATAACTCAAATGATATAAGGGAGATAACTCCTATTTTAATTTGAAGTTTTAAAAGAGTCACTCTTCTACATGAGCATTTTTTAAAAATTATTATATTATTAAAATTGACCACTTTGCGTGTGTGTCGTCTATAATGACTTATACATTGTTTGTTTTATTATTTACTATTAATCTAATAGTTATTGAAATAAAAAAACAATACAAACAAAAAATAGATATTTATTTTTGTGCATAATTTAAAAAATTTGCAAATAAACTAAAAGTACATTAATGAATCCTTGGAAACATCCAATATTAGATAAAATAAAACCTTCAAATACATAAAATTCTATTTTAAAAGAAGAAATACTTTACCACCCCATAAAGTTAAAAAAACAAAAAACAAAAATACTTGCATTATTTTTGTATTCGTATTTTTCTAGTGTTAATGATATATGACGGAGGAGTTACTTCCCTTGAAGTAACCTCTCTGTCATATGACATGAACAATCTCTCTTTCATCAATTGTGAAGCACATTCTTCACAACTAGGACCGCTATTTACTTAAAACACCTGATATTTCTAAATGCTCACTCATTAAAGTACATGGAAAAAAACAGAAACTTCCAGAATCAAAAACGGATAGTATACTTTCCTCTATTCCCCAGTCGAGAACAGACCCGGACTAATTTTGTGTACATCTCTAGGCGTGTTTTTTTTTCCGTGTTGTAGTCATGGTAATAACATAGAAATAATAACAAAACTAAAACTCGTCTACTAAGCAACATTTAAATAAGTCGAAGTCTACATTTTTTTTAATTTATGGATGTGTAAGAACTTCTATCCTTAGTTTATTTATATATATATATCGATCAATCACTATGATTATATATGTATTTGTTTGTAATTTTCTAGTAAATAAGTTTATCATATTTTTCTCTTTTTTACCTTCTTAATAAATATACATATTTTTGAAGCAACCGGTTCTTTTCTTTTTTCTTTTACTGTATTATTTAAAATGTATGCCACACACAAAGGAACCCATATGAAATCAAGAACACAAAAGAAAATAGCCAGTCAATGTAATAATAATAATAAAGAAGAAGAAACAACAATAACAAAGAGGGAATTCATCTTTTATCATTTTTATTCCATCAACACAAAAAAGTCACTTTTATTATAAAGAGTCAGGGACACAGAAAAAACATTGTCTACACACAATGTGTGGAAAACAATTACAGAAATGTATTATGTATGAAAGGTCGGGTGTCTCAGTATATATATATATATATATATATTAATGTTTGTGGATCATAAATAGATGCATATGGTTGTATCTATGCAAAATATCCATGCAAAAGAATAAGTTTATATAGATCAGAGTATAAAGCACATTTCTCAATTGATATATGAACTTAGATATTTAAAAAAGTTATAAAAAAATACCAATGAGGAGAAAAATTTGACAAAGTTTTTTTCCTATCGAATTTATAGACTAGAATGTATGCATTATAAGAAGTGATTGTATTTATTATTCAAGTGCTTACAAATGAATAGACAAATGTAACTTGAAATTTCAGTAGATATAGATACAGGGATATTTCATAATGTGTATGTAAAATGTATGTGGTTCATATATATATATATATATATATATATATATATATATATATAGGGAAAATGAAAAAGGAAAGCCAAAAACTATGTTATTTATGTATTCATCAACGTTTCGTCTTTATTGAAAGACTTCCTCAGGATGAAGAAACAATGGGATGATGGCTTCGAATTATTCACTTTGCATCTTTTGAATGAGATAGACTACTGTTGATAATGCCATAATCAAAATCATGATTTTCATCTTTTGCTTGTTCGCGTCTACAGCCATGCCGAAGTTTGGACACTTTCTGACAAATCAAAATTAATATTTTGTATGATTTTTCTACATTGTTTCTTCATCCTGAGGAAGTCTTTCAATAAAGACGAAACGTTGATGAATACATAAATAACATAGTTTTTTGGCTTTCCTTTTTCATTTTACATTACGTCAGATTATTTCATCCCCATTTTTATATATTATTTATTTTTTTTATAAACTTTACCATTTTGGGGCTACGTCCACCCAAACTACCCCCCCCCCCCTCTAAAAAAACACTTTTAAAATAAATTAGATACCAAATATTTAGAGAAAAGAATTGCTCTACATCAAATTTTGAGTTATATTAAGTAATACATTTTAAAAAGGATTGGTATGCATGCATGAGTGTCAATAATATATATGTGCTTGGTAAAATACTAAACAATTAAACTTATTATTATAAATTATGGAATATGTATTCTAGGTAACAGGGTGAGTAACGTGGCCACATTATTTATTTATTTATTTGTAAACTTTACTTTTTATCGGGTTCAACCAAAACCATACCATACTCCACAAAGAAAGAAAAAACATTAAAATTTATAACTAATGCTATATTTATTGCTTATACCCGTCCTGGGACAGGTATGTTTCTAGTATATATATATAAATATAAAGTTAGATATGTGCATATGTTAATATATTTGTATATACTAGATTCACTCCTAAACTAATTAACTGATAATTATGAATTTTGAAACACGGCTGCTTGGAATAAGAGGTCGTAATGTGGGCTATATTTAGTTTTAGTTTAGTGTAAAAGAGGAAAAAGGGGTGACAGCTCTTTGTGAAAATTCAGATACCCCCCCCATGTTTTTGAAATGTTAACAATAGGTATTAGACATCAATTAATAAATGTTTCCCAATTTTCAGTTTTCTATTTCTTCTTAAGACCTCTTACACCGAAGCCTTACATTTTAGACATTTTCTAGTATGAAAAGCATGTAATGGATTTTGATCAAAATTGGAATAAGAATTCTAGACATATGATTTATCATCATTATATATATTCTGTTCGAAAAATTGGTTTTAGATATATATATATATATATATATATATATATATATATATATATATGTTCTGCTTTGGCAGCCATTTTATTTTGTCAGATACTCTGCATAGCCGGGGAATTCTTCTGGTATTGATTATTTTTGACAAAGGGAAGTTTCTTTTCCCGAAATATTAAATAATGATTTTTTTTTAATCATCCGGACATCACACAAACAGCTAACAACACTCTTGCTGTTACGTAAGATTTTAGGAAAAATAAATAGTAAGTCATATTTCGTATTCGATTTATTGTTTTTGTTCCTTACAACTTGCATCCTACCCGGAATTTGCATTGCCCACAGACTTTAAAAAACATATTACTATATATATATATATATATATATATATATATATATATATATATATATATATATATATATATATATAAAGAGAGAAAGAAAAATGTGTACACATCACAAAATATAGAAGACAGATTCAAATTAAAAAAAAAACAAATAGTTCCTTTATTAAGAGAAACTTTATCAAAACGAATAAAAATAAATTTTCCTCATTTGTATAAGATCCAAATATTAGAAAGAAAGAAAGTGGTGATAGACGCTAGAGGGACGTGGCTGAAGAGAAGAGGGTTAAGTAAAATATAGAGAGATAAGGTCATAAATGAACTAGCTTTTTTCTTGACCCAGTGGATACTTTAGAAATTTAAATATATTTTCTATGTCTGCTGTAAATATGTGGTTTTACGACAATCTGTAGGATTCCCTTTCTTCTAACCTGTGACTTCCACCTTTTGGATGTAAGTGCTATATCTTGGAGGTTGATTATGGCCTGTGGACAAATTGAAATAATGAGAAATATTTTACAGATTTTTCATGATTTTTTTAACTTTTATTTATAGATTTAGTTTTATTCTTTATCTTTATTTATAGATTTAATTTCATTCTTTATTTTTATTTATAGATGTAGTTTTATTATTTATTTTTATTTACAGATTTTTCATGATTTTTTAAAATTTTTATTAATAGATTTAGTTTTATTCTTTATCTTTATTTATAGATATTTCGTGATTTTTTTATATTTTATTTATAGATTAAGTTTTATTCTTTATTTTTTTATAGATTTTCATGATTCTTTTATTTTTAAATCTTTAGTTTTTTATAT
>OY744521.1:69296519-69441519 GCA_963556195.1 Sepiola atlantica
GAGAGATGGAGAAACGTACAATATTATAGGTTATTAGACCACCTGTGATCCATTGGTCAGTATGTGTTATATATATTGCCCGGGTCAAAAGTGGAATATATTTGTATTAAAACTTCTATCTATTTCTCTTTCCGCTTCCCCCATTTTCCCCCTTCCCCACCCATTCTTTCTTCTTCGCCCAGCCCATTTCTCTCTCTGGACACACACACTTTTATAGATTACTCGAGGAATGAGTCGGTGTCAGAAAAAAAATCAGAGTTACATCCCTTTAGTTATTGGTAAAAAGATGCCCCCCCCCCCCTCAATAAAAGTGTGGTCAGTTTACCCTCAAAGAATACATTTTTTTTTCTGAATTTGAAATATTATTCATTCCGGTCAATGTTGGTCAAGAATATACAAACTTTGTGGGTGTTTCTTAGGTAGTTTTTGACTTTTAGCTGGACACACACACACTTCCCTTTATATAATAGATTAAATATATCATTTAACTTTGACATTGGTTGATAATCACGTTTTTACAAAGGCAAAGGATTTAACAAAGTCAGAATACATTGTTATGTCATAAATGATTCTCTGTTTCCTCTCTTCTCTATTTACATCATTTCATTCCTCTCACCACTTCCCTTATCATTCGTCCTTTATTCACATTATTCGCCCTTCCTCCCACCATCAAAAACATACATTTATAAAGTGAGCAAGATAATCATCATCAGAGTTTTAGGTGTATATAGCTTAAGACCTACCATAACTTAACAGTCTGATTTTCCATAAAGAAATGTGTGTAAGTATACATAACGATACATGAATGGAAAAACTACTGATCTTCACCTAATAATTTGATAAGATTCAACATTAAGTGTCTGGCTTCTGAATGACCACCAACGGAATATTAATGAGAGAGATGACATAATGGATATAACCATTTCAATATTTATTTTTAGATAATTTCTGTTGCCGATAGAGTAATACATTTTTTGGAATAAGTTTCAAGATCAGATTAAGAACAATAGCATAGAAAATTGTAAGATGGAACGAGACGAATTCAGAAATAATGGTAAAAAAAGGAATTAAGAGGATAATTTTAGGGACTATCAGATGAAATATTGAACATAATTTGATCTCTAGACCTTGGAATAGACTTCCAAGAGAGGTAATAAATGCACCAACAACGTAGCAATTTGAGCTGAATTTGGATAGGTGCTAGGCTACTGTATCCTCTTCTGTATCAATTTTTACCCCCCTCTCCCTACATGGTAACTGAAGCATACTTGTTTTATTTTTTATATTAATTGAATTGAAATCTGTATACTGATGAATAGTTTCAATGTCTGTGAAGAGTTGAATTAAAAGGGAGATAACCAAATAGGTATAAAAATCAAGTAGTAGTGTAAACGTAGGAGTTTCACATGTTGGCCGGTCATAATTCAGGAAGGGGACATTTTGTATTCAGCACCGTCCTCTTCCGGAAGACATGCGCACGGGGTAACTGTCGTGCCTCTACACCACCTGCTTGCCCAGAGGCGGTCTTTTCGAATCAGTCAACATGGGAGTTGGACGTTTGTTCCGCTTGTGATGGACGTTGGCACTGAGGCAAGTAGCTTGGCAAAAATAGAGTTTTATGATGAAAAGATGTTATAGTTCAGTGTTGGCCACGTGCGCACAAATAAATACATATTCATCAGTATAATTCGTGTCCGAGATTTTGCTCCAGTTTGCTTGCTGTTACAAGTAATAATAATAATAATGTACAAATATTACATAGGGTAAATGGTTTGCAGAGGGGTAGAATCTTTCTGAGTTGGCCTCTAGGAGTATCCTGGTCTCCATGCATCCCAGCACTACACAATGTGCGAAATATAGCCTATCCATAGTGAATGACAGTCTGCATATGGTGAGGGGTCACATCCTTCTCTTGGTTACCCCCTTAATATGCATGGGCATAGACAGAACATGGCGGATCTAGAGGAATAAACCTTGACCCCAAATCCTGCTATTCCATGGGTAGCAGTAGTTCTAGTTGCACTCATCGATAAACTGATCATCTGGTTTGAGAACAGCATAGTTTCATAGATGATCATATATATTTGAAAATGGGAAGGTCTAACTGGTATAGTCAGTGGAGTATCATGGATTACATGCACGTTTGGAGTGCCGCATATACAAACAGACGTTAGATAAATCGTTTCAGCATCAATTGATGGATGACTCAAGACAAGCAGACAAACAAATATGACATATGTCTGAGGAATGAACTGTGGATGGAGAAAAGTCTTACCCTGAAGATTAAATCCCCTGAACCTTACTGAAAAAAGGTTCAACACAATATGAAGATATTAGATTTAGCTTGTCATTTTTACAGCGTATCAACCCTTTTTGGGTAAATTATACCAAAACACAATATATATTGTCAACGGCTAATTGTATACAATTAATCAAACACAAGCATCTCGCTGCACAACTCCTCACTTAGGATGCCCCCTATAAATCTGTCCCCTAATTCACAGTCGCCCCTTATGTCCCAGTGGCAATGTGCCTTGTTTGGGGTGAATTAAAAGTAAAAAGAATTTTTTTTTTACATAGTTGGGGGAAATTGGGGGTTCATACCTTTCTCAATAGTATTAGTGTATAATTGAAGACAATATGTATTATTTAGATTATTCAGACTACTGGTCTCATTTTGGTTGTTATTTTCACACTGTTTCAGTCGATGTAACTCCTGACCTCCTTCAGGTGCATCGTTTCGAACTTGGGAATCTTTCTGTAGAACTCAGGAACCTATACCGAATTTTAAACTGAACCCTCTATTAAATTCATGAGGGTAGATTTTTCTCATTCCAAATATCAGTCGAAGTTGTGAAAATAACAAGCAAGATGAAAATAGTAGTCCAAATAACATAAATTATCAATTTTCATCTAAAAAATTATGAAACAAAGACAATAGATGCAATAGAATTTGAAATCGGCATAGCCGATTCTATAGTCTGTGATTTTATTCATTCTGTTATGTTCCTCTGTTACATGTATTAGTCTACAAATGACACGTGAATAGATTCAGATATAACTCTGCAGGAATTCTCACTCCGTCATGAGTTAAAGTTTACCAAAATAACCAAGGATACATTTATGTAAATCGTTTGCCTAGTAAGAAAGTTGGAGGGGGGGGGGGGGCAGTTCAACAACTAATTATCCTGTCAGTTTGTAAATAAAATTCGGACCACACCACGAAATAAACGAAAATATTTCTCTAGTTAAACTTCTCGCCTACAACTGTCTTCTTCCATTATGTATTCTTCAGGATCGCAATGCTGTAACTACGTTGTCACAGCCAGATGGAGCTTTGTCCATCCGTCAAAGCACTTTTATCAATGTTCCAATCCAAACCACCTGTAGCTCATGTCACCATTTTCAATATTTCAATTCATCACTTGTCTTCAGGTTTCAGAGATTTACAAGTCAGTTAAACATATCCCATTAATATATTTCGTCTCGTGGCACATGATCTTCTGGGGTCCGAAAACAAAGTAGGATTTTGAGACAAGGAGATTAATGATGATTTATACAAGCTTTTTTAGGGCGGTGTTTGGTTTGTCAGTTTTACAGCATACTAACACCTTTTGGGTCTTTTAATGCTTAAACACAACTTACTAGTTTACCTGTAGCTAGGGAGAGATTATGAGTTCATACCTCCCCCTCAATGATATTATTAAATTTACGTTTTTCTAAAATACTTTTTTTTTAATATCAAATTGAACCACAAAGTAAATATTAAAATGTTAATATGAAAAATCAGATATTTGTTAAATAAAAAAAAGAAATGTTATTTCACATGTAGAGACTAATCTCTCTTTATCGATTGGTTCCAAAGTCAGAGTCCAGTGTTTAGATTGAAAATCGATTAATGTCATGACAGAGATCCCGTTAGTCTCAATTTTTGTTGTTGGTATAAACAGTCCTCAGGGTAAGTTAATTTATAACTGATATGGAGTTTTAGGTCATATAGGATTGCGAAAGTTTGAAAAATGAATGGACACATACAGTTCTCATCTTATATATATTCAAAAAGAAGCTTTTAGCAGTCATTTATACATAAAAAAACATATATATAGTTAACATTAATAATACAATGGAAGCCAAAAAGCACCAATTTATATAGGTCATCCACAGAAACAGACCTCACTGCTAACAATAAAGAAGCATTCCCTAATCCATATTTCTAGTGACAGCGGTATTATCCAAACACTGATATGCAACCTCCTTTTAATCCTAGAGATACTAACAACATCTAAATATTACATTTAAAACTTGTATCAGCCGACTTTTACTGCCAAGAAATTCACAAAATAAAAAAGGGGAACCAATTATAGAAATGGTGAAATAAAAAGAGGGGAATTAACCCTAAATCGTGAAATAGAAAAGGGGGATTATCGACTGTTTACCATGTAACTTTTTCAGATATATTATTATGTTTACTTGAATAGATTGTACACTCATTAAACAATCCTTTTAATTATTAATAAACTAGCTGAGCTACCTGCCAAAACGGGCATTCTTCAGGTTTATGATGATGATCGATATTCAGGTTTATGATGATGATCGATATCGGCTAGGAAATAACTGGAACGCTACAGCAAAAAATAAAAACAAAAAAAAAACGATTGTCTATATGAGATTCGAACTCAGAAAGATGGCATAAAATATTGGAAATGAAGACGAACGCTTTATCCACACGGCCACCGATCAAACGAAATTTTGCTTTTTTAACCTACTTCTTGTTTGGTCGGCTAATAATAGAAAATATTAAACTAGAAAAGGGAACGTTAAAAATGTCGGAACATTTGTTTCTGATGTTATTTTTAGATACTTTTAATTTTAAATAATGAGCTTTAAAAAAGGTTCAAGAACTTCCATAAAGACATCGGATCGAAGGTGCCGATTCCAAACCTGCGCTTAGTTTGACTCTGAGACCAACCGTTTAAATTTGAATGTATTTACTTCCTTTGATGCTACATACACACATACAGAAACTTTGGTTTATATATAGAGATGTTGACATTTAATAATAATAGCTAATAAAAACTGGTTTATTTTAGGAAATTGTCTATTAAGGTCTTCTTTCAAGTAACGTGACCCTTTTAATAAAAGTTAATTGAAGTAGACAACTTACTAAAATTAATCTGCTTTTTTTAAAATTATTATTATTATTATTATTATTATTATTATTTCATAGTAGTCTCAACTTTTGGATGCTTTTTAGTTGGATTTTTCTTTTTTTTAACATCAAGTCAGTTCCCTTGACTTTAGACATTCAAGCTGTACCTTAACATTTTCACCGTTCCTAACAGGCAAATCTTTTGTAGAAATGGGAAAGAAATTGTCTTGTCAATTTGTTTAAGCCATTTATGGTGGCTTTTTGTTATGGTTCTATGTGTTTCAATTACAATGGAAATCATCTTGACTTCTTTACATTTTCATAGTCTGATTCCCATTTTAGATCTTGATATTAATGATTAAGCAAGTTCTCTTGTTTTTGTTTAGAAAGATTAAGTCGGGTTTGGAATGTTCAAGAACCTTATCAGTTTGTATGTGTATGTCCCAAAGAAATTTGACATTGTTCTCCTGTATAACTGCTGGCTTATGCTCATACCACTTCTCATTGTGGTCCAATTCATAAAGTTTCATATATTACAGTGTAGTATCTGAGCGACTTTGTCGTGTCTCTATTTTCTATATTGATGCTGTGCTAGATACAATATGTGCTAAGGTTTTTCCCCTTTCATTATACAATCAGCACATCGGTGATTCTGCAGTTTTGTCAATGTAATGTTTGATGGACCTAGTGTGAGTGGCTTATTCCTGGGCTACCATTAATGTGCTCTCAGTAAATATTTTGAAATCACCCCTGACAAACTAATTCTAGCTGTCATTATCTCTAAATGCAGTATTCTTAAAGAATTAAAAAGTCTGCATGGAGCAGGGATTTTCAGCCTGTATATCTATCTATCTATCTATCCCCCCCCCTCTCTCTCTATGTTCCTGTGAAACTGTTCTTAAGTTATTTTATAATAACTGGCTTTCTGTGCGGATCTGTTAAGAGAGAAAGAGAGAGAGAGAGAGAAAGAGAGAGAGAGAGAGAAAGAGCAAACTATACTTAGTAAAGCTAGAGCACGGGAAGTGTCAAGTAGCGTGATTGGTTGGAGATTTTCACAAGACACAGGCACAATCCAATATCGTTGCATCAATACAACAGATATTAAGTCATTGGGAGTAACAATGCATCTCATCTTTATAGATTATGGCACCGGTTTGTGTTTATACATGTGAAACAAGTGCAGCATTAAGAGCGGCTCTTCAAGTTATTAGACGGACAAAGAATGGCTTCCATGCACATACAAGCAAGGGGAACATAAAGACTGTAACAAAGAATTATTAAGATGTCCATACGAAGAAGATGAATGTTAGCTCCTCCATTCCCTTGACCATCCACTGGTAACCACTCAGGCCAAAAAAATGCTTGGACAGAGAATCTCAATGGAATGTTTGTGTATTCAGTGGTGGGGAATAAAATATAACAAAACAAGAAGACAAAAGCTGCGATTTCTCTATATTAAGAGAGGAAGACATACACAAAACCCATACACGTGTACACACATACATTCCCCCCCCCCTCTCTCATATACACACACACATACACTCCCATATATATATATATATATATATATATATATATATATATATATGCAGGCATACATGTGCACATATACACAAGTATACAAGTACACTATATATACATTCATATATAGGACCACACACACGTGTATCTACAACTACACACACACACACACACACACACACACACACACAGACTAATTATAAATAAATGACATCTATAAAAAAAAAGTGCGATACTTTCCAGCACTGGCACGAGTTAGCTCAGTGGTAGAGCTTCAAGCTTCAGACTCTGGGATCTTGGTTTCGAATCTCGCTTGGTTCAACCATGTTGATGAGAGGTAATTAAATTTAAAAAATATATATGTCGCTCCTCATCTCGAGGCATCACATTAGTACAGGGAAAATTATTCCCAACTAGCATTAAGGTAAAAATGCTCTTGTGTATAAATAATTGAATTCGTTTAAAAGTATCGCAAACAAAAACAAACAAATAAATGACATCTATAAAACCAAAAAAACTGATACATTGCAGCACTAGCGCAAGTTAGCTCAGTGGTAGGACTTAAGGCTTCACGAAACACGTGTCTGTAGATAATTAAATTTTAAATTATATATATATATATATATATATATATATATATATATGAGAGAGAAAGAGAGAGATGTGTGTGAATGTAGGTTTTTGAGGAAAAAAATTAGATACATAATAGTGCAACTTACTGCCTTCTCTACAGGTCATATGGCAAGTAAGTTACACATAAACGTTTATGTTTCATTGCTGCGAGAAATCATCAGGCAATTAGACTGTTGAATTCCCTCGAAAAAGAAACATAAACGTTTCTGTGTAGCTTACTTGCCATAAGTATATTTTCATACAACTAGTACTACTACTAAGCTCTACTCACATATTGAGCACTGTTAAAGTAAATACTGAAAATATATATACATAATATAATATATGTGTATATACCAGAAATAGTAATTGTAAACGTAGGAGGTTCAAATGTTGGCCGGTCATAATTCAGGAAGGGGACATTTTGTATTCAGCACCGTCCTTTTCCGGAAGACATGCGCACGGAGTAACTGTCGTGCCTCTACACCGCCTGCTTGCCCAGAGGCGGTCTTTTCGAATCAATCAACATGGGAGTCGGACGTTTGTTCAGCTTGTGATAGACGTTAGCTCTGGGGCAAGTAGCTTGGCAAAAATAGAGGTAAGCAATGCATAGTTCTCTAAACCTATTTGAATTTTTACTCTTTTATAATTTGCTTTGTTTTGTCTTAGAACATGTTTGTAAGACTTGTTTATTTTCATGTATTTCCAGTTTTACAGTGAAAAGATGTTATAGTTCAGCATTGGCCACGTGCACGCCAATAAATACATATTCATCAGTATAATTCGTGTCCGAGATTTTGCTCCAGTCTGCTTGCTATTACAGTAATTATATATTATATATTAATTGCAATAATTTCTGACAAAAAAATCTTGTATCAAGCTAAATGGCTTTTAATTAAAAAATAATAATTGTTTCTTTCTAGCTATACAATCTAAGCATTGATAATTACAAAACCTGAAACTTTTAGGCATAATGCATCTTCAGATATAAAAAAAAAGACTTACTATTGTATATTTTTACCAAATGTAAATCACTACAACCCGCACAATTTGTAATTTCCCTGGAATTAAATATTAGACCCCAAGAATCGTCTAATATCTATTGAGCTTAAACACTTGTGTTTGATTACAAAATCTCTCTCTCTCTCTCTCTCTCATATATGAATATATATATAGTATAAATTTTTATTTATACACACATTATTGGTTACATATGTGCATACATGTTTCGGTTGTACTCTTCACAGAGAGTGAACCTCTTCAGACCAAAGAAGACCAATTATCTACGGACACGTGTTTCGTCGTTTACGACTCTTCAGCGTGGCTGAACCAAGCAAGATTCAAAATCAGGAACCAAGTGTCTGAAACCTGAAGTTCTACCATTGAGCTAACTCGTGCTAGTGCTGAAATGTATCGCACTTCTGTCTTCTTTGGTCTGAAGAGGTTCACTCTCTGTGATTTGACCGGTTTCGTTCGTGTTGGCGAACGTCTTCAGAAACCGGTCAAATCTCTTGTTTTTGTTTTTCTCCTGCACTTTAACCTGTTTTCTGTTTGTCATTTTTCACACATTTTGTCCACCACGGCATTTCATTTTCATGAATTATCGTGTACCTTACCCCATATATATATATATATATATATATGGGTTCTTACAAAAAATATATATTTAAGTACATATTCTTCATAATATCAGAAAATATACCAAATTGCAAGCTCAATGAAGTTGTATTACAAGCTTCAAAGAATATATATTTTATAGTTGTATTCCAATGACCATTAGGAACAATCAATCGATAACTTTCATCTGTTCTTTCAATTTCTTTATTTTCATATATCGGCGAAAATATTCAATAAGTCTATATCAACTTAATATTCAGTTATTTGCTTAACACAACAATAGTATTACAAAAAAATACTTTAAATAAGGTTGCAATTAGTTTTAGTCATAAAAACTGTCATCTCTTTTTCTAATTATTATATAAATATATTTACTTACTGCAAAGCTCTTAAAGAAAGGAAATATTAGCAAACGCTTAAACTAGATAAAATTGTGTTCATTTTAAATTAGAGAATCTAAATTGGTAAACTTTCTTTTTATAATAATAGCAACTAAATAATAGATAAGCACTGAAAAGAGAGTGTCAGCTGAAACTCTTCAGAATGCCAAATTATGTAGGAAAATGAAAATATCAAAATATGGCTGCATTTGGCAAAATTGTTTAGATGTTGACAGACAAAAACCATTGACATCAAAAGTGACATCAATTGTAGAAGATAATCATTGAATCGACTTTACTTTATTATAGAGATAAAATAAATTGAAGAAAACCTCACCAGAATTGCTGCATTGAAATCTTAAAAGACAGCATGGAGGGTCTGTAACTACAGTTAAAAGAAGACTTCTTGATATTTAGCTGAAATGATATGTGACAGTTAAAAAACTGCTATAAAGAAAAAGAAACACACTCAGGAGATTACAATCGATTGCCTATTGGCTAGGAGCAATGGGTAGTATCTGTTTTGAGACTACACTTAATCTTTTCTGTTCAGGCTCAACATAGATTAACTTTGATCATACAGGAACCAGTGCTCTATACAGAAAAAGTTTCCTATAAGACGACTTCAGTATAGTATTTTCAAAGAATTATTAGAAATAATGTTTAAGATTTTCTATGTACTGATTAAAGTTCACAAAATGCTTTCTTACAGAATACAAGTTTTTTTAATGTCTGTATTTTAAGTAGACACTAGCGAAACCCTTGAAAATTCTACAGTTGTATCTGTCATGTATTGCTACTGTGCTTTGAAATATTTCCATTCTATGGACGTCCGGTGCAAATGCAGTACCACCTGAACTGAAACATACTTATCTTAAGTATTCTGGTTAGTTTCAGAATATATCTGGTTATGAGAGTCTATCTTCAAAACCCTGTATGAGTTTGTGACATATTCCCATTCTCTGGTGCAAACACAGACTCCACGATATGATTGTAACATCTTTGAACAAGACAGATACTACACTTTGATCCTAACCCGAAGGCCAATAAAATGTATTTTAGTTAGATAACCATGTTCGACACAATAGCGACATCAGATGAACTTTAAAAAAATGTTTGCATCTTCAGCGATCGAACAATCCCATCTTTTAAAAAAGGGGTAGAGGATAGTAACGTATATATATATATATATATATATATATATATATCAGGGCCGGTGGGACAGTTATGAAAGTGTGTGTGTGTGTGGGGGGGGGGGGGCTTCTCCTAAAAAGTGGGGGGGGCGGTTAAACACATGCATATCAACTTAATTATTAATGACCATAAAGTGGGGGGACCCAAGTCAAAAAGTGAGGGGGCTTCAGCCCCTCTGCCCCCCCCCCCGTGCCGTCGTCCATAATATATATATATATATATATATATATATATATTAACATTGAATAGTAGATTATAAAAGATCCTCTATTCATTTATAATGCTAAGAGTAAAAGATGTCAAAAAATAAATTAGAAATGATTACATTTAAGGACTAAAATAAACTATTCAATAAAAAGAACAACTGTTTAACTAAGTACATACATATATTATCTACGAATATGATAAATCATGCCTGTCCTCCCCTATATTAGTTAGCACAATCGTAACGCTGTCAATACACATGCACTATATCAAAGGGACGTAATTCATCCAAAATGAATGCAACAGTTTTATTAATACAGTTTATTGTGTAAACAAGAAGCTGACGACAATTGATTTTTTCTAAGTTAATTCAATTACAAAATGTTTAGCTAAGAAAGTTATCAACCAAAATTTGGAGAAAAAATATGTAAGAATGACAATAGAACAGACCTCTACAAATTCAACAAATTCTGTTTTTATCAAGTGAAATACATTTTATTGAAAGATATGGTTGCAAATAACTTTAATCAAAATAAAGCTAAACAGAATTTGTTGTACTTGTATTTGCACTATATATATATTTTTTACATTTTTGCATTTTATAGTATTGTAGTAACGTGGTAGTTGTGGTTATGTAGAAAGAGGAAATTTCCACAATAAATTGAATTATGCAAGAATAGGAAATTTCCACTAGAAATTAAGTTAAAGTTTTTGAAGGAAATGACGTCAAGAATTCGAAGTCGACGTTGCAGCTAGTCTAGTCTTCCTCTTGAATCTCATCTGCCGATCAGGACAGACACGTGTTTTGAGAGAATACCCTCTCGCACTCCCCCACAGGGGGCTGAAGATAATATCTAATATTACTATAAAGATTCCAAGAACAATTTTAAAGAAAAATAAAAAGGAGAAAATATTAAAATGTAAATTATGTGCTATTGTTATTTTGTCAACCCTTAATATCTATTACAGCCACTGTTATTATGACAGTTAAGAAGAAGAAGAATAAGAAGAAAGAAAACAACTCAATGTGCATGACCACTATGACGATGATGGAAACAAATTGAAAGAGATAACAGAGATCAGCTCCACTGCAATGGTTACAACTACTGCTACGACGTGTCAACAACACTTCAGTTGTTATAAGACATGCTGCTACAGTTGCAGTATTTGGATCTTTCAAACAATTTAAATTCAATGAAAAAAGAAATTGTGGAACTTCCACGTGGTTCATTTAGTCGTTATTATTATAAAGCTCTACCACTTTGATATTAAACACTGTAAACGTTATGTTATGAGGAATTGCATAAGTGATTATTGGATATATATGTATGTTGTGTGTGTTTATTATTAATTGGTTGTTATATATCTATGAATTACATTTTAAGTTGTTTTTGTTTTTTTCATCTGTCATGGAGTTAGAGAATATTTGGCTACAATAGAATAAATTGATATCATTTTTGTTATTTTCATTATTTTGTTGTTAATCGTTTACAAATATCCGTTTTATTTTTCAAAATTCTTTATAAGACAATTTTTTATGAGATGATTAAGTTATTTTTATGTTAATAAAGACAAGGGCAAAGAATTGTACTATGAGGTTCTTATTATACTTATGTAGTAAAATGGATTTGGTTTGGTTTGGTTGTTTTGTTTTACGGCATATCAACCCTTTTCGGGTTATTTAATACCGAATCAGGTCATTTTAGTGAAATTTGGTCGTTTTGTTTTAGCATATCAACCGTTTTCAGGTTATTTAATGCTGAATCCGGTCATTTTGGTGAAGGTTTTTATGCTTCAAGTTCTTTATATGTTTAAGTATTTATTCATGGTGTTTGGTTGAGTGAAAGGGAGGAAGGGAGAGAGAGGGGAGGAAAGGGGAGGAGAGAGAAGGGAAAGGGGGAGGAAGGGAAATTGTTTTTTGTTTTGAATTTTGCAGAACATGATTGAGTTTTGCACAAAAAAAACAATAAAACATCAATTTTTGGTGCATTTTGAGTCAGGAAGTCAATAACTTCAGACAGCCTGATTTGGTAGCGCCAGTAGGTTCTATTTGACCCATAGATGAGGCCCTTACAGGTACTACCACTCCGGGCCAGAGTGGACCTGGGAGCAATGGCAACTAAGGGGCAACTTCACATTCCCCACAGTTCCCAAATAGAGGTCTCACCATTAGATGTCTTTTAAGGTCATACCCAGGACCAAAAAGAGGAAGAAAGAGAAATAAAATCAAGACAAATGACGCAAAAAATAAGGGCGTAACGCTCTAGTAATCTTACATAAAAAAATGGAATTCCGCTTTTTCTGAATGACAAAAGAGCGGAATTCCACTAAAAAGCAAAGAACTCACACCCCTGATATCATTAGTTATCTTTATCTTAATCAACAATTTGAATTCAATAACCCGATATTGGCAGGACCTATTAAATGGATTTGAATATTGTCAAGATAAAACATTTTAAAAAGGAGCAATATTGTTGCTATGTTATTGTTTATGTGTGAAATTATGGACATCATTTCTTTGTTAAAATATTTGTCTTATTAGAAGAATGAAATTCAAGAACTATGTAAATGTTCTCAATTATGGATTTAGTAATTTCATTAAAAGTTACTTTTCTAAATGGGCCATATGGAATGCTGATTTCAAGGTTGAAGTTATCTCCTCTTGAATAATTGGTTGTTTAGACTAAAGTGGTTGATGGTGGTAGGTGGCACTGTTGATTGATTTACATAGCAATGGATTTGCTTGGCTTATGGACCGATCATGTTTGGTTTACTCTGAAGATTAAAAGTATAAAAAGAGCCGATTGCAGATAAGATCTGTATTGGTTATACAGGTTATTCTGGTGTGCAGAAAAAAACCCACTAAAACTTAAATTGGGAAAAAATTACCTCTTTGGCCATAACACAACTGTCTGAAAATAGAATTGAATGATCTAAATGAATAAATGTTAAAGTTTTTTTCATTTATCCCGATTATATTCATATAAAAACACGTTAAGCTTATTTAATTCAATTTTATATTCAATTTACCTCCCCAGGAGGTTAGGCACAAGGACAGTTTTATCTTACCCCCACAAGGTAAGATATGACCCAAGGTCGGGTCGGGAAAGTGGGACTTGAAAAGCCAGCACCCGAGAAGGTGAGCACTCTGGCCATTAAAAATTGCCTGTGCAGCCCCGTCGGCATTCCCTGGTAGGGGCACCTCAGGCAGTAAGCAGTAAACTTACTCCTCCCCAAAGAGGGGAAGTAAAGCCTGGGAGTGTGAACCTCCTAGAACTGCACAGGACAGACCCATAGACCGATTCAATACCAGTCTATGGGGTGCAGTATCCATCGGAACAGATACTACACTTTGATCCCGGCAAAAACGCTGTTCCTCATTTTTAAATACATAATATATACACAACAGAACACTGCCAACATACACTCACCAAGACGCTTCATTTGAATAATAATTTTATAAACACTCTCAAATAAATTAATATTTTGCACAATCCATTTCTATTTTTGTACTCCACTTTTCCTGACATAAATGTAATATTTTTCTTCATATAAATATTAATATTACTATAAGTTATTATATTAATACAACGATTTAATGAGAAACGTTTAACATTCAAAATGATTATTTTGAAATTCAAAAGATAACTTCCGGTTCTTGTTGTTGACAACGATGATGATAATGCTGCTGCTGATTATGACGCTAAGTATTACATTTGCCATTAAAGAAGATAATAAATAATCACCCTCCTCTCAACATTTTTCAATTACAAAAAAAATAGATCATATTTTAAATAAAATCGTCATTAATTTTGGTTTTATATTTCCTTCTTTAATAATAAAGGTGAAAAACAAAGTAACCATTTTGAATTACTCAGGAATGTATAATTGCTTTATTTAACCAATTGATACTCCGCATTCGGCGATTGTCAATCAATAGAACGACAAGGTGTGCAAAACACAAATAGTAAACAAATAACTGTTACCAAAAGCAATACAAGTTACTTTTCTACTTACCTGCCTAATTTTTTGTGTTTCCAAATACTTTAAAGCGATTTTTAAATTTAAATTGAAAAGTTCGATCAAATATATTATGTTATACTAAAAAACAAGAATGGCTAACAGTCTGATGATTGTTTATGTATTTTTTTCTTCAATTAGGTAGAAAAGTAAATTTTAAGGCGTTTGGGACAGTTATTTGTTTACTATGTCAAAAAAGTAAAAAAACAAAAAAACTTCAGGACATCCGCATACGTCATCTTGAAAAGGGAACTGTAACACGAACGGATTTGGACGAATTATTAAAATGGAATAAAAAAAATGCTTTAAAAACTATAAAATACAAATACATAGGCAGGTAGTTACAAAAGTAACTTTATTGCCTTTGGTAACAGTTATTTGTTGATTATTTGTTTTGTTTTTCACACCTTTTTCCCTGTTGGTTATTCTTTACAATTGCCCCGATTTTTCGTTTAATCCCTTCATTATGGGGAATTCAGTTTTATACTTATACAAAATCAAACCTCACCACTGGAATATATCAAATAGCACAATGACTATCACCTTTTTGTTGTTTTTCTTCAAATCATGAAAAAGTGAAAAGAACATTATTTCTTTGTTTTTCTGTAGTATATCTACAGAAAAACAAAGAAATAATGTTCTTTTCACTACAGCTAGATTAATTGGTGCCCGGACGGCGGGTAGTTTTTGCTCGTATATAATAAAAACCAGAGCCAAACCCATCCTAATTCCATCAACTTTGGTGCATATATTGCTTGTAAAAATGCACCTCAATGGTACAAGCTAATTAAATCTTTTTTTTAAATAGGTATAATATTTTTTGAATGTGAATAGTTTCATAGACAGGTACACTCGTAAATATATTTTCCACACCAAGAATTGGAAATTCTAAAATGTTTTCATAAATATTTGAAATTTCAAAATATTTATGAAAAGGTTTTTGAAATTCCAAATAAAAGAGGAAGAGAGAAGGGATAGGGAGAGAGAGAGAGGGGAAAAGAGAGAGAGAGGGTCTATTATGCCATCACACGAGCGTTTCTTAAATATTTGAAAATTCCAAAAGGTTTTTATAAATATTTAATACATATACAACAAATACTAACCCAACAGTTCACGGGTGGTCTAGTAATTATATAAACTTCACGTATACATAAATTCAATCAGTGGAAACACGAGAATAACATTTCTATGGTCACTTTCAGTTTTACACTGTACAATTCTTAGATCATGTTTTATTTATGCTCTATCCAAGCTCCTTTCAGAAATAAGGCAATTTATTTAATAAAATACTGAATTATATAACTCCAACAAAGATACTCACATATATATGAAGGCAGCTATCCCTATTGTCAAGGAGCATCAAATAAATGACCAATGTACACCAATTTAAGAAAGCCGTTTTTTTTTAAATATCTTTACAGTCAAGCAAATACTATAATTTTTATCATAATTGTCAGTGATATTGTTATCTTTATTATATTTGTGATTTCTAATTCTTTCATGTGTAGCCAATCGCTATTGCCAAAGGATGTTATCAGTTATAAGCATCACCAATATATGGAAGACAATAAAACGGCACGAGAACATGCCATACAATAAGAGAACAGTTTCTCCTGATCATAGAACTTTATTGCCAAGGGAACCAAAAATAAACGTATATTGTTTACCGGCTGCGCTTAGAATGGCTCCTTTCTGTGATTTTCTGGGACAAAAGAAGACATTAAATAAAAGAGACACAATGAAAAATAAAAACAAACGTGTTAAGCAATATAATGGAAAATACACAAAAACACACATATCTATACATACACACACATGACTACACAGATATATATATATATATATATATATATATATATATAAGCATACACATGTGTCTATGTGTATGTAATGTGCAACCTTTGTCAAAATTGCGAGAAAAAATGCTGCCCCAGTGTTCGCATTCGCTATTTATCTAGATATATTACTAAAATATTCATATAAAATCATAGAATTACGTCAGTAATTTAATTTTTCATATATAAATTATTATCATTTCTGATGACCTAAAGAAATATATTACTAAAATATTCATATAAAATCATAGAATTACGTCAGTAATTTAATTTTTAATATATAAATTATTATCATTTCTGATGATCTAAAGAAATATATTACTAAAAATATTCATATAAAATCATAGCATTACGTCAGTAATTTAATTTTTCATATATAAATTATTATTATCATTTCTGATGACCTAAAACAACACCCACTGTTGACCTTTATTGTAGAGTGGAGGATTTCTTTCCAAATTCATTTCAGACAGCAGGCTAAGTCTGAAGTGGTTGTCTGACTTGCTATTCGTTTTCTCGCTTCCCCTCCCCACTCGAAATAATGTCGTGTAGGAGGCTATAAAAGGGCACATGTTTCATTCGCTAACTTTTGCATGACGGGATGGCAGTACATATATTTATTTATATACAAATAAATGCACATTGGTCTTTATTATAGAGGGGGGTATATAAAAAGGTTAATTTTCTTTGTAGCATTCACTTGGAGACAGATGAAATATTAAGAATGCTGTTAGGTAGAGGATACATAACGGTAGATAGTTACATCCATTTTGCCTGCGTTTCTGTGTTCAAATGAGAACAACAAAAAATTGCATCAAATTTCTTTTGTGCCTTCAATAAACGTAAAAAAATAACATTGCTCTCTTGGTTTTCTCTCCCCATTTTTAATTGATACATGTCTGGAGATTACACACACACACACACACACATATATATATATGTGTGTGTGTGTATATATATATATATATATATCTGTGTGTGTGTGTGTGTGTGTGTGATCGATAGTATCATTGTTATATTTAATATTATTAATAATTGTAAGAAACTGCCATAACAAAAGGGTCTACGGTACCCCACCGTAGACCCTTTCGTTATGGCAGTTTCTTACAATTATTTCCCCTCCCTTCGTATTCCTTAGTTTATTAGAGTTTTATTCTATTCGATATTTGATATTTTAATTTTTATTCTTTATTTACAACTGATTTTAATCAGACAGGACCGATTATCTATTTTCCGATACACAACAGACCAGGAAGATATGGTTTGCTATATTCCGATAACATAATTATCACTTTCTTGGAACCCTTAATTTGTCATTCTAATATCGAACATTGAGTGAGTTTTTTCTGCATTTTCTATGATTTGACTGTTTGATTATGTTAATTTTACTTACACAGTGATTTCACACTGGACTTTTCTCAATTGTGATCCATTGAATGCATAGCACACAATTTTGTTAATTTTTGAGTAACAAAAAGGGAGTACTGTTAACTCAAATAAAGTAGAGGAAGAAAAAAAGGAAAAAAAAGGAAAAAAAGGAAAAAAGAAAAAATCATTTTCAAAGAAGCAAGTGAGAAGGGTGGAGAGGCAGAGTTGGGTGGGGTTAGTGTCTATATATATATATATATATATATATATATATAATTATTTTTATTTACACAGACATGTACAAAATCTGCGACACTGGCATGTCGATGTTATCGATCAACAGCTGTTATAAACTGAGATCTTATCAGGGAGAGTTAAAATCCGATCTTAACCTTAGATCATATTTGGAAAGAATATATATATATATATATATATATATATATATATATATATATATATATTAAACTTATTTCTTCTTTCTAATATTATAAAATGCTCAAGAAAGGATGAAAACCGAGAAATTGCGAACGATTTTGGGACAAAAGGAACAAAAAAAAAAAAAGCGAGTGAAGAACACAAAAAGATGAAAGTGCCAAATGATATGTGAAAAATTAAAACAAGAAAAGGAATTTAAAGATATAACAATGAGACGAAGAGATGCGAGATGTAACATTGGAGTTAGACAAATTTGTCTGTTAAGAAAGACTAAGAGAGAATGAAAATAAGGTTAATGTAGAACAATGAATTCGAATAAATAATAGTAAAATGATGAAAAGGAAATGGATAACAATGAAAGAAATGAAAGAAAGAAATGAAAGAAAGAAAGAAATGAGCTAAGAAAAGGTCAAAATTATAAAAAAAGAAATAGAAAGTAAGCTTAAAAATAGATTGAAAAATGAAATAAAAGATACAGTGGTGAAGGAGAAAGCAAAGATTTCACACAGTGTAAGAGGAGGCAGAAAAAAATCGACACAGTTGAGGTGACCGAAAAATTGACACAGTTGAGGTGACCGAAAAATCGACACAGTTGAGATGACCGAAAAATCGACACAGTTGAGGAGACCGAAAAATCGACACAGTTGAGGTGACCGAAAAATTGACACAGTTGAGGTGACCGAAAAATCGACACAGTTGAGATGACCGAAAAATCGACACAGTTGAGGAGACCGAAAAATCGACACAGTTGAGGTGACCGAAAAATTGACACAGTTGAGGTGACCGAAAATTATACAGTGGAGGAGACCAAAGATTGATACAGTGGAGGAGACCGAAAGATTGATACAGTGGAGGAGACCAAAAGATTGATACAGTAGAGGAGACCGAAAGAGTGATACAGTAGAGGAGACCGAAAGAGTGATACAGTAGAGGAGACCGAAAGAGTGATACAGTAGAGGAGACCGAAAGAGTGATACAGTAGAGGAGACCGAAAGAGTGATACAGTAGAGGAGACCGAAAGAGTGATACAGTAGAGGAGACCGAAAGAGTGATACAGTAGAGGAGACCGAAAGATTGATACAGTAGAGGAGACCGAAAAATCGACACAGTGGAGAAGACCAAAAAATTGACACAGTGGAGGAGACCAAAAAATTGACACAGTGGAGAAGACCAAAAAATTGACACAGTGGAGAAGACCAAAAAATTGACACAGTGGAGAAGACCAAAAAATTGACACAGTGGAGAAGACCAAAAAATTGACACAGTGGAGGAGACCAAAAAATTGACACAGTGGAGGAGACCAAAAAATTGATACAGTGGAGGGGACCAAAAAATTGATACAGTGGAGGAGACCGGAAAATTGATACAGTGAAGGAGACCGGAAAATTGATACAGTGAAGGAGACCGGAAAATCGACACAGTGGAGGAGACCGGAAAATCGACACAGTGGAGGAGACCAGAAAATCGACACAGTGGAGGAGACCGGAAAATCGACACAGTTGAGGAGACCGGAAAATCGACACAGTTGAGGTGACCGAAAAATCGACACAGTTGAGGTGACCGAAAAATAGACACAGTTGAGGTGACCGAAAAATAGACACAGTTGAGATGACCGAAAAATTGACACAGTTGAGGAGACCGAAAAATCGACACAGTTGAGGTGACCGAAAAATTGACACAGTTGAGGTGACCGAAAATTATACAGTGGAGGAGACCAAAGATTGATACAGTGGAGGAGACCGAAAGATTGATACAGTGGAGGAGACCAAAAGATTGATACAGTAGAGGAGACCGAAAGAGTGATACAGTAGAGGAGACCGAAAGAGTGATACAGTAGAGGAGACCGAAAGAGTGATACAGTAGAGGAGACCGAAAGAGTGATACAGTAGAGGAGACCGAAAGAGTGATACAGTAGAGGAGACCGAAAGATTGATACAGTAGAGGAGACCGAAAAATCGACACAGTGGAGAAGACCAAAAAATTGACACAGTGGAGGAGACCAAAAAATTGACACAGTGGAGAAGACCAAAAAATTGACACAGTGGAGAAGACCAAAAAATTGACACAGTGGAGAAGACCAAAAAATTGACACAGTGGAGGAGAGCAAAAAATTGACACAGTGGAGGAGACCAAAAAATTGATACAGTGGAGGGGACCAAAAAATTGATACAGTGGAGGAGACCGGAAAATTGATACAGTGAAGGAGACCGGAAAATCGACACAGTGGAGGAGACCGGAAAATCGACACAGTGGAGGAGACCGGAAAATCGACACAGTTGAGGAGACCGGAAAATCGACACAGTTGAGGTGACCGAAAAATCGACACAGTTGAGGTGACCGAAAAATAGACACAGTTGAGGTGACCGAAAAATAGACACAGTTGAGATGACCGAAAAATTGACACAGTTGAGGAGACCGAAAAATCGACACAGTTGAGGTGACCGAAAAATTGACACAGTTGAGGTGACCGAAAATTATACAGTGGAGGAGACCAAAGATTGATACAGTGGAGGAGACCGAAAGATTGATACAGTGGAGGAGACCAAAAGATTGATACAGTAGAGGAGACCGAAAGAGTGATACAGTAGAGGAGACCGAAAGAGTGATACAGTAGAGGAGACCGAAAGAGTGATACAGTAGAGGAGACCGAAAGAGTGATACAGTAGAGGAGACCGAAAGATTGATACAGTAGAGGAGACCGAAAAATCGACACAGTGGAGAAGACCAAAAAATTGACACAGTGGAGGAGACCAAAAAATTGACACAGTGGAGAAGACCAAAAAATTGACACAGTGGAGAAGACCAAAAAATTGACACAGTGGAGAAGACCAAAAAATTGACACAGTGGAGGAGACCAAAAAATTGACACAGTGGAGGAGACCAAAAAATTGACACAGTGGAGGAGACCAAAAAATTGATACAGTGGAGGGGACCAAAAAATTGATACAGTGGAGGAGACCGGAAAATTGATACAGTGAAGGAGACCGGAAAATCGACACAGTGGAGGAGACCGGAAAATCGACACAGTGGAGGAGACCGGAAAATCGACACAGTTGAGGAGACCGGAAAATCGACACAGTTAAGGTGACCGAAAAATCGACACAGTTGAGGTGACCGAAAAATAGACACAGTTGAGGTGACCGAAAAATAGACACAGTTGAGATGACCGAAAAATTGACACAGTTGAGGAGACCGAAAAATCGACACAGTTGAGGTGACCGAAAAATTGACACAGTTGAGGTGACCGAAAATTATACAGTGGAGGAGACCAAAGATTGATACAGTGGAGGAGACCGAAAGATTGATACAGTGGAGGAGACCAAAAGATTGATACAGTAGAGGAGACCGAAAGAGTGATACAGTAGAGGAGACCGAAAGAGTGATACAGTAGAGGAGACCGAAAGAGTGATACAGTAGAGGAGACCGAAAGAGTGATACAGTGGAGGAGACCGAAAGAGTGATACAGTAGAGGAGACCGAAAGAGTGATACAGTAGAGGAGACCGAAAGAGTGATACAGTAGAGGAGACCGAAAGAGTGATACAGTAGAGGAGACCGAAAGAGTGATACAGTAGAGGAGACCGAAAGAGTGATACAGTAGAGGAGACCGAAAGATTGATACAGTAGAGGAGACCGAAAAATCGACACAGTGGAGAAGACCAAAAAATTGACACAGTGGAGGAGACCAAAAAATTGACACAGTGGAGGAGACCAAAAAATTGATACAGTGGAGGGGACCAAAAAATTGATACAGTGGAGGAGACCGGAAAATTGATACAGTGAAGGAGACCGGAAAATCGACACAGTGGAGGAGACCGGAAAATCGACACAGTGGAGGAGACCGGAAAATCGACACAGTTGAGGAGACCGGAAAATCGACACAGTTGAGGTGACCGAAAAATCGACACAGTTGAGGTGACCGAAAAATAGACACAGTTGAGGTGACCGAAAAATAGACACAGTTGAGGTGACCGAAAAATAGACACAGTTGAAGTGACCGAAAAATTGACACAGTTGAAGTGACCGAAAAATTGACACAGTTGAGGTGACCGAAAAATTGATACAGTGGAGGAGAGATAAATAGCACGAACTTAGGAGACATCGATAAAGTGGAGGAGAGAGAAAGGGTTGCAGAGAGTGAGAGTGGAGAGAGGGAGAGAGAGAGAGGGAGAAACAGTAGATACATTGGAAAAAGAAACAGAGTGAGGGGAGAAAGAACGTGGAAAACGACTCAGAGGGAAGAACGAGATCAACATTGTGGAGAGATATAAAGAGGCAGTGTCGAGGAAGAGGAGAGAGAATAGAAAAGAAAGAAGAAAGGTAAAAACAACAACAACAACAAACCCAAAGAAAGTCAGTTTGTAAAAAAAGTGAAATATACTTTTTTCATTCTTTTTCCTTAAAAAGGGGGGAAAACACTGAATAAGAGAAAGAAAGAAATCAAGAGAAAGATTACCGAAAAAAGATGAGAAAGAAAGAAAAAGGAAAAAGTAGAGAAAAAGGTAAATATTAAAAAGCAAATAAGTTTTAAATGAAGATAAGTATAAAAGAGGGATAAAAACAGAAAATAATAGACAATATAAAGACTCGAAAAATATTTACTTGCTTACTTCCCACTGCGACAAGATGTGACACAAGACCGGAAGGTGGGCAAAACAAGCTCCCGCTAGGGGGGAGGGGAAGAAGTACAAAAATAACCATGAACAAATCCGTCGGCATTCCCCGGTAGGAGCGCTTCAGGTGATCAGCAATAAACCAACCCCCACTCCGGAAGAAGGAGTGACTGCCTCGTAGAGTGCACCTCCTAGGCCTGAGCAAGATCATACTTCATTCCGACAAAGAATAATCTGATGGTTAAAATAAGTTCCTTGATTTCCAGAACGATGCCAAAGCGAACTTCGGCTGGTATGAAAACAACCACGGAACAATGAACCTTTCTTCTCAATGAATTATTAAAATGTTTCTTTTTTTATTATTGCCTTCTTCGTTTCCTTATATAAATTCCCTTTTGATCAATCGAGTGACAACTCAACTGTATTCTTCTTCAAGAGAGTCAAAGGCGAGAAAAACGTCAGAGAAAGCCAAAGCAAGTTATATTTAGTCATGTTAGTCTTCATAGAAAATATTGTTGATTTCTTTTCTTTCTAATATATTATAACAGACAACTGAAAATGATTGTGGCAAGGTTGGATTAAGGTTACAGGGAAAAAGGGCTCAATCAATAAAAGAAAAATGCAATAAATAAATAACTTTATTAAGAATAGGAGATATACAAAAAATCTTCCACTCTATAATAAAGATCAATGTGTACTTATTTGTGTGTGTATATATATATATATATATATACAAACATTAAATGAATTAAAACATTACAATTGTTCCAAGAATTAGAACATCAAGTCCAGTATGGCATACAATCGTTTCCAAAACAGTTTGGAAATACTTTATTTTATTTTATTTTATAAATTAATAAAGCTAATCCAAAACGTCTCTTCATCAGCGCCTTTAGCAACACGTCTTACGTCAGAGAAAAAATTAAAAAGCTCGTTGTAGAGAAACATACACACAAATAAATACACATTGATCTTTATTATAGAGTGGAAGATTTTTTGTATATCTCCTATTCTTAATAAAGTTATTTATTTATGTCTAGCTGCACTGATGAGCTGTGAAACAGCGAAACAGTCTGTATGTGGATGACTATATAAAGCCCCCCCCCCGGGTAGAGCTTATGTTTGTAAGGGTATCGCCAACTGCCACTAGCTTAAAAAAGGCAATGCTCATTAGGTAAACACTAATTCGAGCTCCGGCATTTGCAATGTTTACTAACATTGAGATATTTCTTACATTCAGTCAGTGTCGCATGATAGCGTAGGGGTTAGAAGTGTCGACGGTTGCGTTTCGATCCTGGCTTGAGGCACTAACTGGTCTAGCCGCACTGATGAGCTGTGAAACAGCGAAACAGTCTGTATGTGGATGACTATATATATATATATATAATAATAATAATCCAGGTAAAACATCCACAGGGTAGTAATCCAAAGAATTTTAAACGGGTTTATAAAAGGTGCTCAATATCCAATAGAGCATTTATATATGATTATTTTTATTTACACAGACATGTGCAAAATCTGCGACACTGGCATGTCGATGTTATCGATCAACAGCTATTAAAAACTGAGATCTCATCAGGAAGAGTTTGAGTCCGATCTTAACCCTAGATCATATTTGGAAAGATCCTTTGAACGCACTTACTTATTATTCCTAGCAGCTATGTTCCAAAATTTATAATGATCGGTTAATTAGTTTAAGAGTGAATCCTGTACATACAAATATTTAAACACATCCGCATACCTAACTTTCTATAAATACTAGTAAATATGTGCTAGCCTTAGAGGATAGTATAATCGTGAACGAACATATACTACATTACCTCCCTTCAAAAAAATAATAATAAGAAGGTAATCCTGGAAGGATAGTATCATGAGGAACGAACCTATACCCCCCCCCCCCCCAAAAAAAAAAATAAATATAAGTAAAAAGGAGGTATTGCCTGGGAGGAATCTATCATGAAAAATGAACATATACTACACTACCCCCAAAAGAAAAAGTAAAGCCTGAGAGGATTCATCCCCCAAAAATGGAGGTGGTAATACTTAGGGGGATGGTATCATGCTGAACGAATGAACATACTCTATACTGCCCATCAAAGGAGGGAGTAATGCCTGGAGTGAATAGTGTAGTATCTGTTCTGTTATGATAAGATCCTACCTAACATGGGGTTGAAGGTTGGGAACAGGAGTACACAGGGGTCCTCATTATCGGGCATGTCAAAATCAGTCTATTAAATAAATAAAACAAATAAAATATTATTTGCTGCTCCTTCTGTCTTTTTTTGATTCATACATGATCAGCTTTTATTTCTTCTTATTGTTGGTTGTTATGGTAAATGTTACCGAGATGACCTCGTCGTGACCCCTGTGTCCTTGCAGCTGGCAATGTACTTTTATCAGTACCGTTTAATACATAACAGCTTTATATAGTCTTACAAGAAAGCAAATATTATTTACTAATGAGAATAGTACATGCACAATCTCAGACTACTATTGGCCAAATTGTAAATAAATGCTTGCACGCTGGCTTATCTCTTCCGGGCACCTGCTGCTGCTGCTGCTGCTACTGTTATTCTTATACTGTTATACTGATATACTTCTTAATAAATAACATGGCCGATGAGATATAAATGATAAATGATACTCTATAATCATTTAATGACAGGTTGACTCTCAGACATTTAAATATGCACTCATACAAATGACAATAAGAAAACAAAAAAGAGGATATTTATTATATAAAAAAAGTAAAGTGGGCGATTGTAGTCGAGGGAGGTCAGAAGGCTCCCTTTTTATTAGTAGATGTAGTGAAGAGCACCACTCCTTTCACAGGACTTTTGATCAGCTTATAACGCTGAATGTTTAAGCAAAGGGGGCATCAAGTACCATTTATTTAGTCTTTCGTATGACTCGACCGAGGATTGAACCTTAGTCTTCCGACCCATTAGCGAACACTCTAATCATTGTGCTAAATGGGCCAGTAATAAATCAGTGTTAAAGTTTATCTTTCATGAATTATATAATTTCATTGTCATCCTGTGAGAATGTGAATTATCAACCAAATATCAAAATTTATATTTATTGCTTCTGCAATCATCATCATCATATTCGGTTTGACATGTGTTGGACGACTTTTAGAAATTAACTTCTAAACTAACCTCTTTCTGGCAAGTTCTTTATTCATCCCTCTTTCTTTCAAGTCCATCTTTATCACTTTCTTCTGTTACATTCTACAACTATTAACCCAAGAACTCTCATCCATTCTTTCAATGTGGTCATATCATCAAAGTCTTCTGTTATGCACACATCCTCTAAACCATCCAGATTTAATCTTCCTCTGAGGTCATGAGATCTAAACTTGTCTTTAAGACTCACATTATACATCTATAATAGTATTTTGCACTATGCAACACATGTCCTCAATCCTCATTGGCCAGGTTTCACTTGCATACACATGCCTGATAGACTCTTCCTTTGATCAACAGAAGTAACGCTCTGCTGGTTAGTAATGACAATACTTTTTCATATCTTTAGTAGGTAAGATTTTCATATCTAACGAGTAAAATTGTCTGATTTTCGCTCTGTAAATAGATATCTGATAGAATATATGAAAAAGTGATAAAAAATTGTCTTTTGTAAAATAGGTTGGCATGAGTTGACTTGATGTTAGGACGTGAATCTGCTTCTCGTAAATACTTTCTTATATGTAATTTTTTATTGATTTTTTAAATGGAAATCGCTCCACAGAAGGCATGAAGCCACTTGATGTAAGGAGCTAACGAGAACGAAAGATGATTATCGTAAAGACAGGAGTCTTGAAAAGACCAAGGCTATAGGTAGAAGGAAAACAGTCAGCAGGAAGAGAGTTCCACAAGCCTGCAGTTCTTGGAAAGAAGCTACTAGAATAGGAAGCTGTATTACAATGAGGTATTAAAACAGCGAATTGATAGAGACAACGAGTCAAACGAGCTGGAACAAAGGAAGCAGGGAATAGATCACACAATTCTGAAGAACATATGCCATAATAGTATTTATAGAGAAGACTGAGACTAGCAACTTGTGAGAGAGAGGGTGCGGAGAAAAAGAAAGGGTAGGTTCAATCAAATTACAGATACGTTTCTGCACCTTATCAAGAACCCTCAAATGGGACAGAGATTCACCAGCCCAAATATGACAACAGTACTCCATACATAGTCTGATAGTAGATTTGTAAAGATAGAGAATAGTCTCAGGTGAGAGAAAGTGTTTGGAACGATAGAGAGAACTGACTTTACGAAAATCAGAAAGAGCAATTAATCTAATATATCAACTCCAGGAAAGATTTGATGAGAAAGAAAGACCAATAAGTTTTAGAGTCGATTTCTCCTCAAGAACAGAGCCATTCATGAGAATCTCAGGAAGAAGAGGGACCTGCCTACAATTGAAAGACACGGGCTGAGTCTAACATATATAGGTGTAACACCGATTTTCCAATGTCCTTGATTCCAGAACGTAACCGGATGACCCGCTTTCCCAGACCATCCAATTTAATTCTAATAATAATTCATCAACACACCCCTAATTAATTAATTATACCCCTAACCCATTAATTATACACATAACCCATTAATTATACCTCTAACCTATTAATTATACACCTACCATGTGTCTAAACCACCAGAGATTGCTAGCAACTTAAACAAGCAAATTAAAACAGGTACTACACCATCAGTTGCCAGAACATCAATCTACCTGTATGTGAAAAATGTCTCTGGCTGAATTCATTTGTGTACAATTTGTTAAGCAGACGACACTCGGATAATCTTATTATTGATAATCAAAAAATCATTCCAAAATGGTGGAATTCAGAAATATTAAGTATCTTACATGTTAATTGTTCACATAAAAAACTGATGACAGACAGGAAGTGATTCGACCATAAAGAAAAAAAAAAACTATGAAAAATTTGGGAAGTTCAAAGGAAAGTTAACAAGGAAATGTATTACAAAACAATTTATCTTAAACCAAAAAGTGGATTTATGCCTTGTCTGAAGCGACTAACATAGAAAAAAAGAGAGAAATAAACCGGTTTTTAAATTGAGTGGAAATTCCACTAGTAGTTTGAGAGAAAGAGAGAGAGAGAAAGAGAGAGAGAAAGAAAGAGAAAGAGAGAGAAAGAAAGAGAAAGAGAGAGAGAGAGAAAGAAAGAGAGAGAGAGAGAAAGAGATAAAGAAAGAGATAAAGAGAGAGAATGAGAGAGAATGAGAATGAGAGAGAGAATGAGAATGAGAGAGAGAGAAAGAGAGAGAGAGAGAGAGAGAATGAGAGAGAGAGAATGAGAGAGAGAGAATGAGAGAGAGAGAGAGAGAGAATGAGAGAGAGAGAATGAGAGAGAGAGAATGAGAGAGAGAGACAAAGAGACAGAGAGAGAGAGAAAGAAAGAGGGAGAGAAAGAGAGAGGGAGAGAGAGAAAGAGAGAGAGAGGGGTTTCCATTCAGTCTCGATGGACAACTGATATGTAAGGTTTCCTCTGCAGGGAGTCTATTGTGAAGCTAGAGTTTCGCAATCACCAACCGCACCTCTCCTGAAACGGCATTGTTTGCGTACAATGGTGAGGAGAAATCCAGAAGGCCTGGAAACAATGCCAGGATAAACAGACAGCACCTGTTATTCCCAAATGAGCATCCATGAGCATCCATTTCGTACTGCCCAGGCTAAACGTCAAAGTTTCTGACTCAGTTCATTTTATTTGTATAGATAAAAAACGGAGAGTGATCACATAGTAAGAACTGGTTTTTAGCATTTGGTATTCAACATTAGTAAAAAAAAAAATTAAAATGAAAAATAAAAGATAAGAAAAAATGGTTAAGAAGATACATATGGAACACAGAATGCTATTCCATTTCCTTTTCTTCAAAACTGCAGCAAAAGAAGGTGGGAGGTTGATGAAGCCGATGGCAATGGCTCAGTTTGAAGCTGTACGTGTCGTGGTTTGCAAAGTTCAAAAGGTAAAATTGTCTTGCAGGAAGAACCATGCGGTGGTCGGTCAGAATAATTCAAAAGTGAGGAATCACAAGCTCTTTCAGAGGACTACCAAACACAATCAATGCTGGAATTGCCGGGGAAAAATTGGCATTTTATCTTTCAACAGTTTCAAGACATTTGTAAAGTTTGTAGATTCAACAGGGTATATAGGGTTGGTGTGTGCTCTTTATGTCAAATCAACTTCTTTTGAGATATTCAATGCCAAAACAATATTATAAATGATGGAGATTTGGTATTTCTCTGAAGTCGAAACTATCCTATTACTTTTATTAATGTACTATTGTACTAACTTTTATTCCGGTAGGTATTTGAAAGTATTCTCTCACCAATCTGAGATTTTATCATTTTCATTATATAAACTTATATTTGTGCAAAAGAATTGATCAAATAAGTGGTTAATCAAATTATACGTACTTTAAAAAGATTAATGAAAAGAAATACAAACTTAACTCACTTTATTTATTTAGTTTCAATGACCGATGTAAAACAAAACTTTAACCATTTTATTTCTCTATTAATTTGGTAAAGTGGCAGTAAAGAAATGGTTACCAGCACAGATCGTGAGCTTGGCGTACTTTGTTCAAGTTCTGTTGGGACTTTTGAAATTATTTTGCTAATATCCTTGAGAAAGATATAAATCTATCACTGCTCCATCCAGTTATGGATAAAATAGTATGGTGGACAAGACTCTAAAGCTTTGGCAGAGCAGCTAGTCGAGAAGGAACATTTACAAAAACTACTGGTGACCACACATCGTGCACCTGTAAAGTCATAACTTATTTGATGAAGAGAGTGGGGCCTATTCTCAAAAATACAAAACCCACATTCATATGTAGAGGTCGGCCCATAGTCTTATGATTGAGGTACTACCATATATATTTTCTTTGACAATTTTAATCATTTTCAAATCATTAAAGAGTATACACAAACGTATTATAGTTTTTACAGCTGTTTTAAGGCAGTGTTTATTTTAAACTATACAATATATATATATAAACAACTGATGATCCCTTAAAATAGTGTTAGAAACAAACTAATATAATAACTGTAAAAGATAAATTGACTTACATGAGTGATTTTCCACTGAAAGACTTGGGACTATAAGTTTTTTTTTTTTTTTTTTTTTTTTAATATAGTTTTAATGGTTGAGAAACTTCCGAGACTATATATATATATATATATATATATATATATATATATGGTCTAGCCGCACTGATGAGCTGTGAAACAGCGAAACAGTCTGTATGTGGATGACTATATAAAGCTCCCCCCCCCCCCGGGTAGAGCTTATGTTTGTAAGGGTATCGCCAACTGCCACTAGCATAAAAAAAGGCAATGCTCATTAGGTAAACAAGCTCAGGCAATTGCAATGTTTACATTGAGATACAACTTATATTTAGTCAGTGTCGCATGATGGCGTAGGGGTTAACATCGCCGACTGTCAGCTCGACGGTTGCGTTTCGATCCTGGCTTGAGGCACTAACTGGTCTAGCCGCACTGATGAGCTGTGAAACAGCAAAACAGTCTGTATGTGGATGACTATATATATATATATATATATATATATATACATATAATAAATACTTTTTCAATGTCCACATACATGTCTGTTTCATTTGTACAAAGATTTATCAGTGTAACTAGATATAACTCTACCACTGGTCACAGGATTCAAACCCCGAACTGGAGTTTGCTTTTAATATCTATTCACGGCCACTGAGACAACTACACAGCAAAAAATGAGACATATTCCTATCATTCACTAAACGAACACAGTTAGCATCCATAGAGTGTTCAACCCAATAACGAGAGGGAACTTTGCCATATTGCTTTTGTTAAGATTTATTTGCCTTACAGAGTGCTCTACCAATATATATATATATATATATATATATATATATATATATACGAGCTGTACCTACCCGATGTTGCCCGGGTATCTTTTTACTTTCATCTTGTGTAGCACATTTAAAAAAATTCTTTTTAATTTTTAAGATATGAATTTGAAAATTAAATTTGATTATTATGACTAGCCAAAATAGCCTCCGTACGGTCGTCTATTTTTGCTAGGTTGCCGCGTCAGAAATGAACGCTCATCCGTAAACCTGAGTGGGTAGATATTGATTTTCTTTGTTTCTAACCAAGAATATTTTTAGTTAAAAAAAGAAAAAAACAACAAAAAAACATGTTTTACTCCCCAAATTGTTTTACCCTCCCCCATGAATACTAATATTTTCAGTTAAAAAAATTAAAAAATTTTTTTTACCCACCCCCAATTTTTGTTTATCCTCCCCATGAATACTAATATTTTCAGTTAAAAAAGAAAAGAAAAAGAAAAATTTTTTACCCTCCCCCCCCAATTTTTTTTACCCTTCCCCATGAATAGTAATATTTTCAGTTAGAAAAAGAAAAAAAAAGACAGACAGACAGACAAACAGACAGACAGATACATAAACTCCATTATTAATAGATATCGTTTGGTCATTAAATTATTGGCTGAACCAAATTACAAAACTTTAACTAATTTTGTTAAGATGGTGAGCTTTTAATCTCTACTTCTAAAATTAGAATATGTAAATATTTTTCAAAACTTTCAATTTTTTAACACATGAATACTAAGAATTTTAAATCAGTATTTAAAATTCTTTCAAAATGCTTTCAAATTTCGAAGGGTCACAAATTGTTTCATTTTTTTTCAACTACTAACAAAAGATTAAAATTGTAGACTTTTTACAAAGAAACCTAAATACATTCTGCCGCATTTAATGTTCTAATTAATTTATTTAAAAAATAGGTGAAGAATTTTAAACGATTCTCGGTGGTGTATGTTTTCAGTGTCCCAAATTCTCTTTAAAAGATAAGCTTATTCATTTTGTAGCTATAAAATTACATTGCAATACAAAAAAGAAAAACGTTTTTTTTTTTAAATAAAAAGAATCAATATTAAATAAAATTTGTTTGAATATTTGTTAAATCTTAAATTGCAATGTAATTTTAAAACTACAAAACAAATAATTGCATTAGAATGATGTTTTTGAAAAAAATTGGGATTTTGAAAGTGTACACAACTGAAATTTCCCATAAGTAATTTTGTCTAATGTGATTAAAAAAAGTAATAGTCAAATTCGTTTATGTCTTTGTTATCAGGAATAAAGGTGTAAAAGAAAGCCTTAAAATAATAAAATACAGCAGATTGGACCAAAATAACAAAACTTAGCTAAATTCACTCTCGAATTCAATTCGTTAATATCATAAGGAGCTCTTCAGTTCTTCTTGTGACTTAATTACGCCTTTTTTGATACAAGATTATTGTTTCTTTTGTATTTTTTAAATTTTTAACAAACAATTTTAGTACTTTGATAACTTCTGGTCATTATGAACTGGGACTAATACTATCAGTGAATGTCAACACGTTTTTGTTCTGCACTGAATAATTATTGTCCATAATTATCGTTAGAATTCAAATTTCTTTCTTTGTATTGAATACAAATTATATTATTTATTAAAAATAAATAAAGTAATGTATTATTTTTTTACCAATTTATGAATATTTCTCACATGTTTATTTCAAAATGAGATTTACAGCAAAAATCCAAAGTGGGGATTACTTTAAAAGTAATTTGTTTGTAAGAGTAGACGGAAGAGTTCTTTTGTGTGTAGGGGAATATTAACTCCTACTTCCTTTAATATCACTAAGGAATAAAGAATGTCGATCCGGATATAGTATGTTTTAAAGATAATTGTTTCGAAATACATTTTTTTAAACAACATGGCCCATGTGCACCAGTTGTTTATGGCGGAACAGAATTAGATATTGTGCTTGTAGGGGCTTGGCTATAATGCATTTACACCTCCACAAAAAGTCAACATTACTTTATATATTAGATTATATATATATATATATATATATATATATATATATATATATATTGATAATATTTATAACCTGTTGGATATTTCAACCAATCTAATATATACATATGTGTCTGGCTGCGCGTGTGCGTATACGTGCATGGATGTTTATTTTGCTTGTTTATTTGTTTTAATTCTCTGCCTATCATCTAATACCAGCAGGCCATTCCATTTCCTCCAAAAAACAAAATCACACTTTAATGTAAAAGCATAACAAAACTAAATCCAAAAGGAAAGAAAAGTTTTAAAAAAACAAAAAAAACACACTTAGTAAAGCTGATCAGATCGGGGGGGGGGGCATGTCTGGCAGCCGATTGAAAGACGAGGTGAGTTGTTATCTGGTATTTGGTGTGAGGAAGGGAAAACATGGTTTGTTTATTTCAATCCTAAATTCCATGTAACTTCCATACAAGGTTCTGAATTTTAGAAGATGAGGATGGATAGATTGTTGTACTTTGTCGTTTGTATTTCTAAGATATTTTTATATTTGAATTTTAGAAGATGAGGATGGATAGATTGTTGTACTTTGTCGTTTGTATTTCTAAGATATTTTTATATTTGAATTTTAGAAGATGAGGATGGATAGATTGTTGTACTTTGTCGTTTGTTTTTCTAAGATATTTTTATATTTGAATTTTAGAAGATGAGGATGGATAGATTGTTGTACTTTGTCGTTTGTATTTCTAAGATATTTTTATATTTGAATTTTAGAAGATGAGGATGGATAGATTGTTGTACTTTGTCGTTTGTTTTTCTAAGATATTTTTATATTTGAATTTTAGAAGATGAGGATGGATAGATTGTTGTACTTTGTCGTTTGTTTTTCTAAGATATTTTTATATTTGAATTTTAGAAGATGAGGATGGATAGATTGTTGTACTTTGTCGTTTGTATTTCTAAGATATTTTTATAACTTAAAAAAAAAATGGCCGAAATATGTTTTTCGATATAAGTTTTTTCTACACTTTCATTTTTTAAATGTTAAATGACTGTGTGCCCCTATTTACTTGGCTCCCTACAAGGGATGTCTTTAATGTGGAGAAACCCAGCTCCCCAAAAAGGTGCACTCTGGATTGCCTATGTCTAGAAGGAATTCTCCTTCACTGACTGAGGATAGAAAAGAAAGTGTAATATCAGAACAGATACAACACTTTGCTCCTAACCAAAAGGCCAAGAAAAGGTAATGTTATTGTTATTTGTTGCAATAAATTTTAACTATTGATAGTACACAAAATTGATTTTAGAAATAAATAAAAGAATTCTTTATGCTATTTCTAAGTTTACATGGAATGGGCGGTTGCATACATGACATCTTAAACTATGAGATTGTGCTCTGATGAGCTTGCTGCTCTGGTGCCCCCACGACGTAAATTCACTAGACCAACCCGACAATCTGCCAAATCCCATCCATACACTGTGGAGGTCCCCAGGTGCCGAAGAGCTTTCTACTCCAAAAGCTTCTTTCCTCGTGCTGCTGGCTCTGGAACTCCCTCCCTCCTCCCTGCTTTCCTGACGTTACTGATATGCAGAAGTTTAAACCTAATATAAACAGACATCTTGCTGCGCAGCTCCTAAATTAGGTTGAACCCCCCAAACCGTCACCCTTTTTTGTCAGTAGCCCCTCACGTCTACAGTGGCGGCCTGCCTTGTTTGGGGTGAATTATGATAAAAAAAAGAAAAGAAAGATCACTTCTGCTATGTTCAAATTCCATTTGATCTATCCTGGCCATTCATGTACTAATACTCTTGGAAACGGTATGAACCTGCAATTTGTGTTCAATTAATCGTATACAATGAATCGTTTAAAATCTATTTTACCTATTTTACTTCACTGCATAATCCTTAAAGGATATTCACACATTTTCTGGATATGCAATCCTTCCATTTTGGTCGGTGTTTTGCCAATCTTTCCACCATTAGCAAAGGAAGCTCTACATCACTGCAAATATGATCAATCTAGTGCTTTGGAGGCCTACACCGAGGGAGGTCTTTTACCAGTATTGTTTGTTGGTATCATATAACAAACGAAAAAGGGTTGATTTGCTGTTAAACAGACAAAAATATGCTAATTTTACATTCATTTTAGTTCAGAACTGCATCTGTTCATCGGCTGATGATTGCTATGATTCAATAGCCCTGAAGTTTAATAAAAAAATTAAAATTAAAAAAAAAAAAACAGCGAATCCAGAGACGAGAAACCTGGTAGCTTTTAATTGAATCCTTAGTGTATAACGTATGTAAATAAAACAAAACACATACACATATATGTGCTCTTGTCGCTGCTGGTTCAGATATTATCAAAAGAGCTGAAGAAACGTACAATATTATTATGGCCTTTCATAACTAAATAAAAAAAAAGTCTGGTTATCATAAATAAATTGTTTGTAGGGAAAGTATTTGTTATCATCATCTTTATGAAAATTTCTCTCCAAACTAAGTATTAGTATTATAAAGCAATAATCACAGGATTTGTCAACAACACAATAGAATATCTTTTTATATCTTTTAATAATATGTGAAAATCATTTGTGAATTCATTTCCAACTTTCTATAGGATTCAATGGTTTAATTAAGGTATAAAGCATTGAATAGGTTAAGCTGTTGAAATGGAAAATGATGCAGAACAGATTTTAATGGAAATAATAGCAACAGGACACATCCAATGTCATTGAATTTGGATTTTTTAGAAAAGAAAAAAGAAATGACCATTATTTCGTTTGTATAATAATATGCACACATCTTCATAAATGATGCCAGGTTTGAAGGCTTTGAAGAAAATTGTTAATTATAAAAAACTAATTAGTGTAATTTAAAAAATAAATAACAATCGTAAGCTTTGAAAATAATGATATAATCAGATGTATTGGATTGATAATTTCTTTCAATCATTTTCAACAGAAGCGATTAAACGAAAAAGTACAAGTTAAAAGGAAATAAGATTTTAATAAAAGATTTTAAAATTGCAATTAACTTCGCATTTTTTTTCTATTCACTTTCATACAATCATCATCATCGTCGTTGTCGCAATAACTAATTCCACCAGCACAACATTGACGATGGGAGGTGACAGTGGTGAAGTAGATAGCGACGTGGACTGATGACCTGGAGTGCCAACTTTCACTTATGGATGTTGGCAACCTTCATGTGGTCGCTCCGGTCAAATACCTGATTCTAGAGAGAATTGGGGTAACCAATGTCAACAACCGAATCAACCTGCTCAAAAAAACTGTACCATGCTGATTCATACGAACTTGCGTTTTTAACACTAACGATAGTTGGGTTAGTAGATGTAGAACAGTTGAGGTAGCAGGTTCAGTACACTGATGAAGGCCAAGGAAAACATGGGAGGGAATGATAAAAATGGACCTAAGGGGAAGAGATAAATAAAGACCTGTCCAGAGATAGGTTACTTTGAAAGCCAATTTCTTAAAGTCGTCCAATGCATGCTAGACGTTAACCTGATGATGATGATGAGTTCAGGTTTGTTTTGTTTGTCTGTCCAATAGTAAATCAACACTTTTGATATTATTGAATAACATGTTAAAGAAACAAACAAAAAAAAAACAATACCTAATGAAATACGATTAATAGAACAAAAGTTGCTATTTTACTTATATCTGGGGAGGGGGTGTAGTTTCATAATTTTACCAGGAGTATTAGTGTTGAAATGATCTCAATAAATCTGACTGAATTTGAACTCGGCATAGCCGATTTCATCCTCTGATACGGTATCCATTAGGCTAATCATTCACTTTTGATAATTAAAGTAGTTGAATCTGTCACCTAACATTAAAAGAAAAAGAAGAAAAGTCATGAGAGAAAAGAAAAAGAAATTAATTGTTTCTATTTTAGCAAGAGATAAATAAAACAAATAAAAAAATAATAGATAGATAAAAAAAAGACAAGAAATGAAACGCGAAACTCACAAGTGTACCCGAAAATAGACTTGGTCTTTCTTTCACTGTCTCTCTGAAATTTTTTTTTATCAACCAAAAATACATTTATAAATTCAAGAAATAAATTTTGGGGTGATGAATTCGTGAAGGGGATGATACTAGTAACAACAAATACATTTCTATTAATTTATTGTTTGAATTTTTTGTCCCCCCCCACTCTCTCCTCCCCAGAGCTCTAATTTGGGAGGGGAATAAAGAACATTGTCTGCTGGGCACAAAACAAGAGGAATTTTTAGCAGAAATAATTGCCACCGTTTATTGTTCCTGTTAAAATTTCATAATAAAGGGGAAAAGATGGAATAAAAAGAATCATTTTTGTCAAACAAGTTTTGTAAAACTTCAGCATTTTCTGATCAACAAAGAAGCTTTTCAGTTCAAAATGTATTCTCCATCCTTTCAGTTTCCCCTCCTTCATTATCCACAAATATTCACCGCGTTTTCCGTTTTTAGAATTAATTAGCTTCATTAAAATTATAATCTGTAATGAACTTGCTGATTAATAAACAGGAAATCTATTTATCCAACAATTTTCAATTCTTTCATTCCGAGAAGTGGGTACAGTTCTGAAGAAGAGAACTCTTTTCCTATCTACGAATAAAGAAAATCGTTGTGGAAATAAATACGTGATTACAAAATAAAAATAATTTAAGAAAGTACAATTTATTTTTCTAAATATTTATTGCAGTCTCCTTAGAAATTATAACATTTGTTGTGACTTCTTCATCAAATTATTATCTATAGAGTTTTGTTGTTCTAGCGTCATATTTAAAAAAAAAAGTATATTTGGATGATGAAGCTAGTGAAGTTGTTCAGAAGCTCTGTTCAAATACATGATACCATTGAAGTATAAGGAGAACTGGGTGCTAGTGTGATGGAGCAAGTTCAGGGAACTTCCGTCATTACTAACCAGAATAGCATTACCACTGCCGATCAAGGAAAGCGTCATTAATGCACGAAGTGTGATGATGTATGGAAGCGAGACCTGGTCACTGAAGTTAAAGGAAATGCGTTGTATGGAGAGATGATATGAGAATGATACGATGAATGTGTAATGTGAGTTTTAAAGACAGGCTTAGATCTGATGACCTCAGAAGAAGATTAGATCTGGACATTATAAAGAGATATGTGCAGAGCAGGAGACTTTGATGGTATGGCTATGTTGAAAGAATAGATGTTAGTTCTTGAGTTAGTAGATGTAGAACAATTGAGGTAGCAGGGTCAGTTCACATGGGAAAGCCAAGGAAAACATGGGAGGAAGTGATAAAAATATACTTGAGAGAAAGAGGGATAAATAAAAAGGTTAGGTTAGTTTGGAAGTCAATTTATAAAAGCCGTCCAACACATGCCAGCATGTAAAACGGACGTTAAACTGAATATGATTGCAGCATTTGTCTTATTTCAAAATATCAGAGATGTAGAATATTGCATCGATATTGCAATACGGAAAATATTGCATTAATAGAAAACAATAAATTCCCAACAAATAAAGTGGATGCCATGACCAGAAATAGAAACTGAAAGCTCGAGATCTTCAGTATGACGTTCTACAAACTGAGCGATTTTAATTTTCTTATGAATAGAGCATAAAACATTACCGTAACAAAATAATTATAGCTTTGGCGTGACGTCATAGATTTATATGTTTTAAAAACACGAATTCAAACATAAACGACAATAAAAAAGTAAATAAATGAATGGTTAAACATTATCAATAGCGTTGAAAATTATTTTAATAGTCCAAAACAATTTATTTTGCTTTAACTATGTATTGGCGTTAAAAACAATTTAATATGTAATAAATAATAGAATTTAACTATGTATTGGTGTTAAAAACAATTTATTTTGCTTTAACTATGCATTGGTGTTAAAAACAATTTAATATGTAATAAATAATAGAATTTAACTATGTATTGGCGTTAAAAACAATTTATTTTGCTTTAACTATGTATTGGCGTTAAAAACAATTTAATATGTAATAAATAATAGAATTTAACTATGTATTGGTGTTAAAAACAATTTATTTTGCTTTAACTATGTATTGGTGTTAAAAACAATTTAATATGTAATAAATAATAGAATTTAACTATGTATTGGTGTTAAAAACAATTTATTTTGCTTTAACTATGTATTGGCGTTAAAAACAATTTAATATGTAATAAATAATAGAATTTAACTATGTATTGGTGTTAAAAACAATTTATTTTGCTTTAACTATGCATTGGTGTTAAAAACAATTTAATATGTAATAAATAATAGAATTTAACTATGTATTGGCGTTAAAAACAATTTATTTTGCTTTAACTATGTATTGGCGTTAAAAACAATTTAATATGTAATAAATAATAGAATTTAACTATGTATTGGTGTTAAAAACAATTTATTTTGCTTTAACTATGTATTGGTGTTAAAAACAATTTAATATGTAATAAATAATAGAATTTAACTATGTATTGGTGTTAAAAACAATTTATTTTGCTTTAACTATGTATTGGCGTTAAAAACAATTTAATATGTAATAAATAATAGAATTTAACTATGTATTGGCGTTAAAAACAATTTATTTTGCTTTAACTATGTATTGGTGTTAAAAACAATTTAATATGTAATAAATAATAGAATTTAACTATGTATTGATGTTAAAAACAATTTATTTTGCTTTAACTATGCATTGGTGTTGAAAACAATTTAATATGTAATAAATAATAGAATTTAACTATGTATTGGTGTTAAAAACAATTTATTTTGCTTTAACTATGCATTGGCGTTAAAAACAATTTAATATGTAATAAATAATAGAATTTAACTATGTATTGGCGTTAAAAACAATTTATTTTGCTTTAACTATGTATTGGTGTTAAAAACAATTTAATATGTAATAAAAAATAGAATTTAACTATGTATTGGCGTTAAAAACAATTTATTTTGCTTTAACTATGCATTGGTGTTAAAAACAATTTAATATGTAATAAATAATAGAATTTAACTATGTATTGGTGTTAAAAACAATTTATTTTGCTTTAACTATGCATTGGTGTTAAAAACAATTTAATATGTAATAAATAATAGAATTTAACTATGTATTGGCGTTAAAAACAATTTATTTTGCTTTAACTATGTATTGGCGTTAAAAACAATTTAATATGTAATAAATAATAGAATTTAACTATGTATTGGTGTTAAAAACAATTTATTTTGCTTTAACTATGTATTGGTGTTAAAAACAATTTAATATGTAATAAATAATAGAATTTAACTATGTATTGGTGTTAAAAACAATTTATTTTGCTTTAACTATGTATTGGCGTTAAAAACAATTTAATATGTAATAAATAATAGAATTTAACTATGTATTGGCGTTAAAAACAATTTATTTTGCTTTAACTATGTATTGGTGTTAAAAACAATTTAATATGTAATAAATAATAGAATTTAACTATGTATTGGTGTTAAAAACAATTTATTTTGCTTTAACTATGCATTGGCGTTAAAAACAATTTAATATGTAATAAATAATAGAATTTAACTATGTATTGGCGTTAAAAACAATTTATTTTGCTTTAACTATGTATTGGTGTTAAAAACAATTTAATATGTAATAAATAATAGAATTTAACTATGTATTGGCGTTAAAAACAATTTATTTTGCTTTAACTATGCATTGGTGTTAAAAACAATTTAATATGTAATAAATAATAGAATTTAACTATGTATTGGTGTTAAAAACAATTTATTTTGCTTTAACTATGAATTGGTGTTAAAAACAATTTAATATGTAATAAATAATAGAAGTTAACTATGTATTGGCGTTAAAAACAATTTATTTTGCTTTAACTATGTATTGGCGTTAAAAACAATTTAATATGTAATAAATAATAGAATTTAACTATGTATTGGTGTTAAAAACAATTTAATATGTAATAAATAATAGAATTTAACTATGTATTGGTGTTAAAAACAATTTATTTTGCTTTAACTATGTATTGGCGTAAAAACAATTTAATATGTAATAAATAATAGAATTTAACTATGTATTGGCGTTAAAAACAATTTAATATGTAATAAATAATAGAATTTAACTATGTATTGGCGTTAAAAACAATTTATTTTGCTTTAACTATGCATTGGTGTTAAAAACAATTTAATATGTAATAAATAATAGAATTTAACTATGCACTGGTGTTAAAAACAATTTAATGTGTAATAAATAATAGAATTTAACTATGTATTGGCGTTAAAAACAATTTATTTTGCTTTAACTATGTATTGGCGTTAAAAACAATTTAATATGTAATAAATAATAGAATTTAACTATGTATTGGCGTTAAAAACAATTTATTTTGCTTTAACTATGTATTGGCGTTAAAAACAATTTAATATGTAATAAATAATAGAATTTAACTATGTATTGGCGTTAAAAACAATTTAATATGTAATAAATAATAGAATTTAACTATGTATTGGCGTTAAAAACAATTTATTTTGCTTTAACTATGTATTGGCGTTAAAAACAATTTAATATGTAATAAATAATAGAAATCTGGTTACAAAAAAAACTTGCTTTGACAAAAAGTGTTTTATTTCTTAGTAAATGTTTTCATCCATTATTAACATTAACAAGACTAATAAGTATAAAAATAATTTCTGTAAGAAGAATGTGTTAATTGATTTATACGTCAGATATATTTCTTCAGGTGGAAGATTTCCAGGTTTGTTCACCTGAAGAAATGTACTGACATACATAAAAATGGTGGGAAAGATTTTAGTAGAGCAAATTTTATATATATAAGAAAATAAAATCCGAGTTTTCGGTTAAAACATTTTTTCATCATAACCTGTTTCCCCCAGAGAAAATCATAATTATTCTTTGTTAATTACATATCAAAGGATAGGTAGAATTGGGTTCTTCAGTGCTTGTTAACGTATATCCAAAAAACAAAACAAAAGACAACACAATTTCAAATCAAAAAGAAAATGAGTACTTGTGGAATAAAATTGTTCCCTTCAGTATCGTCGTTTTCAGATAAACACAAAACTCAAAACCAACGACCCAACACTCCTCAAAATAGGATATGATTCCAATGACCAGAAGAATTATCTAATGAGTTCCACACATGGATTTGTGCCAGGTAAATAACATTTTCTAAAAGTGATGTTGTTTTGAACTTTCTTTATATCTCTGGCTTTCAGTTTGACTTAAGTAAGTTTGTTAGATTTTTGGAAAGAATGATCAACGGGTTCAATAGACAGAGTATGTCTATATTATTCAATAAAATATGCTTAACCAATGATGCTTCACAACACAATATATGCTTTGAGGGGGGGGGGAGGGGTAGAGAAAAAGATAATTTCCTATTTCCAAAGAGACAAATGATAAGTACACACACACATACAGTTTTAGTGGAATCCGAGATTTTTCCATATAAAATACCCCCTCCCTCAAGAACTGAAGATGCGTTGATCTTATTTGCATTCGATGGAAATCCCTATAAGTGACAGCTAGCATATTACTCCATTAGAACATTGCAACTATTGACGCTCATCAAAAGAGGAAGCCGATAAAGAAACAAAGATAAATAACCACTGAATATATCTCCTTTGTATATTTATTGAGCTCTTCTTGTGTATAATAAAAGAGGAGAGAATCTATATCTCCTTTATGCTCTCGCTTGTCGTACCTTCCGAACAAACGAATGAATAGCGGAAAGGATGTGTAAATGAATGAAAGAACTCAATAAGCAAATCGATTCCTCTTTTCTTCCCCCCACCTTTTTTTTTTTACATCCAAAAGGAATTTCCTAGGCCAACTGTTCTTAAACAACAAAAAAGGCACAAGAATAACAGAAACCCATTTAAAGACTGGTATGGATAGGGTTACACTCAGAGACAGAGACATAGAGCGCCATGACAAGGCTTGATACTGATGACAGAGTCGTAATTAATTCATGATCACTATATTTACAAAGAAAATCCCTGCAGTGCGTTGATCTGTCAAATGGCAGCACTCAGCAGCAACATATCTTGTCAGCCTAGCAGAGCCAGCCCTTCCCTCAGCCTTTGTCCGAGAACACAATGTTAATTCCAAAAAATATGGACAGAATTTTGGCAGTTCCAATTGTGCCGATGCAAAACATATGGTCACTAGACAGTTGGAGACATTAAGCAAGACCAAAATAAAATAAATAAATAAATAGAATTGCAGAATTTTTTTAAAAAATGAATGAATATGATTTTCTCTTCCTTTTATTAAATTACTGAAGTACTCATTCCATCAAAGCTGATATAGGGAAGCATGCCATTTTTCTGTATAGTAATAGAAGTAAATCAAAGATTGAAAAAATAGACAAACTTTTTATATCACAATAATATGCATTTTCCTTTAAACAATGATCTATTTACATCATACTCATCAAAATTGGTTTAATCACAATGGATGTTTATTGCTACCTTACATCAAGCGACCACTAACAATTCTCATTTTTTTTATATAAATTTTTCTCCCGATATTATATATTGAATTACCTCCCTTAGTGTTACACGCTATTTATAGATAGTAGAAAATAAAAATTAAGCTTGGGTTAGCTTTTTTTAATCAGAGAAAAGTGAGTTTGCAAAGCCAGTTAAATATTTAAAAATTAAAAAGACAAACTCCAAAATTAGTCTCTTTCTATATCTCCCCCCTCTCTATATATATATTTCCCTCTACAGCTACGGGTTAAATAGTATTACTACTTGTGAAGATATTCCCATTTGTTTATAATGAGCTATTCCAGACTTTTTATTTTTTCCTTTCTTTATTTCCTTCGAGTGTTGAGAAATAAAGAGAGAAAGAAAGACAGAGAGAGAAAAAAAGAGAGAAATAAAGAGAGTGTGAGAAAGAGAGAAAGAAGTTAGAGTGATAGATATCATATAAAATATAGAGTGAAGGTTCAAACAACATAAAGTGAGAGTGATAGATAGAAACTTATTAAAAGATGGGTCATTTAGTGAGTTAATTGCAAATTGCGGTTTATTAGAACAATTAAAATAGAAGTCTTTTCAAACATAACTCAATCCTAAAACTGAGGAACAATTTAGCATGTATTTTGTGTTATTAAAGTATATAAGAAAAAAGTATACGGGGAAACAAACGTTGATTAACTCAGCTTTAGTATAATAATCATAAATATTGAAACAGGGACATTCTTCATTTTTGGTTCTCCCTTTTATAAAGATAGATTCATATTTCTGTTTCAATATTCAGTTTTACAAGACAGCAGAAAGAAGAGTTGAGTCTTGAAGCCAGACCAAAACGGGTTTTATTGAATGATCCAAAGCAGCGCTCAGATATCTTTATGTGTGTCTGTTTGAGTAGATCCAATTCAACAGAACATAAAACAAATATTGCTTAAGGAAACCATTTGCTCACAGCAGACCACAAACCAGATGGACTTCGTGCAGCTCTTGTGATAAGGCACCAAGTCGAAGAAGGAAGGTATAAACAAATAAAACTTAAACAAATTAATAATGCCAATCAACCTTTAACACCAACCATCGTGTCACATTCCTTCGTAATCTTGTCATTTATCAATTAGCTAAATGACAAACATAGCTTAAAAAAAAGGTTTTCAAATATAATTGAACAATTTATTGATAAAATCAGTTCCAATCAAGTATACCATGTCACAATTCTTTTGTTTTCTTTTTAATTTCTTATACAATTTCAACTAAATGTTTAAAATTCAAATTATCCTTTTTTAGATTTTCATACAGATTTTTTTTGTATATATTTCTACAATTCACATCGTCCATTAAAAAAAACAGTTCAATTAAACTTTTTTATTAATTTGTTATCAATAATTTATTTTATTTTTAACAATTTCAATTGGGGAATAGATTTTTACTAAATAAGAATTTTTAAAAATATATTATAGTTCAGAAAAAAGTTCTAATGATGACTTTTTTTCATATTGAAACAGTGCACTTTAGTTTGTGAAAAGTTTTGTGGTCAAGGGTGAAATGGAATGGTAACATAGTCAGGTGTCGGTTCAAATCAGGGGTTCCCAACCTTATTTTCCTTATGGACCCCCCCTCTATTTTATATTCTATAGACCCCATATATAATTTTTTTTTAAATCAAATATTTGTCTCTAGGTTAATAAAAACTAACATAAACTCCAAATACAAATCTTGAAAATTTTGCATCTGGTAAAGAAAACAAAATAAATAGAGTGTCTATTTTGTTGGCCCCTTAAAGCTTCTGTGGAACCCCTGATTTAAACAAAGGTTTATTTTATCACCATCTACTTGACTGAAAATTGTTGATGATTGATAAAAACGTTGTTCAATCAAATCTCTACATTACTTCAGAGGTGAGTATAGAATAGGGATTATCTTTTATATTTCTCTAATAAACCATGCCTAATTACTATTTCTCCCATTACAAAATGTTTGATAAATTTTCAAGGCGAATTTTTTTTGTATAATAAAACTAGCTGAAATACCTGTCCCAGGAGAGATTCATTATTACATAGAATGGTCTACATATTAGTTGTAAACTCTTCCTTTTAGTGGTGTTGGTGTTGGGGGGGGGGGGGTAAGATAGTTTATAAATATAAGAAATAAGTCTTATTAGTTCTTTCACTTCCGTCTAGGGAATCTGCATGAGTGTATTTACTCAATTCCTACAACGGTAATTTTTACAGTGTAAGATTTTTAAAAAAGACATGAGTGTGTATGAGCGGCCTAATAAATACCATCGTGCGCTATGAAATTCGCTATGCAGAGTTCAAATCCTATCAGATCTATTGTATTCACGTACACACTATTAGATTCAGGATAAGTATGCACTCACAATTTCCCCAAGTTACTTGTAAAAAAGCAACTTGTATTTAATTAATTGTTTACAATATGGATTGTGTTTTGGCATCAAATAAACTCAAAAGGGTTGATTGGCCATAAAACAAACTAAATTTGCTTTGAGTTTTGCAACACTCAAGGTAAAAACTTTGAAATTATTCTCATTTCCTTCAGGATTTGGGGTAAAGATTTTTGCAGCCTGAGTTCCTTCTACCATCTTGCATGGCAGGGAGACATGGGCCCCTAACACTTCTGATCTGGCAGGGAAGAAAGGATCCTATAAATCGTGCTTCATCAGAAACTTACTATTCGTGAGATTACGGATGCCTTACATGCTCAGCATCTCAGGTGGTTTGGCCATGTACAGCATATTACATCTTACATCAACTCCATAATGCATATGGATCCAAGGCACTAGGGAACATGGCAGACTGAGGAAGACCTCGCTTGAGTGTGTCAGAAGCGATATGACCACATTCAACCTGACTGATCTCAACCCTTTGGATCGAACTGAATGGAGAGCAGGTGTAAGACGGTACCGGGTCGCTCACACTGGAGTCAAAGACACTCACATGACTCTTAAATACCAAAACTGGATGAAGAAGATTAGAGTTCTTGTGGCATACATGGATAACACTTCTCTTTGATATAATACAGCCTTCTGATTTTAGTTCATCTCTGAAACCCTCATGAGTCAGCTAAGTGTTAAATAAGTGTTAAGTTTTAAGCTTTGTATTACATTCGTTTAAAAAGATCAACAGTAAGAAAATAAATATATAAAAAAGCTTTTACCAATAAAAGTGAACGTGCGCATATTTGTCTGTAGGTTTGTCGACATATTTTAACAGTGACTATGACAGATTGGCACTGCGATGTCAGTGATGACCACTATGTAAAACTATTAGTAATGGACAGAAGTAGCCTCTTTGTTCTTGTTTGTAGGTTATATAACTATTATAGAATAATTTTATAGCTTTTATTGTTTAACGTAATAAAATTCATTTTCAGTTATATTGAAGGTGTTAACTCTGTTATGGTGGCCAAATGTGACGTCACACATTTCAACCGGTGTTACGTAAAAAAATATCCCCCATTATAATTTTGCCCGGTTCGATTTTGGCGGATTAAAAATGTTATTTTTACTTTATGTTGATGCCCACATGATAATCAATCGTACATAATATTTGTGAAGAAGTCGTACCAGCCTTAGACCTTTGTTTTTAATTTTTATTTTTAACTTTCTATAAGAGATTTAGTCGTCCAAACTTCAGAAAACATTTAAATCATTAGATGGTTGGAACAGGTTAAGGTTGTATTGTTAATTTGTAAATTTGTAATATATCTAAATTTTGTTAATAATTAAACAATTGGTTAATTAATATTTTCAAAATAAAAATGGAAAGAAAACATTTCTATTTATAAAAAAGTTTGATTTTCTTATTTGTTATATTTAAATTTTGTTAATGATTAATAATGAATAATAATGTTAATTAATATTTTAAACAAAAAATTTTTTATTTTTAAATTTAAATTTATAAAAAAAATTTAATTTTATTATTTGGTAATAATCAACAATTTGTTGGAAACAAATTATTTGCAAAAAAAAAATATATGGATTTTTTTTTATGTAACACTGATATGCGATGTCACATTTGGCACCCATAATAGGGTTAACACCTTTAATATAACTTCATTTTTTTTATTATTCTGTTATAGATAAAGTACTGACACCCCCTTCCTTAAGCAATGAATTATCCTGATTTGCATATCAATGATGACGATGCTAGCCTCGAGAAGTACAGGTACAGCTGGGCCGTTCCTCATATACATTACAAACCAGTTACTGAACTTGTAACTATCTATTGCATTGTTCATTTACAGTAATAAACCCTTTTATATTTGTATGTTGGCCATTCGTGTTATTATTAAGTACCTTCGGATAACATTGCAAAATATTCTAAACTCTTAGATATATGGGCCAACGGTCTGAGTAGAACACTGCATGAGAACATTTTCAAGTCTGCTAGAAATACAGCTTTTAAACTTGCAATTATCTGAATTCCTTTTTTGTAATTCATAGCATCATTCAAAAACTGACATCCCTTGGCACTTCCACGTTTATTGGAGGTTTGACATTGAACCTCTGCCGCCACTTCCGTTGGGGCAGTGGACAAGGAGCCATTATCCTGGAGCTAGATGTGATATTAATTTCACTGCATAGTCCTTGCTACAAATGGCAAGTTCCAGGAGATAAGAGAGAGAAGAAACAAAGTTATTATCTACTTTTGTTATTTTTCTATTCATTCGTTTTTATTTTATTTATTTTTTATTTATTTTTATTGTAATATATTTAAAAAAAAAAAAAGAAGTCTTTTTTCCATGTTTTAATCAACATTTATTTTATTTTATTTTATTTATTTTTATTGTAATATATTTAAAAAAAAAAAAGAAGTCTTTTTTCCATGTTTTAATCAACACCTTTTTCTTTTATCATTCACCACTTGTTGTTTGCGAAGCCGGGTGAGAGAGAGAGATTGGTTGGGTGGAGGAAAGAGACAAAAGCCATCTTACTTTGCAGTCCACCCATAACCTGTTTCCCTTTGAAATAAAATGCCACCTGGCCTAATCAAGCTGAATTTTACTTATTTTCTTTTCAGAAGATTATCATCACAGGTATTTGTTATGTTCTCTCACCTGGAATATTTTCTTTCCCACTTTTCTATCCAAATATTTATTTTCCCATCGTCTTCTTTTATATTTGTCATTTTTCTTTCGTTTTAATCCTCCTTGTACGTTATTCTCTTTTCATGAAAAAAATAACGACGGATAGCATTAAGATAATGGGTCCATTCAAACTGTGCGTTTAGCGATGAAAATTTTATTTCAAACTTTAGCATTTTTCTTTTCTAGATGTGTGCATTGTGCATGACAATCTCATGTTTCTCACATTGAGTATATAGGCATTATGTACAAGAGAACCTCCATTTTGTGGTTGTCAGCCGCAATTCGATTTTGACTATGTTAGTTTTTTTAAAGGTGTTGCCATTCTCTCACATACAGTGCCCAGTATTCTCAAATGGCCACCCATCTGATATTGACCAAGCTAAACATCGCTTAATTTCAGTGATTTTATGAGAACTTGTGTGTCAACGTGATTATACTGTGAAGACCAAATACAACCAACAGAGTTTTCTATATAAATGAACCGCTTCCTTTTTAAAAAAAAAAAGTTTGCTTTCATTCGTTCCAAAGAAGACATATTGCCACTCAAGCGTAAAGGGTTACTTTGATAAGGGACAGATTTATAAGGGGAAATCTGGGTGGAGAGTTAGGCAGCAAGTTGTTTGTTCACATTACATTTAAATTTAGGCATGTTGGTACAGTCGGGAAAACAAGGAGCAGGAAGGGAATTCCAAAAGCAAGCTCTTTGAAGAAAGATCCTTACTGATTCCATTCAATCTGCACATTTAGGAATGAACATGCTATTGCAAACTTAAGCTAGACTGACAGACAGAGCCGCTTAAAGAGATGCATGGACACATGAAAACAATTTTCTTTTTTGCATCATCTTTTCTTTATTTTATGTTTTTTATTTCACAATCATTTTTTTAAATTCTAAATATTTCTCTGAAATTATCTAAACTTCTTTGTTTGACTTATGTTTTATCTATTTAAAAAAAAAGGTGGTCTCCCTAACAGTATTAGTGTGTAATTGAACACATAGCTGATTCCATAATCTGCGATGATATCCATTATGCCAAGTATGATTCCCACCATCCCACGCTGGAAGGAATTCAAACATAAATAAAGACAGTAGTAAAAATATTAGCTATGCTTCTAATATCTAAGTAAAACAAAGGTTTCATTGGAAATCAGATGGGTGGCTGTGGTGACGTGGACTGACAACCTGGGTGTGCCGAGTTCGAATCCAGTTGATTCCATAGCACCACTTCTTTCACTTGTGGATGTGGCCCCTCATGTAAGTAGCTGATTTTAGAAAGAATTGGGGAACCCAATGCTAACAACAGAATGCCTGTGTGGAGATATATTGGTCGTTGGAAGGTTTCTTAGGAAAAATAATTTAAAATATCGTCATATTTACAATTCTTGCCTTGAAAGAGAAATTAAAAATAACAGTTCCAATATGAGGTCAATTAATAAAAAAAAAAAACAGTCAACGCAGTGGGGTTCTTACAAGAAACCAATTGTTGATGCTGAGTTTCTTAACGTTTCTGTAAACTTTTTTATTCAATTATTTTAAATCTTAAAAAATACCAATAAAATAATTATTTAAATGTCGAAACATTTTTAAAATACATTCTTCACTGAGACATTCTTTGTTGTTTTTTTTATTTTTAATGTATTTCGTATCTTTACGTTCTAATATATTTCAGTTATTTTGATGAACTTAATCGATAATTGCCCTTAGTGACCCCAGATGGAATCGAAGGAAAATTTCAATGTTCTTTTGTTTTTAGATTTCTTGAAAAATGTAACCCCTATTTGAATGTTCTAAATGTTAACGTAGCGATTTCTATAACAAACAAACAAACATTGAATTTTATATATAGAAAAGATGAAGATTAACGGTATTCTAACCTTATATTTATAATTTATGGTTCCCATATTGTATTTTATACTTTGGCTAAGATCAAAGTGTAGTATCTGTTCCGATGGATACTGCACCCCATACTGGGGTTGTCTTGGCCTTCGGGTCTTGATTTACGCCGGTCAATGGGTCTGTCCTGTGCAGTTCTGGGAGGTCCACCTTCCCAGGCTTTGCCTCCCCTCTTTGGGGAGGAGTAAGTTTATTGCTTACTGCCTGAGGTGCCCCTACCGGGGAATGCCGACGGGGCTGCCCAGACAATTTTTAAACCCCACTTTCCCGACCCGACCTTGGGTCATATCTTACTTGTGGGAGTAAGATAAAAACTGGCCTTGTGCCTAACTCCTGGAAAGGAGTAAATCAATACTCTTTCTGTTCTATAGAGGTAGATGTTGAAGCTGGTGGAAATCAACAAAATATTAACTATATGTATATCTACTCCCACCCCCATTTTATAACGGGAGGAGGGGGCTCAATGGGAACAATCTCCCCCACCCCATGATTAAATAATCATGTTTTCCTTCTCTTTCGTTTTTATAAACTCAGAACATCGTTTTTGTGTGCCTCCTCCTTACACTCATCCCATGTATTACCCCCTTTCCCTTCTATTTCTTTATGAGATTCTGAGTGGAAAGATGTCAATTTCGTCCAAAAGTGGTGTCCAAAGTATACAGCACCCATTGCAAAAATGCCCTCACCCCACCCCGTTTGTATTTTTATAATGTAGGTGTTTAGATAAATATAAAAACGAAGAGATGCCACCTCTTTTAGGTAGGCCACTGTACTCGACTAGGATTAACCAGGACCCACTCAATTTGAAAGTAAAGTTTGGTTTGAAAGGGGGTGGAAAAAAAGGGAAACAATGTGGGGTCTAAGTAAATACATACACACCATACACCTATATGTCTTCTCAATTACATCATTAAATACACACACACACACACATATACATGAAAAGAAACTGGAATCTTAGGAAAATCTCCATTATTCCAGTAATTATAGGAGCAACAGGACTAATGAAAAAGAATTTCAAAAGTTATCTGGCGAGTATACCCGGTGAACCGAGTGCAAGAGAAATACAAACAATTGCACTTAAAGGGACGGTCAGAATCTTAAAAAGATCTCTAGGCTGGAGTGTCTGAAATAGCCGGTGAATGTATGGCATTCGGTAGGATGCTCCATCTCCAGCAAAAACAGAAAGATAAGAAAAATAATATATATATATATATATATATATATATATATATATATATATATATATATATAAGAGTAGTTAAAGCTTATTACAGGGTAATGTCGGTATATATCAATTCTGAAAGTGCTCGATAATAAGTTGGTTGTTAGTAGAGCTGGTATATGTATGTGGTTTGTTCGGTTTATATCGACAAATTAAGGTTTCTGTCTGCATGACCTCCTCAGAGCCAATTAAATAGAACAGCGTCTCTGAGGAGGTCATACAGACCGAAACCCTGACCATATATACCGAGTAAAGTACCATTTTGTGTTTATATATCTTAAGTGAACTCCGAAAGCACTAACATTTTTAACCGAACTTCTATGCATAACAGCATATAATATTGTGGGAGTTTTCCTCATGCCGGATATACATAAAAAACAGTAAATGTTCTTCATCGAATCATCCTCAAGTGTCGAAATAAAATGAACAAAAAAAGTTGGATACAGAAGAGAATTTTCAAAAGACAGTAGAGAGACGCGCACGTAAAAGAACGTTTTCACATTGTTCTTAGAAAGATGCTGTCTTTAAAAAATTCTATTTTTATTGCAGTTATTTTTTGTTCATTTCATTTCGACACCTAACGGAGATGATATATATATATATATATATATATATATATATATATATATATATATATATATATATGATAGAATAAAATATGAAACTAAACCTATAGTAAAATGGTTTAAGCTCAATATACGAGATAGAGCAATTATAAAGATAGATGAATGAAGAGTGGTAAACATGTACGAATGACAAATTTATTTCGACTTCGATTGTTCAATGCAAGGTGTACTCGGTAAAAAAATTATGTTTATTATTCTTTCCTTAAGCCAAGGCTTTTCAAAGATCGAAATCTTATCATCAAAGCAATTATGCAGATAGATAAGTTGGCAGTGGAAAAGCAAAATTTCAATATTTTAAAAAATATTAGGAATGAAGAGTTGAAAAAAAGTATATATAATGTATATATATAATATATATATATATATATATATAATGTATATATATAATATATAATGTATACATATAATATATAATGTATACATATAATATATATATATATAATGTATATATATAATATATAATGTATACATATAATATATATATATAATGTATACATATAATGTATACATATAATATATAATGTATACATATAATATATAATGTATACATATAATGTATATATATAATATATAATGTATACATATAATATATAATGTATACATATAATATATAATGTATACATATAATATATATATATAATGTATATATATAATATATATATAATGTATATATATAATGTATATACATAATGTATATAATGTATATACATATATAATATATATATATATATATATAATGTATATACATATATATATATATCACTTAACTCTTACGATTTATTTGCATATTTTAAATGACAAAAGAAAAAAAAATTGCTGTGTTCTGCTTTCTTCAAAATATGGAAGTTTATGCTGGTCTTGTACCAGTCATGCCCAAAACTTAGTGGATGGATGATATGTTTGGCTTGTCCGTTTTATACAAGTCAACCCTTTTTGAGTTATTAAACACAATAACGACTGTAAAGGATTCGTCACTTATGATTAATTGGACACAAATGGCTATTTTATTTACAGCTTCAAGGAAATTGCATGTTCATACGCTGGTAATATCCTCATGTATGGTCGCTAATTGTTTGCAGTGAAATGTGCTTCGCATTACGAAGAAAAACTTATTTTCTAATTAAAATAATGTTCTAGTAAAAAAAAAAAATAATATTAAATTACTTATAGCAAATTTACTAGTATATGCAAAATGGTGAATAAAAACCGGTCACATTCGAAAAATCCAATATAGAGTCTTCAAATTTCAGAGCAGATTGCAAGGGAGATAAGTATGAAATCATAGTTCTAACGAAGAGAGATAACCCCACACCACTCCCTTTATTTTTGAAAAAGTATAAATGATCACAATGGGATTTGAACTCGGCACAGCCGATTCCATAGGCAACAATGGTATCTATTGTGCCTCCCATGCTACGTGTGTAGACGTTTTAAATTATGGACTTAAAGACAAAAATTTGGGTGAAACACACACCCACATATGAAAGAAATGAATAAAATGAAAAAGAGTTCAAGATAATTTAAGTACATTTGATGCCAATAGTGATGATCATAATGATAGCAATGCTCTGAATGGCACACCCTGTTGTCTGCTATTTTTATGATGATCTTCTTATATTTATTTATTCTGATAAGCCAAGGTAAGAGTACAAGAAAGTAGGGTGCGTAGAGCCGGTTTGAGGGCTTGATGGTGCAAAGTTGAAGATCACAAGAAAAAAGAATTGAGATGAAACACAGTGGCGTTGGAGTTGGAAGTGAGGGTTTCAAAGATTAGATACAGTTATTGTATCTTCACTTCATCAATCAGATAACAGTGGGTCAAAATAAGGGTTTTATAGTGCTTTTGAGGATTGGAAGAGGGTGGTGGTGGTGAAATGGGGGTAGTTCCAATGCGGTAACAACAGGATGTGTTAATTTCTTAATGGTGTGGAGGTGTTCTGTTTACAAGTAGGAGGAAGTTAGGGTGTTAGGGTTAGGGTTGGGGTTGGGGTTAGGGTGATAGAGTTGGTCAGAGTATCTGGTTTACTAGTAATAATGGCTGAAGGTAAAAGTGGGAAGTAAAAGGAATGGGCATAAAGTAGAAAAGAGGGAAAAGTACAAAAATACAATGAAAAGAATCTAAATAATAAAAGAATAGGAATATTTAATAGATAAATTCAAAATAAAAATGTAAAATGAATGAGAAAGATTATTAAAATGTAAAGAAAATAGAAAATGAAAGGAGAAATAATTTTAAAAAAAAGGAAAGAAAGCAAAATAGATGACAAAAATAAAGTAAAAGTAAAATGGAAAAAGTAGAAAAAAGAAAAAGAAAAGAGGAAGAAAACCAAATAGAGAGAAAGAAAAAGAATGGAAGAAAAATAAAAGGAAAAAAAGAAATAAAGAAAAGAAAAAGATAAATATGTCAGAAGAGAAAAGCAAAAAAAAGATAGAGAAAAAAAAGAATTAATTAAACAAACAAAAGTCAAATAAAAATTTTAAAAAGAAAAAAGATAAAAAAGTAAAAAAACGAAAAGAAGATCAACGAAAGAAAAATAGAAAAACGTATTAAAAATCTCAATGAAAGAAAATAGATTAAAAAATCTCAATGAAAAAAAAAAAGAAGAAATAAATGAAACAAAAAAGAACCCAACCAAACTAATAAAAGTATGGAAAGAGGAAACTTCTATTTCTTAACCACTCCTACAACAGAGACAAGCTTTCTGTTCAATAGACAGCAAATACTATCATTTTCATCAAACTAATGTAATACTAGAATCATTTGAAACTTGTTTGTTCTTATCTTTCTGAAGGATGAGGCAAGCAGTACAAAATATATAAAAAAAGAATATCTGATAAAAAGGAAAAATATGGAGGATATATTTCTAGTTCACCTTCCTTATTGCACCCATAAGTCCTGTCCAAGGATGCAAGATTTTATTTTATTTATATATATATATATATATATATATATATATATATATATATATATATATATATTGTACATGTATTGTATTAGTTTCTGTAAATGTAAATCCGTAGAAACTCAAGTGTTTATAAAAAGTGCTCAATACCAAGTAGAGCTGTTTATAAGTATAAATTTTTATTTATACAAACATTATTGGTTACATATGTGCATACATGTTTCGGTTGCACTTTCCCAAGAAAGTCAACCTCATCAGACCGAGAATCTTTCAGGAATGGCATTCCTGAAAGATTCTCGGTCTGATGAGGTTGACTTTCTTGGGAAAGTGCAACCGAAACATGTATGCACATATGTAACCAATAATGTTTGTATAAATAAAAATTTATACTTATATATATATATATATATATATATATATACAGGGCTTTACGGAGCACTCCAAAAAGGAGTGCGCTCCAGGAGCATGCTCCTTTTTACTGGAGCGAAGGAGAAGAGGGCTCATTTTATATTCAGTGGGAGTGGAGCATGTGCAACTCCATTTGGGACTTAAGAGCTCCTCGCTCCAAAATTATTTGATTTTTCTTTTTTAAAACATTAGCTTTCTTATTCAGCAATAGAAAAGAAAAGAATGTCTCAGCTAAACTCTTTGAGTTATTTTTAAAACTATTCTCTGGTAAATGTATATGAGATAGGAAGGGAGAGAGAAAGAGAGAAAGAACGAGAGAGTTACACATGAAAACAGAACATTTGAACTTCTCAGATTTTTTTCATAGAAGCAAGTAGATTTTTACATCTACATTTTACATTTTTGATAGGACAGTTTTCAATTTAGCAACAAATGAAAACAGAAAGAAAACAGCGGTCCCTATTCTACAATTAAACCGTAGTTTAAACTTAATTAAATTAAAGAAAATGTCTTAAATTTTAATTTCTGACTAATTTGTTGTTTTTTTAGAACCGAAAGTAGATTAGATATGTTTCTTTATCTTAAAAAAATCTATTATCGAATACTAAAATTGTAAACAGTTTGACGAAAGGAAAAGAAAGAAGAAATCAATTTGCCTTTTCATTTGCAAGTTAGAAATAGATCACAACTTGTTGAAAATCAAGTTGGTTCCTCTAAAGAAAGGAACATTTAAACATAAATACAAAATATTTGTCCAAGAAATAAAACAATATTTTGAAACATAACTATTTGTTGTATTAAAATCAAAACAATCATTGAATTAAAAAAACAATAATAAATAAAATTAAAAATGCCCTTTTTCAAAAGCAATATGGAAATTAGTTAACTTTGCAACTGATATATAAGAAGTATATAAAAAAATGATGTGTCTATTGTGTAAAGTTTAATTAACTTGAAATAGGGCGTTTTGACTTTACCGTTAGTTCGAGAAATAGGCCAAACTTTCGCGCACACACACACATATATATATATATATATATATATATATATATATATATATATATATATATATATATATATATAATGGTAATAATCCAGGTAAAAACATCCACAGGGTGGTAATCCAAAGAATTTGGAGAGAACCTCTCCAAATATGATCTGAGGTTAAGATCGGATTCTAACTCTGCCTGATGAGATCTCAGTTTATAGTAACTGTTGATCGATAACATCGACATGCCAGTGTCGCAGATTTTGTACATGTCTGTGTAAAAAAAAATTATCATATATATATATTGGTTTGGTTTATCACATATCAACCATCTATGGGTTATTTAATACCAAATAAAGTTGTCAAATGGAATTTTAAGGTAGGATAATTATTTTTTTAATTATTTAAAAAAAATAAAATTTTAAAAATTGAAATTAATTTATTTTGAAAAATTCAACTTGTTTGATGAAGTGTAACATTTTGGTCGGATTTGTGTCTTTAAACCGGTCTTTTAAATTTTTCGAGTTGTAGTATTTCCTTCAGCTTTGTTGCTAACAGCTAACAGTCTATTAATATATGTTTGACTGTATAAGATTTTTGACATGATATACACATTGGAGACTAATATATATATATATATATATATATATATATATATATATATATATATATATATATATATATATATATATATATATATATTAATGTGTCGGCTTATGTAAGCATGAGTATAGCATGAGTATATATTTGATCTAACTGTACATAGATAGACAAATAAAAATGTATTCAGATGAAATTTTTTCTTTCCTTTTGTTTTAATTCATTTTGCCATTGACGTTATTTGTAAAGTATCTTTCATCTTTCAACCTCAAACAATGGGGAGGGGCAAAGAAAAGTTATGACTGTCTCCCCTCAAATACCCTCTCACCCATCATCTTGGTGAGAATTTTCTACTTTACACTCGACATCACCGATCCCCTTCTGGAGGGAAGTAAGGGTGTTTTTACAGCCAATGTGACGCCACATTCGTGGATCCAACCAACCGCGTAGCGACAATACTTGTAAAGATGACGGAAAGGTAAAACTAAATAACTACAAAATCTAAAAATGGAGATGTGGAATATGTACGTTTGTAACTAGAATTCGGAATATTATTTAAAAGGAACAAGGGGTTAAATAACACCGGTTATAAAGTGTTTTTTTTTCTTCTTCTATACAATATAATCACTTTGACACAGAGTGTCTCATAAGATACCCTAAGTTAAGCAACGTTGAGTCTGGTCAGTACCAGATGGGTGACCATTTGGGAATACCAGGCGTTATATGTAGAAGGACATCGACACCTACCTGCAAGAACGGCAAAATCCTAACGTGGTTATCTCCCCTAACCGGGATGTACATGTGATTGGGGTCCACTTGTGAATTTGATACGCCCATGAAACTTCCTCCTTTGGAGGAAGCCAGTTCAACCTGCACAGGGTGAATACCGTACCAGGTACATAGAGGTACCTGAAGAAGGGCCGAGGGTTAACTGAGTTGATAACCCAACCCAGTAGTCTGAATAACCCAACTAATACAAAGAGTATACATGTTCACAAGTGGTTCAAGGCAACACCTCCCTGCAAAAACTAACGTCGTTAAAATAATCTCACCTGAGTGATATAAACATGTGACTGGATACCGCTTGTTAATTCAGCATTCACTAGAAACTTCCTCTGCACCAGGACAGAAGGAGGTCGTTATATTTGACTACACTGGTTCATAAATATAATGGCCAGTGTTATTTAACACCATGTCCCCATTAAATAATATTCCAATATTTGGATTACAGACATACAGACACGAAAGCTCTATTGTAGTAATAAAAAATAAGTGGGAATTATACCTTTAAGTTTTGTGACCCTCAAAAGGGTTAAGACGCATCGTTATACAAGGCCACCAAGAAGATTTTTGTTTTAAAAATACCATGTAGCCAAATGTTTAGATGCGATTGTGTTAAACATGGTTACAATCGGAAATTTTTCACATAAGTTTCCAAGACTAAAGTGTTTATTAGTGGCGGTAGTGTTGGAAATCCACCGGATAGAGAAAAGGTGCTATGCTCAGTTTGTTGTAAGAGAGTCGGGTGCAACTCAATTGTCTATGGTAGATGTAGGCATTGAAGGTGTTAAGTAATTTTGTTACCTTGGTGATACCATTGGAGCACAAGTTAAAGCAGATGCTAATGTGATAGCAATAATTAGGATTGGATGAAGTAAGTTTAGGGAACTTTTGTCATTACTAACCAGCAGAGCGTTACCACTGTCGACCAAGGGAAGAGTTTATCAGGCATGTGTATGCAGTGTAATGATGTATGGATGTGTAATGCAAGTCTTAAAGACAGGCTCAGATCTGATGAGCCAAGAGGAAAATTAAATCTGGACAGTATAGGTAGATGAGTGCAGAAGAGTAGACTTCGATGGTATGGCCACATTGAAAGAATCGATGAGAGTTCTTGAGTTAGTAGATATAGAACAATTGAGATAGCAGGGTCGGTTCACAGGGGAAGGCCAAAGAAAACATAGGAGGAAGTGATAAGGATGGACTTGAGAGAAAGAGGTGTAAATAAAGACCTGGACAGAGATAGGTTAGTTTGGAAGTCAATCTCTAAAAGCTATCCAACACATGCCAGCATGTAAAATGGACGTTAAACCGAATATGATGATGAAGTTTAAAATTAAGTAATTGAATGGAAAATTCCATTAGAAGTTAAGAGTAGAACTAGAGATAACGTGTACAGGAAGTTGCATCATGGGCAGAAGTTCAAAATGACACGTAGGGAGGAAGGAAGGAAGAAAAGTCTTTCTTTTTGGTAGATAAGCTGATTAGGTTCACTTGCAGTTCCTGAAGGTCTGTCTTCATCCCCCCCCCCTCCGTCCCGGCACTTGGGTGGTCAATGAGAAGCTTATGTGTGACCCCCACAGTGCTGTGTGAGTGCAAGAATAAAACATCAAGAAACATGAGCCATTGAGCAAAAAGTTTGTTGGCGTTTTCCCTCTTGTATGTTGTACATAATTGCAGCTACCAGGTGAGAGAGGAAAACAGAAACTTTTTCACGACTACGACTATAGAGAGACGACCAGCTGGTTGTGTCACCAAAGTGAACTACAAACAAACCATAGGGAGTGAAGAACATCCCATACTATATTACATTCTAGTCTTTTTCTTCGTCACTCTTTGTACTGCTATGCTCTCAATAATCTGACAAAACTGAGGAAAACAGAAACTTTGGCTGCCACATCATAGTTTGTCAGTCAACCTGCATCGGTTGGTCACTGATACCAGACTTTGGAGAAGTTATGTGTGTCATACGTTTTGTGGAAGTTGGATTTTCCCTATATTAAAAACCAAGTGAAGAAGTCAGTAAATAGGGACATTAAACAATACTACAAGGGAGGGAGGCGCTAGAAAAACGGGAAACTTTTCAAACGGTAATTTATTTTTACAAGGAATAACTTTTTTATGAAGTTTTTTAGACTAATATTATAATGCAATCACAGATGCTCAAAATGTCGTCTGTACCAATCGAAGAAGTGAATAAGCTAGGCACAATAAAATTGAAACAAAATAAAATTTAAACAATAAAATTTAAAACCTCAAATTTCACGCTTTTCTAGCGACCACCCTGTATTTCACGATTTCAAATTTACAGGATAACTGAAATAATCCAATTTGGTGATAAGCCACATATCCACAAGGAACATAAGTCAGTCTTGAGACTGTATACCTCTGACTGACAACGTAAGGATAGGTCAAAGTCTTATCTGGGCCTTATTTCTCCATATTGTATGAAGTATTCCCAAAGTGATGCCATGGAAACGTTGATAACTAAAAAACTATTTATCTTATCAGGCTAAAATATTGCATGATGGTTATTGTTATCAGAGAGCATCAGATCCATACATCAAATTTTGAAAAGTCGGAAGTTGAAATTCTGTCAAAATTTCGACTATGATCGAACTTTTCACGGTCACGTTCAAAGTCACATAACATGTGGAGCTTCATTAGCTATGATATGGGCCAAGTAGTGAGTAACTGTAGTGAACAAAACCTAAGTTATAGTCAAAATTGTGACTTTCACTTTTCCGTAATCTTTTTTTTTTAGTTTACCTCAAACAAGACAGGCCACCACTGTAGACAAAAGGGGCTACTGAGAAAAAAAAAAGGGAGAAGGTTTTTTTTTGCGACTGGGGTCAACCTAAATTGGGATCTGACCAGCAAGATGTCTGTTTACATTAGGTTTATCGAGGGGGCACCAGAGTAGCCAATTCATCTTGACCGTTGACCTAGATATCTCAAATCAATTGTAAGTTAGACCATGATCGATATTATGACCAAGATTGGTGACGACTGGTCAAGCAATATGGACGCTAGGCTGTAAACAAACTCGACTGAAAACATAATCTCCTTGTCAGAGGTAAAGAACTAACATTTGAAGACAGATTGCAATGGAATTTATTGCATGAGATTGAAGATTGAATAGAATCACGTATTATACTCCTGAAATGGCAGTACTCCCCGAATATTTAAAAATGAAGTATAAAAGACTAAAAAGTTAAATTTATTATATTCATAAACTAGTAGATTACATAAGCAATTTATCATTTTGTACATAAACTAGTAGATTACATAAGCAATTTATCATTTTGTACATAAACTAGTAGATTACATAAGCAATTTATCATTTTGTACATAAACTAGTAGATTACATAAGCGATTTATCATTTTGTACATAAACTAGTAGATTACATAAGCGATTTATCATTTTGTACATAAACTAGTAGATTACATAAGCAATTTATCATTTTGTACATAAACTAGTAGAATACATAAGCAATTTATCATTTTCTACATAAACTAGTAGAATACATAAGCAATTTATCATTTTGTACATAAACTAGTAGATTACATAAGCAATCTATTATTTTGTACATAAACTAGTAGATTACATAAGCAATTTATCATTTTGTACATAAACTAGTAGAATACATAAGCAATTTATCATTTTGTACATAAACTAGTAGAATACATAAGCAATTTATCATTTTGTACATAAACTAGTAGAATACATAAGCAATTTATCATTTTGTACATAAACTAGTAGAATACATAAGCAATTTATCATTTTGTACATAAACTAGTAGAATACATAAGCAATTTATCATTTTGTACATAAACTAGTAGAATACATAAGCAATTTATCATTTTGTACATAAACTAGTAGAATACATAAGCAATTTATCATTTTGTACATAAACTAGTAGAATACATAAGCAATTTATCATTTTGTACATAAACTAGTAGAATACATAAGCAATTTATCATTTTGTACATAAACTAGTAGAATACATAAGCAATTTATCATTTTGTACATAAACTAGTAGATTACATAAGCAATCTATTATTTTGTACATAAACTAGTAGATTACATAAGCAATTTATCATTTTGTACATAAACTAGTAGAATACATAAGCAATTTATCATTTTTACATAAACTAGTAGATTACATAAGCAATCTATTATTTTGTACATAAACTAGTAGATTACATAAGCAATTTATCATTTTGTACATAAACTAGTAGAATACATAAGCAATTTATCATTTTGTACATAAACTAGTAGAATACATAAGCAATTTATCATTTTGTACATAAACTAGTAGAATACATAAGCAATTTATCATTTTGTACATAAACTAGTAGAATACATAAGCAATTTATCATTTTGTACATAAACTAGTAGAATACATAAGCAATTTATCATTTTGTACATAAACTAGTAGAATACATAAGCAATTTATCATTTTGTACATAAACTAGTAGAATACATAAGCAATTTATCATTTTGTACATAAACTAGTAGAATACATAAGCAATTTATCATTTTGTACATAAACTAGTAGAATACATAAGCAATTTATCATTTTGTACATAAACTAGTAGAATACATAAGCAATTTATCATTTTGTACATAAACTAGTAGAATACATAAGCAATTTATCATTTTGTACATAAACTAGTAGAATACATAAGCAATTTATCATTTTGTACATAAACTAGTAGATTACATAAGCAATCTATTATTTTGTACATAAACTAGTAGATTACATAAGCAATTTATCATTTTGTACATTAACTAGTAGAATACATAAGCAATTTATCATTTTTACATAAACTAGTAGAATACATAAGCAATTTATCATTTTGTACATAAACTAGTAGATTACATAAGCAATCTATTATTTTGTACATAAACTAGTAGATTACATAAGCAATTTATCATTTTGTACATAAACTAGTAGAATACATAAGCAATTTATCATTTTGTACATAAACTAGTAGAATACATAAGCAATTTATCATTTTGTACATAAACTAGTAGAATACATAAGCAATTTATCATTTTGTACATAAACTAGTAGAATACATAAGCAATTTATCATTTTGTACAGACCTTTTTTAATCTACTTGTTTCCGTTTATTTTTACTAATCGTTTTGAAAGAAAAAAAAGTATATTCAAATTACATTCTCAAAAGCAACATTTTTTGACAATATGTTAATAGGAAAACAGAGTTCGTCTTTGTTTTAAATCACTGTTTTTTTTCTGTTTGCTTTAATTTGTTTATTTTTCGTTGTTGTCGCCATGTCCTTATCAGACAAGTCCATCTCAAGGGATGAAAGAAACGATCCAAAAGATACACGAGGGAGGGAGAGAAGAAGGGAGAGAAACCATTTTTTGTTCCACCTTTTTCTCTCTCTCGATCTCCCGGGACTTCCTATAAGTCAAAGGATATTAATCAGCCCAGATCAAGACATTTTTTTTTTGTTTTGTTTAAAAAGAGTCAATGGCAGTTTCCGGTGATTCGAAACATAAATACATATTATTTACAAAAGATCTAGAAGAAGAGAAAAGACGACGAATACCAAAAGAGATCAGAAAGCAAATAAAAACAGATAAAGTTGTTTAATGTTCAACAATAGATCATCATCATCATCATCATCATCATTATCGGTTTAAAGGCCGTTTTACATGCTGGCATGCGTTGGACGGCTTTTAGAAATTGATTTTCAAACCATTTATTCATCCTTCTTTCTCTCAAGTACATCCTTATCACTTTCTTCCATGGTTTTCTTGGCCACTTTTCCCTGCCAACTGACCCTGATACCTCAACTGTTCTACATTTACTGACACAAGAACTCTCGTCCCATGTTTTCAATGTGACCAAACCAACGAAGTCTCCTATTTTGCACACATTTCCTTATACTGTCCAGATTTAATCCTATTCTGAGGTCAGCAGATCTAAGTATTTCTTTAAGACTCACATTACACATCCATTGTATCGTTGTCATATAATTTCTCTCCATGCAACGCATGTCCTCAAACCTCACTGGCCAAATTCTCTGATCTGATTCGGCTGGATCTGAATCCTGCTAGAACTAGTGGTTTTAGCAGTGCTATTGAGGATTTTGATTTTTGGTTTTTGTCCCCTGACTTAAAATGTTGCCAGAAAAAAATGTATCGGGTTACATTTAACAGTAACAACATATTACAATTTTACTGAATGTCGTCTGGGCTGGTTGAGTCAACGTTTGAACAAGTAGAGTATGTCCATAGCTGGAAAAATTTGCAGGAACAGGATGTGGCTGCGATTTTGTATGCCATCTGGGCTAGTTTAGTCAATCAGATAAAGTCACAAGAGTTATAACTATAACAGCTGATCATGTCAAGAGCTGAACTAGTGAAGTTAGTCAACAGCCGTATGAAGTCATGAGAGTTATAACCATAGCAGCTGATCAGGTCAACAGCTGGACTAGTGAAGTTAGTCAACAGCCGTATGAAGTCACGAGAGTTATAACCATAGCAGCTGATCAGGTCAACAGCTGGACTAGTGAAGTTAGTCTAACACAAAGGTCCTGTTGCCAGGCAGAAAAATAAATCAGGCCAGTAATTTGATGTGGTCTAGGACAGGAATAAGATACAAGCCAATGTCTGAGTAGCGATCACTGGGTTCCCTAGAAGCAGGAACAGATACTACACTTTGAATTATTTATTTGCCAGAAAAGGTAAACAAACGTTAAAAATTAAGCACAAGGCTCTCAAAATTGTAGAGAATAAGGGTCCCGATGGGTATCTCCTGCCTATTCTACTCTTAACTAGACACCTTTTGACCTATTCGTCCAAGCATTGTTCATTTCATTCTTTCATCATTCATACATCACAGCAGTAACCACAATACCACATTTACTCTATGGATAACATTAATTAAAATATCCTCAAAGGTTTAAAATCAATTTTATTTACAAAAGATTTACCATTTTATTGAAAAAAACAACAACATGGATTGGCACGACAAAAAAAAAAAGAAAAGAAAAACAAAGAAACCAAATAACCAGGGGCAGGTTACTAAGACTATCCCAACCATTTTCCGGTTTGTTTAGAATAAAAAAAAAACAAGCAGGTGAATCTCTAAGTTCGAGTGGGGCTTAAGTGGAAGCAAAAGAAATAGGGGTGGAGTTAGGGAGTAGATGATGTCCTTCCAAGATTTAAAAAAAAAAACAATTTGGAGAGGCCAAAGGGAAAAATAAATGTGGGTATCTTGGAGACTCTAGATCACGATGAAATAAAAAGTGGAGAAGACTCACTCATTCAACTAGCTAAGAGGCTACCCTAAACGGGCTGGGTGTCAAAGGGACCCTGTGTGTGCCATACTCAGGCAGGGAACACATACTTATGCCTCACTGCCTTTTGTATTCACAAGCTCGCAACTTGTACTCACCTTATGTTAAAGTGAAATGTAATCGTTTCCTATAACATCTAATTTTGACCCTAAGCTGATGCTTAAAGAATAAAATCAGATCCGTATGAGAAAAAAATTCAACCCGATGCCCCCCCCCCCCCCGGACTGTTGAATTCATGCTTTTACATATAGTTGACTAGATGATCTCAAAAATCAGTTAACGAAAAAAGAAACATCTGGTTTTGTTTTAAAGCAAGATGTAAGTGGCAGAAACTATGTCCAGTATGTCACCAAGGGAATGGTGGTTGTACTGTACACGGTAATATGGGACAAAAATAACTATAACCTCATTCTAGGAAGATTTCTCCTCCTCTGATTAAAAACAGAAGAGATACTACATTTTGATCCTATCTCGAAAGCCGGACAGAAAAACAGCTTAGTTTTGTTCTCATCTAGGGTGACCCTTTTTGGGGAGCTGGATTTTCCCCACATTAAAAACCGAAATTGTGTTTAACTGTGTAGCAACTATTTTTTGGCATTTTAAAGCTACGAGAGTAAATGGAACCGTTTCAAAAATAAAAATAGCCAAGACATCTTTTTGGTTATTTTAATGTCTACAATCTCGTCACGCTCCAGTGGATTTTGTCAAGGCTTTTTCTTTAAAATCCAAATTTATGTTTACTTTTTTAAGGCTTTTAAAAACTTAAAGAGTTAAATGCTTTAGGATATTATTTTAAACTAGCTATAGCCTCCATCAAAAATGATGAATAACAAATTATGCTTCATCAGTGTTCGCACTTGTTATTTATACTACTAAAATGTTCATATAAAATTATAGAATTACGTCAGTAATTTAATTTTTAATATATAAATTATTAGTATCAGTTATCTGATCAATGATGAATGTATAAAAATGATAACATATGGTTTAGTCATGGGAAAAACATTATGAGGTAAATTAGTCTATGTCTTAAGGAATGTGTCTATATGACAGCGAAAAATCAAAGATTCCAAAGATTGCCTAATTTGTTTCCAATTTTTTTTATATAATATATAAAATCAAGTCAGTCGGATTCTCAAATATGTCATTGATAGTTTGTTTTACAAAATTAACATTTAATTTTAAATAGTCATTTTATTTTGTTGTTAACAAACATAACATTAAATTTGAGTTAATTTCTCCCAGAAAAGAACCTATCCAATCGGATTTATTTTTGTAGAACCACCATTTAAAAAGAAGTAAGGTAAATCTGTATTCGTCCAATACAGGATTACTTCCCTTTGTACTAAAGAATAAAATAGAAAGTATGTAACTATGTCTTCGTCCATTACAGACTTTCTTCCATTTCATAGAAAAAAAAAATAGAACAGCATAGTTTAAAAATGAGAAACGTAAAACGAATTCAAAGTAAATACTGGGTAGATACAGTTAGGTAGTAATAAATGAAAGAATGTAGTATAATTACTATTTACTATTATTTGTTTCATTAGCTGCAGATAACAAAGATGGCTTCTATCTGAAAAATATTCCTAATCGGATAAAGTATTTTCTGAAAGAAATTAAATTATAATTTATTAGTCCAAAGAACATGGTGGCACGATCCATAAGACAACTTGGCTAGGCAAAATCAAATGTCGATTTGTCAGATTTAAAGCTATGAATGCCTAACTTCAAAAAGTAGACTGACTTAATTTTATATACTAGAAGATAGTACCCGGATAAATAGAGGTTTATTATATTTTCTACTGGATTAATATTGCTTTCTACAATAGCAGAGTGTGTTAGATGTGGTAATTAGATAAAAGCCCATAGAAAATCCAAGAAAAAGTTGGTGATTATAATCATGTCATTATGAAAAAAGTTCCATATAATATTTTTAATAGGCCACTTTCAGAGTAGATACTGCAATAGTTATAAACTATAGATATGAAAGAAAAAGGACAACAAGAGGAGGGGGGGAGGAAAGGAGGGAGAGGGAAAAAGAAAAGACTAATAATAATAAAAAGTTAAGAAAGAATAAGAAAAAAGAACAAGAGAAATCAATAAGAAGAAGGAAGTATGACACAATCTTTCAGTTGATCATAGAAAATATGTCCAAAGATATATGGAGATTGGATAAAAGCCCACTATAAAATAATACATAAAAAGTCGGTATTTATAATCATGTTATCTTGAAAAAAGCGCCTTATAATATTTTTAATAGAACACTTTTGGGGTGGATACTACAATAGTTATAAACTCTACGTAAAAAGAAGAAAGGGAAGAAGTGTAGGAGGAAGAAAAGAAAGAAGAAAGAAAGACTATTAATAAGAAGAATCTAAGAAAGAAAGAATAAGAAATCAGAATGATGAAAGAAAGATAAAAGAAGATGAAGAAAAAGAAAAAAAGAAGAAAGTATGGCAAAATCTTTCTGTTAATCATAGAAAATATGTCCAAAGAAATAAAGCAAACAGAGCATTGAAGCAGAAATTTGGATAAGCTGATATTATTTTTTTGAAAGTCTAAAGAACATTTTTTTGTCAGCTTTCAGTCTTTGGAGAAATGAAATCTTGACAAGAGAAAAAGAGAGGCAGACACTAAAAAAGAAAAAAAAAAGTAAAAATAAACCCAGTCTTTCGTTAAATGAAGTTAAGCTTCGTTTTTTAAAACAAATTTTGAATTGCTCCTTAATTATATTTTTTGCTTTTGCAAACAAGATGTACAACAACTTTTACACAGACCTTGCAATGCTCAACTACTTACCCCACCTAAAAAAACACCATTGGTCAATTAAATATTAATCTTTGGTACTTACATAGACCACTATCCATTGCTGACCAGACTATCTTTGTGTAACTTTGTGTAACTTACAAAAACAGACGACCGTTTAGTGCTAGTTCCGATATAAAATTACTTTTTTTTATTTTTTATCTCAAATTGATACAAGTTATTTTTTTTCTTTGCAATGAATTTACTCTCAGGTACAAAAAAAGTAAAACAACAACAAAAATCCCATAGTTTCTTACATCTGATTGGATTATCTTCTGTTTATTTCAAAGACAGCTCCCTCTCCCCTTCTCTTCATAAAGAAAGGAAAAGTTCACGGCTTATTTCGAGTATCTCCTGAAAAAGGGATCAGAAATATAAAATGATTTTTACTAAAAGATTTTAAGCGGACTTGATGCCCGGCATCAAAGAAGACTAATTCTCTTTTATACTATGCCTGTATTATTTGGATTATTCGGACTACTGTTCTCATCTTGGATGTTATTCTCACAACGTTTCGGCCGATGTAACCTCCGACCTTCCTTTGGTTCGTCTTGTCAAACTCGAGAATCTGCACCGAATTTTAAATCCAACTTTTTATTTAATCCACAGAGTTTTCACTCATTCCATTCGCCATTAAAACTCTTAAGTAATTCGTAATTGCATTCTAAGTATCACTCGTACTGAGGATTACCTTCAAGCTCCAGAAGACTATCACTTAGAATTTATATCTGTCCTTGTTACATCGGCCGAAACGTTGCAAGAATAACATCTAAGATGAAAACAGTAGTCCAAATAATACAAATGATCAATCCTCATCTGAAAATTTTTTAAACATAATATACTATATCCGTTTCAGTATCTGGAGATCTTAGTCATTCATGACGCGCTGATTCCAACTAAAGTAAAGACTTTCTCCAAAGCAGACTATTTCCTTTGCCCCAAATTAACTGACGTTTATTATTATAAATTCCATGATTACTTACCTACCATCTTTCTTCTTATCGTAAACTACTTATCCGCAAAAAAAGCTGCACTCTAGATGAGATCAAAATTAAAATTGTCCCAGTCAAGAAGGATTTTTTCTCTTCTGACTGAGGACAGAACAAAAACTACAATTTGATCCTAGCCTGAAGGACAGGTGTCAGAATGTTACCTTTAAAACAACAAGGATGAGAGAGTTCTATTTGTGATGCCTTATTCAATTTTGGAACAACAAGGATGAGAGAGTTCTATTTGTGATGTCTTATTCTATTTTGGAACAACAAGGATGAGAGAGTTCTATTTGTGATGCCTTATTCAATTTTGGAACAACAAGGATGACAGAGTTCTATTTGTGATGCCTTATTCAATTTTGGAACAACAAGGATGAGAGAGTTCTATTTGTGATGCCTTATTCAATTTTGGAACAACAAGGATGACAGAGTTCTATTTGTGATGCCTTATTCAATTTTGGAACAACAAGGATGAGAGAGTTCTATTTGTGATGCCTTATTCAATTTTGGAACAACAAGGATGACAGAGTTCTATTTGTGATGCCTTATTCAATTTTGGAACAACAAGGATGAGAGAGTTCTATTTGTGATGCCTTATTCAATTTTGGAACAACAAGGATGACAGAGTTCTATTTGTGATGCCTTATTCAATTTTGGAACAACAAGGATGACAGAGTTCTATTTGTGATGCCTTATTCAATTTTGGAACAACAAGGATGACAGAGTTCTATTTGTGATGCCTTATTCAATTTTGGAACAACAAGGATGACAGAGTTCTATTTGTGATGCCTTATTCAATTTTGGAACAACAAGGATGAGAGAGTTCTATTTGTGATGCCTTATTCAATTTTGGAACAACAAGGATGACAGAGTTCTATTTGTGATGCCTTATTCAATTTTGGAACAACAAGGATGAGAGAGTTCTATTTGTGATGCCTTATTCAATTTTGGAACAACAAGGATGACAGAGTTCTATTTGTGATGCCTTATTCAATTTTGGAACAACAAGGATGACAGAGTTCTATTTGTGATGCCTTATTCAATTTTGGAACAACAAGGATGACAGAGTTCTATTTGTGATGCCTTATTCAATTTTGGAACAACAAGGATGACAGAGTTCTATTTGTGATGCCTTATTCAATTTTGGAACAACAAGGATGACAGAGTTCTATTTGTGATGCCTTATTCAATTTTGGAACAACAAGGATGAGAGAGTTCTATTTGTGATGCCTTATTCAATTTTGGAACAACAAGGATGAGAGAGTTCTATTTGTGATGCCTTATTCAATTTTGGAACAACAAGGATGACAGAGTTCTATTTGTGATGCCTTATTCAATTTTGGAACAACAAGGATGAGAGAGTTCTATTTGTGATGCCTTATTCAATTTTGGAACAACAAGGATGACAGAGTTCTATTTGTGATGCCTTATTCAATTTTGGAACAACAAGGATGACAGAGTTCTATTTGTGATGCCTTATTCAATTTTGGAACAACAAGGATGACAGAGTTCTATTTGTGATGCCTTATTCAATTTTTGAACAATTCATATTGAAATGGTTAAAAGGTAAATGTTTGGCAAATAGCCACACCAAATAATCAACAATTACTTTTTTGGATTTCATATTTGATGATAAGTGTGGAAGGTGATAACATATGTAAAAACAAAACGAGCGGAACCCCGTAGAAATTCCATGGTGCTTTCTACATCAATCTGTATAATTTACTGTTAATAATATTCGTTTTAGAATAATAGAGATCTGTCAGGGTCAATATTATTACGAAAAAATGGCCCTTTCTTCCGAAAAAAATAATAAATAACTGCCATTGTCAGCTAAATATCCTTTAAATAAATAAAACGAATATTCTTTTCTATAGTTATTATTTATTTAAAATTTTAGCAATTTAATTCTTTTTAAAACAATAAATATTTTCTGTCTTCTTAGTGTAAAAATAATTGTCAGTTAAATATTCTTCAAATCAATAAAATGGATGTCACTTTGTGAAATGTATTTGTTTAAGAAATTGTTTTAGTCGATGGGACGACATAATTTGATTTCAGAACAATTCATTTTTTTTTTACTCATTTAAATCGATGGATCAACATTCGCTTTGGTTTGTCTATTTTTATGGCATATCAATCCTTTTGTGGTTATTTAATACTGAAACAATATATGAATTGATTGTATACGATCAGTTGAACACAAGTTGCTATTTTACTCATAGATGAAGATAATTACGGGTAGATACCTTTTGAAGGAATTGGGTACTACTCCGTTTAAAAACGCAGCAAAAGAGAGAGGGAGAGAGAGAGAGAGAGAGAAGAAAAAGAGGAAGAAACAAGAGGAAGAGAGAGAGAAAAAGGATGAGAGAAAAAGAAAGAGAGAGAATGAGAGAGAGAGAATGAGAGAGAGAGAATGAGAGAGAGAAAGAGAAAGAATGAGAGAGAGAGAGAACAAATGAGAGAGAAAGAGAAAGAATGAGAGAGAGAAAGAGAAAGAATGAGAGAGAGAAAGAGAAAGAATGAGAGAGAGAAAGAGAGAAAGAGAGAGAGAGAGAAAGAGAGAAAGAGAGAGAGAGAGAGAAAGAATGAGAGAGAGAGAAAGAATGAGAGGGAGAGAAAGAATGAGAGGGAGAGAGAGAATGAGAGGGAGAGAGAGAGAATGAGAGAGAGAGAGAATGAGAGAGAGAGAATGAGAGAGAGAGAGAGAGAGAGAGAAAGAATGAGAGAGAAAGAATGAGAGAGAGAGAAAGAATGAGAGAGAGAGAAAGAATGAGAGAGAGAGAGAAAGAATGAGAGAGAGAGAAAGAATGAGAGAGAGAGAATGAGAGAGACAGAGAAAGAATGAGAGAGAGGGAGAAAGAATGAGAGAGAAAGAATGAGAGAGAGAGAAAGAATGAGAGAGAGAGAGAAAGAATGAGAGAGAGAGAAAGAATGAGAGGGAGAGAGAGAGAATGAGAGAGAGAGAGAATGAGAGAGAGAGAGAATGAGAGAGAGAGAGAATGAGAGAGAGAGAGAGAGAGAAAGAATGAGAGAGAAAGAATGAGAGAGAGAGAAAGAATGAGAGAGAGAGAAAGAATGAGAGAGAGAGAGAAAGAATGAGAGAGAGAGAAAGAATGAGAGAGAGAGAATGAGAGAGACAGAGAATGAGAGAGACAGAGAAAGAATGAGAGAGAGGGAGAAAGAATGAGAGAGAAAGAATGAGAGAGAGGGAGAAAGAGTGAGAGAGAAAGAATGAGAGAGAGAGAGAAAGAATGAGAGAGAGGGAGAAAGAATGAGAGAGAAAGAATGGGAGAGAAAGAATGAGAGAGAAAGAATGGGAGAGAAAGAATGAGAGAAAGAGAAAGAATGAGAGAGAGAGAAAGAATGAGAGAGAGGGAGAAAGAATGAGAGAGAAGGAGAAAGAATGAGAGAGAAGGAGAAAGAATGAGAGAGCAGGAGAAAGAATGAGAGAGAAGGAGAAAGAATGAGAGAGAGGGAGAAAGAATGAGAGAGAGGGAGAAAGAATGAGAGAGAGGGAGTAAAAGATTATGATGGGTAAATCAAATGAATGAAGAAAGAATAAGATTAAGAAACAATAAACGAAAATTAAACAATAAAACTAAACAATAAAACTAAACAATAAAACTAAACACCCAAAATAAGATAAAGACAAAGACACAATAATAAGACAAAGGATCCGGACGAAAGTGTAAGAATTTTAAAAGAAAGAAGCCGATAAAGGAACGTTTGTATGTTTTGGCTCTGTAACACCAACTGGCCGAGGTTAGTCCGGATGGGCAGATGTGGGGGAGGAGGAGGAGGTGGCAATGTGTGTCCAAGTCTACAAGAGACCCTTTTCATAAGCAGCCAAGATATCTATCCCTTGCACATTTGTGAACAAAGATGGAAGTACAAGATAACCGTGTTCACTTTAGATAAATAAATAAATATAAATAAAAATAGATTTCTCAATGGCAAGAGAACAAAGTGGCTCTTTTGACGAAGGAACAGTTGTAAAATGTGGTTTATATTTGATTCTTTACAGCGTTTAAGAAAGGAAACGTGGCTGGCCAATGGGGAGATAAAAAGTTAAAAACAAACAGCCCGAAAGTGTGCTCATCACGTAGGAAAGATGTTGGAAGGGAAAGAAATAACAAAGGTTAAAGAAAGAAAATTATAGTTTCGTTTTGCTGCTTAACGTCATATCAACCCTTTTTAGGTTAAAATAAAAAAACTGCTTCAGTCAGAAGTACTTCACTGACTGAGGACAGAAAACACTAAGTGTAGCATCAGAACGGATACTACACTTTTCTCCTAGTAAAAAGGCCAAGGAACTTAACTATTCTACATCTGTTGACTTAAGAACTTTCATCCATTCTTTCAATGGGGCCATACCATCGAAGTTTTACTGTATACGATTAATTTAACACAAGTTGTTATTTCAGCCACAGCTGGAAAAAAGTATCTTGTAACCAAAATAGATTTTAATGTAAGCACAAGAAACACATGTACATGTGTACTGCAAGGTTAAATAACTTATATTTTCTAGTTAAATAAACAAAGAGCAATTGACTATTTATTTAGTTTTGATGCCACATCTGTGGAGGTGCCGCTCAGAGCTCTCTTTTTTTGCCTCAAGAGAGTACAAAATTGACTTCGCAATCTAGTGGGATAGGATCTCTTCTCTTCTCTGCAGCCCCTTTCTCACAGAAAAGGCGTTGCTAGTCTTTCCCTACTCTATCAGTATTTCCATGGAAGATGCTCAGCTGAACTTCAAGTCTGCTTCCCCAAATGAGACCTTCTCAGCAAGAATTCGTCTTACTTCCACCACTTCCTTTGTGTACCTAAAATCAAACTGAACTTCCATGAACAGAGTTTCTTTCCAAGAACTTCTCACCTGTGAAACACGTTACTGCAGGAATGTTTCCCTGCAAACTACAACATGGCCATCTTCAAGTCTAATGTCAACAAATATCTGTCAATCCTTTCATAGTACTGTTCCATCAGCCAACTGAAAATCCCACTAACCCTTATACTCAAATGGCTTTTGACCTTGGTAAAAAAAAACAAGAAATGGCTATTTTTAAAAAAAAGAAATCTTGTCCAGTATTTGATGACATTTCACAGATGTAATAGTTTTTATTGTTCCAAAAAATTCAGCTAGATTTCCAACATTAAAGTACCTTTTTTTCTGACATCGGCTAAAGCTTTTGTCTTCTATAAAGACATGCTTAATTGCGAGTAGACTTTCACATATACTTTTAGACTGACATTCCTTCTTAAGTACGTAATAGTATGTTAATCATGTATGTCTGATGTGCAATAGACATGACACCATCTCTTGATTTCTTCTAATATCTGTTTTCCATTTTCTTAGATTGGCTTTTATTTCAAATAATTCATTTTGTGCATTGTTTTTCTACAATTGTTGCCATTTTTTTAATGTACTTATTTATTTTATATGGATTATTCAGACTGCTGTTCTTATGTTGAGTGTTATTCTCACCACGTTTCGGTCGATGACCCTCCGACCTTCTTCAGGTGTGGCTTGTCAAACTAACGGATCTTGACAAGACGCATCCGAAGAAGGTCGAAGGTTACATCGGACGAAACGCTGTGAGAATAGCATCAAAGATGAGAACAGTAGTCTGAATAATGAAGATAATCCAAATTATCAATCCTCATCTAAAAAATTCCGAAACTCTTTTTAGTTCTCCATGTCAGTGTAGGCTATTTTAAGTTTTTTGCTGTTGATCATCTGCCACTACTTTTCAATATGCTTTTTTTTTTCTTTTTTTTTTAACATAGTTCACCCCAAACAAGGCAGACCGCCACTGTAGACGTGAGGGGCTACTGAGAAGAGAAGGTGGGGGGTGGCAACCTAAATTGGGATCTGTGCAGCGAGATGTCTGTTTACATTAGTTTTAAATTTCTGCATGTCAGTACCGTCGGGGAAACAGGGGGCAGGAAGGGAGTTCCAGATTACAGCAGCACGAGGAAAGAAGCTATTGGAGTAGAAAGCTCTCCGGCATCTGGGTACCTCCACAGTGTATGGATGGGATTTAGTTGATTGTCGAGTTCGTCTAGTGAATTTATGTCGAGGGGCCACCAGAGTAGCCAATTCATCGGAGCATAATCCATTGAAGTATTTGTAAAACAAGCACAAGGATGCTACATTGCGGCGATGGGACGGGGACTGGAGCTTGGTTGACAGTGAGGGACCTATTAGGTTGGCGACTCTTTCTTTAACCTTGTAAAGGAGGGAGAGACTAGTAGATGATGCACCAGCCCAGATGTGACAACAATACTCCATGCATGGGTGGATGGTGGCTTTGTAGAGATACAGGATAATGTCAGGTGTGAGGAGTTTACTAGCACGGTAGAGGGACCCCCACCTTCTTTGCGGCAGCCTTGGCAATGTCTTCAATGTATTTGTTCCAATTCATGTTACCTGTGAAGGTTAGGCCGAGGAGTTTGAATGATGAACTCTCAGGTAGGGTGTTATCTGCCATGACAATCGGTGGTTGAAGAGGTTTCTCGTAGTTAATAAAAACAAATATAAAGAAAAAGTGCATAATATATTATTGAATAATGCTCAACTAACTTTAAATATGAAGAAAAAAAGCAGTTGCTTTTTATAGATCTTAAATCAAATTAAAGAAGTATAAAGAAAAACACGATTTTTTTCCGGTTAGAAAGGTAAATACTCGATTGAAGATCTCAATCTGATGTGCAAGAGCGGTAATCAGGAAGCAAAAAATAGTTTAAAATTTTTTAAAGTGAACTTAAAAAACTTAACTATTTAGTTTTACTTTTAAACTACAGTTGAGCAGCGGCCACTTTAATAGGCTGCAGCTGAGCAGCAACTACTTAAATAGGCTGCAGCTGAGCAGCAACTACTTAAATAGTATGCTGCTGAGCAGCAACTACTTAAATAGGCTGCAGCTGAGAAGCAACTTCGTAAATAGGCTGCAGTTGAACAGCGTGTAAGAAAAATTAACTCTTCATATCATTTGGACTATTATTCCCACCTATGTTGTTATTTTCACAACGTTTTGGCAGATGTAACCTCCAACCTTCTTCAGGTGCACATAGACATGTTGTGCAACAGATAAAAGTGTTGATTAACAATCAGTTCTAAGTAATAGTCTTCTGAAAGTTGAGAGTTTAATCCTTACTATAGTCGATGCTAACAAAGCATAACTTAATAATTAATTAACACTCTTACTCGGTCATGACTGATGGAACGAGAACAATCCACCCATGTAGATTAAATAAAGAGTTCAGTACGAAATTCTGTATAGTTTCCCAAGTTTGAAAAGATGCATCCGAAGAAGGTCGGAGATTACACCGGCCGAAACGTTGTGAAAATAACCAAATAATACAAATTATCAATCCTCATGTAAAAAATTCTGATACATAATTTAATTTTTCTGTCGTATCTCTTTACACATTTTAGAAATAAATCTTAAGACTGGACAAGGCAGTATAAAAGACATTTTTTTAAACATAACATTTTAGAAATAAATCTTAAGACTGGACAAGGCAGTATAAAAGACATTTTTTTAAACATAACATTTTAGAAATAAATCTTAAGACTGGACAAGGCAGTATAAAAGACATTTTTTTAAACATAACATTTTAGAAATAAATCTTAAGACTGGACAAGGCAGTATAAAAGACATTTTTTTAAACATAACATTTTAGAAATAAATCTTAAGACTGGACAAGGCAGTATAAAAGACATTTTTTTAAACATAACATTTTAGAAATAAATCTTAAGACTGGACAAGGCAGTATAAAAGACATTTTTTTAAACATAACATTTTAGAAATAAATCTTAAGACTGGACAAGGCAGTATAAAAGACATTTTTTTAAACATAACATTTTAGAAATAAATCTTAAGACTGGACAAGGCAGTATAAAAGACATTTTTTTAAACATAACATTTTAGAAATAAATCTTAAGACTGGACAAGGCAGTATAAAAGACATTTTTTTAAACATAACATTTTAGAAATAAATCTTAAGACTGGACAAGGCAGTATAAAAGACATTTTTTTAAACATAACATTTTAGAAATAAATCTTAAGACTGGACAAGGCAGTATAAAAGACATTTTTTTAAACATAACATTTTAGAAATAAATCTTAAGACTGGACAAGGCAGTATAAAAGACATTTTTTTAAACATAAAAACGATCTTTTGTAAAAGAACTTAGTACACTCTAAAATGATTCTAAATATGATCTACGGTTAAGATCGGATTTTAACTCTGCCTGATGAAATCTCAGCTTATAACAGCTGTTGATCGATACCATCGACATGCCAGTGTCGCAGATTTTGTGCATGTATGTATATATATACATATATATATATATATATAAGGAAATTTTAGTTTGCTTGAAGCATTGCTGGTAAATATAAATGTAAGTTGGTAATCCGAGGCAGGAGCAATGGGATATAGGTACCGGAAGGTGGAACAGATGAACAAAAATAAATAAGAGAAAATATGAATGGAATCTCAAATCAATTTATTAATATTTCACGTTAAAACAGATTAAATACCAGAGCAGTAAATAGAAAAAGGGTTTACTGTCAAGCAATTTAAAAAGTTCCGGCAAAGGTAAACTTTAATTATATCAAAAAATAAAAAATATGACCGAGTGGTCGAAAGGCACGATGGACACAACTGTTGACGAAATACCGCAGAGAATTGATGGTAGATACACAGAAAATGAGTTTAGATAAGCTAATTGGATATCAATATTAATTATTCCTATCATAATTTAATTGTATAATATACGTACATCCAAAATCAAACCATGCTCCTTCAATAAGTAAACACATACCCAAGTCAATAGAAAGTAGAATTAGTAATAACTCATCAGGCGAGATAACGTTTAACAACTATAAGAATATTTACAACACTGCCTTAAAAAATAGCGGGTACATAAATGCTGATTATAAAATATAAGAATATAACAACAAATGCGAACAACTCTAAAAATTGAGACCGGAAAATAATCTGGTTTACACCCCCCTTTAATATGATGTTAAAAACAAAAATTGGTAACAAATTCCTACAACTTATAAACAAACACTTCCCACCTAGTAACGCACTGCATAAGCTATTCAATAAGACTACATTAAAACTAAGTTATAGTTGCACAGATAACCTGGAAAGAATAATTAAAAAACACAACAATAAAATACTTAAAAGGAATGATACAAATAGTGACATCAACGGTAATTCAACCACTAACAATTGTAATTGTCAGAGACAGGATGAATGTCCCCTACAAAAAAATTGCATCACCGCATCAGTAATATATTGTGCTAAAATTTACACTGCTGAAAATCCAGACGATAATAAGTTCTATATAGGTAGCACGTCAAAGAGTTTTAAGGATAGGTATTACATGCACAAATTATCTTCTAGAAATAAAAAATACAGTAACACTTCATTGTCCTGATATTTCTGGAAACTGATAGATGAGAAAAAAAACAATAATTAGATGGAGCATAATAAGAAAGGCGAAAACATGTAGATCACTCAACTTGCCCTGTTTCTTATGCCTAGGTGAAAAACTTGAAATTGTTAAATTTAAAGATAGGGAAAAATTACTCAACGTCAGACAAGAAACGAGTTTAAACTGCAAACATTTCAAGGAACACACACTCAGCAAACTTCACATTACGAATAACTACTATTACGTCACCTTGTAATTAAATTATTATTTTGGCTTTATTGACATTTACCTCATTGTTCATATAAAATCTACTCAATTTTTTATTCTTCTTTATTTTTTTATTTGATTTTATTCACAAAAACAATTTACACATGTTTAAAGTTTCTGCTTTCTTTGCCAACGACCAGAACTCGTAGCAATACAAAAAAGGCAGTAAAAGTTCGAAATATCAATATATTTTATACTAATTAACAATTTCTTTGCGTTCCAGATATAAATATATTCATCACATATCACTATTTAAGTATGATACCAGCTAAAGAAGCATAAGAAGTCTCAGAGGAGCCATAACTTACAGTTAATAAAGAGGTGGACTTAATTAGTATCAATTCGTTGCAAACCTCGGGATTCCACTTTTCACTGTTTATCGAATAATTTTTCAATTCATCAGCAAGTAAAAATAATCAATGTTATCCTGCTTAGGTCGATCAAGACCTTCTGATGGCAGTTTTCATTATTATTATTATTATTATTATTATTAATAATAATAATAATAGTAATAATAATAATAATAATAATAATAATAATAATAATAAAACTTTTTTTTTTTTAAATTAATTTAAAGAAATATTATTTTATTTATTTATTTTTTATTTTTTAAATTAATTTTTTATTTTTTTAACTGGTGCCGCCCTAGGCTGACACCAGACAACATATTTGTAGAGGGTCGAGGAGGATGAGAAGACCGAGGAGGGACAGCACAAACCAGACCTCCACTGGAAAAGTGCAGAGAATGCTGAGACCTTGGGGAGGCTTATTGCCACTCAAATCCCAGAGAAGACCAATTGTCCTTACCAACGAGAAATCAATGGTAAGAGGCTGTTGCGATACCGCACCGTTATCGAAAAGAGGTGAAGAATACTGGAAGTCTAGGGATACTTGTTGACTCCAGGAAATACTACTGGTTATCGTCAGTGATTGCTCACTGACGATGATCTGTGTGAGAACTCCTAGTGAGTACAAATAATAAGGGTGTCTATTTACTTCTTTCATATCTATGTATAATTAATTTCTAATCTTATATTGACGATGACACAACAAAATCTATTGTTATGCCGAATGTATTTAAATTAAGACTATTAATTATAAGACTTCAATAAAACCCAAACAGCGCCTCCATAGGAATGAGGCTAGTCGTTAGTCTACCATAAATTACTTTGGTCCAATGACAGGATTGTGGCGTCTCTACTTAAAGTAATAGACACAATTCATTATCATTCTCTGAGTTATACATATCAGAATGATAAACAAGGAAGAGTACAAAATTACCAAGTAAAAGCTTGATATTAATCTTCTGCAAGAATTAAATCAGATTTTCCATAATTATCTGGATGTAGTCGCAGGAGAAAATATTGTTAAAATTTATGCTAGAACAAACAAGCAACTCATGTTATTTTTCATATTTGATTCTATTTTAATTGCCTTTATTTTGTATTTGTTTTCTACAGTTAAACTATGGTCAAGATGAAGTCAACTACAAGGGACTCGGTGATTAATACAACATAAAATAATAATCTTGTTATTGGACTTTAAAAAAATTGAATTAAAATAAATATTTCATGGTTACTAAGTTTAAAAGAGGAACTATTTTCTCTCTGGAGATTTCCAGGAAGATTTTTAACTAATTATGTTGGAATTAGTTTTATGAGTGGAAAATTAAAAACAAAGATATGAAGTATCCAAGCTCAAATAAATGTCTGCTTTTATTAAAAAAAAAAAAAATTTAATAAAAATATAAAAGTTGAAATGACATGAAATTAAAAGCTGGTTATTTAAGAAGGGGGATTTTAATGTAAGCTGGATATCCTTATAAAATGATGAAGGCAAGAGGAAAAGCCAAAAGAGGATGAATTTAAATATTAGAATTAAAATGCAAGATAATAAATATGCAAATTTTTCATAAACTCAGCTTTATCAAAAAGAGTTAATAAAAAAAACAAAAAAACAAAATGGAGTCGGATTTAAAACGCACACTCTGTGTCTTTCTAGTTTAGAAAAGAAAGAGAAAAATAGAAAAGGAAATAATAAAGAAAAAGCTGGCAGAATTTTTTGATATTTTTGAAAAGGAAAAAATATATTGAATCACAACATATGATTAAAGAAAACTGCTAATCCCTGTTCTTTGAAAGAGAATTTGCTTGTGGGATTAAGAGCTTCAGGAAAGTTAAAAAGCCAAAACATAAATATATAAAAGAAACATTTAAAATGTAAATAGTTAGTGTTATATATTAACGAATAATGAAGTTATATACTAACTCAAAAAACTGTTGCATATTAACTAATAGAAATGTCATATACCAGCTAAACTTATCCATTCATAAAAAATAATTTATCAAAAGTAAATGATTATTTCCCATAAGAAATGTATTTACACTGTTTACTCTCTTCTATCTCCTGCAGGCCATAAAAAATAACTTTCAGTGTTTAAAATCATAACTTTAGTTGCTTTGACAAATATGAAAGTGTCATTTCACAGTTTTCTGCCTAAAATCTCACAAAATAAAAAGAAAAGTATCATTTGTGTTATATATTATGAAATTAAATAAATTCTGAAACTACTGCATTAATTCTACTGAAATTTGAGAAATAGATTCTATACATAATACATGCTGGCCTCAGATTGGGAAACTTTATAAATAGAATTTTATTGAATGTAAACCTTGAATAATAATTAAAAAAAGAAAACTAATTATTGGGAAATGTGAGTAATGACTTAATTCTATCTAATATATTGTATATTCAAATGATAGAATAGTGATTTTTCATGTAAAACACCAAATTTATGGGGACTTTGATGGTCCTGTATATGAAAAATCATATTTTACATTCTAATTGACTTTATAAAGCATTTTCTTGATTTCAACTAAAACTAGCAATCACTGATCATTAATAAATAATCGAAGCAAACATAACTGAGAACACATCTTACATAACTTGACAGACATTTAATGATTAGAATGTATGATGTATTCATGGAGATTGAATGCAAAGTAAGATATTCTTCAAAATCAATAGGAGATATTCCATCATTACATAATCATAATGACTCGATAGATTCTTTACATAACAAACTCAATGAAAATTTAATCAATGAAGATGACTTCAACAAGACTGATACACGACTTCTTAAGAGATTGAACATCCGTGGATGAGAAAGTATGATGTAATTAGTTTTGGTTTTGTGTTCATGACAAATCGACTAAGAGTCACTTCATGGGTTTTAAGGATTCAAAAATCGTATACTTTGATATGTGAATCTTATCATATCTCAAGATATTCATGGTTGAAATTTGTCAGCGATTTTAACATGAATTGGGCCACCTATTATTTGTTAACCATTTATCCCATTGATGATTTGGGACGGACATCCCATTTATGGTTTGGGGTGGACACTGTGATAAATAGAAAATATCTTTGATTTAAAATAACATAAAATGAATTCTACATCTGCTGCAAATGCTACAGACCTAATTTTTTTGTTGTTGCTAATTCATACATTTAAAGCAAAGTATAGTTTTGAAATCAATTATATTAATTTAAATCTTATTATTTTGCTTATTTCCACCTTTGGATTCAATTTGTAACAGTCGGTAACATGGGATATATATATATATATATATATATATAATATCGAACAATCGGTGTGACCACAACTGGACAATGCAATTTTGTAAGAGTGACCTTCTGTAAAGAAGTGGCAATCACCATATATATATATATATATATATATATATATATATATATATATATATATATACCTTCTTTGTAATATAGCAGGAAAAATCCCAGCAGAGTGCTCGATTAATTGAGAATTAAAGTTAAAATTAGAAATTAAGAGCGTAATATTTATTTATTTTGGTACAGAAAAAATAGTACAACATTCGTACCGTCGGTTTCAAACACAGAAGGACTTAGCCAAACTGAAGAGAGCCGGATGGCTGAGTTCTTCTGTGCTTGAAACCGACGGTACGAATGTTGTACTAATTTTTCTGTACCAAAATAAATAAATAAATATATATACATACACACACACTATACATACCTACAACTTGTTGGGTCACAGCTACTACCACTATTTATTTTCTGGTGATACCAGATCAGGCTGCCCTGTGGCTCCCTGAGACGAAATTCACCTACATTGACGTTTTTTTTTTTTTTTTTTTTGTAAAACTTAATTATGTTCTACAAAACCAAAATCAAAAACAACAGCCCCTCTCCCTTTCTCCCTCCCCTTTTTTATTTTTATTTTTCCTACCCTACTCCCGGTCCTGGATATGACCTTAAACTACATCCGATGGTGAGATCCGGCTTACGGACTTTGGGGAATGTGGAGCCTCCTCTTAATTACCATTGCTCCCAGGTCCACCCTGACCCGGAGTGGTAGTACCTGTTAAGGTCCCAACTATGGGTTAAATAGAAACAGATATTAAAAGGGGAAAGAAACAAAAAAGAGAAGAAAACAAGACCAGATTCGGCATTAAATAACCCAAAAAGGGTTGATATGCCGTAAAACAAAACTACCAAACTACCAAACTATTTATTTTACTTTCATTTCATTCTAAAATTCATAATCTGGAGAAACGTGGTCACTCAGACCCCAGGGAATACCAATTGTTATTGCCAGTGAACGATCACTGATAATGAATTGTGTAAAAACTCTTTGTGAGTAAATAACAATAACTATATATATATATATATATATATATATATATAGGTGCGCTAAAATATGTTTTAGCATATACCTTCTATTCTTTATGTATACCAACCTCTTCAAAGTGAAAGCTCGATGATTGTCAACATGTAACAACATAGTAAATATACATAAACAACAGTTTGTTACATTTCCAAGGCTAAGATTTTATTCATCTTACGAATCATTTTTTTTTTTAAAACAAACACTTTTAGTACAATTACGGTTTCCTTTCGTTCACCAGAAAACCAACCGGCATTTGTATGTCAATATCGGATTTTTCTTCTATGGACTCATCAGAAAGACAAAAAAGTTCCCAATCAGAAAAAATACATAGCGATGCGAAAAAACAAAAGTCTCAAAAACAAGCAACTCACATCGGATTAACCTCCATCGAGAGCGTCTAAGAAATCATTACCACTCTCTCTCATATATATATATATATATATATATATATATATATATTCATTTTAAGATTAATATTATTTTAAAATCTTATTTCAGTTAAAGAGTACACGCAATCGTATCCAAGTCGTTTGCAGATGATGTTTATTTTCAGTTATACAATAGAATACAATATTTGTTTAAACACACATATATATATATATATGTGTAAGTAAATTTCGCGTACAACAAAATCGTAGGATAAATTTCAGAGGAAACATTTTCTTTTTTTTTTTTTTTTTTTTTTTTAAATCAATGAAACGGGCGGGTGGAAGAAAAAAAGAAAATTGCTAAAATTTTCCTTAAGGTCTAATCGTCTGACCTTCTAAGAGGAAACGTCAGAATGATAAATTTAAAACTAAGAAAATCGAATGAGATATGAGCGGAAAAAATTGTTTCAGTTGGAGAAAACGATTGAGAGAAAAAAAAAAAAAAATAAGGAAATCTCTCAACGTTATGATGGCTTTGAATCATTAAAGATCTCCAACTGATGCTTCAAAATCTTTTGTCTACACAGGCTAGGTCGAGAATTGTTAATAACTAACGCCTCAATAATATTGAGATGGTAGTTCGACCTGGCACTGCGTAAAACAGAAAACCACCCATCGGAATAGTTGTCAGAACAACTATTTGTACTAACGAGGTAATTACCGATGGCTGATTCCTGTGCCTGAAAGTTCCCGGATGATCTCGAAACCTTGTATAAGCGAATATCACGTGGTATGTGTTGGGATATTCTAAATTCTAATCTTTGGGATGTCTTGCCAACGTAGTCAGCTTCACACTGACACATGAATTTATAAACAACAGAATTCTGTTGAATGGCTGGCAAAACATCCTTACGAAAAGAAGAGAAAAAATTGTCGCGTCACGTTGCCTTATTTATTTGAAACTCCCATGGTTAGGTTCTGACGGCCTTGACATTCTCAAAAGGATTTCTTCTTCTACTCAACGTTGTTTTCCAGCAACCATGCTGAGAGTAGTTTACACGACTCAAACCGTTATCTCTTCTCTGAAATATATATATATATATGTATTGATGGCTGTTTATATCAATATAAAAGTAATATATGTGGAAATGAAAATATATATCATTATTTAGATTAACAAAACATACTGTAAGTAAACGTTTTTTAAATAAAATTATTTTTTTTAATTCAAAACATTTAAAAATATGTTGATGAGGACAATAGTCTGTAGAGAAACAATGCAAATATGGATGGCATTGTATGAGAAAAATAATAACAACAGCAAAACTGAATTTTATCTACAGATATAAATAATAATTATTTCATAAATTGTCTTTTTTTGTGAATCCTTTTGATCAAATTAATCTGGATTATTTTTGTGCACAATGTCACATTTCCCAGGGGACAGAATCCTTAAAATCTTGCCATGAATTTTTGCTGTCAAATCTCTTCATTCCGTCTTTTAATTCTTTTCAAACTTTCACATTTTTGCAAGCAAGAAACATTCAGCGTTTTGGGGGAGAGAAACATCTCAAGATTTTACCTACCATTTTATGACAAGTTGAATTACACACACACACACATCTCTCTCTCTCTCTCTATATATATATATATATATATATATATGGGAAATTAAAAGGAAAACCCAAGAGATATTTTTTATATATTTATCAACGTTTCGTCTTTATTGTAAGACTTCCTCAGGATGATAATTTTAAGAAAAATGTCATGCAAGTACATTGACATGATGGGTTGATGATAAAAAGTAGTAGCCGCAAGGTCCGGGCTGAGAGGAGTCAGTCAATGGCAGAGACTGAAATGAATGTGGACAGCTGTGAGTGAAAAAGCGGTGGGGGTGTTAGTGAATTTGTCTTAGGGTGGGAGAGAGAGGGGAGGAGGTGCTGAGGTTTTTGTTGTGGTGAGGTGTAGCATGGATTTTGAGGGGCTGGGGAAAGAGGAGGGAAGTGGGGAACTCTGTGTCTTTGGTATGTATTAATTTAACGGGAGGGAAACGAGTGAAGACTTTTAAGTACTATTGATAAAGTGACACGAGTATTGATTTACTCCTCTTCAGGAGTAAGGCACAAGGCCACTTTTTATCTTACTCCCACAAGTAAGATGTGACCCAAGGTCGGGTCGGGAAAGTGGGATTTAAAAATTGCCTGGGCAGCCCCGTCGGCATTCCCCGGTAGGGGCGCCTCAGGCAGCAAGCAATAAACTTACTCCTCCCCAAAGAGGGGAGGCAAAGCCTGGGAAGGTGGACCTCCCAAAACTGCACAGGACATACCCATTGACCGGCGTAAATCAAGACCCGAAGGCCAAGACAACACCAGTATGGGGTGCAGTATCCATCGGAACAGATACTACACTTTGATCTTAGCCAAAAGGCCAAGAAGTGGAAAAACGAAACATTGATGAATATATAAAAAATATCGCTTGGTTTTTTACTCTCATTCTTCCTTTCTCATATATATATATATATATGCCTTGAATGCCTACTAGACACTGTCCTTGAGTGTCTAAGGTCTCTCTGTACAGCGGTTTGTCAGGACAACTTGGCATGAGGATACTTCCTCCTACAAGTAAACCCTGACTAAATATTCAAAATAACATAGTATTCACAGAACAAATAAGATCGCCTCGCTTATACGAGAAATGGTGCACCTTCTTCAAGTGATGTCGTATATAGTAACAGCACTAAGCTTGATACTTCACCAAACTAGATGGTAAGACAACAATAAAGATATGATATACATAATTAACTGGTCAATTTGGGAGAGGAAAATTAATGTTCTAAACTTCTTTACTAACTCAACGTTTTAGATGTAAAGGAAAAGTTTAATGGAATATTCGAATAACTATTTATCTCATATAGAGATCAAGTGTTAGCCCCAAAAAGGGACCCTTTGATTTCTGAGAACTTCGACTGTAGTAAAATAAAACAATATAATCAAGGCAGGCGCGAGAGCGCTCTATCCCTTAATAGACTTCAAAAATGGCCTATGCTGGAAATGGCCTTTCTTTGATCAATCATAACTCAAAAACCAATAAACCAAATTAGTTAAAACTTTGCACAAAATTTTTATTTGATAGGTTCTATAAGTGTGAAGAATTTCAGCATCATTAGTCAAGGCAACCCAGAAATCCAGAAAGTTCAATCATGAAAGCATGTTATCTGTGTGTATGTATGTACGTATGTGCGCCCCTGTATCTCATCAACTATTTGATGGATACAGCTGATTTTTGGCAGAGATAGAGGTTCTAGGGTCTAGTTGATGGAATTTTAATTTCAGTTTACCATATACCTTAGTTTTCCAGAAAATTCCAAAAAACCTTTAAAATGACCATTGTATTGAGGCATAGCCTTTACAAAAGTAGTGACATTCCATGATAAATGCCAGTATACTGAAATCATATGCCCTTAATAGGGTTAAGATGAAAATTCATATACACTAAATGTACAAAAGCAAGGAAATTCCCAAATTTTTACACTTTTATTGTCATTAAGGGTATGCGAGAACAACAGGGCTATGTATTTTACTGGTAGGAATTTTTCTTCAGCGCACCTCACACACTTCATCTACTCATGCACACAGATTTATACTGTAGTGATGTGATAATGAAATGGTTTGGTTGATATGTAGTCATACCCTTAATGACAATAAAAGTGTAAAAAATTAGGAATTTCCTTGCTTTTGTACATTTAGTGCATATGAATTTTCATCTTAACCCTATTAAGAGCATATGATTTCAGTATACTGGCATTTATCATGGTATATATATATTAACATAAGAAAATTAACAATTGAATGGCCATTAGAAAGCAAATTCCTAATCTCAAGCATAGTTTATAAATGCAATATCATAGACGAAACTAGAACATATATAGGCATTACAGGATACCGTTTTAAAACTTTTTATAGAATCTTTATTTAAAAAAGATCGAATGAAGGCTCTAACTATAATCCAACATCATTAGCTAAGTATGTTAGATAAGTAGAAGATAATAACATACCATACGAATTGAAACAGTCAATTATTCGTGGTGCAAATAAGTAGTTCCCAAATAATAAAAAAAAATCTTAATATCCTAGAATCATAATAACATAAAAGGATAACATAATAAACAAAGAATATGAAGTCCTTCAAAATTGTATTTGCACTGTCGGAATTTAGGCCGAAGCAAACATCCACAATAATATCTTACAAGTATACTCAATGCATTTACATTGAAAGTAATCTTTGTAGAGAATAGAAAGAAGGAATATTAAAGAATATAAACATTTCATAACGAACTTATAACAGCAATACAGTAACAGTAAAAGTATATAAAATACATAATTGTAATGGTAAAATTAAAATGAATGCCTCGGACGTTGATTTGTAATGGATGTATAGCTTATGGGTTGAAGATTATAATATAAACTTGTGGACTGTATATTTGTTGTGGATTGAAGTTCGAGTTATCTAGTAAATAAATTTATATTATAATCTTTAATTTTTTGATTAAGTATTTTTATATTAAAAACAAAATTAAATACAGTAGAGTTAATTTTAGTAAGTTGACAGAAAAAAGACAGACATAATGGGAAATAATTTGGGGGGAAAAGTTATTTACCCCAATTTTTAATTGAGGCTTTTTTTAATCCAAAATATTGAAAATTCTTTTTGTATTCCGTTTTTTTTTTCTTCCTTTTTTTTTCTTTTATTTTTCTTGCCTAACTTTTTCTTTTTATTATCTTTATTTTTTTATTATCTGGTTTCAAAAGATGTGTTTTTGTGGAGACTTTTCGGGAAAGATATACATATATTTGACTAGATCTGTTTAGATTAAAGATGGCACTATCTCTGTATGTAGACACTAATTTTGGTTCGAAAATGATCAACCTATTGAAATGTAAGTTCTTTTTTTTTGGGGGGGGGAAAGCTTTTTTGGATGCTGTTCTGGCCTTTTCTTCTGATGAATTATTTACCTTGAAACACTCAAGATATCTTCTGCATATCTTGTTTGTCTGGATGGATAACGAAACAGCAGTAAACAAAATAGACCTCACTGATAAATAAAGATATGGTTACTGGAATCTGAATTCTATTGTTTATATATATATATGCAGGCTTCATTGAAGACCACGGAGCTCTCCCTTTTCACAATCTTTCGTGTCAATCTCTCGACGCGGCGAGCAATTCTGCGGTTCTTGTGTGTTAACCGGTGGAGTATGGCACCTAGTGTTGTGTCGTCGGCCATTCCTCAGGCGCTTTCGGTCTCTCGACCGTCTTCAAGAGGCTGTGTCTTATCGTTACTAAGAGTCGTTTTTTATAGTTTTATTATTTCGATTATATATCTATTAATTTTCATGTGTGTGTGTGTGTGTATATATATATATATATCTTTATCTATTTATTTATTAATCGTTTATTTATGATTTTTTTTAAATTATTATTATTATTATTATTATTATTATATATTAATTGTTAAAGAGTGATAGGGCGTTAGCACCGGTGGTGAATGCTATTTTATTAATTGTGGGTTGTAATGTTTTTATGTGTAGGGCTTCGAATGAAGCCTGCATAAACAACGACTTGCTGCCAAACTATATATATATATATATATATATATATATAAATATATATATATATATATATATAGTGTTATAGGAGAAATAGTGCTCAATTACTTGTGAAAGAGCATATGTATATTTTGGTGGAATGTATAGTTTTCCTATTTACTTGCCTTCCCATTAGGGCAAAGTTAGACATAAGGTCAGTTTTTAATGTAGGGGAAATCCAGCTCTTGCAAAAGGGGCGCTCTGGATTTGGAGAAATATAAAAAATGCCTCAGTCTAAAAGGATTTCTCCCACTCTGACCGAGGACAGAAGAGATGAAGTTTAGTATGAGAACAGATACTACACTTTGCTTCAAGCCAAAAAGCACGGAATGTATAGTGTCAATTGAAATAAAAAATTTAAAAAATATATATATATGTGCATGTGTGTGTGGTTATATATGTTACTGTTTTTATATATGTGCATATGTTTGAATATAGGGGTGGGAGTTGGGTGTCGGCTATTTGCACTATTTTAAAAACAGTAGCCGTGTCTGCCCAAACAGTGGCTGTCAACTCCTGCTGTCCACCTGCCAATCACCCATCTGGAAAGAGATGGCAGGAGTCGGTGCGGAGTCTGTGTGCATGGCTTACAGCAAACTACATCGTTTTTGTCACTGCTGGATTATTTTCATTCCATAATGGCCAAGCTGTGAAACAGATTGACTCAAACCGTCACCGACAATATGCACGTGTCAACCATGTATGGGCCAAATGGGCTGAATGAGAGCAGAGATATCATCGAATCATAATCACCAACCAAACCAAAAAACACAGAAGATGGCTCAGAGAGAGAGAGAGAGAGAGAGGGGGAGGGAAAGAGAGAGAAAGAAGGAGAGAGAGAGAGAGAGAGAGAGAGAGAGAGAGAGAGAGAGAGAGAGAGCAATGTGGTAAAGATAGGGGGAAAGTCCAATGGCAGAAATTACCAAAAAAATGCTGGGGGTGTATCATGAGATAAAAAGAAACAAACTTCATATATTCTCCTACTTATTCTTTTATTGTTCATATGTCCAGCATTCATATTTATAAAAAAAGTGTGTGTATATATATATATATATATATATATATATATTAGTGATGGGACGATTCCAATATTTTCCCCCAATTCCGATACAATTACGGATTCTGTTTTAAATTCCTGATTCGAATAACAAAAGCGCCCGAAAGAACACACCCACACCATAAAACAACTATAAACCCCCTATCAAAAGAGTTCATTAAATGGCGTCGATTTAAGTTCGTTTATATAGAAATTTCTGATATTTGGAGCTTTTCTTAAAAAGCTTTCCTTAAAAGAACAATGAGGTTGATTATATATATATATATATATATATTTAGGCAAACATTATTAAATAACACGGAGTGGTTTTGTTTGATGCGACTTTTTTTTATTTTTTCAATTTTCCGAATTGTCCATCTAATGTCCATCTAATCAATTCGGAAAATTGAAAAAATAAAAAAAGTCGCATCAAACAAAACCACTCCGTGTTATTTAATAATGTTTGCCTAAATGAAAATATGCTGCCTAAATACACACAATATATATATATATATATATATATATATATATATATATATATATATATATATATATATGTTAAAAAACTCAATAATTTGTTTACATCAGTTTTTTTTTATAGCATTTTGCACTGGAACAAAATTTATAAAAAACGAATATGTTCATTTTTTTGTATCTTATAAAAAAACAATTGTTTGTATCTCACCAATAAGTTATAAAAAAACAATACACATTGGGAAACTTGTAGATAAATCAATTTCCTTTCAGGGTGTGCTAGGATTTTATGGATTTATAACGATGTTATAAGGGTCTTTTTGACGAATCTGCCACCAGAAAATTTGACCGATCCCGATATTTTTTTAGGGGGGGGGGGAGATATTTTTGTATGAACTTTTAGGATATTTATTGGATATCTGACACCGAATAAATTTATTATTGACAAACAAATTACTGAAATATTTCGGCCATCTTATTAAAAAGATTTTTTTCTAGATTAAAAAAAAAAACTTCATTAATTAGTAATATATATATATATAAATTAAATTTTCAACACATTGGCGATATTTTAAATACGATGACCTATAGAGTAAATGTGGTATTGTGATGACTAAAATGCTTCTAGCTTAGAGTAAGATATAGGATGACGAACAGCCCCCACTTTGCCACACTTTTGATTGCCTTGTGCCATGTTATATGTTATATATTTTTAACAAATAAATAATTCAAAGTGGAGTATCTGTTCTGATACTAAACTTTATCTTTTCTGTCCTCGGTCAGTGAAGGAGAAATCCTATTAGACTGAGGCAATTTTTATTTTTCTCCAAATTTAGAGTGCTTATTCTTGGAGAGCTGGATCCCCACATTAAAACCGACCTTGTGTCTAACACTGCCTCTGTGGGGAGACAAGTAAATAGGATGACATATAATTAATAACACCCTTAACTAAATCACTCCCCTCCAAAATGAGATTCTACTTTTTTTAGGCGATTACGTGTGAACACCCTCAAAAATTGTCAGAAAGGAGAAAAAAACAAAAATATTTATTTTATAATTTAGAGTTGGTGATCATTTACGAACATAAATTTAATGTAAAATTATCCTCATTTCTTGGCCATTCTAAACTTCTAGAGCTCTTTATTAGATTATTTTTTACTACTAACCCTAAGTCCGACTGGAATGGTCACAAAACCACACATAATCGCTTAAAAAAGTTGGCATTCACTCCATCAAAAACGCACAGAATTTATCTCCCATAACAAATTTTTTTTATTAACTGCTTAAATTTATACAATGGCCCAGAAATGGGGGCTCATTTTACATTTAATTTACATGTGAAACTGATCTCAACTCTAAATTCTAAAAGAATTGATTTTTTTTCTCTTCTTCCCAATAAGTTTTTCTAGAGTGTTCACATGTAATCGCTTAAAAAAGAGTAAAATCTCATTTTTGTTCGGGGGGAGGGGGGATTTAGCTGATAATTTTTATCTACAATAATAATACTTCTAAGTTTTTACATAGTAAAAGCATCTACTTAACTTCTACATTACATACAAATATAAGTTTAAATAACTAAGTTTAAATAAATATTTTTAATTCATAATTAATTTTAAATTTCAAAAACACAGTTTAAATTTGTTTCAAATAGTTTTTGTTTTTTAATACCCACTCATTTTTATTTTGGCAGGCAAATTTTCACTGTCTTTTTTAAAAATTTTTTCTTATCTTTCTGTTTTTGCTGGGGATGTGGCATCCGTTAGGATGCCAGACATTAACCGGCTATTTCAGACACTCCAGCCTAGAAGTCTTTTTAAGATTCTAACCGTCCCTGTAAATGCAGTTGTTTGTATTTCTCTTGCACTCGGTTCACCGGGTATATTCAACAGATAGCTTTTGAAATTCTTTTTCATTAGTCCTGTGGCTCCTATAATTACTGGGATGATGGAGATCTTCCTAAGATTCCAGTTTCTTTTCATGTCGTACATAAGACCTTGATATTTCGTAATCTTTTCCCTTTCAGCTCTGTTTAATCCTGCAGGAACACTGACTTCAACTAGGGTTGCTACTTTCTCCCTTTTGTCCCATATCACGATGTCAGGTTTAACAGCTCCGTTTTCTAGATATGTAGCTGTAGGGATTGCATAGTCATAGTGGATAGTGTATTAGTCTGTGTATTTGTGTTCTGTCAATGGAAAGAAAATTAACTGAATTGCCAAAACGGTTTCAAGAACATCAATAACCAATAATCATTGTTATTATTACCTTCTACTTTCACCCTATCCACTTTTTGTATATTTAGAAATTTTTTACAACCAGTTAACAGACAGGAAACTCAAAATCAAAGAAGAACAGACAACAAAGTGTGGTCTGCATAAAGCTGTGAAAATCTTTAAATTCACTAATTCATTTATACCTAATTCAACCACATCTTTGAAAATGTTCAAAGTTTTTTATTTTCACACTTTTTGACCACCTCTAGTTAAGTTTGTTAATGCTGAAGGACTGAACAAAAGCCCACATTTAATTTCTTTTTTTTACAGAAGTAAAAATATTTTACATCGTATTTTTTATGTTATTATGATGTATAGATTTTAATTTTATTGGTAGTTTAAAAACAATAAATATTCATCATTTTATCATTAGTTCCGGTAATGGAAAATTAAGTTAAAGTATTTGTTTTTGAAAGAATCGTTTTTGAAATCGGAAATTTGGCTCAAATTATTGCGATTTTGCTACCCCAAAAGTTCTGATTTTTCTGATTCTGATTAATCGTCCCAACATAACATATATATATATATATATATATATATATATATATATATGAAGTATTCAAGATAATAAACTTCTAGTCTCTGTTGATCCCATATTTACAAACTTATTTATAACACATAATAAAATTATATATAAAAATTGCTATGGAAATTTCATTAAATGTCTATACTGATTATATATATTCACACACATTATATATATATATATATATATATATATATATATATATATATATATATATAATTATTATTTTAATCACCACATACATATATGTTTCATCTTAACCAAGCATCATCAGTGTGGCTAAATAAACAACTGTTCGCTCTGTCACAAGATTCAAACTTCAAACCCCAGTTACCTCTGACTCTCAAGATCCAAACATTCTAATCGATGCGGCTGCCATAACAGCCATATGCAATTCAAGAGAAATAAATCCTATATATTGTAAAGAACAATAGTAAGTTTCTTAAACTATATGTTTCTAAAGGAAAACACCTTAGTATTATAGGTTAAATAGAAACTTTTTCATATTTCCCTCTAGAAATATATAAGATGGAAAATGAACCTCTCGTAATCAGCAGAGATCTGATCCTAGACAGCAAATCTTACACACAAACAAATGGCTTGATATCCTTTCAGATGGAGCTTTATCTATTACTAATGGAGAGTTGGTATCTGTCTGTCTGAAGCCAAAACTATACTATTACTTCTATTAATTGTACTATCTTTTTATCTCATATTGTACTATCTTTTAATGCTCAATTCAGTTTACTATACTATTCCAAACTAATGTACTATCTTTTAATGCTCAATTTAGTTTATAATACTATTTCAGACTAATGTACTATCTTTTAATGCTCAATTCAGTTTACTATACTATTTCAGACTGATGTACTATCTTTTAATGATCAATTAAATTTACTATGCTATTTCAGACTAATGTAATATCTTTCAATGCTTAATTTAGGAGAGAGGGTAATGTAGTATCTGTTCTGTTGTCATGAGACCATCCTCCCAGGCATTACCTTCTTCTTTTGTTGTATATGTCATCAAGACATTGTCACAATCGGCTGTTCATTAGCAAACTTAACACTTACATAATCAGCATATTATTGCTAGTATATATAAGAGAAATAGATGAATATTGCTAAATTACTGACATTATGGTTTCTTTAAATTTTTCAATTGAATGGTTTTATGAATATCATATAACACATTCTCTCTCTCTCTCTCTCTCTCTCTATATATATATATATATATATATATATATATATATATATATATATGCAATAACAAAGTATTTTTAGAATATTTTTTTTCAATTGTAAATTTTCTTTTATGAATATCTATTTGAAACAGTTTTGAGATTTAAAATTGTGTTTATTTTCCCTGCAAAGAATAAAATATTAAACAGTGGGTGGGCTTTACTTAGATGTGTTTGCTCGTTGATTTTTTTTTTCATTTCTCCCCCAAAACACAGAATTTGGTAAAAATAAAAAGAAGAAAAAAAAGTTATAGTGAAATGATTGATGTGAATGGAATAAAAGCGATTGAAAATTGGACAGGGGTTGGGGAAATAAAGAAAGAACAAAATAATTGATGAATATCAGAGAGAAATGCAAAAGGTGAGAGAAAAAAAGAAAAGGGAAAAAAGGAAAGGGAAAATAAAAGAAAGTGTAAATAAAATACGAACATTGGGGAGAATAAAAAAAAGAGAGATGAATAAGATTGGAAGAGGAAGAAGCAATTAGAAGGGAAGGGGGAAGAAAAAGAGAGATAAAGAGAAAAAGGGAGAGAGAGAGAGAGTAAAAGAGAAAACGGAAAAGAGAGAGGAAGAGAAAAAAAGGAGAGAGGAAGAGAAAATTGGACAAAGAGAATAATGGAGAAAGAGATAATGGAATGAGAAGAAGCAAAAAAGGAAAGAGAAGAGAAACACGAAAAAGAAGAGAAAAAGGAAAAAAGAAGAGAAGGAAAAGAGAAGAGAAAAAGAAATAAGAAAAGAGAAAAAGAAAAGAAGAGAGAAAAAAAGGAGAGTGAGAAAGAGAACAAAGGAGAAGAGACAAAAATGAAATTTAAAAGAAATCCCAAAAGATGAAATGAAAGAGATTAGATTTGGGGATGGGGGTGGGGGGGACTAGAATGTAAAGAATGAAAATGAATGAAATTAAAACTGCGATGGAAAAAAGAGAAGAAAAAAAAGAAAAAAAGCTAAAACCAACGAACGACAAAGCATTGCGAGTAATCATGTGCACACAGCATGTAAAATGCAAGAAGGAATGAACGCTGAAATGTCTGCAAGGTGTCATTAGGTTCCTTGCCTTTCTGTTTGGACTCTACCCACATCCCTACTCATCAGATTCCCCTTTTCTTTGCACTGTCAACGCCTCACCTCTTCCAACATCTTGTCATACGGCTCCTCCCGTAACATTCAAACACAGACCCACACACCTGGCATCCTATCTCATTTGTCATTAGTTTAAAACTCGCTTCTCACATTCCATACATATATTTTGCATCCCCTTTTTAGGAGTCCTGCAATAACCATTGCATACAGGTCATGAAAGCAAGAAAAAGGTGAACATTTGACAAATAAAAAAAAAACATAATAATAATAATAATAATAATAATAATAATAATAATAATAATAATAATAATAATAATAATAATGCCATCAGTGTGGGTTTAAATGTACCTAACAATTCTATATTATAATTGAGCAATGTCTGTTGGTCATTTATAGGCTCCAAAACTACTTGCCAGAATTACACCAAAATTAGCTTGAAGCACCCTTGAGATCCTGTGTATTTAATAGGGTACACAAGTATTAATACCGCAACTGCTACAACTAAAAAACAACAAAAAATACTTACAGTCTCCGAAAATTGCACCAAACTTGGCATAGAGCATGATGGGTGTGCCATAGGGTGATTTGATATTATACTATTCCTCCTACTTCTACAAGCTATAGTATAGTTATAATGCGAAACATATCCTTTAAAGGAATTGGACAAAATTGAGCTAAATTTAGGGCCCTTGGAATGCTGAGGTAGATCAAACATTAAAATACAACTACTACTACTACTATTACTACTACTACTACTACTACTACTAAACACTTATGGGTAGGAAACTATTTGGCATAAAGCGCCCCTGAAATACTGGATGTTATCAAATTAAGAATAATAATTAAGATGTTAAAAGTTATCTTTTGGGCGACTTGTTGTCACTCAGACTCCAGGGAACACAACTGGTGATGCTGTTTCAGAATTTTTGAGATGAGGATTGATAATATGAATTATTCCGACTACTGTTCTCATCTTGGATGCATCTAAAACAAGAAATAGTTTTAAGGCTCCTAAAATTCATACTAGAATTGTCCACGTGGACATGGCGCAACGGATAAAGTGCTAAGTAATAATCAGTTCTAAATGACAATCTTCAGTGCGGGTGATACTAAGAATACAATTACAAATTATGTGGTCAGGGCTGATGGAACGATTAAATAAAGGATTCCGTTTGAAATTCCATAAAGATTCCCGAATTTGACTGAAGAAGGTCGAAGGTTACATCAACTGAAACGCTGTGAGAATAACATCCAAATTGAAAACCGTAGTCCAAATAATATAAACCACTGGTTATTGTCAGTGAGCAATCACTGACATTTAGATGGAATTCTGAATGGAAAAGTGTGTACTATTTGAGATGAAGAAAGGAAAACTGAAAACATTACCTTCATGAATTCTTTCGGCCTTTTAGCTAGGATCAATATGCAGTATCTGTTTAGTCTTAGGAGGCCATCCTCCCAGGCATTACTTTCAGAGGGGGATTATTGCCTGTTGCTCATTCCTGGGGCAATACTGAAACGACGATACATGTTATGTTTGTTTCTAGTTCAGAGTGCATCTTTTTGGGGGGAACTGCCTTCTCCACATTAAACAACAACGTTGCACCTACATAGATGTTTCTTAACCATTCAAGATACAAGAGATATTTTTTTAATTAATTATTTGTTGCAGTTGGGATAAAAACAAAAAAATAATTTCCTTTTTATGTAATTCATGCAAAGACAAAACAAATAATAATTTTAAGAGGATGTGAATTCTGAAAGTTTTGTCAGCTGAATTAGTCAGGTTTGCCCAAGGGTGATACGTTTCCTCCCACCCCAAGGATATTTGATGAGATTTGAGAAAACAATTAAAAAACATACCAAGAAAAAGATGAGTATATGTTAAAGAACAGGGGTGAAGTATTTAAGTTTAAATTGTTTATCAATAGTATTTAAATATATTCTTTAAATAATGATGAGGAAGGAATGAATTAATAGTTAAAAACAAACCAGCACCATCATACTGGAGCGTTGGAGATACTTGCATTCTAGTACATACGATCTGCCTGTTAGAGTTGGGTGGTATGACAATTTTAGTTTTGGTATCGGTTTAATTTTTTTATTTTTTTATTTAGTAACAAATCTGTTGCTAAGGATGCGGGGAAAATAGTTGGATCCTTCTATCTCTCCAGAAGATATTTCACTCCTGACACAATCCTCTACCTGCATAAGAATCAAATACGTCCTAAGATGGAGTACTGTTGCCACAACTGGGGAGGTGATGTTCAGAACACCCTTTCCTGCCTTGACAGAGTGCAAAACCGACTTCGAAATCTAGTGGGGGATGTTCTTTTCTCTTCCCTACAGTCTCTTTCTCACAGAAGAGAAGTTGCTAGTCTTTATCTACTATCGTTATTTTCATGGTAGGTGCTCGACTGAGTTCCAATCTATTGTTCCTCCCTGTAAAACATTTACAACAAAGACTCGTCTAGCTACACCCACTGTAAATAATTTTCCTTTCTCCCTTTGTGTACCTAAAACGGAACTTCCATGAGCAAAGTTTCTTTCCAAGAACTATCTGTCTGTGGAACACAATACAACAAGGCTGTTTCCCTGCCGACTACAAAATGGTCGTCTTCAAGTCCAATGTTAACAAATTCTTGTTGAGTCGTCCTCTTCAATAATCTAATGAGAACCAGTCTCAACTATTGTTGTCAATCCTCACATTGTTGTTGCACTGTCCTTCTGACAAACTCATTAACCTAATCCTTGAGTGGCCTATGGGCCTTGATAAGCAATGATTCGTTAGTACACACAAACAATTTCTTTCTAAGGAAGCCATTCGTTCTTTTATGTGATGCTGATTAGTTAGTTTTCTACATCTTGTTGAATTATGCCATTCTAATAAAGAGTTGTCCAGTTTGAGACTCAATACTTAATTAAGTATTGATTCTCTTACTTAAAAACAAGTACAACCTTCGGTGAGTCATTTATTTCATTTTTGACAGTTAACTTCTTGAACAGTGACCATGACGAAAGATTTTATCCAATATTTCATGAAGAATAAAATTTTGAATATTCGTGCTGTTCTAATTTTTTGACCAGCTAATTTTATTTTATTTATTTTATTTTTTTGTACTGAAACAGCAGATTATAACGGAAGTAATTGGCAAGATTTTCTTGTGAATTAACAATGCACTCTTTTGATATGCGTTTTCTTATGAAATTCTATTTTTTTTAAAATTACTTTAAAATGATATTAAAAAGACTTTAAAGAGAACATATATTAAAACAAATTTAATTGAATCAAAATGATACGATCGATGTGTAATGTGAGTCTTATGGACAGGCTTAAGTCTGATGACCTCAGAGAAATATTAAATCTGGACGGTATAGGAAAATGTGTGCAGAATAGGAGATTTCGATGGTATGGCCACATTAGAAGAATGGATGAGAGTCCTTGGGTTAGTAGATGTAGAACAGTTGAGGTAGCAGGTTTAGTTCAATGGGGAAGGCCAATGAAAACATGGGAGGAAGTGATAAAGATGGCCTTGAGAGAAAGAGGGATAAATAAAGATCTGGCCAGAGATAGGTTAGTTTGGAAGTCAATTTCTAAAGGCTGTCCAACACATGCCAGTATGTAAAATGGACGTTAAACCAATGATGATGATGATGTTGATGATGAGTTGGCAGTTATATTGTAATGTTATTTCAATATAATTATGTAATTATCATTGTTTATTTGTTTTTTTAAAGTTTGAGATACTTGCCTTTACTAGTAAAGTTTATTTACACATTTAAAAGTTTTAAAGAAAATTATGTTGCACAAGAGCACAACTGATAAGATAATGAAGGCCCATGTTTAACATGAAATGTATGTAATGTGTATGTCTACATATAAGTAGCATGTTCATTCTATTTCCGGTAGACGTGTTGTTACAAGGCTATGACATTTATTTTATTTCCGGTAGACGTAATGTTACAAGGCTGTAACATTTATTCTATTTCCGGTAGACATAATGTTACAAGGCTATGACATTTATTCTATTTCCGGTAGGCATAATGTTACAAGGTTGTGACATTTGTTGAAACTATTTTCATCTCCGTTTTTCTTTTAAAATATACACGGCCACCTAGGTGACTTGCAAATTGAATAAATAAAATACACTTCATATGACATGCAATGTCATTTCGTAATTCCATTTTTTTTTCATTTGAAAATATTAAAATGTAAACAAGAGTTTTATTCGAATAAAAATCAGTCATAGAATCTATATATTATACTTTTGTTCAATATTCGTTCTTACTAATAGTAAAAATGTTGATAAAATTGAATTTTATTAAAATCTGAACGACTTTTTCCACCGTTTTTCCTTGGATTTGACTGCATGGTAATAATTGTACTAAATGATTTCAGTTTCCAAAAGAAACAGTTAAACCGAAATACTATGTATTTTTTTCCTGGTAAAGCCATCCATCTCTACTGCCTCTCTTCTGCTAATGTGACCACCTTTCTTTCATTCTTAATGGTAGGTCAAACGGTGGAATGATGGAACTTTTACTTTTTGGCATCTTTTTTCCTTCTTTCTAGTCTACTGGAGCAGTTGCAAAAGTTTGCTCAAGAGAGAGGGAGGGAGGGAGAGAGAGAGAGAAAAACAGAGAGGGGGCAATCAGAGGACATATGCATTAGAAAATAACGTGAGTGAGAGAGAGAGAGAGAGAGAGAGAGAGAGAGAGAGAGAGAGAGAAGCTTTTAAAGAAAGATTTTACACAGACAAAAATCCTTTTTTATATATAATAATAAGTTGCTATTTACCAAGGCCAAAGCCACTAGAGGATACATTTGAATGCTGAACTATACTCTCAGAGGATTGAAAATTATGGATGGAAGGGACAAAATTTGATTACTTAATATTCGACAAGTATTTATTGACATTGGACTTGAAGGCGACCATGGTAGTCTGCAAGGAAGCAGTCCCACGGCAGTGTGTTCTCCCATATGGGAAGAAACTCTGTTCTTGGAAAGAAACTTTGTTCTTGGAAACTATTTGGTTCTAGGTACACAGAGAAAGAATAAAAAAAATTTTTTTTTGCAGTGGCGGTAGAAAATAGAGTTCTTGCTGTGAATGTTTTGCAGGAGGAACCAGAGATTGCTTGGTCGACCGCCTGCCATGGAAATGGTGATAGAGTAGAGAAAGACTAGCAACGTCTCTTTTTTTGTGAGAAAGGGGCTGTAGAGAAAAGATAATCCAATACTAGATTGTGAAATCGATTTTGTATTCTGTCAAGGTGAGAAAGAGTGCTGTGTGTGGCACCTCCCCAGATGTGGCAGCAGTATTCCATCTTCGGACGTATCTGACTCTTCCATACACCCATACAATGCCCAGTAGCTCTGCTAGTGACATATATTTTTAAAATTTTCCCTTACGTCTCATTGGTAATATGTGTTGTTTGGGGTGAAGAAAAGAAAAATAATTCTATACAAGAGCAAAATGTAGTTTTATGTTAAACTGACTACTTGAATCAAAAGAGTTCATACTGCAGAAGAAAACCAGGCACACTAAAGAAAAAGAATTAGGGGGAGGAAGATGGAACAGCAGATATAAATATATAATAGTGCAAACATGCATAATGCTGCACGTTTAGTGGGGTGCATAGATGCATGCTGCAGACGACAGGCCGGTGATAGGAAATTAGCTGTTTTTTTTTAAAATAATAGGTTCTTCTCTGATATCAGATTCCATGCTGTGATTGTGAGCCACTTGAGCCTTTGCAAAAGTTATGTTCAAACCAGATGGTCCCCCCCCCCAGGTCAGTCAGTTTTTATTTCCATAAATAAACAGCTGATAAATCTAGAGTGGTCTTGTAGCGTGGTCCATGTGATATTCCATCAGCACGGGTATAAGGGGAGTCAGTTGGGTTTCTGTGGGTCGTAAAAACAGATGGGCCTTGAGCTGATGAACTATGGACTTTTGTTTTGATACGGTCGGGCTCAGAGTTCCCATTGCACGTGTATCATGTGGTAGAAACACCAAGTATCAATGTAACTTTTCAAAATAAAACAATGTTACTTGTTTTAAACTTGAGTTGTGATTTTTTTCGAAGGAAAATTCTTTCGTTATAGCAGAAACCAAAACCACATCATTAACACTACGGCTAGTGTTGACATCAAACACTGAATTTGAACACAGAAACACAAATGGAGGATCACGGCCTGTGCAGTGAATGCAGGTTCACAATAGAAACATTCTTGGAAGTAAAAAAAAAAATAATAAATAGATTGACCTTGTTCAAGGGTGATCTGAAGGTTCTTTTTTCATTGGCTACTACACTTGTTAGATAGTGGGAGGCGAAGAGAGTAGGAGGATGCTCTGAAACAGGGTAGGAGTAGCAGTGGAAATCGGAAGTGACGCCACGTCTGTTAGAAGTTGTTTCGGTCTCTTGTTCCTGACCACCAAGAAAGAAGGATGTGTAAAGCTGAGGTCCCTGCAGTAGCAGGAGACGGCACATAGTGTGGCCCAAAATGGTTCAACTGTTTAATGATAAATCCCCCCAGCAATCCCATTATGCTCTCTCCCACGTACAAACCACACAACTTGTGTCATCTGTTTTATGTTTAAATAAAACTTCTTAAAACTAGACCAGCATCCAATGTTGTTGTTGTTCAGAGCCTGAGATACACAGAACAAGACGAAACCTGGGTACGCACCTGCTAAGGTAAGCAGAATACAATACACTGAGATGTCGAGGAAGGCACCACTCATTTCCATTGATTATTCCACTTTACCTTGATCCTTATGATGCTGTGTGTTTAACAAGGGGCATGATGTGCCATTTTTCGAGTTTTTGATAAGACTTGACCGAGGATTGAACCCAGTTTTCCTGGCCCATTAGCTAACAATCTAACCATTATAACTATTATGCCAAATAATAACTCATAGGGAGAGAAAGAGATGGAGGACGAGGTGGGAGGAAGCAGAGGGAGAGAGAGAGGGGGGGAGATAGAGAGAGAGAAGCAGATTACAGAAGAAAAGTAGGAAACAGTGTACAGAAATACAGGAAGTGTTTGAAATTTAATGCAAGATAAATGCAACAGGAAGGATTTCAGACATGTTTAAATCACAGAGCAAGAACGTTGAATGAAGAATTGTCAGACTGAAAGAGTGTTTTTCCCCCTAAGACGCCATTGCCATAGCTACAAGAAAAGCAACAAGAAACCAACAAAAGATGAAAAAAAAAAAAAAGAAAAACTAAGGCCATGCAGGTCAGGAATTTCTTGTGTTATATTCCTTGTGTTTCAAGGACATTTTATGTTGAAACGAGCACAGCTTGATTTTACGTATTTCCATTACACTTCCCAGCAATTAAAAACATATTTACTTAGAAATTTAGGAGAAAGAAAAAAGATAATGTTTTTCCTTAGAGAAGAAAAGGATTAAATATTATGTTCTTTTTTTAATCTTTTATTCTTATATTCGGTCTTTTCGTGTATATTAATTTAGTAAATCCTCACCTACAACTGATTATTCTCATATTTGGTTTTTATTAATTTAGGAAATTCTCACCTACAGTTTATTATTTTCATTCATTCAATTTAACTCTGACGAGCGAGAATCAAAAAGCTATTTATATTCCCACATAATTTTTTTTTCCTTCCTGCTGTATTGTGCTCTTATTGGCAAGATTAATTAAATTAAGAATACAAATTGGTCCTTACTTAAATGTTTATAAAGTTGTGTACCCCCCATATGGCAAGTAAGCTACACATAAAAATGGTTAATTCCTGGGGTAAATCATCAGGGTAATTGCGTTGATTTATGTTTAACAGTTTCTTTTATATCTAACTAGTGTTTATTGTTACTGCTAAACAATCAGATTGGTTGGTTTTATTATTTCCTCCCATCTATTTATTTTCATCAGCCAATGGGTGTCAACACCTTTGTTTTAGAGGGATTTTCTGATAGTAATACTTCTTTTTAAATTCCAATGTAAATATTATAGATTAGTCAATGATGCCTTTAGTCAAGCAGTTATTTTGTAAAGGGCAATGTGTGCAACTTTTGCAGTTAGTTTTTCCTCCCTCCATTATTAACATTCGTATTTCTATTTCGGTAAATACTATTGCTGTCTGAGTTATTACTATTTCTTGTGATTATTTTATTATCATTATTATTGTTGCTATTCTTGTTATATTTGTCACCTTTTCTATGCATTATATATTTTCTATTTACTACTGTCATCAGTTACCAAGCCACAACATTTATACATGAAAATCCGAATAACAAAAAAATACTATATAGGAGAAACCAAGATTCAAAGGTTTACATTTTTTAAATTTATGTATTAGTATACCCATGAAAAATCCTGTTTATCGTCATTACATTAAAATGTTACCGCTTCAATAATTTAAATATAGCTTTGTAGTGAACGTGTGGACACGAAATACAAACTAGCTTCTTTCCTTTCTTTGTCTCCATGTTCTGTTATATTCTCTCCTTTCCTTTCCTTTTTTCTTTGCTGTACCCCCCCCCCCCCCCCCGTATGAGAACAGCTGCACACATTCCGACAACGGAACAGTACTGGGTGGTTAGGCCAGTAATTAGGATCAAAATTCAATTATATGGATTTTGATTAATTGACCAATCAGATGCTGAATAAATCCCAGAATGAAAAAATGTTTTTGGAGTTGGTCACATAATAAACGTCGATATAAGCGATGTTGACCCATGCTCACATATAGAGATCTTTCACAGATAAAGGATTGGTGTTACTTTGTAGAAGACATGACCATGGTCATCCAATCTTTAGAGTTAGCTCAATTGTCAAATTTAAATATCAAACTGGAGATAGGCGAAATGAGTGCAGCAAAAACAAGCCAAAGAGGGAAAATGTGAGATCCATATTGTTAGCTGACCATTGAGAAGATGACAAAAAGTATAACCTAAGACATATTTGCTGATCTGAAATATCTATTTTTCTTTTAATACATACAAGTAAAAGTTACCATTAACCTTTGACCTTACACTATTAAATCTCATTTGAGTTAGAAATTGATATTTTAACATTTCAGTTTTTGTGTGTTAGAATTGAAATCCTGAAATAAGATAAGAGCATATTTCTATACAGTAACATCAACAAAATATTGTTTAATGAATTTATTTATAGTTCAATTAATAGGGGGAAAAAACGATTTCAAAGGAATATGGATTGAATACTTAGTGTAAAATAGTCTTGAGTTCACCTAATTGAAGAAACCTGCTAGTGGTATTTCTGTAATTGCAGTGGTGATGTGGCAGCTAGAGTCTCCCTCTTCTTGTCTCTCTCATTGTAGATGTCTTCTACTTCTCAATACCAGCCCTTATAAACGTTATTAATTAAGAAACATCACAAATGCACATGAGCTTAAAAAATCTCTGGTTTTTATTTGTTCTTGATTGTATACATATATACACATATAAAAACCCCACCCATTCCCCATGGGGGTGAGAGCAGCTATTTAAAAAATAACACCACTCTCTCTTCGGATTCAGTGAAAAGAGAAAGATCTCTAGTCTGCCCATTCGCCATGTCAGATTTTCGTCTTCCTGCCTGTGAAATTACAGCCAAGACACGTAGCTCGCTAATTCGAAAATTTGACTACTTAATTTTAACCGTACATGAAACTTTATCATTCTAACTCTAGTTTTACACACTTGCATCTGAGCATTGCTAAATCTATTATATAAAGGCCATTAGAAAATAAAAATAAAATGCATAGCTAATTAGAGTGTGGCATTAAAACAATTGCTCAAATCCCCCAAATTTAATGGTTGCCTACACATTTCTTTTGGTGTTCAAAAATCACTTTTTAATCTAAGATCTCGAAAATGTAATTATTATGTGAAAATAAAAAGATTTGCATTACTAATCTCTATAAATTGAAAAAAATATTAAAAATAGACATTTAAAAAAATATTTCTACAACAGGCGTTAAGTATTGCCATCACTGATGTTGATAAATCTTTACCTCATCTAGTGATGCCTGTGCTTGAAGCGTTTTCAAGAGTGGAACGTCCTTTATGTGAACACAATTCTTAGCCATAAATACATTGTATGCATAAGAGAAAGAATGCAGACTGGAATCTACTTTAGTCAATTGTGGGAGAAAGAAAAAAAGCAGAGGGCAAATAGTGCAAAGTCATTCTTCCCATTCTCCCCCCCCTCACCAGTTTCCACCAACACAATACTAACCCTGAATTGCAGTAACTAGTTTGCACATTCTTTCAAAGAGGCAATCATTTCTGGCACTAACAAGACATTTATTAAGATAGATCACCAAACTAATGTCACTCCTTCACTTTTGCCTTTCAGAATAAATGTGTTTCCTGGATATATAGACATATAACATGTTGGATCTTGACAGTCAATGGTGACTGGGGTCTGGGGTTTGAATCATGAGACCGATGGAACAGTTTTATATAGCCACACTTATGATTCTTGGTGAAGATTAAACATATATGTGGATATATAAAATAATATTTATTAAAAAAACTAATAATCAATTATTAAAGCTCCCTTAACAATGATGCAAAGTTCTTTTCCTTGAAATAAAACATTTGTTGAAATTTGCTATGTTCTTAACGATGAATAGGATTTATTTCTCTCTCATTTCATATGGTGATCACAATGGCCACATTGATTAGTGCATTGGATCTTGATAGTCAATGGATGCAAAACAGTTGTATATAGCTACACTGATGATTCTTGGTGAAGATAAAACATATGTATGTGAATATTAAAAATAATATTTGAAAAAACGATTATATATATATATATATATATATATATATATATATACATACAGAGAGAGAGAGAGAGAGAGAGAGAGAGAGAGAGAGAGAGAGATTTTTTAGTTTAGATGGGAAGACATCAAAAACAACTGGTCATGATTGGAAGTGATTTGGCGTCCGTGTTTGGAATATATTAACATGTATTTTGTGTTTAAAGTATATAGGAAAAAAGCGTTAGGGGAAACAAAAGCTGACTAACTCAATTTTAACATATATATCAATAATATAAAGACAATTATTTTATTTTAGATCCTAACATGATAGGGAAATGCTCGCTATTGGGGATACAACATTGATATAGGAAATAATGAAATAATGCAAAAAGTAAAGTTACATACTTTACAAATTTATTATCAGGTGTTTAAGGAATATAATAAAATGACCTTTAATCCATGGATTTTCAAACAATTACTCTCAAGTATTAATTTGAAAATTAGCAACAACATTTTAAGATGTGCTTAAGTCAAAAATATTCCAAAGAAAAAACTCCAATAATGAGAAGAAAGTCAATTGTATCCATTTAATTGCTGAAAAAATCCAATTGGAATATGGTGTTATGTAGTGGAGGGTTTTGGAAACACATCAAGTTCAGGAAACTATCCAAAAGTCAGAAGTTTGTGAAAAATCAATATATATGTAGAAACATCATGGCATGGGTTAAGCTTCCAGACATGTGAGTAAAATATGGAGTATTATGTTCAGCAAATAAGTTAAATATAAGATGAAAAACAAAATAGCAAAAAAGAAAAAATAGAAAAACAGATGAAAAAAAGGGAAGGAGAACAAGATCAATGGTAAAAGAAAAGAAGGAAAGGAAGAAATAGAAAAAGAAACAGAAATAGAAAAACGGAAACGAGGCCAGAGTTAAAGATTTTAAATTTGTTAAATAGAAAAGAAAAACGTTTAAATCCAGAAAAATATTTATCAATCGCTTATTATTAAAAAAACGCTATTTATATATAGGGTGGGGTATTTAGTATAATAAAATTTAAATTTTAAAAATATATAAATATATATATAAAAATGATAATAACATAATTACAAAGGTACGTAGATGGATAAAAGAAAAACTAAAATATTACAGAAGCTTAAAAATAAAAACTGTAGGATTAATTAAAAATATATGTGAAAAATGATAAAATAAAGATTATGATATAAAAATGTTATAGCAAAAATTATCAAGAAATGTAAATATTAATTAAGGTATACTTAAAATTATCATAAATAGAAAATTTGAAAGAACGATATACTACAATGGAGAAGAAATGTATTAAATTTAATCTTAAGAAAATTATGATTAAACAATTTTTATGATTTAAAAAATTATTACTTAAAAATTATTACTTAAAAAGACCTAAAAGCAACCTCTATTTTCAAATTAATATTTATCAATGATTAGTAATTTATTGTTTTTTTTTCATTCTTAGAATGATAGTAATTCTTTAAAAATCCATGGATTAAAGGTAATTTTATTATATTCCTTGTTTCAACACCTGATAATAAATAAAAGAGAGAGAGAGAGAGAGAGTGATACTAAGAGAGAAAGAGTGAGAATCAAATCAAAAGAGTGAAAGTGAGCAAATAAGAGAAATAAGGTAGAGAGAGAGAGAGAGAGAGTGAGAAAAAGAGAAATACATAAAGTAAGATAGAGAAAAAAGTGAGAGAGAGAGAGAGAAAAAGAGGAGAGACAGAAAAAAGAGAGAGAAAGAGGAGGATAGAGAGAAAGAGGGAGAGAAAGAAAGAGGGAGAGAGAGAAAGAGGGGGAGAGAGAGAAAGAGGGGGAGAGAGAGAAAGAGGGAGAGAAAGAAAAAGGGAGAGAGAGAAAAAGGGAGAGAAAGAAAAAGGGAGAGAGAGAAAAAGGGAGAGAGAGAAAGTGAGAAAGTAAGATAGGAAAAGACAAAAAGAGATTAACAGTTGTTTTTGAAGGTGTGTTTAATTTACTTTAAAAACATAAGTTTCGTAAGCATCTAAGTATGTTTAAGTGCTTGTCCACTTTGTTAAATATATTCAAATACACACGAATTGTGCACATTTTGTGCAAAGGATATAAACAACAAAAAAAAACGAACACATTACTAAAATAGCACCTGTATCGAAGTATGTGTTGTATATTCTAATGTCTCTTTCTCTGTTGACTTCAAAAGATTAATTCATGGATGAATAATCAGAAAATACGCCTTTCCCTCTTCCTGTGCTTTTATAACTAAATATTTTACTGCTCTATAAACAAATTGAAGTAAAAAGCCATTCTTTAGTCTCCCCCATAGAACTAGTATTATTGTATAATAATAGCCATTTATATATTATCTGGTCTGTCCTTAGTTTGTGACCCATAGAGGTACTATAATCACCCAAGACGCATTCTGAGTGCGAAGATTTTACTGGGCTATAAAACAAAATCCAAGTGAAAAGCTATTTCTAAATGTCCCTATGATGATAGGCATTTATATTTTATCTGAATTTCTCTTTCAACATCAAGCAAGTTTAGTATTATTTGGACGATGGACATTCACTCTGGAATCATGATTGGCTAGCCATATAATGAGACCTGTCTCTGGATCGGTAAAAGTGGGCTGTGATGGTCAAAAGTAAGAATAAAAAGAAAGGTCACTGCAGCAATATTGTTTTCTGCTGTTTGTTAGGCACCTAAGCACATGGGGTTTTGGTTAGGCGCAGAGATCACCCGGCTGAGAGATATCGTTGCTTGCTGATGGGTCAGTCGGAGGTATTTATGTTGAGGGTGCATGAGTACAGCAAATTCATTGGAGCATATTTCATTTAAGTACTTGTAAAACAAACACAGGGATGCAACATTGCGGATGATGGGATAGGAGATGGAGCTTGGTAGATAGTGTGGGACCTATCTTTTTTTGTTTGTTTGTTTTTTATGGAAATCGCTCCAGACAAGGCATTAAGCCACTTGATATAAGGAGCTAAAAAACAAATACTACTCCAAGGTCAAAAACTAGCCAACGATAAGTGTTATGTGGATAGATTCTGACCCCCCAAAAACAACAATTCTTCCCCCATTTGTCAGAAATATCGCTCATGGAATGTGAGGACTAAAGGACAAAATAAAGGAAGCGAGAGTTACGAGATTGTTGGTGTACCAGCCCAGATGTGACAACAATACTCCATGCAGGGGCGAATTGTGGCTTTGTAGAGATATAGGATACTGGCAGGTGTGAGAAGTTTTCTAGTCTAGTAGAGGGAGCTGTCCTTTTTTGCAGCAAACTTGGCAGTATCTTCTTTGTATTTATTCCAATTTAGGTTACCTGTGAATGTTAGGCTGTTCAGTTAAAATGTCGGACTCTCGGCAAGGGTGCTATCAGCCTTGGAAATCGGTGGTTGGAAAGATTTTACATAATTATTAAAAGAAAGGAGCTTTGTCTTGGTTACATTAAATGTAACCATTCATTTATGACTCCATTCTACTACAGACTGGAGATCATTTTCTAACGATTCAGCTATTCCCTTGCATATGTGCATGTTCGAATTGACCTCATGTCGAGAATAGAGCACGGTGTCATCAACAAATATACCCATCTTGAATGCGATTCCATCAGGGATATTTTTTATGAAAATAAGGAATAATAAAGGTCCAAAGATCGACCCCTGGGGCACACCTACATTAATGTCATGTTGTTTAAATGTTTAGATTTACGGCCATCGAGAATGACCTGTCTCTTTCTTTTAACTAAGAAGGATTTGATTATATTAAATACTTGCCCAGTAATACCGTACAATATATTTTCTTAAAACCTTTATGCCAGATCTTGTCAAAGGCTTTGGATATATCAAGTGCTACTACCCTAGCTTCAACTGCCTTATCCAGTGTTTTGATATATATATCCAGAGATGACCATGCCTAAATCCATACTGTTGGTCAGAAAGCATTTTTGAAATGGTGTGACACTTCCTTCACGTAACTCACTTATTATTATTATTATTCAAATATAAGATATGAATTATGTTTCTTGTCTTGCAAGTAAATCAATATCATGGTGAAATAAAATATTCAGCAGAAAACTTAAACTTGATGATGACATATATCCATTATATTATACTAATGATGAATTAATCAACGCTTGTTTCCCTATGGCTTTTTTCATATATATTTTAATCACACGAAATACATGCTAAATGTCCCTCAGTTTGGGGATTGAGTTATTCTAGTTAACTTCAATTTGCAAGTGACCAATCTCTTACTAAGATTCTATCTATCACTCTCTCTCACTGGATGTTGTTTGACACCCCTCTCTGCTCTTATTTTATATCGTGTCTATCACTCTCACTCATGTCCCTCTCTCTGTTTATTAACAGTCAAAGGTAATGAAGAAAAGAAAAGAATAAATAGATTGGAATAGTCCATTATAAACAAAAGGGAATTTCACTAAAAGTAGTATTTAACCCCTTTGTAAGAAAAAGAAAGAGATAGTGAGCAAAGAGAGGATCATTTTGGATTGCGTCTTTATTTTTTTAATATTTAACTGGCTTTGCAAATTTACTTTTTCCTGATTCAAACAATTTAATACAAGCTCAATGAGTGATTCAATGGGTCACATTTTTCTATTTCTCTCTCTCTCTCATATATATATGTATATGATGGACTCTCCTGTTGATTTCGACGTATGAGTGCCCTGCCAGGCGCTGCCCATGCGTGAATTTGTAATTGCAAGGGTTGCGCAATCCCTAACAACCGCTCTCCTGAGTCGGCATTGCTTGATTCCAATGGCAAGTAGTAATACAAGACGACTGGAAACAATGCCGAGATAAGCAGAGAGCATATACAGCACCTGGTATTCCCAAATGGTCACCCATTTAGTACTGGCCAGGCTCGACGCCGCTTAACTTCAGTGATCTAACGGGGGGGGGGGGGAACCGGTGTGTCAACGTGATTGTGCCGTGTATATATATATATATATATATATATATATATATATGTGTGTGTGTGTGTGTGTCCATAAAGGTTATACAGAACTCTTGCTTTTCATGATATCTTCTTTTTTTTAAAATTAGATCTCAATATGATAGAGAAAGAAATAATCTTTCAAAAAGAGCCTTACAGGAAGAACTCTTGACTGAGGAAACAAAAGCAGTTATTGTATTTGTGATAAACAACTGCTGGGGTTTCAGACACAAGAGAATAGGGTAAAATATGTGTGTGTGTGTGTGTGTTAGAATGGTGGTAAAGAAAAAGGTAAGGGGGTAAATAGAATTGACATCAAAGAAACAATTGTTTCCTGTCTTTTTTTTCAGAACCGGAAGTAATAAAAAAAAAAAACTTAAGGCAAATGAAAAGTTTTACAAATACAATAGTGAATTTAGAAAATAACTTTCCGGAAAGAAGAAGAAAAAAAAAAAGAGGAATATTAATAATGATAAAAAGCCTCCAAGGAGTCACACAAAGACAGGATGGTATGAAGCGCTTAAACGATACCATTATATTCATGATTTTATGAGCAACAGACATTGAACAGTTATTCATGTTTTCCTTGAAATTGCTAATACTAAATTTATTGAGAATTATATTTAAAAAAATAAACCGAGGAAGGTGCGACAAATTCAAATGTATTTTAGCTGAGTTGACCCCAGAAAGTAATGTTCTTAGATTGTCTCTATGATAAGCCTCCTTGAGTAGACTGTCTAGTAGTTATCTCTAATGAATATCTCCGGCGGTCAACCTCTGGGTGGTCAAATGGTTACCAGTGAGAAAGACTGGAATCCAGGATTTCTGGTCAAAGGACCACAAGAGATGGGAGGGGAAGACCTGGCCTCAGGAAGTTGGAAACTGATTGCGTCACCAGGCAAGATGGGCCATTGAGGCTCTTAGCTAAAGGATGAATTAATGGGACTTATATTTTATTTCGCCAGGATAGAGAGATCTCATTTTGCAAGTCTGCCATTCAACCAGGGAACACGAGTATCATTTAAACAAATAAACACTTATGTCCTCCCCCGATTCTGCCTCATCATTCGTGATTCTTAATATTTGTAATCTTGGAAGATATCTCCTTTCATCCACAATGACAGTGGTTAAGTGGATAACGATATGGACTTATGACGTGGATGTGCCAAGTTCGAATCCAGTTCGTTCCATAGCAGCACTTGCTGTTAGGGATGTTGACAACCTCCACATGGTGTCTCTTGTAAATACCCGATTCTTTCTGGAAATTATCTGGGAAACAACATCCTGATTAATATGGATTTAGGAAATAGGTGCAATATCAAACTAAAATATTATTATAGGATTAAATAAAATAAAAATTCAGAGAACAGAACGGAGGAGATACGCTGTCTCAATTTATTTGCCTCCCTACAAAGGCAAAGTTAGACACAAGATCAGACTTTTATGTATGGGATATCCAACTCCCCAAAAAGGGACACTTTAGATGGGACAAACAATTAAAATTGTCCAAGTCAAAAAAGATTTCTTCTCTTTTTGACAGCGGACTAAACAGATACTACACTTTGATTCTAGCCCAACGGCCAGAAAAGAGGAGATACACTGTCTTGTGAATAATGTCTTTACAGATATGTCACAGTTTATGAATTTCCGAATTAAATCAAAGTAGAATAAATAGTGGCAAGGGTTGTAACCAAACGGTTCACAGGTACGTCCAGTAGTAGAAGAAAGATGGTAGAAATGTTGGTATTGTAGGATATTAAACATGTCTGTAGAAGAAGAATCGTGCTAAGAGTTAGAAGACAACTCAAAACGTCTGACACCAAAAATCAGCATACCCCTCAATGTTGTCAGCCCTTATCAAGTGAAAATATGAAAAACAAAAAGTTGCTGTTTCGGCATTTATTGCTTTTCTTCTTTAGAACAGGCTAAAACATGGGATTGGGTTTTCCAGAAAGTTCTTAGCAATTTTGACAGTTGTGTTTTTAAATGCTTTATTAAACAACTGTGATGTTGTTATAACTGATTTGTTGGCATCACTTACAGCGTAGTAACATATCGGTTACATCTTACACAAAATAAATCAATGCATCTCTTACTTTTGTCAGCCTTTATCAAGTTAAAAAATGGATAACCAAAGGTTGCATTTCCCACACATATTCATTTTCTGCTTTAAAATTAATTGCCAAGGCTGCTGCAAAGAAAGTGGGCTCTCTCTACCATGTTAGAAAACTTATCACACCTGATGGTATCCTATATCTCTACAAAGCCACCATCCGCCCATCCATGGAATATTGTTGTCACATCTGGGCTGGTGCACCATCCACTAGTCTCCCTCTTAGACAAGGTCTAAGACAGAGTCTCTAATCTAATAGGTCCCTCACTATCCACGACGCTCCAGCCCCTGTCCCATTGCTGCAATGTTGCATCTCTGTGCTTGTTTTACAAGTACTTCAATGGAATGTTCTCCAATGAACTTGCTGCTCTGGTGCCCCCCCCCACCCCACCCCCCACGTAAATACACTCAACCAACCCGACAATCAGCTAAATCTCATTCTTTCACTGTGGAGGTCCCCAGATGCCAGAGAGTCTTCTACTCCAATAGCTTCTTCCCTCGAGCTGCTGGCTTTTGGAACTCTCTTCCTACTCCTTGTTTCCCCAACTGTATCGACATGCAGAAATTCAAAACTAATGTGAACAAGCATCTCACTGCACAGCTCCCAATTTAGGATGACCTTTAAACTTTCACCCTAATTCTCAGTAGCGCCTTACGTCTACAATGTCAACTTTCCCTTTGTTTGAGGTGAACTAAGTTTTTTAAAAAAGGGCTAAAATGTCTCAGAAACGTGTAAAAGCCATCTGTGAGGTGTATAATGAACGTTGTGTAGGGAAAGCGATGGTTTTGAGATGCTTCGAAACTTCAAGTCATTCTAGAAGACCTTCAGAGTTGAATGACAATCTTTCAAAGGTAAATATCAAAGCCAACAAAAAATTGACAACTTGAGTAGATCATAGAGATGCTGAAAGTTCCAAAAAGATCTGGGAAGAATAAGTTAAATGAAATGGCGTTAGAGGATAAAAAAAGAAGTACATAAAGTTAGTCTAGGATTAGAAGGCAATGAGAGCGAACTTAACTAAGATGTCTTAAGAATATTGGTGGTTTTGTTTTATTTTATGGCATATCAACCCTTTTCGGTTCATTTAATGCCGAATCAGGTCATTTTGGTAAAAGTTTTTATGCTTCAAGTCCTTTATATCTTCAAATATTTATTCATGGTGTTTGATTTAATTGTTTTGTAGAAGAAAAATTTTGTTTTTATTTTTAGCTTTGCAGAACATGATTGAGTTTTGCAAAGGGAAAGGAATAAATCAATAACGTCAATGTTTGTAGAATTTTAAGTCAGGAAACCGATATCTTCAGACAGCCTGATCTGGTAGCACCAGAGTCTTAATAAGTAGGGCCTCGTTTCTGCAATATCCTAACCTTCGTCTCCTCCTCGCTGCCAGCAAAGATGTAGTCAAAAACAACAGCCTGTATAAAAATGATCCTCTTCCAATTTCGAGAGTGAGTATTCTTTTTTTTTTGCGCCGACTGAATTCAGGACGAGAAGTCCTCACTCCAGGGTGAACGTTTAAAAACGTAGGATTTTATCTTATACAAAATTGTACTGATTGTGATATGCATGGTGTCAGACTCCCCAGCGAGTTGGGGATTATGTAACAGTACTTCTCCCTAATACCTAGTGAAATGTATTGTAATGTGAATAAATTAATTTTATTTCAGAACTTTCTAGACCACTTAATATAATTATAGTAAAGATTATAGTAAAAGACACAATTACAGCTTGGAAAAAAGCCCAACAATTTACAATGCTTTCCTGGTTGTATTAAATGCATATTTTAAATGTTACAATATTTCTGTTTAATAGAGTGTATGATTAGGGGGTTGAATTCTTCGATCCCAATCGATTTCTCGAACGATGATTCTATATCTCATAAACAGCTGTCACATTTCATATTCGTCATAGTAGCAGTGATTATTCTTCAGAACAAATTTTTTCGCCATGTGCAACAGCTAACAGCTGTGTTTTGTTGACATGCAGGCAGTAGTGGTGATGTGTAAATTTCGTGTTCTCTCTCTCTCTCTCTCTCTCTCTCTCTCTCTCTCTCCTTCTCTCAGCCAGTATCGTCATAGTGGTGATGGTGTATTGACTTTTTCTTCTTAGCTTTTAGTTGTAATCGTTGAAGCAATAAAAACAACATTATTTTGCTCTGAGGCTTTCATGTTCTTCATGTAGATTTATTTTATTTTCACAAATACAATCATACCAAATACAATCATACCAAATACAGTATACTGCAGCGTCACATTGGTATTACATAGTATCAAGCGTCCTTCGCTTGCTCCCAAAGGAGAACGGAGATAGAACTCTGAAAAAGACAGCTGTATTCGTTCAGACCGCCCCACCCTCCAAAGATTTCACTATCTTCTTCACTACATGTCACTTGGGATTTCCTGTTCATTACATCACATCCTGAACACATCAACTTAATTTCTACTTCTATATTTCTAGTAGAATTATCTACTTTACTTACTTAACATAACTTTTCATGGAAAATTCCATTTCTACATCATTTTAACGCATCCACAGCCATATTAAAATAATTTTTTTTATTCATCAAATCATCATCAAGCGGTGTTAGCCTTTATTGTTGAGTTTTTTTTAATGGCTAACACCACCTTATGATGATTTGATGAATGAAATCGAAAGTACTCGCAAAAAAAGAAAGAAAAACGGAACAAGAAACCCACGAAACTTACATACACCAATTCGAAAAGTTAAAAAAAATACTGTTCATAAACACGTAATAAAACAATTGTTTTCTTTACTTTCTTCAAAAATTCTCAAAAACTTGACGAGCGACCCAATATTTGTGTGAAGAATGGTGTAATGTCTTTGACTATTAAATAAGCATTTGTCCGAAAGCCAAAACACACGAAACACCCACCAAGAGGAATCAATTTAAGAACAGAAGAATATTTAATAAATCAACAAAGAAAAGCCAGGAACAAACTGACTTTAGAATAATGACAGACGTGGATACACCGCATGACTGTTTTTCTTCCCTCCTCTCCAGAGTTCAGGATGGCAAGGTTGGGCGTAAGGCTCCCCACCCTGAACAAATACAAGCAAACTAAGAAGAAACAATATCCCATTGTTTTTGTATGCTTTGTTTTCTCTCATATCAACGTTCTGAGAGTAGAGTGGAATGCTAATCTACAAACCACTCCAAGATGGTTAACCACCAGGGATCTCAACCCACTCGTTTTGGAGTGAGGTTATAAGAGTCAGGGGATTAGGGTAGGTAGGTAGGTAGACCCCCACCCTAACCCCTGTGGAAAAAGATTTACCACACTTATAGTATAAAGTCAAACAGTTTTAAAGGTTACTGATACTGTGTGAGCACAAATACTGTTGGAGCACAGAAACACACACAAATATATACAAATGGAATATTCAGTACATGGAATAGTGGATAAGCATCGCAACAGACTAGTAAAAATTAGGACACAAACACATCACTAAAGCAGAACCAAGATAGTGATCTAGGAGGTATACCATAAATCAAAGTTGGTTTTTATTAAAATAAACATTTATTTATTTTAAGGTCTTGAGACTGTGCATAGAAGTGTTGCATACGAGAACGGCCACGGCCCATTCCGGGACGGGTATACAAAACGAGAACTGCCACGGCCCATTCCGGGACGGGTATACGAAACGAGAACTGCCATGGCCCATTCCGGGACGGATATACGAAACGAGAACTGCCACAGCCCATTTCGGGAGGTATGCAACATGTTCAATCTTTTTTTTTTTTAAACTTTCAATTCTGTTTTATTTCAGGCGTTAGATTTCTGTCGACCACCGGGGATTTTCACTAACATCGAGGGAGAGACTAAATTACTGCTTTATCGTCGTTACTTCCTAATTAAGTCCTTAGCCATTCGAGGAGGAGGGAATGAAGAAATCTCTGCCTGTATTCTCTTAGGGAATTTAAATCCCCTAATCATGTTTAAGACTACATAGTGAAACACGTCTGTTCGGCTTGCTTCCAAAACCCAGACTGACAAAACTGTTTCCAACACAAAGGCCCGTGACGTCACAGAGCCCCTATCGCAGGTGCACATTGACCCTTGATCTGAGGTCTCGTCAACGTGGTGACCCTGTCAGCGTCTGTGAGCTCCGACTGTGAGAACAGCCCTATTCTGCACTCGACTGTACGGGTCCACCCGCACTAAATTGCGCAAGCCAAACCAAACGATTTCCAACACATACGCCCACCTCAAGATGCGTCCGTCCTCACAGGGCCATTATCCAACAGAAGCACCCTTATCAAAAATATATAGGCATTTAATACCTTTTTTCTTTTTAATCTTCCTTGTCCGAGGCATATTGTCACAATGTTTATTTTAATAAAAATATAAATCTTAATGTTGTTTTGGGTTTTTAAAAAATCTTATATTCAAATACTTCAATGTTTTCAAAGTGTGAATCCTTCATTTCTTCAAAAACATGCGCCAACGTGATCTCGCACAACAAGACATTTAAAACCTCATCCGTGATGCTACCACCTCGCGGAATCTTACTCGTCTGTGACAATATGCCTCGGACAAGGAAGATTTTAAAAAAAAAGGTATTTAATACCTATATATTTTTGATAAGGGTGCTTCTAGCACCGAAAGTCTCAAGACCTTGAAATAAATAAATGTTTATTTTTTGAAAAAAAAAAAAATTTAAACATTGTTTTCGGCTTTTAAAATTTTTTTATATATCTCACACACAATAAAAATAATTACATAAAAATACATTAAATATTTAAGTGATAAAAATCGTACATATTTCTAGGAAGGGCGTCTTGGTCCGATAGTAAAACGCTGCATTATAGACATCAATATCGATGGTTCGATCCTTGTCTAAGTTAACCATGCAGATGACGGCTGTGAGCCAGAAACACGTGTCAATGGATTACTTTTATGTACGTACAAAATAAATTTAAAAAATATATATATTAATGAAAAATATGATTAATAATGCAATTTTCTACATCTTAATCATTTAGGAAGTGAGACAATCGAAGTAGTAGTGAGCAAAAAACAACGCACGCTGCAATCACCAATAAAAATAATTACATAAAAATACATTTATATATATATATATATATATATATATATATATATATATATATATATATAAAATAATAATAATATTTTACAAATAAATATTAATAATTTATTACCTACAGACATCGATGTTTCATGCTTATATAATCTTCAGTGCAGGAAGCTAATTCCCGACGGTCGGCGGGCGCGAACTCCAATCACAAATCGCACCTGATTCTCAGTCAAGAGACTTACCCGTTGGCGACCACAAATTAGCTTGGAAGTTAAGAGGAATTTAACTTTGTAAATGCCAAGTCGGCGAGTATTCATAGCAAGCAGCGAAGAGTGATCAACAACAAATCGTGTTGGATCTCGCAATGAAGCTAGTAGTACTGCTTGTTATTAAATTCACTCACTCTCTCATATATATATATATATATATATATATATATATATACAGAGAGAGAGAGAGAGAGAGAGAGAGAGAGAAAGACACACACACAGACATATGTATATATATATAGATGTATATACATATGTACACACCCACACATATATATATATATATATGTGCATACCCACAATCATATATATACACACATACCCACACCCGTAAATTTGCATAGAAATATAATACACACAGGCATACATATTTATACATGCACACACACATATATGTGAGCAGTGAACAAGGTCATAGCCACTTGCTCACCCACCTTGCAAAATAAAGAAAACCTCCCAAGGAAAGCTTACTGAGAAGAGAAACACAACTCGAGGTAGAATTACCCTCTTGTAGAACAATCCCAAAACGAATCTATTAGCATGTTCTTGCTTCATGGATCATTGGTTTCCAAAGAGAAGGAGGAAGACGCTATTGTCATATTAATGGTGGGGATGAAAGGGGAGAGTGGGCTTACCAAACAAGTTGGAGTAGGACAGAAAGATGTGAAGATTTGGGACAAACACGCCTTCTCCCAAAATCTATGCTCCTTCCCTCTCCTCTATCTGCTAACACAAGTGATTTTCCAAAGCAAAGGAAGCGTTGGTGGGGTGGCAGGATCAGAATGGAAGGAAACAGTGGTAGGGGTGGTCCATTTGCTGAAGAAGAGACAATGAGGTGATACCTGAGAGGAGTGTAACTATATATTACAGGATATCCCCGAAAAGTTGTTGTGGTTAGGTGACCCGGATGGGGGGGGGCAGAGGAGGAAAGGATTGCAGGTGAGCTGCATCATTTGCTCACGTAGGTACACCACCCCAACTACTAATGCCCCCAATGAGACCCTCCCATTCTTACTCCGAGATATCTACTTTCAATTGGACTTAGGTATGTGTGGTGGTTGAAAGATGTATTGTGTACGAAAAGCCAGAGAAAAAGACACTGGCTTATATATATATTATGTATGTGTATGTGTGTGTTTCAAAAAGAATAGGCGTTTAAGTCTTTTCATCCATTATATGGTCAGAGAAGAATAAATGGTAACTTAAGCAGGTCTAAGTCTAATATGAAATCAAAAAGGCAAAGGGAAGGGTGGAGATTCTAAAAAAAGTATCAATAATAATCAAAAAAATAACCGAAATAATTGATCCTCCAACACCCTGTTGATAGACATTCCCTCTTTTGAATCTTTAATAATATATATATATATATATATATATATATATATTGCAGAGTAACTAGATGCTTCCTCGCATTGTATTGTTTAGAGAGAATGCCTACCACCTGCAAAGGATTAAGGTAGGTGTGTGATGCATTCTAATTTAGTTTGGCCCCTTTTTTATGAGATAATGAATACTAATTCTTTCATCAAATCAAAGAAAATTGATTTTTTTTTAAGTTGGTTCATTAAAAAAAAAAACTATAGTATTTAAGAATATAAGAGAGAAAAAAAAAAAAAAGATAGATAGACAAGAAAGGAAAGTGAGAAAAAAGTGAGAAAGAAATCAAAAGAGAAAGGAGAAAGAACATAAGTGAGAAAGAAAAAGAGAAGAAATGGTTAAAAAAGGAAGGGGGAAAGAGGAAATGGTTGAAAAAGAAAGGGAGAAAGAAGACATGGTTGAAAAAGAAAGGGAGAAAGAGGAAATGGTTGAAAAAGAAAGGGAGAAAGAAGAAATGGTTGAAAAAGAAAGGGAGAAAGAAGAAATGGTCGAAAAAGAAAGGGAGAAAGAAGAAATGGTTGAAAAAGAAAGGGAGAAAGAGGAAATGGTTGAAAAAGGAAGGGAGAAAGAAGAAATGGTTGAAAAAGGAAGGGAGAAAGAAGAAATGGTTGAAAAAGAAAGGGAGAAAGAAGAAATGGTTGAAAAAGAAAGGGAGAAAGAAGAAATGGTTGAAAAAGAAAGGGAGAAAGAAGAAATGGTTGAAAAAGGAAGGGAGAAAGAAGAAATAGTTGAAAAAGAAAGAGAGAAAGAAGAAATGGTTGAAAAAGAAAGAGAGAAAGAAGAAATGGTTGAAAAAGAAAGGGGGAAAGAGGAAATGGTTGAAAAAGAAAGGGAGAAAGAAGAAATGGTTGAAAAGAAAGGGAGAAAGGATAAATGGTTGAAAAAGAAAGGGAGAAAGAGGAAATGATTGATAAAGAAAGGGAGAAAGAAGAAATGGTTGAAAAAGAAAGGGAGAAAGAGGAAATGGTTGACAAAGAAAGGGAGAAAGAAGAAATGGTTGAAAAAGAAAGGGAGAAAGAAGAAATGGTTGAAAAAGAAAGGGAGAAAGAAGAAATGGTTGAAAAAGAAAGGGAGAAAGAAGAAATAGTTGAAAAAGAAAGAGAGAAAGAAGAAATGGTTGAAAAAGAAAGAGAGAAAGAAGAAATGGTTGAAAAAGAAAGGGGGAAAGAGGAAATGGTTGAAAAAGAAAGGGAGAAAGAAGAAATGGTTGAAAAGAAAGGGAGAAAGGATAAATGGTTGAAAAAGAAAGGGAGAAAGAGGAAATGATTGATAAAGAAAGGGAGAAAGAAGAAATGGTTGAAAAAGAAAGGGAGAAAGAGGAAATGGTTGACAAAGAAAGGGAGAAAGAAGAAATGGTTGAAAAAGGAAGGGAGAAAGAAGAAATGGTTGAAAAAGGGAGAAAGAATGAGGAAAAAAAGGAAGAAGAAAAAGAAAAAAAACAAGAAAGGGACAACGGAGAACAAAGGGCAAGGGAAAAGGAAAGAGAGAAGTAGGGAGAAGAGAAGGAAAAAAATGAAAAGAAAGGCAAAGAGTGGAAAAATAAAGAGATTAAAAAGAATGATAGAATAAAAATGAGAGTAAAAATTGAAAAGAAGAGACAAACGTTTAAAGAAAATTACAAAAAACGGAAGAGAAAGAGGGAAAGGTAGATCGTAAAAAAAACGTAAAATTGGGATGGCATAAAAAAGAAAAGAAAAGAAAAATGATTAGTAGTAAAATGAAGAAAAAAGAAGAAAAAAGTCAAGATAAAAATTTAAGACAAACGAAACTGCTAATCTAATGCTGCACAGTTAATAAACCTTCTTATTGTATTTAAAAATACAATTGTTGTTGAGTTTGCCTGAACCTTCTCTTCTGCAGACTCAGCATCGGTCGTCTGTCTCATCACCCTGCGCTCAATGATATAGTAAAATGTGATCTTCATTCTGCCGTGTTCACATCAATTCTGGAGCCAGCCAGCCTAGACAGAGGTAATGGTTGCCGACTTGACAGCTTTTTGAGCTGAAAAGCCACTTATATATTGTTCCAACCCATTCACACAGTCAACAATTGCAGAATCTGCTTTCAGTTGTAGCACCGCAGATCAGTTCACCGAAACCAGAAGAAAAAAAAAGCTCTATAAGTGACCGTTTCATTTTTCAGTTTATATCAGTCAAAACATTAGGTGTCTTTGATCCCGGTACTTTACAATTAATATAAAACATTGGACGGAGATAGCCACATGTAGGACGAGCCCTGAGAGACCACTTGGATGTCCTAGCACATCTCCCTAGCAAGAAAGAAGACTACAAATGGAGGACAGAGGACGATAAATTGGCATATTTATGAAATATTGCTTTGGTTTGTTTAACGACATATCAACCATCTGTGGGTTATTTAATGCTGAATAAAGTTGTCAAATATAATTCTATAAGTAGGATAATTATTTATATTCCTTGAATACATTGCTCTTAGAAAAAAATACCTTTAGAAGGAAATATTACAAAGAGGGTACTATCATTACTCTCAGAAAAACACTTCTCCCATAATACATTGCTCTAAGAATACATTCTTCTTAGAAGAAAATTTTACAGTGAGAGTAAGAACATTACTCTTAGAAAACATCACTCTTTGAACACATTACTCCTTGAAGACATTACTCCTTGGCATTAGTAATCTTCTTTTTCTCAACATGATTGACCGTAAGCCGCCGCCTTCTAGTATTTATTTAGGAAGAAAATAAAAAGAAGAAATAAGATTTTGATGTTTTGAAGAATCAGATTGAATAATACAGTTGAGTATGAACTTATAGATACTAGTACATGACATAACCAGCAGATTGATCAGATCGGCCTCTCTGATCTCCTGTCTAGCTCAAGTAAGGGCCGAAGTGGAGTAATGGATCAGCTACCAGGATCCTGTCCTAAGGCATCACGGGTCGCCACCCACGGCCTACAAACGACCTCGTTTTTATTTCTTTTTTACCCCTCTGCATGGGGTTACAGTTGGCGAATTCATGGTCCCACAAACAAGGCGGTAAAATATTAAAGATAAAGAAGATGAAGAAGTAGTAGGAAGCGATGTTGCCAAAGATGAAGAAGAAGAAGAAGAAGAAGAAGAAGAAGAAGGTGTGTGATGTTCCAATTTATCATCAGCATATCTCAGCTAAGTCCGGAATTTGTCGTCAAAATTCGTGAATCTCCGTTAAATTCTTGGATGTCTATTCTGCACAAGTACCAATAAATATTAATATTGCAATATTATAAAAATAAAAGAATTAAGAACAAAAGTAAAACATGGATGCAATGACATTCGAAACACTGAGAACTGAAGCAGACTCCACAAATTTATTTTGCTCAGTCGTATGGACCCCCATCCAACATTTGTTATCTCTTTCTGCTTTTAACAAGTCAGCCATGACAGATTTTTGTTATTTTTTTTTCCTCAACACATCTTAGCATCTCCATGAGAAAATTCTATTTCAAACTGAAGGTTCATAAACCGACTGACTGACAAAAGTCAGTCGGTTTATGAACCTTCAGTTTGAAATAGAATTTTCAATAAGAAATTCCAGTTATTTAAATTTGAAATAGCATTTTCAATAAGAAATTCCAGTTATTTAAATTTGAAATAGAATTTTCAATAAGAAATTCCAGTTATTTAAATTTGAAATAGCATTTTCAATAAGAAATTCCAGTTATTTAAATTTGAAATAGAATTTTCAATAAGAAATTCTAGTTATTTAAATTTGAAATAGAATTTTCAATAAGAAATTCCAGTTATTTAAATTTGAAATAGCATTTTGGTTAGTTTGTAAGTATAAGTTTGAAATAATATTTTCGTTTGTACACTTTTTTTAGATGTGTTCATGCATCCCAGAGAACGTTTTTGCCTTGAAATAGTACAAAACCGACTTCACAACCTAGTGGGGGATGATCCTTTCTCTCTCCTACAAACCCTTTCTCATAGAAGAGACAATGCTAGTCTTTCTCTAGTCTATTGTTATTTTCATGGTAGGTGCTTGACGGAACTACAATCTCTGGTCCCCCCCCCCTGTAAAACCTTACAGAAAGTATCTGTCTGGCTAATTCACATATCTCTATAAGACGGTCGGTCTGTCAAGCTTAATTTGGAAATAACATTTTCATTGGTATTTTTACAGTTTTCTATGCATTTCTATATAAGCCTGTCATGTTTAAATCTAAAATAAGATTTTCGGTGGTCTGTTACAATTAAGTTTGAAATATAATTTTCAGATTCATTCACAGATCTCTTTAAAAGTCCCAGTCTGTCATGCTTAAGCTTTAAATACTATTTTCGTTGGTCTGTCAAGCTTAAGTTAATATTTTAGATGCGTTCATGTATTTCTATATAATTCTGTCAGTCTGTCATTATTAAGTTTGAAGTAAGATTTTCGTTAAACTGTTATGCTTAAGTTTGAAATATCATTTTATTGGTCTGTCAAGCATAATTTGGAAATAACATTTTCGTTGATATTTTTGGATATGTCCATGCATTTTTAAATAAGTCTGTCATGCTTAAGTTTGAAATAGCATTTTCGTTGGTTTGTCAAGCTTAAGTAGAAAATAACATTTTCGTTGGTATTTTTAAATGTATGCATGTTTTCTATTTAATTTCGTCAGTCGGCCATGCTTAAATTTGAAATAACATTTTCATTGGTATTTTTTAGAGTTTTCTATGCATTTCTATATAAGTCTGTCATGCTTCAATTTAAAATAAGATTTTCGGTTGTCTGTTACAATTAAGTTTGAAATATCATTTTCAGATTCATTCACAGATCTCTGTAAGAAAGTCGGTCGGTCAGTTTGTAATTCTTAAGTTTGAAATAGCATTTTTATTGGTCTGTCAAGCTTAAGTTGGAAATAAGATTTTTGCTGGTATCTTTAAATGTGTTTATGCATTTCTATATGTCAATCGATCTGTCATTTTCGTTGCTTTGTCATACTGAAACTGGAAATAGAATCTATATTGGTCTGTTATGCTTACCTTTGAAATATCATTTTCAGATTAATCTTAATAATAGGGTTGGCCAGTCTGTCATGCTTGAGTTTGAAAAGGTATCTTTCATCACTAAACGCAAAGATTGAATACACGCATTTTAAGAATGGAGCCTTTCTTGTTAATTCATTTATCTTTATATTTTCTCTATCTAACAATGCCAAGAACATTGTATCCATTTGGCTGAACTTGCTTTCAATGTAGATGGCCTTCAGGATTAGATTGACCACATCATTGCACAATGTGACTGGGTGGTGTTTTTTACCAAAGAGGTGGGGCACAAGAGGGGCACCGACAAGGAGGACGAAAAAAGAGGAAGAAAAGGAAAAATGGGAGAAAAGAAAAAAAGAAATGAAAAGAGAAAAAAAAGAAAAGTATATAATGGATGAAAAAATGTCATAAAAATGAAGACAACATCTTAAAAGATTTTTTTTTGTATGAAAGAATGCTTCAAGTAAAAAAAAGTTCCAGATGTTTGGAATGCCCAGATTGGCCGATGACACTTAAATGAGATAAAAAAAAAATTTTAAAGAAAAGGAATGGGTTCTCTAACAGGTGAGTTATTCTTATAGGTCAACAGGTAGGTGGTTTAAGTGAGGCAATCAGGTAGAAGAGAAAAATAGGAAAAAAATGGGATTACTTTGAAGAATAAATGGTGCCGATGACTTCAAAATGAACCGATGAGACGTGACAAATGTAGTATCTACTACTGCTATTGATTCCACTGTGCAATCAAGAGGCAGAGATGAGGCTGGATATCTTTTGTCACCAAATGTGTAAGAGAAAAGAATTACATGTCCTATCTTCTAATGGTGATAACTATGATTTGATGAATATCTCTGAAAATAAAATGCAATACTCAAAGACTTGAAACTAAAGAATGATATCCTATGTAATAAAAACGAGAGAGTGAAATGCAGTTCATGAAGATTCTTTATTCAGTTTAGAATAGTTTAGTAAAAGCATAGATAACTATTCACTAGTGAGTTCTTAGTCAAGGGAGATAACTTACAGTGTTGTCTTACTATACAACCTACACCTATGCTCCTTAAAATTGGGTATGAATATTAAAATGTTACTTTCAAAGATTAATCATTTGTATATGTAACCATAATAGTCATGTCACCACATACATATTTAGCTACAATTCAAACTTATCGCGTCAGGTGGGTTAGTGTTAGGCTTTGGTAGATTACTGTTGTTATTTTCTAACTTACTTACTTCCTTCCTTCCTTCATACATTCTCTCTTTCTCTCTCTCTCTCTCTCATATACATATATATATATAATTCATTATTAGATTCTCTGGCTTTTCTTGTCTGATTATGTCCAATTCAGCAAGTTTTTGCAATTAAGTAATTCTCTAACCTCCACACCCCTCATTATTGAATGACGACAATGTGCATAATGATTTGCATAAAGGATATACACACATATATATATATGTATATATATATATGATAATTTTATTTACACAGACATGTACAAAATCTGCGACACTGGCATGTCGATGTTATCGATCAACAGTTACTATAAACTGAGATCTCATCAGGCAGAGTTAGAATCCGATCTTAACCTCAGATCATATTAGGAGGGAATCCTATATATGTATATATATATATATATATATGTGTATATATATATATATAGAGAGAGAGAAATAAAAGTAACAATGTTCCAGACAAAATGTAAAAATAAAAATGGAATGAAGGATAAGCAAATCAACAACTAGCAAAAATAAACTAAAAAATTTATTTTTTCTAGTTGTTGATTTGCTTATCCTTTATTCCATTTTTATTTTTACATTTTGTCTGAAACATTGTTTCTTTTATTCCTCTCTCTCTCTCTCTCTATATATATACACATTATATATATATATATATATATATATATATAGAGAGAGAGAGAGAGAGAGAGAGAGAGAGAGAAATGAAGGAAAAGAGATAAAGATGTACGGATGACAAATTGTTCAATGCAAGGTGTACTCGGTAAAAACATAAGCCAGGCTTTTCAAAGATTAAAATCTTATTAGAGGAATTATATAGATGGTTAAGTTGGCAGTGGAATAGTCAAAATTTTAAAAAAAAACATAAAGTAATGGAAAGTAAGAGTGTGTGCGTGTAAAAAAATTTACAAAATATGGAGTCTGACCAGTTAGTGAATGCCCGTTGATAAAATGTCTGGTGAAGGAAAGGTTTAAAGATGGAAAATAAATAAATAAATAAATATATATATATATATATATATACTTAGGCAGCAAGTCATTATCCAAGCAAGCGTTGTTGAACGTCACAAAACTTTCTTGTTTGTAAATCTTCTTCGTGAGGTTCTCAAACCGTGGAGCTATCCTTCTGGTTTCAAGTGGCAGTTCATAGAGTATTTCCCCGATTGTTCTTAATTCGGCCATTTTTTTTCGAGCGCTTTCGACTTTCTTAGTTGTCTTCAGGATTAGGTTTTTTAAAATAAGAAGACTTGAGTTAATGTTTCATAGGTATCGTCAAGGGCGAATGAAAGAAAAGAGAGGGTGCGTGGTTGAGTTCATTTTATTCTATCGTTTGTGTATTTGGTTTTATTGTTTGTTTATTTATATTATTAATTCTTATTTTTACTTTATTTATTATTATTTATTCCTATTATTACCATTATTTATTTATTTTATTAATTCTTATTATTACTATTATTTATTTATTATTATTTATTCCTATTATTACCATTATTTATTTATTTTATTAATTCTTATTGTTACTATTATTTATTTATTATTATTTATTCCTATTATTACCATTATTTATTTATTTTATTAATTCTTATTATTACTATTATTTATTTATTATTATTTATTCCTATTATTACCATTATTTATTTATTTTATTAATTCTTATTATTACTATTATTTATTTATTATTATTATTCCTATTATTACCATTATTTATTTATTTTATTAATTCTTATTATTACTATTATTTATTTATTATTATTTATTCCTATTATTACCATTATTTATTTATTTTATTAATTCTTATTATTACTATTATTTATTTATTATTATTTATTCCTATTATTACCATTATTTATTTATTTTTATATACACAACTCCCCAATTTGGATGCCCCTAATTCACAGTAGCTCCTTACATCTCAGTGGCATTGTACCTTGGTTGAAGTGAACTTAAGTAAAAAACAAACAAAAAAACTTGAAGCTATTTTAAAATTGTGTATCCAGCAACATTTATTCAAATACACCCTCCGTCAAAAATGATGGAAAAAAATTATCCTTCGCCAGTGTTCTCACTAATATTCATATAAAAATAATTAGAGAGAAAAAAATGAAATGTTTAAACTACAAAGAAAGAAAAACGTATAAATCGATATAGAAAGCAAAAAAGAAGGAAAATCATGGAAATAGATTTGCTTTCTGAATCTGAAGTCACCTAGATGCTTTGAATGAATTCGTCCGGCAGTTCTTTTTACTTGCTAACTTCTATTTGACAGAACATATCTCTCTCTCTCTCATATATATATATATATATATATATATATATATAGATATATATATATGTATGTATGTATGTATGTATGTATGTATGTATGTAAAAATAATTTAATATTATTTACTTAAAATTAATATTGTTATAAGCCCCTTTAATAAGATTAAAGTTGAGCATTGTTTGTGGAAGTTAAAAATAGACTGACACGTAGCTATAATGTATATTCTGACAACATTCGTAGAATCTTTAGTCAGTCTTTCTAGATATGCCGCCTTTCGCATAAATAGAACTTAAATTTCCTTTTTGAATGTGGTAATGTCTCATAGCTTAATGGTTATGACGCTTGCTTGCGGAGTCTAGGTTGATTCTGTGGCAGGGGTTCAAGCTGTGCGACCGTCTGGGATAATCATCCCTACACTGGCGTATGTAGGTAAAAATAATTTAATTTACTTAAAATTAATATTCTTTATATATATATATATATATATATATATGTGTGTGTGTGTGTGTGTCAAGTTATATTGAAAAGAAATCAATAAAGTGCTCGATCGCAGAGGAGTGAGAGCCAATATAAATAATTTATTTTAAAACTATATGTTATATCCTTCAGAATCGTACCACGGTTTCATCTAGATGGGTTGACTTTTTACATTTTTAAAGTCTAAACCTAGTGGAATCGTCAGTGTACTCATCGTGTTTTGACCTCAATCAGTACGCTGACGATTCCACTGGGTTTAGAATTTTTAAAAATGTCAGCCCATCTGGATGAAACCACGGTACGATTCTGAAGGATGTAACATATAGTTTTAAAATAAATTATTTATATATATATATATATATATATATATATATATATATATATATATATATATGTGTGTGTGTGTGTGTTTCAGATATTTGAAATCATACTTAATATGTTTTGAACTTTTGAAATATACATTATTAATATATATATATAGATAGATACATGCAAATAAATACATGTTGTTCTTTATTATAGAGTGTATGATTTGTGGTAGGGGTACACAGAAGAATAGGGTTACAACAATGCCCTCCCCCTCTCCGGATGAATATTTGTTGCAAGATTATCTTCTTAGGAGACAAATTTACTAAAATCCACTTGCATGTATTAGCTATTTTAAACATTTATCGGTTTATTTGTATGAAGATTTCTGCCAACCTCAACTCGAATTCTTTCCTTCCTTTCCAAAATAGTGGTTAAATAATACTGACATCTCACTTTCATCGCCATACTCTCTCTCGTAAACGCCATCCAGACAGATTGAAAACAATCATGCAGGTGCACATGTCAGACGCTTGTCCTCTGCTACATTCAAAGCTTCGAAAGCACTTTGCATTAAAATGCCGACCCTTCATTGTGCAGTGTTTCAAGAGTCTTTTCATGTTGTCATGCACATTTCGTCCGCATAAATTATACTCGCGAAATGTTCCTGCCTTTTTGGCTAATGATTTAGTATCGCTTGCCAGGTTTTGCCGGTGACAGTAGAATCATTTTTAAGTGAAGCTCAAGAGTTCTGTAGTCTGCGATGATTTTTAACCTTGATTTATTTTCTGCAGACTTTTCCTGGAGTTCAATTCGGCAAACACACCATGACAAAAAACAAAACAAAAAAAACGGCTGCTGCAGTTTTGCTTTAAAGTAGGGTTCCCTTTCTAAATACTGTATAGATAGGAGAGAGAGAGAGAGAGGTAGAGAAAGAGAGAGAGAGAGAGAGAGAGAAACACAGCTATTTGTATGCCTAATTTGCATAACTATTTCTTAAACAGTTTTTAATAAATTAATGTTTGGTATTATTCATTTGTAATTTTATTGTCTTATTTTCCTATATATATGCAATTGCTTTGTCGGTTTTAACAGTAATTAATTAACATGATTTAATAAAAACAGGATAAATTACCAAAACCTTTCTTAAAATATTATGTTCATAATTTTCAACAAAATAAATTTAAATGAAACTAATATCTTAGCTTGCTAGCAAGAAAGATATACCGATGAGGCATAAGCAAGAAGTGTTCAGAGAGAGAGAGAGAGAGAGAGAGAGAGAGAGAGAGAGAGAGAGAGAAGTTTATTGCCCCTCCTCTCTCTCTCTTTCTCTCTCTCTCTCTCTCAGCCATTATCGATGCTAAATTTTTCATTTGTTTTGTGGATTTTAAATTTAAAAGATTGTTTTGATCTCGTTGTTTTGCATTTGTGTTCAAATGTTCCTTCCCAACCTTTTCTTTAGGGGACTATCTCCTAGTAAGTCTGTAGCAGTTTCCCCCAGCCCCTATCTCCTAGTGAGGCTGCTGTTAGTAAACGCTTGCTGAAGTATGTGTTGCTTATCCTCTCAATTGGGCCACGGTTGTTATACGCATCTCATGGAGCAATGTTGAGGTTCTTCCTTTTCGTTAGGGTCGACTTAACCTTTTGGCTGAGACCAAAGTTCTAAGAGTAGGATAGACAAAATACGATAGAAGATTACCAACGACACCCTACTTCCCTCACTTTTCATGACCTTGTGCCTAATTTGTTTTAAAATTTAAACTGTATTTTCATATCTTTTCACAAATAGTGCAAAGTGTAGTATCTGTCTCGATACTACATTTCATCTGTTCTGTCATCAGAGTGAACAGTAAATCAGTTCTCAGCATTTAAATTGTGAATTGAATCGAAAAAAAAACAGGTATTCCTGCTATGATCTATCTTAGAGAAATGGTGATTTGAAATCAGTTTATGGTATACAGTAGAGAGCATAAAGTTTGGGCAGGCACACAGAAAGACAATTTTAGAACTATATATATATTAATTAATTAAGTTCAAATATTAACAAAATGAACAAAACCATTACTTTTCAAAAGTGCTCAATATATATTAGTATCTCGCTGAAGAACATTCCCATACTCAAACTATGTTTATTTTAATATATATATAATTAAATAAATTACATTTTTTTTTTAATCAGTCATGACCATGCTGAGAGGGATTCGTCGGATGACTTTAACATGTGTTTTGATGTTTTGTTTATTTCCAGTTCTATATAACCGTTCTGCAAATAATTGCTGAAGGTCACTCAAGTCATCCAATTTTGCAGGAATAAACTTCTATTTTTTTGTTCATTCTTAAAAAATTATTTTTGTTTTTGATTTTATATTCTTACTTTCATTTAATGCTATTTTTTACGTTTGTATTTTTAATTAATTAATAATTTGTTAGGTTGTATATAGTTATATATATCGTTACCAAATCAGATCGATTTTTTATTTTTGAAAAAAAAATTATCGAGGTGCAAGAAAAAATGGAAATGCTAACAATAGATTTCAAAGACGCGCATCATTCTTAGACATTTTGAAACATGAGTAATCGTATCAACTGGAGAAAATGAATCAAACACTTTAAAGGATCGAAAGGATCTGCTAGAAATGGCACACTTAAAGACTTTGCAGCAGATATTCATCAATGTAATGTTTGTCAATGTGCATATATGGGCAAAGCTGAACTGAAGTCTCACACATGTTCTCAAAGTCATACACCATCAACTATGACTATGCAATTCCTACAGCTACTTATCTAGAAAACGGAGCTGTTCAACCTGACATAGAGATATAGGACAAAAGGGAGAAAGTAGCAACCCTAGTTGACGTCAGTGTCTCTAATGATGCTGGCTTAAACAGAGCTGAGAGGGAAAAGATAACAAAATATCCAGGTCTTATGTATGCCATGAAAAGAAACTGAAATCTTAGGAAGATCTCCATCATTCCAGTAATTATAGGAGCAACCGGACGAATGAAAAGGAATTTCAAAAACTACCTGGGGAATATACCCGGTGAACCAAGTGCAAGAGAGATACAAACAATTGTACTTAAAGGGACGGTTAGAATCTTAAAAAGATCTCTTAATTGGAGTGTCAGAAATAGCGGGTGAATGTATGGCATCCAGTAGAATGCCTCATCCCCAGCAAAAACAAAAAAGATTAAAATTTTTTTTAAAAAGTGATAATATTTGAATGCCTACAGGAGAGAATTTTAATGCCTACTAGACATTATCCTCAAGTGTCTTCGGTCTCTCTTTATAAGGGTTTGTCAGGCCAACTTGACATGATACTTCACCCTACAAGTAAACTAACCAAATATTCAAAGTAACATAGTATTCGAAACCCAAATAAAATCTCCTCGACACAGCTATACACTGGCTCATACGAGGAATGGTGCACCTTCTCTTAGTGATGTTACCTCAAGTAACAGCTCTTAGCTGGATACTCCACCAGACCAGATGAATTATTGTCCTAAAATCCGGCTAAACGAAAAAAGACAATAAAGATAAACTATAACATAGATGGTCAATTGGAAAGAAGGAAAGTCAGATTCCCAATTGCTTTATTAACTTACGCTTTGAGAGGTAAAGAGAATCTTAAATGAACATTCGGATATCTATATCTCATAAAGAAATCAAGTGTTAGCCCCCAGGAAAGGGGCCCCTTTATAGCTGGATACTCCACCAGACTATAATGTTCTCGCTTGTCAATTGTTATGTGAATCTATTAATATTCGGCTCGCGATATAATAGACACTTATACATACAATGCAAAGCGAGAACGTGGAATGAATAAGAAAGAGAGACATATTGATGTTTACGCTTCCGAGACCTTCTTCTAAAGAGAGCGATCTTCGTCAGCATTCGTTTATATATGCAAGAGAAATATACAAAGGGAGATAATTATACAATGTAAGTGAGGTAACTATGATACACGTTGTTGTTTTTAAATGTAAGATACTACACCCTCTCTCCACCTTAATTAAGTGTACGTGTGCATGCGTATAATAAGTGGAGGGAGTACAGTCCATTATTGTCCATCATTTATGTATTCAATATTGTCCATGAGGATACTTCACCCTACAAGTAAACCCTGACCAAATATTCAAAATAACATAGTATTCGAAGCCCAAATAAGATGCCCTCTACACGGCTATACACTGGCTCATACGAGGAATAGTGCACCTTCTCTTAGTGATGTTACCTCAAGTAACAGCTCTTAGCTGGATACTCCACCAGACCAGATGAATTCTTGTCCTGGAATCCAGCAAAATTCAGAATAGATCACAATAAAGATAAACTTTACCATAATTAATTGGTCAATTGGGAAGAGGAAAATTAGTGTTGTTCACGTTTAAGAGGTAGAGGAGAATCTCGATTGAATACTTGGATATCTATGTATCCCATATAGAAATCAAGTGTTAGCTCCAGAAAGGGGTCCCTTGATTTCTGAGAACTTACTGAAGTAAAATGAAAAAAAAAATTAATTAATAACATATCAATTGTTAACTATCAACCTCATATTTCAATTAAATATCATTTATGCAACAAGACATGCACATCTGTGGCTCATTTAAAGCGGACTTGTTGGATCCATAAAACCCGACACTCAAATGCTGTCTCTAGATGACAGACTAACTAAATATCTAGTATACACTGAAAGATTTATGCCCCTCACGCTTGGAAAGTCACTTATGAGCCCACATCATCACAAAATAAATGTTGTGGCCAAACCAGTCTAGTTATCACTCACACACATTATTATTGTTTCATATGTATAGACTTATATTAAAAAATAATATATTATGCATATATTCTTCTTAGTATTTACTTCAATATATGCATAGAGTAATATAAAAAATATACTTATGGCAATTAAACTACACAGAAAGGCTTATGTTTCATTCCTGGGTGAAGTCATCAGACTAGTTGCTGAAAATGAGACACTAACCTTTCTGTGCAGCTTACTTGCAATAAATATATTTTTATATACATAGTTGATGCTATCTACATCTGTAACCACTTACTATCAAGAATGCTCTTGTAGCAAAGGTGTTGCAGCCACATACCAATCAATTTTTGGGGCTATTTATCCCAAAATGGAGAAGGTTAGATTCATGCTATTTCCAAGCAAATTTCAAGAAGCTAAAACCAGGGTTTTTTTTCTAGATTGATGGTCAATTGAAACTAGTTAGTCTGGCCTAGTTAGTGAAATAAAAAATAGTGAAGACTTCAAGTAATGTAGTCAAAGTTGCCAGTCACATACGCAACATCTTTTTCATATCCGTTTCTCCAGAACATAGGGAGGATTTCGGTTCATGCATTTCTGACAATGAAAAAAATTAATAAAAGAGAATCCCAGCAACAGTAGAATTACATTTTACTTTTGCAAATGTTGTTGCAACAAATATGCTTACCAACATTTACTGGAATTCTGTATGATTTTATTACTATTTGTTATTACTTACCTGGATTGATTAAAGTTGCTGGGATTTAAAAAGGACTTATTATTACCAAGGTTGCAAAGTTGGATGGAGTCGGAGTCATAAGAATGCTAGGAATCAAAGTTAGATTTTTTAATCTAACTCAGATTATTACTGAATATCAAAAAATATTAAAATAAGGAGTCAGAGTCGGATATTTGGGAATTCTTGGAGTCGGAGTCAGAATTTTGGAAATCGTCAGAGTCAGGCCTTATACCTTCCGACTCCGCAACACTGATTATAACATACATGATTATTAGTAATACTTTATTTCGATTTTATACATTGACTTATGTTTTTGCTTTGCCTTCTATAATTGCAATTGTATTGGACTGAATTTTATTTCACTATTACATTTAGTGTAAGCGTGTCTTGAAGAAAAATAATCTACATCTTATTATTTAAGTACAAAAGTATCAATTATAAAATACTCAAGAGTGTAAAAGAAAATAAATTCATTGCTGATAAGAGACACTAAAACATACATATACATGTGCAGGGTTGAAGATATTCTTAAAAGAAAAAGAAATTTATTGACTTACCTCAATGCCAATAAGTGTAGGTCGAATATACAAGGAATCGTTCTTGGAGTATGGCACCCATTCTTTGTCCAAACTGATCAGTTTTTTCATGCAAGTTATCAATTCTTGTCCATCAAAAGTCTGCATAAAATAAAAGACTGAATTATAAAAAGGAAAAGATTCTTTTTAGACATAGACAAAAGAGAATTACCAATAATTTCACTTGAAGTTTCTTCTTCCGTTTATGTTTAGTGGCATGTAGTGAATTTCTTGATTTTAACTAATCAACATTTAATTATCAATTCTGATAAAGTTCTAAGTAATAATGAATTCTAAGTGATAGTCTTTTCAAGGTTGAAAGTTCAATGCTTAATACAGGCGATACTAAGAATATACTTAAGACTTCTACTCAGTCAAGGCTAACAAAACGAGAACAATTTATCCCGTTGATTAAATAAAGGGTTTTGTTTGAAATTCCACACAGAGTCCAGAGTTTGACAAGATGCTCCTAAAGTAGTTTTTAATCGGCCAAAACGTTGTGAGAATAGCATTCAAGACCAGTAGTCTGATTAATCCAAATAATATAAACATATGTAGACAGCAAATATGACAAGACATAAAAAAATATAGACATATGAAGGTAGCAAATATGACAAGACATCAAAAATATAGACATATGAAGGTAGCAAATATTTTTTTTATTTTTTTAGCATAGTTCACCCCAAACAAGGCAGGACGCCACTGTAGACGTAAGGGGCTACTGAGAAAAAAGAAGAGGGGAGAAGGTAGGGGGCAGTCAACCTAGATTGAGATCTGCGCAGCGAGATGTCTGTTTACATTAGTTTTAAACTTCTGCATGTCTATACTGTCGGGGAAACAGGGGGCAGGGAGGGAGTTTCAGAGGCCAGCAGCACGAGGAAAGAAGCTATTTGAGTAGAAGGCTTTCCGACATCTGGGGACCTCCATAGTGAATGAATGAGATTTAGTTGATTGTCGAGTTAGTCTAGTGAATTTTCGTCGAGGAGGCACCAGAGTAGCCAGTTCATCGGAGCATAATCCATTGAAGTATTTGTAAAACAAGCACAAGGATGCTACATTGCGGCGATGGGATAGGGACTGGAGCTTGGTTGACAGTGAGGGACCTATTAGGTTGGCGATTCTTTTTTGGACCCTGTCAAGGAGGGAGAGACTAGTAGATGATGCACCAGCCCAGATGTGACAACAATACTCCATGCATGGGCAGATGGTGGCTTTGTAGAGATACAGGATAATATCAGGTGAGAGGAGTTTACTAGCATGGTAGAGGGAGCCAACCTTCTTTGCGGCAGCCTTGGCAATGTCTTCGATGTATTTATTCCAATTCATATTACCTGTGAAGGTTAGGCCGAGGAGTTTGAATGATGAACTGTCAGGTAGGTGTTATTAGCCATGACAATCGGTGGTTGGAAAGGTTCTTTGTAGTTATTAAAGGAAAGGAGCTTTGTCTTAGCGGCATTAAAAGTTACCAACCATTTGTTACCCCAATCCACTACAGCCTGGAGGTCATTTTCTAAGGATTCAGCCAATGCCTCGGATATGATCGCGTCGCTTTTGCTAACATGGCGAGAGTAAAGCGTGGTGTCGTCAGCAAATAAACCAATCTCAGACACTATGTCATCAGGGAGATCGTTTATATAGATCAGGAACAACAAAGGTCCAAGGATAGATCCCTGGGGTACACCAGCATTTATGTCATGTTGCTTAGATGAACGGCCATCGAGGACAACCTGGATTTTTCTTTTGTCTAGGAAGGATCTGATTATATTAAGTAATTGCCCAGTAATACCGTATGAGCGTATTTTCAGGAGAAGCCCTTTATGACAAGACATCAAAAATATAGACATATGATGTAGGTAGCAAATATGAAAAGACATCAATAATATAGACATATGTAGGTAGCAAATATGACCAGACATCAAAAAATGTCAGAGCATATTTTTTTTTTATTATTTCAGAATAAGTAAAGTGCTTTTTCAATCCCAAAGAGTCATAGAATGTGTTTAGAACAGTTTTTTTAAAGCTCTAAATGAAATGAATGGATTATATCAACTCTATGACAGGACATTAGTCTGTCAATGATTATACCCCCAGTAAATACTTATACATGTGGGTGGAGGGTTTGCTTACAATACTGTATGATTCCTAAAAATATTCACCCATCTAAGTACAAACCAGACTCCAACATTGTTTACTGAGAACAGAGACGTGATTAGCCAATAGCAAAAAAGCTAAAATCGATATGGATCCAACAGCCTGGATCCCCCCCCCCTCTACTATGTGTATGTGAAGAGGGTAGCATTAAAAGCAGCTAAACAACTCCAATCAGTTTTAACTAAGACAGTCAAAATTAAGAGAAACACACAGAGTGAGTATGTGGAGTGAAGGAGGCAGGAAGTCATTCTTTAATGAGACAAAAATCATCTCCCCCCTACCCTCTTCATGAATCGTTTAGAGTTCACGGGTAAATTTAAATTTTCAGTTTTCAGAGACAACTATCATACGAAGGAAAAGGTGGCAAGGTAAGACAGAAAGAGAAAGGGAGAAAAAACAGGAGAAAGAGAATTGAAGATAAAACGAGAGAGAGGAAGATAGAGAGAAAGAGAAATAAAATCCAGCCAAATAGCGACAAAAAAAATAAGGAGATAAGGCTCTAGAGATTTGGCAGAAATAATGTTTTTCTTATTTTAAAAAAAAAAAGGTGGATTTTGACTAAAAAAGGCTGAGAACTCACATCCATACTTCCTATGGATGTGAGTTCTCAGCCTTTTTTTCTAGCGGTTTAAGCGGAAATACATCTTTTCTGTATAAAAGAAAGTGGAATTCCGCCTTTTCTAGATAACAAAAGAAGCGGTATTCCGTGTTTGTTGTTTAAAGTTTGGAATAGTTGTTTGATAATACATATTAAAAGAAGAGTGATTTGTATTGGTGGCCTTGTGTCAAACTTAGCTAAAGTCTATGGCAGTTGTTTGTGTGGAGGTAAAATGTGCTTGGACAACTGTGTGCGACCGAGTGTGTCCGGAAACAAGAAATAAGAGGACTAATATAATAAGCAGGTGTGAAAAAGCAAAAAAAAAAAAAAAAAATGCATGGCAACAAATGTCTAAGACAATAAAAGAGGCTGACAGCTCATTTAGAAACATAGCGCTTAACCTCTTCTCTACATGTGCTTGAACAAATCAGACATGTTTTTTGGAAAGTTTTTTTTTTCCCACCAACAAAATGATCAAGCCAAATTGTGAGATATTCACATCACAAAACATCTAAAGACACATTTGCAATCACTCATCATCATCATATTTGGTTTAATATCCGTTTTATATGCTGGCAGCTGGCATATCCCTCTTTCTCTCAAGTTCATTATCATTTCCTCTCACTTTTTCATTGGCTTTCTCTTGTGAACTTAACCTGCTACCTCAACTGTTCTACATCTGCTAACTCAAGAACTCTCATCCATCTTGTCAACATGCTGATACCATCAAAGCCTCTTGTTCTGTTCTTCCTATACTGTTCAAATTTAATCCTTCTTTGAGATGATCAGATCTAAACCTGTCTTTAAGACTCATATTACGCATCCATCGTATCATTCTCATGTCATTTCTTTCCATGCAATGCATGTCCTCAACCCGCACTGGCCAGGTTTCACTTCCATACATCATCACACTGTGTACACCTGCCTCACACACTTCCGTTGGTCAAACAAGGAAACAAAAAAGATGTTTAGTTTTTTTCATATCCTTTAGCTTGAATGCTTCCTTTTACCGAAAAGATAATTGTTGGTTGGGTTCTACGACATGTCAACCATTGTTGGATAATTTTATGCTGAAACCATACATATATTTTGTATATGATTCGTTTGTAGATTAATTTTTTTGTAGGTGTATATTTTGTAAACAAGTAGTCTGTAAATGATAGATGAGACCCCGACAGGGACTACCAATTTGGGTCGGAGTGGACCTGAGAGTAGTGGTTACTAATGGGTGACTCCACACTGCCCAAAGCTCCCAAACAGGGTCCTCACCACTAGATTCAGTTTTGTGTCATACCAAGGACAGTTTGTATGGGAAGGGGGGGGACGTGAGTAGTTGGTATGGTTGAGAAATATGGTAGGCAAAAAAAAAAAGATAGAAAGAGCTTAAAAAGATGGATTTCAGAATAGATGAGTGGGATAGAGGCGAACACATTGCTTAAGTGCAGTGTTGCCAACTGAGATTTTCAAAACCCGCTAGATTGAGAAAGTAAAATCGCCAGAAAATTGCTAGATTTTTAACTTTTTGTCATTATTGGCAACTGAGATTTTCAAAACCCGCAAGATCGAAAACAATAAAATTGCTAAAACCCCCCCACTAGATTTTAACTACATATATATATATATATATATATATATATATATATATATATATATATATATATATATAATATTTATAAATAGATATTAATTATTTATTACCTATATATATATATATATATATATATATATATATATAATGGTAATAATACCCACAGGGTTGTAATCCAGAGAATTTTAACCGGAATTTTAACCGGGTTTATAAAAAGTGCTCAATATCAAATAGAGCTTTATATATGATAATTTTATTTACACAGACATGTACAAAATCTGCGACACTGGCATGTCGATGTTATCGATCAACAGTTACTATAAACTGAGATCTCATCAGGCAGAGTTAGAATCCGATCTTAACCTAAGATCATATTTGGAGAGAATGAAATGGAGGGATAGAGAAAGAGAAGAAGAAAAGAAATTTAACATTTCAAAAATTGAGGCCGTTAAAAAATTAAAAATTTTAAAAATCTAAAAACAAAAAACAAAAAATCTAAAATCTGAAACAAACAAGGAAAACAAATAAATAAAAATATAAGGTGGAGAGAGGGGCATATAATGAAGGGAGAGGTGATGGGAAGGTAGACACATAAAGAAAAAGAAGGAGAAGAAAGAGAACGTCTGTTGATTCAGATCGAGAGAGAAGAGATAGGAAATATAAAATAGGAAAGAGGGAGGTAGACATGCACGAATCAAGTGTAAAAAAACAGACAGTTATTTTAAAGCCGAGTTTATAAATGTATTTTTCAAGTGAACTATAATATTATGTATATGTGCGTATGCGTGCGTGCGGGCAAACCGATCAGACGCGTGTAATTGGTGTGGTGGTGGGGCGGTGATCAAATGTGTCGCCAATTCTGGATTTATATTGTCTTTATAATTTGTCTAGAGTTTATTAACTTACCATGAATGAATTAATAAATCGAATAAATATATTCGTTAAGTATAACAGGATCAGTAGTAGTAATAATAATAATAATAGATACCCCTAATAATTGAGGTGAAATAATGAAAATAATAATGAATGATAATAAAAATAATAATAATAGTTTAATTTAATTTAAAAGTACTAAAAAATATAACTAAAGAATAACTAGAAAATGCAAGCGTTTTTATTATTATTATTATTATTATTATTATTATTATTATTATTAATAATGAGATCTCAGTTTATAGTAACTGTTGATCGATAACATCGACATGCCAGTGTCGCAGATTTTGTACATGTCTGTGTAAATAAAATTATCATATATATATATATATATATAATATTTATAAATAAATATTAATTATTTATTACCTATATATATATATATATATATATTTATAAATAAATATTAATTATTTATTACCTATATATATATATATATATATATATATATATATATATATATATATATAATATTTATAAATAAATATTAATTATTTATTACCTATATATATATATATATATATATATATATATATATATATATATATATATACCTACCTATCAAAATGACTGCCAAATTTTATCGACTACTTTTGTCTGTTTTTCAAAGCTATCACAGCGAAAATATATCCACTGTACAAATATTAATTTGTCAGTTTTTGTCTATTACTTAAAAAAATCATTTTGCAAATATTAATTTGTTGTCTGACTTTTGCGGATTATTTTGCAAATAAAAGTTAATTTGTTTTCATAAATATTAATTTGTTGCCACCTGAACCTAGGGTTAGTGGGAGGTTTTATGGAGTGTATATGTTGTTTGTACGAAACAAATAATAACATCAAACAGTGCTTATTAGAAATTGAAATATATTACAAATTTAACATCACAATAATGACGTATCTAAATATAGAATATTGCCGAAGAAATTGTTCACAAAAATGAAATTATATTTGCAAAACAATCCGCAAAAATCGGAAAATTAATTAATATTTTCAAAATAAAAGCTATAAAAAATATTCACAAAAATGAGAAAACAAATTAATATTTGCAAAATGATTTTTTTTTAATCCACAAAAATCTGAAAATAAATTATTATTTAGAAAGTAAAAGTTAAAAAAAGAAATCCGCAAAAATCAGGCAACAAATTAATAAGTGGATTAATTTGCTCTGTCACCGCTGAAAAAAAGACAAAAGTCGGCCATTTTAATATTTTGTTAATGATTGAATTACTTCGATATTTATTCCATACTTACCTAATTTTCTAATTTTCCTACCTTGCCAAAATGACATAATCCCCCCCCCCAAAAAAAAATATGCACCCTTCCTACTACTAACCCTAAGTCCGGGTGGTAATACGAAAAATAAATAAATTTAACAAAAGTCGAAAAAAGTGCGTGCGACGTGGGTGTAACGGGGCTGTTAATAGTCAATTTATTGACTATTAAAGTTAGTTTTTTTGTTGTGTTATTTATTTATATTAAATAAACCGTTCGCGGAAAGAAAACAACAACAATTATTTCAGAATGCATCAGTTTTGCATATACTTGTAACATAAAATGATCCCCCCTTGAGATGGTTGTCTCTGCCGGTGGTGGTTACACTGAAAAATAATGTAGTATGTAACTCTAACTGTTGTGAAATAACCTGTCGGGTCTCTGCATATACAACTTTTGTTTTTATGGCCTATTTTGTTTTCTTTTTGTCAAGTGTCGGATTTTGCTGCAACACTCTGTATAAAAATAAAAATAAATAATTAAAAATGTATAATAATTATTTATTATTGTTATAAAGCTTTATCAGAAAGGATATAAAGCTCTTTGTGTTCTTGATTTGCTATTCTGGATCGGATCTGTTCCAACTGCAAGAAGTTGATTTTTCATGTTTCACTCTACCTACTAGGCGTTGTCCAGGGTGCAGTAAGTAATTTTAGATATAAATTTTTATCTTTTTGCACATTTTTAAACTTATACTGAAAATGAAATAAAATTTCAGTTGTAAGGGAGACAATTTAAAACGTGAGTTAACGTCCTTGCATTATTTGAGTTATGCTTAGGAATGAAGATATCGCATATGAACCTTTTTCGACATTGAAATTTAAAAGTTTTCGAATATTTTTTTCCACACTTGTTTCTATCTGAATGAAAACATGATTTTTTTAACACTTCTTTATATATATATATATATATATATATATATATATATATATATATATATATGTATTGTTGAATATAAGAGACAACTCAGTAGATCCTTTCAATAGTCCGAATCAGGATCTTAGTTTCAGAGGGGAATTGGCTGATGAATTTGCCATAGTTTGGATTTGTCTCCCAAGTACTTTCAGACCCATCCGGGTCCATCTTCAGGTGAATGAGGTTAATCAGGTACAGACCATGTGTTAGTATTATAGAAGGTTTTGGCGGGAATTATGTACTAAGTACGAAACTATATTTAGAGCTATAGACATTTTAGAATATTATTACTGATATTAAAGTTGATTCTATTAATTAGGGTTTTAATAACGACAAAAAATGTAGCAGTATTACTATTCTGTAATAATAACGAAATTTCCTGCTGATTGAAAAAACTGGCTTCCATCTGTAATTAACATTTTGATGCAGAAAAGAAAGATGGCTTCTCTGTGAAAAATATTCCGAGCAGAAATAATTGTATTTTCAAAGAAATTAAAAGCATTACATTTTTTCCTCTTGAGCAACATGGACTTATGCTAACGAAAAGGAAATTGCTATTCAGAATGAAATATTAATATTTTCAGATGGAAGCTATATAATTAATTTATTTATGAGACTAGAAGAATATTCGTCCCAGGAAAAGTAAAATTAATTCCCGCACACTTAAACTACTTTTATGTCCTGTTACAAAGATCAAAATCAATATATAATGATACTAAACCTTATATCTATAATCCTTATTCTAATTTTTATCAAAATCCATTACATGATTTTGATTTTAGAAAATGTCTAAAATTTAAGGGGGCTTGATAAGAAATTGAATTTCAGGAAAGCTTGCTTAATTGGTGTCTAACGAATATAGATCAAATATAATGCAAATCTGGAAGAATTGAATTTTCAAATGGGAGGCTGCGTCTGTATGATTGCCTGTCAACAACCTTTAAAATAATCCAAAGAAACTGAAATTTGGGAAACATTTCTTAATTGATGTCTAATACCTATTGTTAAAATTTCACAGAAATCGTCGGTATTTGAATTTTCACAAAGGACTTTCACCCACTTCTTTCCCCCTTTTTATAAAACTAAATTAAACTAAATACAACCTATATTACTCACCTTTAAACCTAGCAGCTGTGTTTTAAAATTCATAATGATAGGTTCATTAGTTCAGGAGTTTATTCTGTACAAAGATATATATATATAGATTTCTAAAATTAAAATTATGTAATGGATTTTGACAAAATTTGGGATAAGGATTCTAAACATAAGATTTAGTATCATTATATCTTGATTTTAATTTTCGTAAGGGGACATAAAAGTGATGCAAAACTGTTCTCTTCAGGAAATTACTTTTTTTTACCCGTCCTGGGATGGGTATTCTCACATTATATATATATATATGTATATATCTATCTATCTATCTATCTATATATATATATATATATATATATATATATATATATATATATATATAACTTTGTAATATAGCAGGAAAAATCCCAGCAGAGTGCTCGATTAATTGAGAATTAAAGTTAAAAATTTTAAATTAAGAGCGTAATATTTTGGTACAGAAAAATTAGTACAACATTCGTACCGTCGGTTTCAAGCACAGAAGGACTTAGCCATTCGGCTC